>NXGY01000005.1:0-600000 GCA_002893645.1 Metschnikowia hawaiiana
ACACTTGAAAATCAAGTGTCCGGTGGTGGTGGACTTACCAGAATCGACGTGACCGATAACAACGACGTTGACGTGAGACTTCTCTTTACCCATGTTGAAATAAATTAAGTTTGTGAAGAAAAAAAAAGGGATTTAGAAAGGATCGCGGGAAGGAAGGTTTATATATTGCGGAGAAATTGCGGCAAGTCAAGAGAGAAAATTTTTCGGCCCCTGTGTGTAGGAGTGTGCGTGTGCAAAATGGGCCACGACATTGCGGACATGCGACCCTCCTGCGACATGCGACACATGACACACGCTGGCCATTCCGTCCCGAGATTTGTCTCTTTTTGTGTGTCAACAATTGCATTACGTGCAATTGCTGTATGTCCCTCAATGTCGCAATGTCGCTGTCGCTGATGTAAGCGGGCTGGACATTTTTGTTGGGCGGGCCATGCGGCGCATCCTTGAGTGACCGGTGGCAGAGTAGGCGCGCCAGAGAGGTTTCTTTTTCCCGATGAGGTTCTATATGCAGTAATTCCATTTTTGCTCTGCGATGATGGGTGCATGTCGGGGGTAAAAATGTCGTTCAAGGAAGTCAAAAAGGGAAAATGTCGTGGCCGTCCTCAATGTCCGGCGCATGGCCCACAGCAGTCGCCTGCATTGCTGGTTCTTACCAGTGCATCGGTGGCAAATGGCGCCCCTGCTATGCTCTTTCTACAGACTCTCTACAATTGACTAGAGTGGCAACTCGGGTATGTGGTGGTTATATTGCGCATCTAAGCGCTTGTGGCGTGCCCTTACCGGTGCAGAGCATCGAAAGGTGCCATCGCAGGCTAGCGCTGGCATTGCGGTAGCCATCTGGTAAATGCTAAATTTGAAAATGCCGCGAGTGGTGGGTCCCGGCTGCCGGGCACCAAATGCTGCAAACTGCAGTGACCCGGAATGCATTCCAACATGCTGCAAGTTAAGCTGTAAAGTTGCCCAGCACCCTTGGCCCCAGCAAGCCGTACTACACGACACTCTGCCGTTTGTAGCCAGATGCCAATGAACATTACATCTGTCCAGCTTTGCAAAGTCTTGGCGCTGGGCAGATGGCCCCTCTTCTATGTGAGCCGCCTGCCGAAGTCTCTTGGCCCTCTTCAACGTAGACAGCCTTGGCTCCAGTAAAGGAAGCATGAAGGCTGATCCAAGTTTATATAGTAAGAGTGTCAAGATGCAAGTCTGGGCTCCATGCTCATTAATGACTCGTTTTTTTAAGCTTCTCAGCAATCTATAATTTGAGAGGGCGCGTAGTGGAGATTCAGCCCCTTCAGCGGTGCCTTGAGCGGTGCCTTGAGCGGTGCTGTTGAGCAGTGCCATTGAGCTCTCGGGCCCAATCACCGCCGGCGAGTCCGCTTACTTGGCCGATCCAATTGCTCCAACTTGTCCATCAAGTCCTGGTTGCCTTGTCGAGACTCCACATTGCCGTATCCAACTTGTGTAGAGTTGTCGCCGCTCTCATCATCGATTTCGTGGACCAAGTCCAGACGGAATTCGTGGCTGGGCTTGCTGCGGCGCTTGGCCCCGGTGGTTTCCTCCGTGACTTCGGGGCTTTCAGCGCGAGCTTTGTTGAGCTTCTCCGTGAGAGACTCGCCACCGCCCACCAAGCGGCCGTACTTTTGTTTCTCCTTGGTCTTGCGGGGCGAGGGCAATTGCACATCCTGGTTTTCCTGATCGTTGTTCCTTAGCTCCTGGGTCTCAAGTCCGCTCGTGCTGCGCACGAAGTCCAAGAGCGTCGTGGGTTTGTTCATGGCCTTGGGTGCAAAAATACACCAGCGCAAGTCTGTGATGTCCGGCATGTTGAGGTTGGGCTGGTTCCCCAGGGTCTCAATCATCTCCCACAAATATGCAATCGAGACGATAGGAATGCTCCATTTCTTGGCGGCGTTGATCTTGTTTTTCGACGAGATCGCGGCAATCGATTTGGAGTCCTTGCCGTTCGAGTAGATCGGGCAGTCGATGATGTCCTTGTGCTTGTACTCGAATAGCTTGTGGCTGTTTTTCTGGAGCGAGGACCGAAACAAGTTGATGTTGACGACCAAGAGATCCCGCTTGGCGTTGAGCACGTCGCAGCACTCGAAATTCAACATGCCAATGAGCTTCTCGAGGTGGAGAAGCTCCACACCTGTGAATCCCGTCACGCAGACCTTGAAGCGCGAGAGCAGCGGCACAATGCCATGCAAGGGCCTGCTCCAGGAGTCGTAGCGGATCTCGTTGTAGAAGACACTGCGTTCGATGAACCAGTCGGTGACCACGTGGACGGCCTTGTTGTTGATGCGGCGCTTCATGGGGCTCGGGAGCGACAGGAGCATGGTGTACGCCTGGGGCCCGCTGCGGACAAGGAGCACGATGTGGGTGATGGTGTCGTCGTCTGCGTGGGCCGTCGTCTCCCCCAGGTGGGACTCCACCACCTGCTTGAGGAGGTTCTGCTGGGCAATCAGAAGCCCCACGGCAAAAAACTTGAGGCCTATGAAGAGTGAGCTTGGGGGGTCGCGGTCCAGCGCAACCACCGCATTGTCCTCGGGCGCCCTGGCGGGGTGGGCCGCCGACTCATCCGGGTCGTCCCACGTGCTGTCGTGGACCTGCTTCTTGAGCGGGGCCGGCTCGTGGGACATGAGAGAGGTCCACACGTCGGAGGACTTCTTGAGCGCGGGCCGCTCGCGGTCGCGGGCCGGCGGCAAGTCCGTCCTGGAGGCCCGGGCGGCGTAGAGCTTGTCCCACGCAAACGAGGTGGACACGTAGTACTGCTCCAGATCGGTGAGCTCGTAGTCGTCGGGATTTAGGGCAGCGCCGCGGAGGCACAGGTCCAAGACCCAGAGAGGGTGGACCACGTGCACACCCCACTCCTTGGCCATGGCGTAGCGCTTGCCGGAGCACTTGGAGCCGACCATGACCGAGCACGACGGCGTCAAGGTCAGACTCACGTTGGCCCCCAAGCGCACCATGGTGTGGATGAGGTCGTCCGGGTTGAACGGGTTGTCCGGCACCACGGGCGGCCGTGCGGCGGCCGGCGGCGTCCGGAAGGCCGGCTCGAGACACTTGCGGGCCTGGGCGTCGCCGGGCGCCTCCACGCGGGCCACACACACGGTGAAGTTGGAGAAGACCTGGAGCTGGTGCTTGCGCACGTCGGAGGCCGCCACGTTGTCGCCGTTTTTCCAGCGGCCGTGGAGCTCCAGCACCGCCGACGGCGCCATGAAGTGGATGTCGTGGCGGAAACGCACGCAGTACTTGTACTTTTCTGTGCGGCGGCCGCCGACCACGAGGAAGTTGACCAGAGACATCAAGTCTGTGTAGAACAAGCCGCCGAGCGCGGTGATTTTGTCGGCCAACTCGAGGCGCTGCGCGGTTTCGATGCCCGTGCAGCAGAAGCTCATTCCACTGAACGGCTTGGACATGGTGGACGCTTGCTGCTTGTTGTGTGGGGGGTGTGGACAATGGCGGGTGTGTTGGAGTGGGATCGGGTGGCCTGCTTGGAGATGTGCGGACGCGTGGGCAGGTGTCGCGGTCTCTGCAGGACCACTGCTGATGGTGTAGACACCGGCTCCATGTGAATCAGGAGACCGGACTGGTTACTCTTTGATGCCTGGCCTGGACCTTGATTGGTTTTCACTGTTTGGCGAGCAGGCAGAGACCTGGATGGCGTTTGGAGCGCTGGGTCTTCGACGAGGCCCGTCTAGTCTTTGGAGCGGCAGACCCGGCGCTTTTTTCTCCACCACACTTTCTGCCTGTTCATGCTTCCGTTGTGTAATCGGAGGATTGCACGTGAGTCTCGATTACTAGATAGAGGGGTGGTTGGAACAAGCTGCTGGGGCTCTTGCGTTTGACAGGGGTGTAGTGTGGCCATGGAGTGAAGATGAGTTCTTGGTAGTGATCTCTGCTTTTGATCAATATGGGTTTTCTGGCCTCGAACTGAAGATGCGTACTTGGCAGTAATCTCTGCCTTGGTCAACATGGGTGGCCTGGCCTCGGACTGAAGTTGCGTACTTGGTAGTAATCTCTGCTTTATGGGTTGCCCGCCGCGGACTGAAGATGCGTATTTAGTAGGGTCTCTGTATCCCCGTGCCTAGCACTGCAAGCATGCCACTCTATGTCGCCCTCTCAAATCCACTTCTAGGTTGGTCTGGACAAGCGCCGATCCCGAAGCATATCCTTGGTGCCATCTTAGTGGATTGGTCTCAGGCGTCGGCTGCGAATTTGCTGAGGGCCGCTTCTCGCTGCCAGCAGAAAACCGTGGGGCATTTGGGCGGGCCAGTGCCGAGCCAAAGTTCGGCTCACTCTTTTTAGACTACCAGAGCTGCCGGCATCCAGGCGGCTACCGAGTCAGGTCACCTTTTAAGCGGAAGGTGCTCTGAGGCCAGAGCGCGGGTCGAGATTCGCAGTCGCTCGTGGACGTTTTGCGTGGGGCCGCTTTTGGGTGTGAGACTGAACTGCATGTGTGGACTGGATGTGTGAGCTGGATGTCCTGACTGAATGTGGACTCGAGGTATTAATAAAAAGACTGAATGTTCTGATGGAATGTGTGGACTCAATGTATCAATATAATGACCAAATGTCCTGACTGAATGTGTGGACTTAATGTATCAATTGTATGACCAAATGTCTTGACTGAACGCATTGGTTGAATGTGACAACTCTGAATGTCCGGACTGAATGTGTGCACTGAATTTCCTGACTGAGTGTCTTGACTCAAATATACCGAAGCCCAGAAAGCCCGTCCAGGCCCCGACTGGCTCAATCCCAGATATCCCAAACCACAGTGTAGCAGCGCAGCTTCTAGGCGTGTTGGGTGCAGGCCGCCTTGGTCCACAGCCGTAAAGCCATAATTGCAGGCGCCACATTCAGTCCAGCACTCCTAAAAGCTGGTGAGGTGTACACACAAGTAGAGAGTACCCCTCTGCCGGCTTTGGTGGGCCTGCTGTAAGTTTTGGAATTTTGCACCCACCGTTGGTTTTTCCTAGTGTTTAATTCATGCTAGATTTATTCGCACCACAGTTGTACATAGCCAGAATTAGTGGAAACGTCCTCAGAGTGTACGCGAAAAGTAGACCGTGGCGGCCCGAGAAGAGTACGTGGGTAGAAGTGATGGAAAAAGCAGGCGAGACGAACCAGAGCGGAGCCAGGCAAAGCGCCCTGATGGCAGAGCTGTCCCCCCCTCGATAGGCAGAGAGGCACGAGCCCAGAGCGCCATGTGAATCTGGGCACGTGAGGAAGACCGCGGGCGGAATGCAAGACCACCAGTGGTGGGGCCGGTGGCAGGGCCCACGTCCGTGAGGGCCCGCGCACGTGACAAGCCGCGGCAGCATTCCTCGGAGCGGGCTGCGAACAAAAGCGGCAAAGGCAGCCGACGAGCCAGTAACACTAGACGGCGGCACTACACAGATTCGAGAAGGCCAGGGCGAAGGGCGGCAAGCGAGGTTGGGTGCCACGGCCGAGCCCCAAGCCCTGGCTGCGCAAATTCTCGGCTCGCAGAACAAAGAATGCCACCCGCAAGGACAATGAGGAATGACCCAGCGAGGGCCCAGGGCCGTGTGTGCAGTGCTGGATGCCGCGAGGCCAGAATGGGGGCGGCAACCGCAAGCGGAGGGGAATGGAGACATCAGGCCGGGGTAAAAGTTCCGGAAGCATTAAGCCCCTCGAACAGAGGTGTCAAGCGGCCGGGTGCAGGCGGCCAGTCTTGACGCCTTAGCAGCGGTGCCTCTGTTGTCTTCTCTTTTGCCAAGACTTACTCTGGCAAGTCTGCGGCTTTCCTTAGGTAATCGTGCGCGGTGGTGGGTGCGTGCCCCACGGTTTTTCTGGGCATCCGTGTCCCGCAGAATTCGCCAGAATTGGCCACTGCAACTATGCCGCGGGCCCTCCGGTGCCAGAGGCGGCTTTCGGGCCCATTGCCAGATTGCGCCCATCCAAAGGTCATCCACGTGCCTCATAACCCGGCCCGGCCGGCCCTGTGCCGCCGCTTGCCGCCACTGGCTGTGTTCGCTGCGGTTTGCTGGTGCTGCCGTGAAATGGGGTAATGTGCTTTGCACTGGCAAGCGCGCTCCTCCCAGTGTGTTTGTTTTGTCTTGCGGTGCTACGGTTTGCATCCAAACAACGCGCAATCTTCTTTCTTTTTTTTATTTTTTTTGGGGGGGAAGGGCCCATTGCGTGCCGCTCTTGAGGAACTCGGCCCCCGTATCCGCTGCCAGCGGCCCTGGTGTAGCGGGTTGCTGCTGCCTCACATGGCACCTCATGCACTGAAAACCAAGCCTGGCTGCAGAGGTTTGCCACCCAGGTAGCGGGTGCTTTGTATGCCCTTCGCATTGTGTGTTTTATTTTTGGAACATGGGGGAGTGGCTCCGCTTGTTTATCGTCCCGTTGCGGAAGCCACCTGACCCAGATTAGTAAGGTTAAGATACTGCGCGCGGATCTTTCTGGTGGCAGCGGGCGCTCTGCATGCAGGCCGCCCAAGAATGCCCGCGGCCTCAAGAACCGGGTGGAGCCCTGTGCACGCAAACATTGCGATTAGATTTGGGTTTTTGCCCGCGGACACACACTTTGGCCGCACCGCCTGCAGAGGGGCCTTTGTTGTGTTTATGCACACAGCGGCATGCAGTCTGTGCAGAGCCCCAGGTGCCAATCCTAACCACCCTTTTCTAAATATAGTACAGTGGGCTTTTTCTTTGCTCCACGGCCCTAGCCCGCTTCCCGCGCCCGCGACCTGCCCACACAAGGCCGTTGATCAGCCACACATCACAGTGTTTCCGCCGGTTCTTGCCACTCCACATTTTTCCGTTGCGCAAGAATGCGGCCGCAACATAGGGGTTCGCCCCCACCTCGCGTGTCGTAGGTTGTACGGAACCTTCGCGAATGCCACATCCTGCATGTGTCCTGATGCAGGTGCGAGGCACTGTGCAGTAGTCGGTCCATTTGACCTGACTCAGAAGCATGGGCGTACAGCAACAATTCCGGGCAAAAAAATTGTATAAAAGGGTGGCCCAGCCTCCTTCTTCTGCTTTTTTTTCTCTCTATCTACTGATCAATTTATTAAGTCACTCGCTAAAAATGCAATTCTCCACTGTCGCTGCTTTGTCTGCTCTCTCCGCCTCCGCTATGGCTGCTTACACTAACGGTACCACCGTCACCACTGACATCACCGTCACTGGTTACACTACCTACTGCCCAGCCTCCACTGTTGTCACCATCACCAAGTGTTCTGAGGACAAGTGTGCCCCAACCACCATCACTGTCTCTGAGGAAACCACCTTGACCATCACTGAGCCATGTGTTGTCCCAACCACCTACACCACTGAGTCTGCTTCCCCATCCACCGTCGCTGCTGAGTCTACCACCGCTTCTGTCTCCTCTTACGAGGGTGCCGGTGCTAAGGCCGCTGCTGGTGTTGCTGCTGGTGTTGCCGCTGTCGCCGCTGCTTTGTTGTAAGCGAACTGCGTTCTATTCTCTGGTATATACTGTCTATTGATTTAGACAGGGTTTAATTAATAACACTTTTAAAAATTCACTTTGTAGATTCCGCACCACAATAAGAAGCACACCAAAAATCGCCCGGGAATTTTCCACCGGGACTTCGGTGTGTTCGACGCTTATTTTGACTTCGTAAAAATTTTCCTGACGAACCATACCACTCCTCACGAATGTGCAGGTGCGTTCTATATTAAGCGCCTTCGCGCATGTATGTCTCTCACGCACGTTGGTGAGGTACGGGCGCCTGCGCATCCGAATTGTGCGTCGCCTGACAAGTGAAAATGCCCATTCTGTTGTGTTTATTTTGTGTCAGGTCGTTAGGGCTTTCGTACGGGAACGCCCGGTCCCAGCACATTTGACATACGCTGTTGTGTTATTCTCTTCCGAGTGACCCACGTGACGCGGTGTCCCCTCCAGTAAGTGCCAGTCTACACCCTTCGTATTCTTCAAGCGACCCAGTCGTCGCGACTCCATGGCGCCTCACCTTTAGCGCCGTGCATCCCAGCCAATGCTTGGATTGGAGCGTGTCCAGAGATAGGAGTCGTCCAATCGGTTTGTTGACGCTTCCCTTTTCAGATGGGTCGGCAACTCTTTGTTTTGCGATAAGACCAATGTCCGTCTGCAACGCTGCGGAATCATGCGCTTGCACTACGTAAGGGCTAGAGGAGCGCAGCGTGCGCCTCCCAATCCGTCAGTGCGTGCCAAACAACCCATGTTTGGAGTGCAAGCTATGCTAGAACAAATCCGTTCTTTGCATGTGATTTGGCACTGGGGTGTTTCCGTAGGAACAGCAGCTTTCTCTGGAGTTGGAGATTTGCTTCCCGCTGCAGTGTGGGCGGAACGGCTCCATCTCGGTTTGCGCTCTGCTTGGAGCGTCTTTTCCGGTGCTGCAACTGCGCTCCCACTTCACGTGCACCAGAGGGCTGCGGAGTGGAATTGAAGGCAAGACACTTTGGCCTTTTCCACATTGGAGCCTGGGGTGGCAGTCCGGGCGGGTATGCTGCTGCCAAGCCCGGTCCTCCGATGGGCACTTTGGTTTTGGTCTGCCAAGCCGCCCTTGTTGTGAAAGGGGACTGAAGAGCGCCTGTCTGCGGCTGGTCCATAAACGGAGCGGGCAAATCCCCACCCGAAGGGGTGCTTCAGTCGAATGTTCCTCAGTGCAAGCCTGCGGCCATTTCATAACAAACACTGCACGCATGGCCGGTCTATCTAAGTCCCTCTTTCATGGAGATTTGGTAGAGCCCTGCACGTGCGGCCGAGAGGCGCCACGCTTGCGCACACAACCACCCATGGGACACAAGGTTGCAAACCGCCGAGGTGCGCCGCTTTCACTGCTGTGCGTTAGAATGGATGCTTCTTTGATGCGTGCGGACCACGGTGCATGGAAAGAGCACTTCTGCCGTCCACTGCCCAGCCATGAGAAGCTCCGATGCCACGTCTTTCTGTAATGGTGCATGTTTGGTTTGGGGTAAAGTGCACTGGGCAGAAGGGTTTTAGTGTCATGATGTCTTGACTAGTGTGGAAGTTCATGATGATTGAATGTCATGACTAGTGTGGATTGTCATGACGATTGAATGTCATGATGATTGGGTGTCATGACGATTGAATGTCATGCTGTCTTGTCTAGCCTGGGACGTCCCCCTTTCGTCTCTCGCCCAAAAAGTCTGCTCTTCATGTCCCCAGTCTTACTATTGATGTAGCACCCCCAAAGCTGGATGCTCACTGGCCTGGGCGCAGTTCTTCGGCTATCTACTTATGAGCCCAGAGCAACGTGAATCGGGGAAAATGCGTGCGGACTCTAAATGCTCTGCTGGAGGCCACTAGCATCGTCATCCCCTTGCATGCTCTATAGGCCCATGGTCCAGATTTGATCCATTGCCATAGTGGTAACAATCTGTCAGGATGGACCAAACTTTGTTGCGAGGCTGAACACCCAGATCCAGTGAACAACCCATGGTTCTTGCATGCATCCAAACTCGAGAACAAAGTTCCATTAGCTGTGGCAGCGCCCGGCCGTATCGGTCCAGGATTTTGTGGCATTCTAATGAAGACCAAAGATCGAGCCCTCAACAAGCCACACAACGACAAGACGGCGTCTGCTGCTCCGTAGGCAGTCACAAGAAGAGAAAAGCTCAAACCATCCTCACGTATGTAAGGAGGGCGAGCGGCACATTACCTTGACAGGCAGTCCTTGCGTCTATACAGAGCTGTTTCGCCATCTTTTCATCCTCCGTTCTACGATCTCACTCCCGCCGCTAGGCCGCTACTCCGTCTTGATTTCTGTCCGTTCAGACCGATTATCAGCCATGCAAAAGAGTCCGTGTGGGCAAGCCAAAGTATCAGGGCACCGAAATGGTCACGATCTTTCGAAGCACCAGATCTTTCGAAGCACCAGATTTTTCAAGGCACCAATCTTTTAATTCTCTCAAAGCACCAGATCTCTCAAAGCACCAGATCTTTCGAACCACCAATCTTTCAATTCTCTTGAAGCACCAAGTCTCTCAAAGCACCAATCTTTCAATTCTCTTGAAGCACCAAGTCTCTCAAAGCGCCAGTGCACATCTTCTACAGCAGTGCACGCTACTTTCCTCTAAAGCACCAGTGCACGATACATAGTCTAGTAGCCCTCTGCCCATACAGAATTCAAGTAGGCCTCCCCACCATCTTCCGCCATTTTCCAGCACCCAGGCCAGACCTCAGTGGACCGATCCCAGTGAGCAGAGCCTCGCAAATTCCAGCCCGCACCGGGCCTACCGAGCCACCCACCAAACCTCGGAAGCTGCCCCCAATTGCCGCCCACAACACCAGCACAAGGCACGCCAGCAGAGGCCCACCGCAGCCACAGCACCACCACAGCCGTCTCACGCCACCCGCGCCCAGCGTTTCCCCCGGCCGCCCTCGCCCATCCCGCTCTCGTGCAAAAGCGCCCACCTCCACTAGTAGCGCGCGCTACACCTCGCCAGATCTAGCCCGTTCCAACTCCACCCCAGCCCCATCTGACCATGAACGAGCCGCTGTTCGCTGCCGGAGCACCCCCGGGCCCCGACGGCATTGCCGCCGCAAACCCCGCTGCCCCGCCGTGTGCCTCTGGACCCGGCATCTTCCCGCCGTCCAGCCGCTTTCCCCACTCCAATGGTCCGGGCCCTGTTGCCCACAGCTCGGTCTCTCCACCGCTGTCCGCTCCACCGGCCGCTCCACCGCTGCAGACTCCTCCGGCCCCGGCCAGCCCGCCGCTCCGAGCAATCCACACCGCCAGCCTGAATTCCAGCGCGGCGTACTTGCCCTACATCCAGAACAGAGCCAAACTGATGACCGCCGCAGACTTCTACGGCCAGCTGCAGCGGATTGTGATTGGCGCCCGGCCGGCGGCTGCCGCTTTGGGCGGGCCAGGCCTTGCCACGGCTGCCACGGAACCGCCACGGGGCGCCCCGCAAGAAACAGCAGGGCCCGCCGCAGAATGGGCATTTCAAAGCCCACACAAACCACAGACCAGCGGGCCACCGCCGCATCCCGCCGAAACCTCCGCTGCTGCCGCTGCCGCCGCCCCGCCTTGCACGGAGCTACCGCTCCACCTCCAGGACCAGGTGCGTTGTGCCGACCCGATTCTGTTGGTGGAAAAACTCGCCCACGAGGGCCAGGCCAATGGTGCAGTCAAGGTGCAGATGGACCGCCGCTTCCAGGACTCGTACAGTGACTATTGGGCCCGCATGAACCCGGACCTGTTCTTCTTCAAGGCCAACCAGCTCGTGAACAACCCGCCGCGCAACGAGATTGTGGACCGCTTGGCCTTTTACGATGTGCTCATCAAGTTCCACGCGTCTCGTGCCGAGGATGACGAGAAGAAAGATCTGGCCGAGCCCGACGAAAAGCTGGCTCTTGTCTCGACGCCCGAGCCTGCTTGTCTGCCGGCAAGCATGGAGTCTGACGGCCCAACGCCCGTTTTGCCGGCCACTGCCGCTTTGACGGGTCCAACCAGCACAGCCCAGGCTGCTCCTCAGCCCAATGGCACAGCCGCCACCGAGGCAGACACCACGTCACTTGAGCCAGGCAGCTCGTCCGACGAGAAGAGGGCCCCCTCTCCCACAGGCGCCGCCAAAAAGCGCCTCCCGGCATTCCTCACCAAGTTCCCCACGATGGACAAACGTCCTTTGGATCTCTATAAGCTCTTCTGCTTGGTGATCCAGAAGGGCGGGTTTTCGGAGGTCATCAACAAGAAGTTGTGGGCTCAAATAGGCAGGGAGTTGGGCTACAAGGGAAAGATCACCAGCAGCTTGAGCAGCTCCTTGAAAATCTCTTACTCCAAAATCCTCCATCCTTTGGAGGTGCATTTGGGCCCTGCGGCCAGCCAGATGGCTTTTCCCAACAGAATCAAGCACGCTGGCCCACACAGCGCGACGAACACAGCCGTGGCCGAAGAAGCCAACCACTCTCCGTACCAGAATACCCAGAGCAACGGACACGACTCGGGGTGCAAAAGAAGAAAGTTGGGCCTGAGGCCGCCGCTAGTTTTGGGCTCCAGCCACGAGTTCCGGCGGTCCACTCGCCTCAAAGCCGCCAAGGGCTTCCTCCTAAACGACCCGCACTTGATGGACTTGAAGACCCCTTTGGTGATCTCGTCCAAGACGAAGGCCACGCCCGGCGATGCTGCATCTAAGGAAAAGCTAATCACGACCATCGGCGCACCCGCTCAGATCAAGAACTACGTCAAGTGGCTTGCCTCGTATCTGTCTGTGCTACAAGATGCGTCTCGGAAAGAGACAAACAGCAAACTGGCCACGTCTTGTTCCTTGAGGCAGTACCTTGAAAAGGACGCTGGCTTTCAAGAGTATCTTACGATGAATTACCCGCAATTCTTTGCCCCAGATCTGAACTGCGACGACATGAGAGGTAACCCTGGGTACCTGTCCGTGCTGCACGCAGACGAGGACCAAATAGAGCAGCTTTATTGGGCGTACATGAACGATGCTCACAAAGACGTGACTCGAATAGAAAACTGCCCCAAGTTCCGCCACTTGTCAGGAAACGGAAGTCCATGCGATGACTTTTTGGTCCGCAAGGCCCAGCTTCACGAGAAAACTGACGCCCACGCGGCTACAACTACAAAGCATGACACCAGCTTCAAGACAGCAGCGCTTGACCCCTTCAACTTACTGAACATCCCCTTCTTACCAAATTCCTTGTTCAGCGCATTTTCTGCCCATGACTTGGACAACCCGGAGTTGCTCAAGCCCCACATAAACATTCAAATGACATTTAGCACGGAAAACTGGAAAAGCGAGGAGCACTTTGTTCAGACTTGCCACTATCATTTCTTCGGTAAACCAAAGAGATGGTACTTCATTCCAGAGGCCGAGTTCGCCAAGTTCGAAAAGCTTTTACAGAACACTTTGGCTCAAGAAAAGGGCAGAGTGAATAAGAATTACCATTCTAGTGACTGGGGTATTCAAGAAATAGCATCCCTCATGAACCCAGATGGTGAGTGCATTAACACGCAACTAGAATGCCTAACCAACTCCCTTGAAAATACAGTCAATGTTCACCCGGAGTTGCGCATGGCACACAGAAGCGAAGTGTTTCAGAACTTGACAGAAAAAAGCAAGAATTCCCTTTTTTTGAACCAGGAATTTTTGATCACTCCGGACATGTTAAGAGCTGAGGGGATCAAGTTCACTACCACCCTTCAAAAACCAGGCGAAATGATCTTCACCTACCCTAAAACGTACGCCTGTTCAATCTCGCTTGGATTCAACATGTGCCAGGAGGTTGCATTTGCCAGTAAACTCTGGCTAGACCATGCCCTTGAGGGTGAACTTTGGCTCAGAAAACAAGGGATCCTCCCCAATTTTTCAGTTTTCAAGTTATTGGCCCATTTTGCTCAATTTTTCGAATCCAATGAACTTCTGAACTATTTTAGCTCAGATGTTTACGGCAAAGTCTTAGAAAAATTTTCTACTTTGGTAGACGAGGAATTGGCCCTCAGGAATCTTGTTCGTGAAAACCTCAAGATTAAGGAGGTGTTAGTGGAAGAAAAGTCTAGTGAGCAAGATTTCATTGCAGATGACGACCTAGGAAACTGCTTTCCGTCTAAGGTAGTGTTGTCGCATAAGTCAGAGAAATTCATATGTTCTTTGCTGACCCTCTGTGACTGCTTCCAACAAGAAACTGAAAAAGTATCTTCCGAAGATGGCGACCACAGCAGACCTGACGATGAAAACAAAGAAACTAGTCATGAAAATAATGTGGATGTCATCAAAAAAGAACATTCTAATGAACTTTCCGGGGACACCATCACAAGCGAGAATATTCTTAGTCTTATTAAATCACCAGGATTTCTGGCGGAGCTTCACTACCAATATTCGGATGAAAGACTAAGAAATTTTGAAAGATGTCTTAGAAGCTACTCTGTGGATTTCGAAGCATGGATAGAGAAGTTTGATGATATGTTGAAACAAGGAGACGATTTGACTTTGAAAAATTACAGACTTATTCTCGGCGAAGGGCAAAAGATTTTGAGTGCTCTTTCGGGTCCAAAGCAAATTTTCGACAAATTTTGCGCCAACGATGAGAACCCCGAGAGAGAAACTTACAAAACCCGCCTTAGATATTTCTACACTAGAGTCAGTACTCTAGAGCAATTCGTTGAAGAGTCTGCTGAAATTGTTGAGCAGTGTCATAGCATCCTAGCTTTGAAGCATCACCAGCGGATCCGTGGAGGAAGCGAGAATCTTTGCGAACAAGATGACAAGTACCTCGCTACTTTGGTCGAGCTTACCAATAAAATCCCACGGCTCAATTTTTATACACCGGAGTTTGATCAGATCATGGAGTATAAGAACGAAATCTTGAACTTTGACCGTGCTTGTCGCCAAGTTCTCAATAACAACAAGAAGAGCATCAAAGAACTAGAGAACATGATTAGTCTAGGAGAGTCATTCGGCATCAAATTGCCAAGTTTGATGTTTTTGATTAGACTCAAAGAAGTCTTAGAGTGGGTCGCTGAACATGACACTATCGTAGCGGGAGGTGACCCGTTCTCAGGTAAAAAAGAGATTTTCTCCTTGTCGGATCTTAAAGTGGTTTATGACAAGGGATTGAGTGTGCTTCCCCAATCGTATAACAAACAGTTGGAGACAATTGGCGATTTGGTCAGATTCGGCGACACCTATGACAAGAATGTTAGTCGATTTTTGGAGGAAAACCAAAGAATTGAGTCGCTCGACTTGCAGCGGGTTGATCAAATGATCGAAGACATGGAAGAGCGCTCGAAAATGAAAGGCCCAGACCGCTTGTTGGTCAATCTAAGCACATATCATAAGCTCGTGGATTTGAGAGCACATGAAAAATTTGTTCAGTTCTGGCAGACCTTCGAAAAGCGTGAATTCTCCTTGTGTGATGCTAAGTCCATACTCAGCGAGTTCAAAGACTTCAAATCTGCTTCATCACTCATTGCACCCACAGATGTCATCGATAAGCACGTTGCGCTGAGTGAAGCATGGTTAAATGACTTGGACTCCTTACTAAAGCATAAATTCAAAGGCAAGCCAGAGAGCGTTGATGAAGTTATACCGAAGACTGTTAACAACGTTGAGCTTTACAAAACATTGATACTGCTAGTGGACAAAACTTCGACTAGCCTTGCCAACGAAGATTCAGATAACTTTGAGAATTCTTCGCCATATTTGTTCTTAAAAGAATTGGCTGGGGTCGAACAAGAGCCTAAGGATCCCCTTCGGTATTGTCATTGCAGGGGCTATGAGGACGGAACCATGATAGAATGCGACACATGTCATGAATGGTTCCATGTGAATTGTATTGATGAATCGAAAATTGGTGGGGATGACGATTCCTACTTTTGTCCTGTGTGTTTATTTATCAAGGACTATGAATTGAAACGTGTGAGTTTGGAGGGTGCCTTTGTTAATCGGTTGCAGACAACTCACATAAATGATCTTGTTTCAAGAGGGCTAGAGTTGACTTTCAGGCCAACTGAGGAGCTCAAATTGTTAGCCAAGGTCCAAGACTTGATAACAAATGAAAAAAGCCTTGGGGGCACGCCGAGAAAGGATGATCTTGCAGAGCAACTTGTTTACAAGATGTTTCGTTTTCGTAAGTTTTACGGTGCTCCCGTCTTCTTGGAAACAGCGGTTTCAGAGCTTATTCCTGACTTGAACTCAAAACCATTCGATTTGGTAAAAGCTGCACCCCAAAATAGTCCGCCTACTGAGAATTCGTCTACAATTATCAACGGTTCAGAAATGCAGCCTCCAAAAGATGAGAGCTTAATAGCAGAAAAAATTATCCAGCCATCCAATCTCCCAGTCTCACTTGATGCCACAAATGAGGGGTTCCAAAATCATACACATCCAATCATAGAAGAGCCGAAGGAAGAGGTCACGAAGCGTGAGCACGCAAAGTTGGCGGATTATCTCGACAAACCGAACATTCAAAACGAGGAAACAGTCAATGCCGTCAAGGCTGAATCCAATGAGAGAGAGACAGCCCAGGACCCGAGTATCGCTGTTCCACCGTTGAGCAAAGACATTGGGTTTCCTCACAGCAACGAAATCCTACACCAAGTGGGATCTGGAGAGGAGCCGTCGAACTTGCTTATCCACGCTAGGCCATTGAACTCCCAAACGGAGAAAGCATATCCTACATCCGAATTGGCCGGGCTGAATTTGTTTGAGGAGCTAGCCAGAGAAAAAGCCGAGGAGCACATAATTCGAGAACCTAACACTTCGGAACAAAATTTAGCATCCCAGGAGCAAGCATCAGGGCTATCATTGCCGAAGGAAACCAAACTTGAGGTCACGAGACACATCCCAGATACCTCAGCTGTGGTCGACAACGGTGACATCTCGCCCCCAAAAAATGATTGAGACCAGATTTGTATAATTACAGACCCATATGAGGCTCAACAACAATACCATGATAGATCAATGACCATCAAGCAATTTGCAGCAATATCGAGTAGTCGGTGATTGCCTTGCAGCCATCGTAACTGGCGCGCGTAGACGCGTAACCCACAACCCACACATCACGTGACACAATAGAAGTGATGCACCCACAGTCTTACGGCTCGTGTATCAGTCTACTCGATATCACTGTTGATTGTCCACCCATCGAGCTGATAATTGGAGAGGTGAAGGCCAGACATTTTGAGTGAACAAAGAAAGCAATTCCGGCCCAGTTGCTCACCCATGGACGCAAAGTACGCCCTCATGCTAAAATACACAAATCTCAGAGATGCTGACAACTAAACTCCTCACAATTGCGTGGCAGAAAACCACGGGAAGTAACGACAGAGGCTTTATCCGCATCCAAGAGATCTTTGTTTTGATCTCGGCAATGGAGAAAATTTTGGGTGCACGGGAACTATTGATAAAAGATGAGATCCGCTTGTTGATGAGGATGATCAAGGAAAAGCCCCGGCTCCGTTTGTTCGAGAAAGACCTCCAAAATTTCTTGCTTCGGCTAGTCCACTACCCTAGCATGCTTGAATGGCTTCGAGATAGAGCCAATGTGCGCCTGTCGGACTTGGATCTTTGTATAAGAAACTGGGACAGAACCAGCCGCCCGAAAGCAAAGGCAGATTTCTTTGAATCCCGTTCAAGAGGGCCGACCCAAGTCAAACGCGAGCCTTCTTTTGACCGCCTCACCCAACTAGGCAGCAGTCACGATCGCATCTCCAGAACCTTGCCGGAGACGGCGCCAGATAAGCTTTATGGCTATCCAGGTGTCAGACCATCATCTTACATAAAGACAGAGCCAAACGCTCCGCTCGGATCATACGCCCGTCCGCTGTCGCCAAAGATCGACTACCAAAGATCAGATCGTGGCACTTTTTCAAATATAGATGGTGTACCTTCTTCATATCCTCCAAGAGAACCCATGACCTCCAAAGATACTGCGGAGAATAAGATACAGCCGCATTGGACAGATATACCCGAAAGAAAAAGAACATGCGACGGAACCCAGTCATTCGGGCTTCTCAAAACGCTCTTGTTGTTTCTCTTCTCCCCGTTTCTCAAACGCATGGGCTCAGAAACTAAAAAGCTGGATGCCAAAATCGGAGGTTCTGTCTCCGAAGTACAAGATAACAAGCTCAGTGTCATCATCAATGAGCAAAAAAAGCTCATCCGCAACCAGGAGATCTTGATCCAAAACCTAGAAAGCAAGCTCTATGGCGGCACGAAACTCTTCAGTGTGTACAACTTCATCAAAGAGAATGCGATTCTAAAAAGAATCTCTATTCTTCGGAATATCAATCTCGATCAAATCTCGACAGCGCAGGCCGCTACCAAAATGTTCATGATCGCCTTGTCCAGCTTGGCTGCATTCACACTCTTCACACTCGGAGTGTTCTTCATGTGGAAACTCACGAGGCTATGCATGCACATTTTGGGTTCTTTTTTGTTTATACCGTCGCAGGCCAATGCATTTGACATGGAGTACTTCTCGGATAATGACATTCGCTTCTCCTGGATTACCGAGTACCCTTGGGCCGAGCACGCTTTGTATGAGTTTTACGATAAGTTTGGGTATTAAGGTTAAATGGCGCCGGGGTTATCTTGAATTGCTTGCCCAAACTGGCCTCAAGCCGAGCTCATATAGAAACCCTTCATCAGCTTTTGAAAGGCACAGCTTTTGAAAGGCACAGCTTTTGAAAGGCACAGCTTTTGAAAGACACAGCTTTTGAAAGACACAGCTTTTGAAAGACACAGCTTTTGAGACACAGCTTTTGAAAAAGACACAGTTGTTTCGTAGATACCTACTCTTAAGAGACCACCAGGTGGTCAGGGCTTGTGAATCACAACAATACAATGAACATTGGCTTGTCCTCCATACCAAAAATCCGACGGCCAATAAAGTATGCAATCCTGGCTTCTTATATATTGTAGGCCAAGCGCCCATCATCCGTTTCATAGTTTGCAACCATCGAATCCACTGCGTCTGCAATGTTGGAATATGCTTCCCCATATTTATCAAAGCCATTGCAGTAAGGCAAAAGCAACTCAAATGGGCCCTCATAAACCGAATGGAGACCCCGAATGTCCAGACTGCCAGTGAGCCAAAGTGAATAACCGCTTGCTACAGATACATGGGTGCTATTATTGCAGTGGAAAGAAAGTTAAAAATCACTCATGTATTACATTATCAAATGAGAATGCTTTATTGTCTATAAACAAAACAATCCCCCCTAAAAAGTAGGAAAAGAAATAAACCCAGCAGGACCAATTCCATCACGCTTAGTTCATTTGCTTGACCAAGTTGTTGATGTATTGCTCTCTGTTACCAGTGTCACCACCTTGGATAAAGTGGAAGAACTTTCTGGATCTGAAACCACCGTTTGGAGAGGACAACTTGAATGGCCACAAGAAGTTGTTGACTTGCTTGAAGTTTGGACCGACGGTAGCAATCTCGTGGATCAAGTCCTCGATAGAGACAATACCGTACTTACCCAAAGAAGCCTCAATGATTTGGTTGTCAGAGAGAGCGGTTCTTTGGTTGCGGACCTTACCGTAACCTCTCTTGTAAACCAACTTTCTGATGGTAGCCAAGTTTGGGTAACCGAAAGCAATGTATGGCTCGGCCAACTTCAACAACTCGGAGGTAGCCTTGGTAACCTTGACGAAGACACCAGAGTTGATTTGGGTCAATCTGAGCAACTGCAAGATCTTTCTTGGCTTAGGTGGGATCTTCATGATACCCTTGATTCTGATGACGAAAACCAACTTTGGCTCAGCCTCAACGTAGAAAGAGTTGGTGGCTCTGGCCTCTCTCTTGGCGTCAATGATAGCACGCTCAGCATCTCTGTACTCCTTGTTGTAAGCAGCAGTTCTCTCAGCGATAGCTTGTCTCTTCTCCTTGTTGGCCTGTGTTTGTTAGTACTTGCTAAAATCCAATATGGTTTGCGATAGATTTGTCAGTCCCGAAAGATGGTTAACTGAAAGACGTCATGGCCGTGCAAGGCTAGTCATAACAAAATGGTTTGGTATCATCTTCTAAATCTAGAGCACCCCAGTGAGAGGTGTCGTTGTGCAGGAAAGTATACATACGGCTCTTCTGACGACCTTGTCAGCGGCACGCTTGGCAACGACCTTCTCGTCGGTCTTAGCCTTCTTGATGTGAGTCTCTGGTTTCAAAGTACTGAATATGTTAGTATTGGGTTGCAGCGGGGCGACCTAATGCTTGGCTCATCGTGATGTCGACTGCAGTCAACGTAAAAACGAGAGGAGCTCTGCGTTTCGGGATGGTGTACTCAGACATGGAGTGGAGGAGACAAGCCGTTTGACCGGCTCACAAATGAGGATCGCAGGCGATCACAGTACAAGTGACTCTGTGGACCTGGCCGCTAGGCAAGATCCAACCGAGACAGTTGAATATTTGTTGTTACACTGCTTTCACGACAGATGCTGTTTCCAGAAATCTGAAGGAATAGCTGTGTAACCGAAACACGTATCATATCCAGCAGAAAAGCTTTTCTGAAGGAAACATGATACGTGGCTCCCACTTCCCCCGAAGTTCGGCACAGCGCTAGCTGCGTCGGTCGAAGGAAGCCACACCACACCTTAAGTTGAACACAAAGCCAGCAAAAAGTGAATGATGATTTTGTTGGTCACATACGTAGCCATTGTTGAATCTGAGGAATGAAAAAATCTTTGGGGCGGTGCGGGCCATTTATATGCGCGAGAGCGGTGTGGCTGTGTACAGGATGTATGGAAAAAATGCGAGGGCATCGCTGCGATGGGTGCAGATGAGGGACTGCGGCGCGCACGAGACTTGGGTGGGCGCAAGCCCTAAGCGCGCACCCGTGCACCAGACATCTGAGGCGAGCCAACGTAAAGACCCGTGCACCAGACATTTGAGGCGAGCCATCCTAAAGGCCCGTGCACCTCGATCAGAGCTCGGGGTGGAATCATGCCCCCGCTTATTCTGTGTCACGCCGGAGATTCCGTGTCGCTCTCCGCTCGTGGCTGCCACGAGGAGTCTAGGTCATGATGCCGTTCAGTTTCGGAGGGGATGCTGCCGAAAACGAAACGTCGTCACCGCCATGGCCACAGTCATCTAAGACACACAAGTGCAGGTCCAGGCACACTGACGAGATGCAATAAGACGGAAGGGGCAAGGAATTACGCAGAGGCGGCCGATGCCTCGAGGCAGCCACAAGAGCAGCATGCTACTAAACCTGCAGACATCAACCGACGAAGGTGTCATTCCAGTTCGGGCAAAGATAGACGCTTATCAAGGAATGTGCGCTATGTGGTGACACCCGTACACCGGAGGATAAGGGCACGCGCGCAGCGTGTGGGTGGAGCAGAGCTGCGGGCGCCCTGAAAGCGTTGATCAGACACTGCATAGGCGCAAATGCTTGCGGCGTTTACTACTGGCCACTGGCGTAATGTGAAGGGTCGTCCTGCAGGCCACCACAGATAACACCGGCTGCATCAGGCCCTTATCAGACAGCCATGACCTCGCCAGGCGCCAACTATATATTCGTGGCACCTCGGCAGCGGAAGCTCGACCCAGCTTTCTGCCCCCGCAAGACGAAACCATGATCGAGCCAATCCTCTCGTCAGAACAGCTATTGGAAGCCGTCACGTCCAACCCCAAATACTTCAACAACATCCAGAATGTGCAGACCCCCCGGATCGACCCAATCTTCTCGCTCACGGACAACGATCTCTTGGCTCAGATCGGGTACAAGCCCGAGTTGAAGCGGCGCTTCTCGGCGTTGCAGGTGTTTGGTGTTGCGTTTTCCATCATGGGGCTTTTGCCGCTGATCACGTCCATCTTGGCCACGGCGCTCTTGGCCGGGCCCGGCGGTGCCATTTGGGGATGGTTGATTTCCTCGCTTCTTGTTCTCACCATCGGCATTGCCATGAGTGAAAACGCCTCTTTCCAGCCCACCAGCGGCGGGCTCTACTACTGGACAAACTTCTATGCGCCGGCGCGTTTCAAGTCTGTGATTTCGTTTGTGGTGGGCAACACCAACTCGGTGGCCTTGATTGGCGCCTTGTGCTCGGTTGACTACGGTTTTGCCAACGAGGTGTTGTCGGCGGTGGTCATTGCCAAGGATGGCAACTTCGAGATCACCCCCGCCAAAACCTACGGTGTCTTTGTGGCATGTGTGCTTGCGCACATTGCCATCACCTGTGCCTCGTCCAAGTACTGTGCCTGGCTTCAGACCATCAGTATTGTCATGAACGTCGTGCTTATTGCCATCTTTGTGATTGCGCTTCCCATTGGCGCCTCGCGTGGTACTTTCCAGAGCGCCTCGTGGGTCTTTGGCTCCTACCAGAACCTCACCAACTACCCAATGGGCTGGAACCAGTTGACCCAGGCCTGGCTTCCTTCCATTTGGACCATTGGTGCCTTCGACTCCTGTGTGCACATGTCTGAGGAGTGCAAGAACGCCACCAAGACCATCCCTATCGGTATCATCGGCTCCATCACTGCGTGCACTTTGCTCGGCTTTGTGATTCTTATTGTCACCATGTTCTGTGTCCAAAACACCGACATCGAGAACCACTTGTTGGGCTCCAAGTACGGCAACCCCATGGCCCAGATCATCTACGATGCGTTTGAGACGGTGCCAGGACAAGGCAAGAAGATGGCTTTGTTCTTTATGATCTTGATTGCCATTGCACAGTTTCTCATGGGTGCGTCCATCCTCACGGCCATCTCCAGACAAATCTTTGCTTTCGCCAGAGACAACGGCTTGCCCTTTTCACGTGTGGTGAAGAAAGTCAACAAAGAGCTCTCTGTGCCCATCAACGCGGTCATTTTCGGCGGTGTGGCTGCCATCATCATCGGTCTCTTGTGCCTCATTGGCACCACGGCTGCCAACGCCTTGTTCACTTTGTACATTGCTGGTAACTACTTCGCTTGGGGTATGCCCACCTTCCTCCGCTTAATCTACATGAAGGAGAAGTTTGTGCCGGGACACTTCTACCTTGGCGGGTTCTGGAGCCGCGTCAATGGCTGGATTTCTACGGCGTTCATTGTCTGGACCATCATCATGGTGATGTTCCCCACCAACTTGAACCCAGACAAGGACACAATGAACTACACGTGCGCTATCACCGCGGGTGTGTGGATTCTCTCGTTGGTGTACTACCACGTGTATGCGCACAAGAACTACCACGGCCCTGCCAAGACCGTGGACGAGGAAGACGAGTCCGACGGCACTCGCGTCATTGATGGCGTGGGAGTGCTTCGTGAACTGATCGAGGGCACGCCTTCCAAGGAGTAAGCCGGGGGCTTAGGGCAGAAGCCAGCCAGCGACTGGCTGCATCCCAGTACTGTATAGATTAATAGACGACAGGTTACGTCCAAGGCCGGCCCGCCGCCCTCCCGGCGCCGCGTAAGCACTTTTCCACAGAAGCCATCTCTCGGCCCCGCCCCGGACCCACTGGCCCCAACAGCATTGCCGCCCGCAAGCATTCGCCAACCCGATAAACCACCCCACCGGGTCGTGCGCGCACCAGTGTCTCACGAGAATCAAAAAAGACCAAACAAGACCGCGAAAACCAACAACGCAGCGCTTCAACAAAAGATACAGTGCCACACGCCTCCGGCTCCTCTCTAACCCTTACGTCGATCTGCAGCAGCACATAGACCAGATTGCCAGACCAGTACATCTACCTGCAGCACCGAGCTCCCGCACTCAACCCGACACCGACGCGTGAACTGACCTCCCGCCACGTGAAACACCCCCAACCACGTGGACTATCCCCCGAGACACCACCCCTTTTCGCCCCCCAATTCCAGCATGGCCCCTTCCGTTGCTCCCGTTCAAGGAGTGGCCCGTTTTGGCCTTGTGAACGACGGCTCCGCCTCGGCCACGGCGGCAGCAGCCAACTCAGATCTCCATGGCGCAGGCCACTTGGGTGTGGCCCCCTTGGACAGAATCCTCATGTCGCTCCAGTCCGGAATCGACACGGAGATCGAGCACGCCTTGAGCACACTCACGTTTTTCTCGTGCAACGAGCCCAAAATCTTGGACTTTGACACATACCCGCTCATAGGAAACGAGTTGATCGAGTACTTTGCTCGTCCCTACACCACGGCGAGCGGTGCCAGCACCTTGACGTCCAGCGAGGTCTCCCTCAGCGCCGAGGCCCTCCTCTCGCTTCGAAACGCCGCCCAAGACTTGCACAACCAGCAGTGGCTCAGTCAGCTGGCCAATTTGCGCCGCTACGCCGTGCGGGCCCTTGGGTTCTTGCTGAGCTGGTTTTTCGACCCCAGCTCGCCTAGACCCTATCTGATGGTCAAGTACAACGACGTGTTTGCCGAGTCCTTGGGCCACCTCTTGGACTTGCTCGAGCCCTTGACTTGCTTCTACGTGGAGACTCCCAAAAACGATCCTTTGTTTGCAGCCTTGCTAGTGGTCTTGGTCAACACAAAGGACAAGAGCCATTTGGTCTCGACCATCAAGTGCTTACAGCACCTCCTTTTTTTGGGCGGTGCCAATGCTGTGCAATCCCGTAACCCAGACTCCCCAGACACCAACAACTGCATCGATGTGGTGCAGCCGCTCCATCTCCGTACCATCGCACAGGCTTTGTTTGTGAACGACGACGAATTGAATTTCGCCTGTTTGCTGTTTTTGAGGCAGTACTTGCTTTCTGAAGCATTGGACCAGAACCACAAGTCCTCAGTGAAAAACTCCCAGCTTCACAGGTTGCGCAAGCTCGTGGAGGCTGCAGATGAGAAGAAGAACCTCCACATCTTGTTGAAGCTGTTACCAGAGTTGATTGTCGACAAGTTGCCCTTAATAGACCCTTCGAAAGTCCAACAAACCCTTCCACTCCAGCTTGCCAAGCGCTCTGCCTACAGCGGTATTCCCAACAGCGCCACCAAATTGCCCAAAAAGTTGTATGACATCATCATCAACTTTCCGGAGCCTCTCAGAGCCACGACTTGGCTCCGCTGTTGCTACGAGCCATACACCTTGGCCATCAAGAAGGGCTCGGACTCGGAGATTGCCGCAGGTGAGGTCACACAGATTTCTCTCTGGAAGTCCTACGAGAACCAGTTCGAGACGATTTGGAAGGACCGGGCCAGCACTGCATACCCCAACTTGTTGCCTGCAGTGGACTTTATTAAAAACGTGAGCACGGCGTTCCCAAACTCTGAGGCCATGGTGGTCAACATTCCATCGGCCGATGCTTCGCAGCCTTCCAGAAAGAAGTTTATCATCAAGGGCATCCAACCCAGACAATTCCCCGTTGGCATTGAGGTGGGAAACTTCGAAGCCTTGAGAAAGTACAACACCAGCCACGAGGAGAACAATGCTACCGCTACAAAAGTGGGTGATGTGGAGCTTGCTGCATTCCAAGAAGCATTGAAGAAATCGACAGACACAATCTTGGCTGCCTCCGAGGCATTGACAAGTCCATATGATGTTCGTGCGCCCTGGTACACGCCAATCCACGCGTTGAGTAAGGAGATTTTGGAAATCCTCATAACTGGTTTATTGGATTCGGACACGGACGGCGAATTTAAGAACGTGTTCAGACAGTACAACAAGTTCTGGTTGCCCGACTTGGTGTACGCCAATCCTGGATTGCTTGACCAGGGCTACATCGACGGAAAGTGGATGCTGTATCTCTTGTAGAGAAGGTGCTTTAAAAACACAATATAGAAGATTCCGTGTAATCCGTTGTAGAACAATCGGGCACCGTGGACTCTGGCGGGGCTGGTGGAGTCGGGCACGTGCGCGCCCTCACGTTTTGTGTGCGAAAAAGCCAATCTTCTTCTCACACCACTGCCCTCGCCCCCTAGTCCTACCATCATCATGTCGAAACTTCCCTTGTCTGTCCGGATCACGGACGTTATCCATAGAGCCGCTGTTTTGGGGCTCTTTGGTATCACTTTTGTTGGTACCGGAAGTATTCTCTTCAACGTCTACGCCAACTCCGATTACTCCAAGATGAACAAGAACAAGTTGACCTTCCAACAGGCCGACTATGACTCCGCCCGTGCTGCTGGTAGCGAGAAGGAGTAAGGAGTGGAGCGGGATGTGAAGCTTTTTATTCCCTGTGGAGAAAATGCGAGCGAAGGCGAGTCGTCGAACCGGAAGAAGAGTCGAACAGGACACACTGGGCTCTGCAACGAAGAGCCTCATTCTGTGTGCTGAGGGGAGCTCGGAAGCAGCACAGTGGGTGAGGCGCCTAGCGTGCCTTTTGCGCAAGCCGCCCATCCCCGAAGAATCGGGCCGGCTGCCGTGTATAAAGTGAACCTATAGTCTACGTGCCCTTGTTCCACGTTTATGTATATAGTCCAAGAAACAAAGAAACACACAAGAGGGGCAGATTTTGCCGAGCCATGTCTTGTAGATTGCCGCCAGGGTACATGCAGATTGAAGACTGTAGTGTAAAGACGCCGGATGCCAGCGTACTTGTGGATGCAAACACCTCACAGCTTGGCCCTCTTGGCGGACCCGCTGCCGGCCTCAGACGCAGCCTCCAGACCAGACCTTTTCTTCTTGGCCTTGCTGGCCTTTTTGGCTGCTTTCTTGGCGTGCGTCAACCCAAGGCTGCTCAACTTGTCGTAGCTCCGCTGGTTGTGAGACTCGCCCTCGGAGCCCGGCTCCGGGTTGATCATGACAAGGTCCTCGGTCTCAAAGCCCAAGCCGCAGCTGGGGCACATCCACGTGCTCCCGTTCTTGTCCCGGAGCTCGTCAAGCGCCCTTCTCGACAGAACACACCCACAGTTCCGCAGGTACGCGAGGCCGGCCGTGGTGTCTTTGACAGCGCACACGGCTGCGCCGTCTTTCCACTGCATTGTGAGGTCCACCACATCCCCGAGCCCCCGGATGTGTCCCCACTGCTCCGTTGCGGCCGGCACGCCCTCCTCCGCAGAGCTGGCGGCGCTGGCCTTGGCTTGTCTGCGAGCAAGAAGCATCTCGATCATCTTTTCTTTCAAAAACACCCTCCCCTGGTAGTCGCCCACGGTTTTCTGCGGCCCGCCGTTGTAGAGCGGCAACGAGCTGAGCGCACACGTGGTCACGGAGGAACGGCTGCTTTTCTGGAGAAACTCCTGGTCCTTGGTGCTGTGGCGTCCCGTGTAGAGGGCCTTGAGGTCTTTGCCGCGGGCGATGGTGCCGCCGTCGTTACCCATGGTGTGTTTGTGTGGGCCTGTGGGTCACGCTGTCCAGTTTCGGGTGCGTCCAATGCCGTTTTCCTCCGGGGTCCTGAGGAATGCCGTGTAGTTGGATCCTGTGATGTGAGATGCCTCCAGATCACGCGCACTCTTGGGGCCTGGCCACGCTTACTTTCTCCACCGCCACATGGGCCGGCCCGGTTTGTGACTTGTGCCAAGACGGCCCAGTTGGCTCCGGTATGCTTGCCGGACCCGGTGGGAAAGTGCTTTCCTCTGCCTTTGTATCGGTGGTGCCTGGTGCTGTCTGCAGGACCGGGTCGTTTGGCGTCTGGCCGAAGCCGCTTCTTCGGTGTGCAATGCCGGTGCCTGAGATCGTGTGAGTGGGGCCAGTGCCTCTGCGGCTGCTCCTGGACTGCCCAAGTGCCGCCCCGGCGGGCTGCGGCAGACACCTCCTATCACGGGAAAAACCAATACTTATAAGAAGCTCCTGGTGGCCAAGCTGGTTAAGGCGCGAGACTGTAAAGGACTGAAGCATTGTAATCTTGAGATCGGGTGTTCGACTCACCCCTAGGAGACTCCTTTTTGTTTTTGTAAATGGTATGCTGCATTTGCAGCTGGTCTGCTGGCGGGCCGTGTGCTAGGCGTGGGTCACTGTGTGCAGTCCGCTCGCATGTCCAGTGGCACCGGCGGTCCGGGAAGCCAGCGGCCGGGCCCGGGCACCGAAGTTTGGGAACCTGCCCGCTACGGCCAAGACATGGGCGTACCGCCGCCCCGTCACCCTGGCGTGGCGGTGGTGCCGGCAAAAAAGGCGTGCGCTGGAAAAGAAGCGGGTTCCTGCAGGCAGGCCAACATCCACACCTCTATGTGTATGAGAGCCCCACCAACACCTCCCCTCCAGCCAACAACCTCATCCGCCATCCAGAAGCCATGAGCCAAAGAACAGTGGACCTCGGCCTGCTCCAGCCGCAGCAGCTTGTGGAGATCCGCAAGTCGACCGAGCAGGAAATCCAGCACTTCACGCAGTCGCTCCAGGCGCTCCAGACCGCCCAGGCCAAACTCCAAGAGTGCATCAACACCATCGTCAACATGGAAAAGACCACCCAGGACGAGCTCTTGGTGCCCATGACAAGCTCGTTGTACTTGCCAGGCAAGGTCACCCGCAAAGACCTGTACCTCGTGGACATAGGCACGGGCTATTTTGTGGAAAAGAGTGCCGAGGCCGCCAAGCTGGTGTATCGCAAGAAGCATGCCAAGTTGGACGACGACTCCAAGAAATTGAAGGACATCATGGTCAAGAAGAACGACCTCATGAACCAGATCAACATGGTCTTGAGACAGGCCATGATGGAGCAGGATCAGCAGGAGAAGTAGTCGCGTCCCACGCGCTCTGATCCAGCAGCAAGCACGGCCGATGGTTCGGCTAGACGTGGAGCGTGCCTGCTGTCGACGGCCGTGGTGTGTTTGTGTTGCCGACTCAAGCACGCTTTCGGCTGTCCCAACAACAATCCTGCCGCAAGCGTGTGGACCAGGAGGAGACTTTGCTCCCGGGCCAAGGTCGATTTCTTCCCAACACCTCCACCGAATGCCACCACCGCTTCCGCAGGTGGGCCGGGCCTCTCTACTCCGCCTTGGACTGGGCAGCCACGCAAGAGTTGCTAGGAGATTGAGTCATGAGATCATGACAGAATAGACAATAATACGAGAAGCCTGTAGAAGTCCCCGCCGACATTTAGTTGTAGAGTGGCACTTAATCGCTGGTAGCTCGTGTGTGCTGCCCGTGTCGGGTTTTGTATGCCCGCAAGCCCTCGCTACTGTTGGGGTTCTACTCATGAATGCACTGTAATATTAGTCTGATCAGCTGTCAGAATTTACTTGTCTGGTCATGTTCTAGTTTGTGGCATTGAATTTCATGGTAGTGTTGCCAAATATCAATGATATGTCAATTTACTTGGGATGCCGTTGATTTCACACATTCCCTCAAGCATCACAGGAAGCACCATCACTGATCAACAGGCAGTGCTTCCTTTGGACAGGAACTCAGTCAATGTTTCCTTTGGACAGGAAGTCTATGCTTCTTTTGGACAGGAAGTCTATGCTATTCTTTGGGCGAGGACTCAGCCAATCCTGTTCTTTGGGCACGAAATTAGTCATAGCTAATGTTCTAGTAGCAGAAAAGCAGTCTTTTCTATTCTTTTGCAGTCGATGCTATTTTGTTACAGAGGTCAGCCGCTGCTCATTTTTTTGCCGCAGAATTTCAGATTATCCTATTCTTTCAACAGCCAATGCTATCCTTCTAGCAGAAAGCTAGCCAATGCACTTCTGTTTTTGTCGGAAAACAGTCGATGCTTTCCTTTCCCAGGAAACAGCCCACACCTCGTGATAAAAGGACCTGAATCCAGCTCAGTTCCTCACACCAGCGACTGCTTGTTGAACACAAAGGGCTCGTTAAATGCTGCCTTGAGGTTAGCAAGCTTGCGACCTCCTAAGCCTGGCACGTCCGCCAACCCGTCTCCCAGCGACATGCCCACAATGTTTTTGAAGGACTTGCAATTGGCCAAGAGGTTCGCCACGTCAGTCTTGTTGACTGCACGCACGGTGGTCAAGCTCTCCACAATGTTCAGATTGAAGTCGCTCCTCTTGACACCTTGGATAGACACGTTGACCTTGGACCGCGCCATCTCGTTGGCTTTGAGCGCAGCAATGTAGCTTCCGGCCTCCTCGAAGGACCAGGCCACCACCATGGTAAGGTCGTTTTTGACACATATGCTCAGCAACTTGCGGATCACCTCCTGGGGTGAGTCGATGTCCACCACCACCAAGAGCACCCGCAACGCGTCGTCGTCCGGGCTGAAGTCGGTCGTCGAAGACCCTCCCTTGAGCTTGTCGATGCGCCGCCACACGTACTCCGGCCGAAGCTTGTGGTACTTGAGCGAGAGAAAGAGCACTTGGAGAGTGGCATTGATGTAGTAGTCCAGGAGGATCTGCGGATTGTACGACCACGACGTGAGCTTCATGGTCGGCGACTCGAGAAGCGGGTTGCCTTTCTGCGACGGCGCCACCTGCACTGAGCTGTACGAGTGGACGTTTCGGGGGCCTCTGCTTCGAGGCGCTGTGGCCTGGCGCTGTTTCGCAAGCCGTTCCTGCGCCTGTTCTCTGGCGTGCCGGTCTTGCTCCCTCTGGCGGGCGAGCTGTTCTTGAGCCTGGTGCCGGGGCATCCGCTCCAGCTCCGCCACAAAGAGAGACTGCCGCTGCTGGGGCTGTTGCTGCTGTTCTGCCACTGGCTCACTGGCCTGGGGCTCTTGTGGGCCCGCCTGGCTTGCTGTCGATTCCAGCTGGTGGTCTGTTTCGAACTCCTGGCGCATCTTCTGCACGCCTGCTAGGATGCTAGCGAACGACGACTGGTCCACGTTGTCTGCCATGCTAGAAGAAACTCGGTTGCAGTTGGTGCTAACCTTGCAAGTGAGTGGTGGATAGCGACTGCTCTTTTGGTCCGTGCACTACTTCCTACCAACACGCCGGGCGGGTTCACCACGGCCTGCTCGCCCACCGCAGCGCTTGCTGGTGTGGCTGAGGTTGCTTCTTAGCCGGGCCTGCCAAAATGCTGGTCCTACTCGACCCATTGACGACGTGGTGGTGTGGGCGGTAGACAAAAACACCCGTACACCGCGGTCTGGGTCTCTCTAAGCAAGCGAGTACTCAGCCACCCACTATGGATCTTTGCAAAAATGGTATGTGATTTCCAGACACGGCGCTACAACTCGTCCATGTGTTGACAAGTGATCCCTGGAGCCGTAATTGGCCCAAAACGCCCTGGATGGAGCACTCCCGGCCCCATCGGAGCCACCCCGGACACCAGAGAAACGCCCAACTTCCGTCGTTGCTTCGTACTAACATCAGTCTGCACTCTTCAACTTCCAGTCTTTGCTTCTCGTGATTCTCTTAGCCATCTGTACTTGCACCTACATTCATGCCACGTGGCCGGCCCTCATCAACAAAAACAAAACCGGTGCCTTGGGCATCTTCTGGAAGTTTGCCCGTATTGGTGAGCGCTTGAGTCCCTACGTGGCCATTGGTTGTTTCATCATGGCTTTCAATGTGCTTAGCAGCTAGTTGCGTTCCCGTGCTTCGAAGGCACTTGCCAATGTCAAGGACATACATCGAACCTTGTGCTGTCCTTTATGGCATGCCCCTCTGCGGATCCCACAATGTGCTCTCAGGGGAAACGGGTGCAGGGTTCCTTCCTCATGGATCGCTTTTGGGCGGGAAACTGCCCGTGCAAATTGTTTCGTATCATGAGCATGTGGAGCCTTGAAAGAATCACTGATTGGAAGACCATGGCTCTGGCTGGCCCACTCTAATATTCCATTTAGCCAGTTTTATCCCGCATGATGACCCCGAGCCTCCTTTGCACTTTGGCTCTCAGAACTATGGTGAGCAGGCACTTTCGAAGCCAGTTACTTTGTGCGAGTTTTCCTCAATTGGCCATAGATCTAACACATCCAACAGAGAGCTTGACAGATACTCCCACCGTGCATGGAGAGTCGTATATAGTTCACTTAATTACATGACATCAAATTCTGCAGATGGCTAGTAGACGTACAATTATACTCCGGGCAAGTGCTGGGCAGGCCGCAGTGTATTCTATATATATGCAATGGGTTGCTCCAGGGCAGCGAGCTCATCTAAACTCGTAGGTTTCATTGTGAGAGTTACAGAGGATCGGAGCCCGCTCATTGCCAACAATGCGCTCCAACGCAGCGGCATCCCACTTGCAATAGATGGTCTTGACAAACGAAAGATCCACATCCGCCTCGTTCTTGTAGATGGACTTGCCCACGAATCTAAGCAACTCCTTGTAGAAGAGCGGGTTTGCCGGTGGCTCGTAGACAAGAATGTTCTTGACTCCCGCAAGCTCGTACCGACGGAAATGATGCATTCTCTCCGTGTAAAGAAGCATCTTGGCCTTTCCTTGGGCGAAGGCGTGGCGGGCCTTGGATGCCTTGGACTGCGAGGTGTACTCGTCGATCGACGCAAAGCTGATCTTGGTGTGTGCCTTCATGTAGGTTTTCACCCTCACGTAGTCGAAGTAAGAGGGGATGTAGATGAGAAGCCCGTCCTCATAAGAAGACTGTTTGGTGACCAGCGGCAACATGGAGTTGACGAAAAACTTGAAGCGGGCCTCGAAAGTCTCTTGCGGGGAGAGCGACTCGAAACGCTGGAAGATCTGCTTGATGCGAAGACCCACCGAGTTCATGATACAGGTTTTGCTGGTGATGACTGGGCGGTAGCGGACCTTGCCTCCGAGGTTGACGGACTTTCCGATCAAACTGTTGACGTTGGGGGTCAAGAACTCACTGAAGACCAAGGTCTGGCGCACGTAGCGGGCCTGGTCGTTGATGGCGTACATACGGATACGCGAGAAGTCGGCGCCGTGGAAGTCCTTGGGGATCTTGTTGACGTACTTGAGCACGGTGGCCATGTGGTCCCAGTTCTGCATCTCGAGCTGGTTGGCCTGGTCGACTATGAGCACCTCGATGGAGGCCAAGAAGTCGTACTGGCGCTTGGACTGCTTGGGGTCCTCCAAGATCATCAGGAGCCCGATGGGCGACGCAATCAAGATGTCGGAGTTGAAGAAGGTGGAGTAGAGCTTGGCGGACTTGCGGGTGAACTTGACACCCAAGGAGAAGAAGTCGTTGGAGTTGCCCTTGAACATGGCGCGGAAGTCGGCGGGCTTGGTCTCGGGCGGGCCGCCGGCCTCGTAGAACTGGGCCTTGAACTTCTTGCGGTTCTCCTGCTGGTCGGTACCCGACAACTTGATCAAGAGCTCCACACACTCGTAGGCGGCATTGCGGGTGGGCAAGAGGATGAGCACCTTGGGCCGGGTGAAGCCCTGGTCGCGCAACTCGGGTTCCTGGGCGCCCTTGGCGAGCGTGCCGTTCTTCAACGCCTCGTGGTAGTGCTTCAAGCGCTCGTTGTTCTTCATGACGCGGTCCCGGGTCTTGGCCACATGGTTGAGCGCGTGCGTGGCGTAGAGGCGGCGGTACAGTGTGTTTTTGTGGGACTGAGTCGGAAAGCTGACGTCGCTGTAGGCAAGCATGCTGCCGAGGAGCCCGGCCTCAAGCGGCCGCAACTCGTCCGGGTAGTGCTGGAGGTACTCCGTCTGCACCTTTTTCTTGAGCAGCGACGCGGAGATGGTCTCCACGGCCCGCGGCAAGCCCGCCACGAGCGGGCCGCCGGGCGGCACCTGCCACGTGGCCTTGTAGGAGGGCTCGCTGTACTCGCTGCTGCTGTCCACGGCCCAGCGCCCGTCCGCCAACGCCCGCTCCTTGGCGCTGATGGTGTCCTCCGACACGGCGTTGAAGTGCTGCTCAAACGGGTCCGCGTGCTGCGCTGGCCCGGCGCCGGCGGCCTCTTGCTCGGCCTCGGAGTCGTTGTCCAGCGCCTCGTCCTCGCTGTCCAGCTCGCTGGCCTCCGAGAGGTTGGCGCCCGCAATCTGCTCGTCGTCGGAGCCGCTGCCAGCATCGTCGTCGTTGGGGGCGGCTGGCGCGGCGGTGGCGTCCCCGCGCGCCGCCTTGGTGTGCTTCTTGAGCCGGTCGTCGGTCTTCAAGAGCGTCAAGAGCGCATCGTAGGCCTTGCCGTTGTCAAAGGTGGTCTGGGGCGTGAGCTCGGGCTCGTCTTCGTCCAGAGAAGACTCCGGCTGGGCCTCGGGCTGCTCGGGCGCGGCGTCGCGGCGTGATGTGCGGGTGATTGTGCGGAGCTGGTTGCGGCCGTGGTTGGGGCGGCCGTGGCCGGGCCGTGGCCGCTTGCCGGGCGCTTCCCGGGCACTCTGTGTTCTCTTGGGCATGCTGTGATGGGGCGATGACTTGGCTAGGATGGGCCGCGCTTTGCACCCGGGTGTGTTGGCGCACGTGATGCTCTGCTCGCCGCACCCGTGCCGCCGCCTTCCTGGAGCGTGGCCTGCCTGGTGGAGCTTGGTTCGGTTTGCTTTGACTTTTTGTTTTTGTTCTTGTTGTGGTGGTGGCTGCTTTGTTCGTGGGCTTGCCTCGTGGCCGCTGGCGCTTTTGTCTGTCTCCGACCCAATCTACGACTATATGAATGCTCATATGCATCAGTAGTCTCTACTGCATAATCGATATTCGTGGGTCTATGGGATCAACGGTATATCCTTTTCTTTTTGCTCAACAATTATGCGTGTGTCACTTGTGTCTATCGCTTTGCTGCTTACCATGTACTTATCAATATCTCTTTTGATATGGAGTATCATGTGTCCAAGATCCATTCCTCTATTGCGTATCATGTATCCATCAACATCTCTTTCGTAGTGTATCCATCAACATCTCTTTCATTATTAGCAGTGTCCATTTATTTCTTTTATTATTAGCAGTGTCCATTTACTTCTTTTATTATTAGCAGTGTCCATCTATTTCTTTTATTATTAGCAGTGTCCATTTATTTCTTTTATTATTAGCAGTGTCCATTTACTTCTTTTATTATTAGCAGTGTCCATTTACTTCTTTTATTATTAGCAGTGTCCATTTACTTCTTTTATTATTAGCAGTGTCCATTTATTTCTTTTATTATTAGCAGTGTCCATTTACTTCTTTTATTATTAGCAGTGTCCATCTATTTCTTTCATTATTGACAGTGTCCATTTATTTCTTACGTTCTTCGCTAGCAGTGTACATCTATACTTTCATGATAAGTACCGATTACACACCGGTAACTTTTCGAATTATGTATGGTCGCGTGCACCTCCGCTGCCTTTTGGCTGCGCACCCTCTCATGTGTCCCAATTTACAAACTTCTCACTCCACCTGCGCTGCAAGGAGGAAAAAAGCTCCACCGTTAATAGGTGCCAAAAAATCCAGTTGGCCAAAACACCGCCAAAAAGCAATCTCTTACTCACCACCACCCACCCTCCAAACCACCAGCCCCACAGGCCTTCTCAAACCGAAATCCGGCGGCAGTTTGCAGCCCTCGCCCGGTTTCCCATTTCCCGGCCGCACCTCAGTCCCGCCAAACCCTCAACCACCATCGGCCCAGATCCTCGGAGACGGCCTGCGCACCCGCTGCCCGTCCTGCAGAGAAGCACTCCACCGTGCCCTGCCTCCCACCACCGGCGCCAGCGCTACACGCCGGCTTCCAGCGGCCGCTGTGGGGACGCCCGACCTGCCCCAAGCAGGCCGCCGTGGGTGCCGCTGCCGCGCCGCCAGCCACGCTGCCCACCCGCCTTGGCGCCAGGCCCCACCGCCGCTCCTATTGTGATCCGGCATACACGCCTTTTTTTCCTTCTCCCTTTCCGCACTCTACACCAGGTCTCTCCTGCCCTGAACAACACACCACGTCCCCAGCGCTGGCTCTCGCCCTCCACCCAAACACCCATCTCCTGCCTCTGCAGCCGTCCGTCCCCGTCCCCTGCCCTCCACTCCACGTGCTGCGGCCCCCTGCCCCCGTACACCATGAATGGCCTCAAGAACCTGGCGAAAGTGCTCCTCTCCACCTACTACCTCGTGTTGTTGGTGCTCACCATCCCGCTAGCCTTCGACGTGGGTGGCGTCGACTGTGGCCTCTCCTTCTCGCTCTGCCTCGCGGTGGTCTGCTTCCTACTAACCACCGCAAGGCTCTTGGCCCGCCGCTTCCCGCTCCTCCGCATCTTGTCCCTCATGTACTACTTACAGCACCTCTTGATCCCCAGCATTCTCATGTACTTTCTTCTGTTCTGCTCCCACGCTGCCCCCGAGCCCCACGCGCCCATTCGCATGTGGCGCTTCTTCTTGATCCACCTGACCCTGGTGTTCACCATTGCCGAGGGCTTCTGCACTCTATTGTTGATCCAGTCCATCTCCCAGACCATGCTGTGGCTCACCACTTACAAGTCCGACAGCTGGCTTTTTGCCAGTCTCATGGGAAGCGGCGCCATCATCACCGGCGCTCTCTACTTCCTCTATCGGATTTTCATCAACTCCTTCACTTTGGAGTTGGTCAATGCGTCTCTCTTGGGCTCGTTTCTCACTTTGACTGTCGGCCTAGGCCTTTACGGAATCGTCTCCGGCAAGGGCTCCATGATCGAGTCTTCGCTTCTTTTCGCCTACATTGTCCGCTGCATATATGAGACTTTCCCTCTCCTTTCTCAGGATGCAACTCAGACCATCACAAACTTGTTCACCCAAACGACTCTTAATATCCAAAACGAGATCTACAGATTCCCTAATCCTCTTCTGGACAAGCTTTCTTCGGTGATCCCAATATTGGCCTCCAATATCCCGCATTCTTTCTTTACTGTATGGTACTTTTTTATCTCCGCGGTCCGCAAACTATCATTACCTTTGATGATCAATTTGGCCCACAGAATCGGTGTCTTCTACGCCGCCACTAAGATCATTCCTTCTTTATACCACGGTCTTCCATACCTGCCAGCTCGCACCCCACAAATTCGCTCCAGACAGGTCTCTTCAACATCCATATCTACATTCCATGATGATCAGAAACCGGTCTCTAGACCTGACTTGAGATCCCGAAGCCGAAGCCCGCCTTCTGCTATCATCACGGTGATGTATGCATACTCCCCATGTATAGTGATCGCTGTCTACACGCATTTGATGTTGCTGTACAAGGGTGAGCTTGGATCGGAAATGAGGCTTTGGGGCTGGTGGCCTGGTGCGGATCAGAGCAGTATCATCATTGTGCATCCATGGCAATTTTGGAATTGGGTCAATATGGCCAGCACTCTTTTTCTTTACATGGCAGAGTTGTCCGGGAACTCTAGCTCAGCTACGGCTTTGACTAGCCGCTGGAAAGTCGATTAGACCTCCATTCCTCTTTGCTGGCTATCAATGAACTTTCAAAGGTCACTCCAGCCAAATACCGGAGAACTGATGTCCCCTACAATGAGGTAGTCACAGACTTTGGTGTTTTCTCTACATTTGTTTGAGATCGTTGGTTTACGAGTTCCGAGACCAAGCAAGCTGTGCATTTCAGTACCCCTGAGGCTTTCAATCCCTCAACCCACTTGGTCCAATTCATAATTCTTATGGGCGTGTCAAGCCTCATCAATTGACCAGTATCCTGGATTTCAGTTTAGACTGATGTTGATACAACGGGCCGTCATCGGCGCTATAGTCTGCCTGTATTTCATAATACCGGCCCGTGTATTGGATCGAGACTGTAATATATTTCTTCCTTCTTCTCTTTCAACATTTAATAAATTTACATTGTGATAATCGAGCTGAAAATTGGTGTGCTGGAACCCTTTAGTAGGATTTTAACATATTGAAGCACCTGCTGTCCAAAAAAAACATGATGAATATGTTACATGTACGTTGTTTTTCAAACAAGAGAGTCTACCGAAATACGAAGTCTGTGTGGAAATAATACCCTATTAAAGTAATGTTATCATACATATGATTGAATCTCTTCAGAATAGTTTGCAACTCTCTTCCACGAATGATAACCAGCCATCTTTCCAGACTGTGAAACCTTCTCAGAGCTTGACTCTATGTTTGCTTAGATGTTTCATCATTGAAATTCAATCATATGTTTACAACAAACCCTTAATAAAGTAGTATTTCGAGGAGCAGAACACATCACAACAAAGTCCGGTACATTTGACTGCACACACGCCCCACTTGGGCGTCGAACTTGAAAAGGTGACGTTCTGAGACAAGAGTGAGCTCCATTGTGTTAACCGAGTCGGTCGTTTGCTATGACTATGGTTTAGGATACAAATATCCCATTGCCGAAAAAAAACCCTGACACCCCGTGGGGAGGCAAGGGAAACGTCATCACCCCATCCAAGAGACACAGATAAGTCATCTCACAGAAACAGCACACTTTGCCAGCGAACGCAAAACAATCCCCAAACACTCAACAACCTCAAAAAGCCTTTGACTAGCCATTGCCAGAGGCAACAAGGTTCAGAGGAACTGACCAGACAAAGGAAATTACAATCGAAGTCATTGCGAAAAGAGAAAGTTCGCAAGACGAGGTTTAGAGTGCCAAAGCTCGAAAACTCAAAAGTCTCTCAATGAACAGAATGAAGACGTTCACAGATATCATTTCTGCGACGTTTCCGTTATTGTGGCCGGAGACTTTCCCCAAAGCATTCACCCCGAAGGGCCATGGCACAGGGCCACATAGCGGGCTTTGCTAGCAAACCTTAATCTTAGAACGTAAAGAGAAAAATTTTAAAAAATGCGAAGTCATCACTTTTATATAGTCTTAAAGGGTCGTGCGTCGACAGGAGAGCGCTCGCGAGCTAGGGCATTTATATTTTGCAGCGACTGCAGCATTTGAGAGGGCGCGGATATGAGCACCTGTCCAGCATGCTTGCAACACCCGGGTGCCACATGACACGGCATTGAAAAAAATCTATAAAATTCGTGCCATGATCAACAGCTTATGTAGATATCGAGAGAATCCTATGAGCGACTCCACCAGCTTGTTTCGGCATGCCTAGTGGTATGGCACACGGATCAGACCACCAAGAAACCCAAGAGCCAAGCTGGCATGAGTGCGGCAACCCATTCATACGAACGTGCACCAGAACCGTAATAGACGCAGGCAAGGTTTTTCTTCTTGCTGCTTATCAAGTCAAACAAGAGATAGTGCAAGCCTCGGAGACCAGGCGACACAAACGGGCTACCCATGGAGTTGGAGCGACGCTGCGCCTTTATGAACTGCAGGCCGTAGAGCTCTTGCATGTCGTCAGACCAGGAACGAACTTCAGCGTCACAGATTCCAGCCGCCTTGTTGGTCTTCCCGGCCGGTAGCGTGCGGGATCTCGAGAGATTCAAGTTGCCCAAACGGATCTGGGTCACGGAGATGCCCTGGGGCCGCAACTCCTTGGTCAAGGCGGCAAAGAAATCCTTCATGCAGCTTTGGAACATGGCCTCCGGGGCGTGGTAGGCCATGCGGAGTGCGCTGACGATAGTCGGGATCAAGCTGACAATGTTGCTGTCATGTTTGCGCACAATATCCAAGACGCCCTGGTTCATGAGCTTGGTGTAGACGCCAAGCCGACCCAAAACCTTGTCCCAAGCCCCCGAGCCCAAGTTCTCTATAGGGCGCACAGGAAAGTACAATTGGGGAGCAAAGACCACTGCCGAAAGCCGGAGCAAGTGCGGCTGGGCTCCCGGAAGAGGCACCACCTCCAAACTCAAGAACTCGTTGAAGCGCGCGAGGCTGGCGCTGTAATCGTCGCTAGCGCTGAGGTCAAGGTAGTTGATGTCCTCGGTGATCGGGTTGGCCTGTGCATAACGGGCATCCTTGTCATCAAGGATCGTCAAGTAGATGATAAAGCCCCGCTTCTCGAGATCAAGGGCAAGGAGCCGCGTCAACGGCTCCGTGGGCGACCCGACCACAAGCACAACCTCACAACGGGCGCCGTTGGCGAGCTTACGGGCGCGTCGCCTCTTGGGCTTGGCACTGGCCACAAGTAGTGAATGGCGCTTGTGGTATAGCACTCCTGCCACAGCCAAGCCGGTGGCAAACACGCACACCAGCTCGTACTTGCGGGAGGTCACTCGTGCCCACACTCGATCGAGCCAGGGGGCCGGTCGTGGCACGTCCGACGCCAGGGGCGTACTTAGGTAAGGAATGGCATTGAGTACACTGTCGGCGCTTGGGAGCTTTGCCTGTTGCACGTGCACGAATCGGGCCGCCGTGTTGTAAGAGGACGAAAGAAACTCTAGGGTGGCCAGCACAGGTTCTGCTACCATTTTGGTGTGTGGACGCTTAAGAAGTGTAGGTTGCCCCCGATAGAAGTTCCTGGACCGAGGGCGATCGGGTGCGGGACATTGTGGGGATGTAGGGAGGTGCGTTGCGCGAGATGTGTCAATCAAGATCGCAACGGGCAAAAAATAATTGCTGGTCCCAGGAATCGAACCTGGGTTTGTTCGGCCACAACGAACTGTACTAACCACTATACGAGACCAGCTTTTGTTGAAGTTGAAGTATCTGGAGTATACCATAACAAATATGACACGCCCTTGCTTGGTTGCTGTGAACCAATTGCCGTTAACACGACACATCGAGTGGGTGGATCGCTGCATGTCGCCCATGCAGCATTGGTCGTATGATCGCTGTTCAGTTAATAACATCATCGGAGCTGTCACATCGTGGAGAGCTACTTTACATGTCAGGAGCAACGAATTAATGACTCATTTGGAAATCCAATCTATGTAATTTAACAACTTTTGTTTACCCCATTATATATTTACTCGCTCTCTCTAGCGAACTCCTTGCACATGTCAGCATCTGGAATAGCACCACAGATGGTCTCAACCATGATACCGGTGACCAAGTATGGGTCAATGTTGGAGGCTGGTCTTCTGTCCTCAAAGTAACCGAAACCTTCCTTGGCAACGGATCTTGGGATTCTAACAGAAGCACCTCTGTTGGCAACACCAGAGGAGAAGGCGTCCATGGAGGCAGTCTCGTGACGACCAGTCAATCTCATGTCGTTGTCGGAACCATAAAGGGCCAAGTGCTCCTTGTGTCTCTTGGCCAACTTAGCCAAGGCGTCCTCGATGTACTTCATACCACCAGCTTCTCTCATCAGCTTGGTAGAGACATTAGTATGGCATCCAGCACCATTCCAGTCACCAGCCAAAGGCTTAGGGTGGAAAGAGATCTTCACACCGAATTCCTCGGCAACTCTTTGCAAGAGGTAACGGGCCATCCACAATTGGTCACCCATGGCGATACCCTCGCAAGGACCGACTTGGAACTCCCATTGGGAAGGCATGACTTCAGCGTTGATACCAGAAATCTCAACGCCAGCGTGCAAACAAGCTCTGTAGTGGGCCTCGACGACATCTCTGGCGTAGACCTTACCGGTACCAACACCACAGTAGTAAGGGCCTTGTGGGGCAGGGAAACCACCCTTTGGCCAGGCGTAGACGTTGTCGTATTGGTCGAACAAGGTGTATTCTTGCTCCAAACCGAACCAGACCTCCTCGTCAGAGTGGGCCGACATAAGCTTGGCACACTCGTGTCTGTGGTTGAACTTGTTTGGGGTACCGTCGTTGTTCCAGCACTCGGTCAAAACAATAATGTTGTCACCCTTTCTGAATGGGTCAGGGTAGAAGGCGACTGGACGGAGGTAGACGTCGGAGTCGTGGCCTGGGGCTTGGCCGGTGGAGGAACCGTCAAAGTTCCACTCAGGCAAGTCCTCGACAGAAGAAGGCTTCTTGCTCAAGGTCTTACACTTGGATCTCTCGTTACCCTCGGCGTCAATCCAGACGTACTCGGCAAGAATCTTGCCTCTTTGATCAAGGTCCAAGTATTTGGCTAAGATGGCTGTTTGTTCAGTGATAGCAACCATTGTGTCCGGTTATTATGTAATGCAAGAACGAAAATGGAGTTTTAGAAATGAAGGAAGGATCCTATTAGTATCTTTCGATTAATCTTTTATCAAAAAAGATGTCAGCAAACAAAAATGGGATTTCAAAACCAAAAAGGAGTTTGGAGAAAAGAACAGGCCTGAAAAACCGGGAAAGTCAAGTGTTATATAGCCAGGGGGAGCGATAAAGGGTTGATTCGCGCAAGCAGGGCGAATGGAGGAATGCATAAAAAGCAAGGTGGCCTCGGGCATGATTGGGAGAAACACAGGAAGCGGCGGTGCGGCCCGTGTGTGCCGGAGCGGAGCGGGCTGTCTGCAGGAAATGGGCCCCAATTCGAACACTCGCGGGCGGCAGTGCGGAACAAATTCGGGTTTGATAGGGGATCCCTCTCCTATCGGGACCACGCACCCTTCTTCTGCGCGCACGCGTGCATGGGCTTGGGGAGCCCTCTCTTATCCGGACGGCCAGGTTTCGGGCACCTGCTGCTTTTCCGCTGGCAGGGTCCCCGTCGGAGCCCATCCGGCGCCCGGGGCGGGGTGCCGGTGCCAGAGTGCACCCGTGCCTCTGTGTTTTGGGCCACTCCGTGCAAGAAATCCGCCCGGAGTTTGGTGCTGGGCGGGCCTGGGGAGTTGGGGCCCGGCGGTGACTCAGTGCGACTCTGTTCGGGCAGAAATAGGCAAGAGTCCGAGGCGGGAAGTGCGAGGCGCGCCAGGCTGTCATCACATTTTTTCCCAAAGCGGGCATGCACGCGAGTGGCCAACGACGTGGGCTATTTTGGGGGTCAGCATGGTGGGTCTTTCCGCTGAAAGTAAGCGGATCGGTGATTCCTGTCATAGGCATTCCTGGAGTTTAGGCCCCCCATTTTTTTTTTTGGCCTTTTTTTTAGATTTGCGTTTATTTCTTTTTGTCGCACTTTGGGTATATTTTCTTTTTCTTTCTTTTCCACCATTCTGTGGTGGCCCACATTTCCCGATTCTGCGGGCTGTTTTCCACCACCGCTTGTTATCAAATTACCCTTTTGACTCCGATCCCGCCTGCATACGGCCCGGGCAGTGCCCCCGAAGACTTGCCCCAGCCTGGCGCCCACGGGCCCCGGGCCCACGTGACCAGCACCCACCACAGGACAGCCCCAAGAGACCGTGGTGGACAGCGCTCGGGCCAGCGGACTTTTGTCAGCCTTGGCAGCGCCGCTGTTAACGCATAATAGACCGCTGGCGAGACCGCGCGCGTGCAGGAGAATCGGGATTTCTTTTCTGGGGACGCTGCCTCCGTACATCCGCGCCTGCTGCCGGGCCACACACCGTGGGCATGCCTTTTTTTGCGCAGGCCCTGCGTGCGAGAGAGCCGGCAGAGGCGGCCCAGGTGCTTGCCCCCGCTCGGATGCACCCCCTGGGGGCCTAACGCCGGGTTGTGGATCCCCAGAGCCACGCTTTAGGCGCCCCACATGGGCTAAGCGCGGTGTGGCATGGGCCGGCCGGCACACAGCGTGTTATCAGCCAATCGCGCGCGGCAGGAACGTAATCGATTCCCATTCATGGGGGGGATCGTTTAGCCGCTTGTAATCCCCACCGCCGGCCACTTCGTGTCGGCTTTATGATTACCGAACCGCAGCTCGTATCTTCAGATAAGAACGCAGCCCAAGTTTTGTGGGTCGATCGCCCGACTTTCTCCTCTCTGCTGTGTGTGGTGGAGCGCATGCAGTGGACGCTTTTGCGGTGTAGAGGCTTTTGCGGTGTAGAGGCTTTTGCGGTGTGGAGGCTTTTGCGGTGTGGAGGCTTTCTGATGGAAAGGTGCCGGTGCGCCTGGCGCCGAGAGCAGACGGCAGCTTTCTGGAGGAGCGCGTCTGGCGCTGCCACACTGGAGATCCACCAGGCGCAGCGTCAGCAGCGACAGCCGACCCGGCCCAATGGCCTCGCCTTCGAGCGACATTCCCACTCGGACATGGAAGCCGGGCCCCGGCTAAACACCAGGCCGTGACACCACCCGTCCTGCAGGCGGCACGCAGAGCGGCCGGCACCCACACATGACTATGGGCACCCACAGATGATTTTCGGCACCCACAGCTGGTCCAGCGCTGTCGACATTGCATAGTGCCTGGCGGCAGCCTGGGATGCGTCTTGCCACTATAGCCAGGACTGCTGCGCTTGTTTTGCCTGGCGGGCCGGCCGCAGTACTGGGTGCTGTGAGGATGCTGGCACACAAGCCACCGCACCAGTGCCGCGGCTGTGTGGAGGGCTGGGCTCTGATGAGATGTTGTGGTGTGGTGGTGTGGTGATGTTGTGATGTTGTGATGTTGTGATGTTGTGATGTTGTGATGTGCTGACGTGGCGATGTGGGCCTTGAGTGGCATGTCCGGTGGCCCACCCGCTTATCCGTCAAATCTCGCTGCTCAAGGGAACCCCCAGAGGCTAGCTGCTCCATACTTGTGCCTGCACACGCCGGGGCCCAAGGTGCTTGTTCTCCAGCCGGTGGTCAACGACAACATGCCTGCCCGTCCGGCTGGCCTCCCGCCGGCTGCCCGGACACGTGACGCAGCCCACCGGACACCCGCCATCGGGCTCCCAATGGGTCTTTGGCCTGACGCCGCCCCTTGCCTGTGTTCCCCGTAGACGTTGCTGCCTGCGCCTGCCCTCTGGTGCTCTTGGTGTTCTCCGGTGGTCTGCATACTGCCTGTGCCTTTTCTTCCACTGCCTTTTCTTCCACTGCCTTTTCTTCCACTGCCTTTTCTTCCACTGCTTTTTCTTCCACTGCTTTTTCTTCCACTGCCTTTTCTTCCACCGCCTTTTCTTCCACTGCTTTTTCTTCCACCGCCTTTTCTTCCACTGCTTTTTCTTCCACCGCCTTTTCTTCCACTGCTTTTTCTTCCACTGCTTTTTCTTCCACTGCTTTTTCTTCCACTGCCTTTTCTTCCACTGCCTTTTCTTCCACTGCCTTTTCTTCCACTGCTTTTTCTTCCACTGTCTTTTCTTCCACTGCTTTTTCTTCCACTGCCTTTTCTTCCACTGCCTTTTCTTCCACTGTCTTTTCTTCCACCGCAGAAGCTCTCACCCACACACATTTTTTGCACCCACCGCGCCGCGACCCGTTCTGCACACACCACTCCCACGCCCACCCGGCCTTGATACCCACCACTCCACCTCCCTCTCCCCTTGTGCCTCGCATGCCTCTCCGACTGCCATAGCCCACACCGCCTTGCTGCTGCACCCCACGTGACCGCCCCCATGTCTGGCCACTCCCCGCCAAGCGCCCCGCCCGCCGGCCCCAGCGCGCCCCTTCACGCTCTCCCTTCGGCAGAGCCCCTGCTACCACCCCATCCGTCCAACCCCGACGAGCTGTCGCTGCTCTTGCGCCGTGCAGCGCCGCCGCTCCCGCCGCCCGCCGGCCCGCCCGTCGCCCCGCCGCTAGGCCAGCACAACCTCTCGTCCGCCGTGGTGTCCATGTTGGCCATTGGCGGCACCATCGGCACCGGCCTCTTCTTCTCCATCGCCAAGCTCGTCGTGCACGGCCCGCTCATGGCGTTGGTGTCCATGTGCTACATTGCGTTCTTGGTGGTGATTGTGCTCGAGGTCACCACCGAGCTCGCCGTGTTCTTGCCGGCCAACGGCCTGATCTGCAAGTTCCAGTTTCTCTTCTTGTCGCCCGCCGTGGGCTTGGCCAACAGCTTGATCTACTGGCTCAGCTGGGGCTTGACCTATGCGCTCGAGTTGTCGCTCATCGTGCCCATCTGCTCGTTCTGGTCCCTGCGGCTCGCCACCGACCACCAGACGCTGCTCGTGCTTCTCGCCTGCCTCTGCCTCACGGTCTTCAACCTCTTGCCCGTGGACTTGTACGGCAAAATCGAGTTCTGGTTGGCCCTCCTCAAGGTCGCCGCCATCTTCTTGTGGATCCTCACCGTGGCCACCACCCTTGTGTCCGAAAACAGGTTCTTCTATGTCTGGGTCGAGGACTGGCCGGCGTCCTTCTTGGGCTCGCCGCTCTCCCTTTCCCAGACCTTTGTGGGCTTTGTGAACTGCCTCATTTTCCTGTCCTTTGTGTTCCAGTCCGTCGAGTCCATCGCAATCACCACGGGCGACGTGCTCCGTCCGGAGATCACCATCCCAAAGGTCTCGAAGGTGCTTTTTGTTCGCATAGTGGTCTTCTATCTCCTCTCGGTGTTTCTTCTCACCGCGCTGGTCTCCTACTGCGACCCGCGCCTCGTGGGCTCCGACTTGGACAACTTGCTCTCATCGCCGTTCCTCATAGCCCTCCTCAACCTTGGCTTCAGCAGCTCCGGGTTCCTTCTCCTGGCTTTCAACGTGGTCATTCTCTCGGCCATTCTCTCCGCGGCAAACTCCAATGTCTACTTTGGCTCCCGCTACCTCGAGTCCATGGTAAACTCACAGGGAAGTGCCCGATGGCGGTTTTTGGCCCGCCGTGACAGCAACAACGTGCCCACAAACGCAGTGCTTCTCACCTCCAGCTTTGGTCTCTTGGCACTCTGCCTCAGGTTTCTGTCTATCCTGGCCATGTTCAGCCTACTTTTGACATGCTGTGCTTCGGCGGGAATGCTCATGTGGTGCCTCTTGTGCATCTCGCACATCCGGTTCCGCCAGTCCTTGGTCCAGCAGGGCATTCCGCTCAGTCGCTTGAAGTTCCAGTCCAAGTGGAGACTTTCGTTTTGGAGCTGGTTCACTCTGTTCAACTTGGTGTTGATCTTGGGGCTCAATGGGCTCACCAATTACTGGGATTTCTCGTGGCCGTCTTTTTTTGGCAGCTACATGACCCCGGTGACCTTTTTGCTTCTATGGGCCTGTTTTCGATGTCGTTCTGGAGGCGGCTTCGTTCCGTTGGGCCGGATTGACTTATCCATTGGTAATCTTCGAGGCTGATTCGAGCAGCCACTCAGGGCTTGCGCTTTGCAGTGGCCTGACCGCATACTACTTTCGCCACGATACTTGCACCCCGACAACTTCTTTCTACAGGGTTGCGATGATTGTCACGTCTGCCATTTCTCACCTTCTCTGACCACTATTGCCAGGGCGTTTGATTTTTTATCTTGTTTAATTGAAAGGCGCTGCGATACAACAAAGAGCCCTTTTGACAATGGAGGCCGCCAATTGCAGAAAAGCAATGTGCGAGAGAAACAATGGAGCGATATAAAAAAGACAAAAATAGAAAGGATCTCTTTTTCTACCAGGACGAGTCGGGCAAGCAAGGGTGGCCGAACTGCCTACGAAGAGTTCGATACTGTATGATCATGTAAGCGACAAGCATTGCCTGACAAGAAGCGAGCGCAGGGCGGTGGAGCGGCCGGCGAGGCGTGGCGCACGGCGCAGGGCGAAAACAAAGGCCCGACGCCAAGGAGCGGAGGCCCCGCAGCAGCAGCAGCAGCAGGGTGCCGCCACGCCCCCGAAACAGCGCGGAAACACCGCCGAAACGTAGCTGAAACGTAGCAGAATACTAGTACCCCACACCAGCACCACCAGCCCCACGCCAACCACGCCAATAGCCGGCCGTGCACTTCGGGGCAGCCTTGGACAAAGCCGAACCCGCCACGCGGGCCTTGGCTGCAACCCGCGCCAGCACGGCACCGCACGACCGCACGCGCACCTGCTCTTCCTCTCCTCTGGTCCTTCACACTGCATGCTATCTCCCGCTCTCTCCCGCTGTACATTCCCATTCACATCCAACCTCACCACCTCCCACCACTTGCACCACTTGCACCCCCTGACACCCCACACCAGCACCCCCTCTGGCTGTGCCCGTCTACATCCCCGCTAGCCCCCATCCACCCAACGCCACTGCCGTTGCCCCCACAGCCGGCAATGAGCTTCCTACGCAGAGACAAGTCCAAGTCCCACTTGCTGCTTTCGAATTCTGCTGGCCAGAAACAGCATGCGCCCGAGCAGGCCGCAAGAACCCCTACGGGCGACCCGTGCCTGCAACCGGGTTCTGCCGACGACCTGCGGTCCGCCGCCGGCCTGCGCTTTGCCCGCGGCCACTCCAACAGCACCAGCCTGTGCCACCTGAAAAAGCACGCCGTGCCGCTCTCCATGGCCATGTCCACGTCGGCCGGTGGCAACGCGCTGCTGGCTGCTGCCCCTGCGTCCTCCCTGAGCTCGCCGGTGCCGGTGCCCAGCTTGCCCAGCCTGCCGGAGAAGACCACCACGCCCATCCCCGAGGACCTGCCGGACCCGGGCGACAACCCCGTGCTCTCGTTCCAGTTCAAGACAATGTCGGCCCAGAGAAACCCACTGCTGGCCGCACACGCCTCTGGCCTGGGCCCGGCCAGGGACTCGTGGCAACCGGCCCAGGCCCAGGTGCCCGTGTCGCCCAACACCCAGCAGGAGTACCCGGACGACGTGCTTCTGAAGAAAAACATCACCTCGCGGATCCCCACCGAGAGCTACTCGCCCCGCCTGTCGGTGGCAAACTTGACGCTGATGGCGGCCGGCGACGACGACTCGCTCCACGAGCTGGCCCCGTCCGAGTCCTACAGGGGCTTCCACCGCAGCAAGGGCTCGTACACAAACGTCCCGCCGCTACTGCAGCCAATCAAGCCCCGCTTCAAGAAGAAGGGCTCCAGTTTGTTGGGCAAGTTGATCCACTCCAACCGCAAGGACTCCGAGACCTCCTTTGACTCCACCGACGACGGCCTTGACCACACACACCTGCCCACCACATCGACGTACGCAGCCGCCGGCACCAGCCCGGACGCCACCTGCCAGGCAAACAGGAAAAGTGTCAGCTCCAATGGATCCTTCAAACACAAGTTCCGCTTGCCCTCCATCTCCTCCCACCACCTCCACCATGCCAGCGACCCGCACAGAAACCTATCTTACTCCGAGGATTCCGACAAAATGTCCGAAAAGCTGTCGGGTCCTTCCTCGAAACACAACTCGATCTCCGGTCCGGCGGGCGGCCCCAACGCGAGCCTTGTCGACCCCATGATGCCCGGCATGCCCAAGAGAAGTCTGGCCGAAGCCGTGCCCACCTTGAAGCGCTTGGCCTCCCAAAACGCCTCCAAAATGTTCGATCTCAACCTCAACTTCAGTGAATTGCAAACTATTGTCAAGAACCCCCAAGTTGCGCGTACAATGACCGAGGACGAGTCTCAGGGAGAGGCAGATGTGCCAGAGTCGCCCTTAGTGAACAGACACACAGACAAGCATTCTGCCTGGAAAGCCCCCGACTCCTGGGATGTCACCGACACCCAGCCTACAGAAGTCAATGAGGCTGCGTCGACAATCTCTGGCCTGAGCGACTCCGAGTTGGAGGACGTCAAAAAGTCGCCTCAAGTCAACAGACAAACGGCTTTATCGAGCTCTTCGAGAAGCCCTACCAAGTTCGATAGCGAACGGACTCCAACCTTGCCCAAAGATGAGATCTCAACCGACAAAAAAGCCAAGCGAAAAGCAGAAACAGCCCTTTCATTCCCCCAGAGATCTTTGCCTATTCTCTACGGTTCATCGATTGCCCAACTGCCAAACACTTCTGTATCCGAAAAGGGTCCAAATTACATCATACGTATCTTCAAAGAGGATAATACTTTCACCACAACGTTATGTCCTATTGAGACTACAACCGCAGAACTTCTTGCCATCATCAAGAAGAAGTTTTTCTTCGAGTCCATCTCTAACTATCAATTGTCTCTATATGTTGGAAACAATCTTAAAGTTTTAGAGCCTTACGAGAAACCCATTCAAATTCATACTGGTTTGTTGAGTCTCAGTGGGTACACTAACAAGGACAATTTAAGAATGATTGGAAGAGAAGACATTTTGTCCATTTGCAAGTTTGTTGTTGAAAACACGACCTTGAGAAATATCACCCACGAAGAAGAAGCCTCGCTCTCCAAGAATTTCATTAATGTCGATATATCCAGCAGAAGCTTAAAGACAATCCCTATCATTTTTCACCAGCACACTTATGAGATCGAACAGTTGAACGTTTCAGATAACCCTTCCATTTATATCCCATTAGACTTCATCCAGTCGAGTATAAATTTAAGCAGCATTAAGTTCTCAAGAAACGGTGCTTCGAAATTTCCTATCAACTTTTTGGAAGCGACAGAACTCACTCATCTTTCTGTTGATCAAAACTTTTTGGATGAGATTCCTTCGCGCATCAGTCACCTCAAGAAGCTAGAAGCACTTCAATTGAACTCAAACCAGCTTTTCGCCTTGCCCAAAAGTTTTGAAAGATTGCAAAATCTCACCGTCTTGAATTTATCTTCCAATTATTTCCAGGTCTATCCAGAATGCATCAATGAGCTTTCCAATTTACAAGACTTGGATCTTTCTTATAATGATTTGGCCAAGATCCCAGACAGTATTGGTAAGTTATCTAAATTGACGAAGTTGAACATATGTACAAACAAACTCAGCAAATCTTTGCCCAAAGGTATGAGCAGATTATCTCACTTGAAGAGATTAGATATCAGATACAATCAAATCTCCAACATTGATGTGCTTGGCTCCCTTCCTAATTTGGAGGTGTTTTATGCCTCTAAGAATGCCATTTCGAGTTTTAGTGATAAAATTGCAAAATTGAGACTTTTACATTTTGACAGAAATCCGATTACCTCTTTGGAATTTGAAGTCATGCTTCATATGCTTACCGTTTTGGATCTTTCGAAGGCCAAAATTACGGCATTGCCAGCTGAGTTCATCGGAAAAATTCCACATATTGAGAAATTGGTTTTAAATAAAAACCATTTGGTCACTCTCCCCGACGAAATGGGTAATCTTCCAAGGTTAACTCACCTTTCTCTTTACGGCAATAACATCCAAAACGTTCCCAGCTCCATTGGTAAGCTCTCATCGTTGCAATTCTTGGATTTACATTCGAACAATATCGAGAGTTTGCCACAAAGTATTTGGAGTCTCGGAAATTTGACTTATTTGAACATATCATCCAACATCTTGAGTCTTTTCCCGAAGCCAGGCTCTGATGCGATAAAGAAAATCTCCTCATTGACAAATCTTGACTCGACAGGTTCTGTGGATTCGAGCAATAAATTGAGAAGTTGCCCATCAAGCCTCACAAATAGTTTGCTTTCTTTGAGTGCAGCTGATAACAGACTCTCAGATGAGTCTTTCGAGGCCATTTCGCTTCTTTCAAATTTGAGAGCCCTCAACCTTTCCTACAATGATTTTACGGAAATCCCAGAAGGCGCGCTTGCAAGTCTCACCAGCTTATCTGAATTATTTTTGTCTGGTAATGCATTAACAAAATTACCCGCTGAAGATTTGGAGAACTTGAGTGATTTGAAATGGTTGTACTTGAACAACAACAAGTTCCCAACATTGCCACCTGAAATCAGTAAGTGCCAGCTTTTGACGCATCTCGATGTTGGATCGAATCTCTTAAGATACAACATCGCTAATTGGCCATATGATTGGAATTGGGCTTACAATAGACGCTTAAAGTATTTGAACTTCTCGGGTAATAAGAGGTTTGAGATTAAGCAGAGTTATGTTCAAAACAGCGAGACCGAAGAGACATACGATAATCTTCTAGTTCTCAAGGACTTAAAGGCAATCGGGTTGATGAATGTTACGTTAACGTCGCCCAATGTTCCAGATCAGTCCATTGACAAGAGAGTTCGCACTAATTCATCCGAAACCGAAAACGTGGGTTATGGAATTGCCGATTTCATGGGAAATCACGAGACAATCGGCTTCAGAGACGCATTCTTTCAAAAATTTAGAGGAAATGACGATGAAATGTTGATCCTCTCATGTGATGGTATCGGGCCACCAAGTAACACGGGAGGGCATTTGATTTCTTGGTTGACCAAACAATTGATTGTTCCTTTGCTCACGCTGGAGCTTGATATGATTACGAACGCAGAGGGCATTCCAGATGCGTTGAGAAGATCATTTTTGGCGTTGAACAATAGGATCAACTCCGTTCTCGCAAACAAAAAGTCTGGCTTCTTTACGAATGCCACAGATTTCCCTGATCTCAACAATTTGACTTTAGCGGACGACGCATTGAAAGGAAGCAGTCTCTCCGTGATCTACATTAAGAAGGGAATCATATATTCCGCTAATGTGGGTGATATAGAGATTGTCATGTCAAGAAATAATACGGAGCACAAGCTTCTTACGACCAAGCATGACCCAACGCTGAGAAAAGAGTTCGAGAGAATCAGAGCCTCCGGTGGATATGTTTCAGGCGACGGTCTTTTGGATGGAAGCTTACATATCTCGCGTGGTGTCGGTTTCTTCAACTACATTCCACACACTCATAGTGGTCCATCCATATCCATATATGATCCTGCAGGCGGAGATATTATACTAATCATGGCTAGCAGGGCATTATGGGATTATGTCACGTATGATTTAGCTGTTGATATTGCTAGACAAGAGAAAGGTGATCCAATGATCGCAGCAGAAAAATTGAGAGATCACGCTGTCTTCTACGGTGCTTCAGAGAAGATTTCTGTTACTGTTGTATCGATTGGGAACGAAAAGAATGGGCAGAAAGGACCTTCATCTTACATGAATCTCGGAAGAGATAATGCTGGTTTCCAAGGTAAGAAAAGAAGGGACAGGAATGCCCAAGCTGGGGATTCTGCATTGAGAAGACTCAATGATGAGATAGATCCGCCAGTTGGAGATTTAGCATTAGTCTTCACTGATATTAAGAACTCCACCTTATTGTGGGATGCTTATCCTGTGGCGATGAGATCAGCCATCAAGTTGCACAATACGATTATGAGACGGCAGTTGAGAATTGTTGGTGGATATGAAGTGAAAACGGAGGGAGATTCCTTCATGGTTTCGTTCCCAACACCAACCTCAGCGTTATTATGGTGTTTCAATGTGCAAAACCAGCTTTTGACAGAGGATTGGCCGACGCAGATTCTCGAGACCAACGAATGCTGCGAAGTGACAGACAGCTCTGGAAAGCTCCTTTTTAGAGGATTGTCGGTGAGAATGGGTATTCATTGGGGATCGCCCGTTTGTGAGCCGGATATGGTGACCAGAAGAATGGATTACTTTGGACCCATGGTGAATCGTGCGTCTAGAATTGAATCTAGTGCCGACGGTGGCCAGATTGCCGTGAGTCTGGACTTTTTACATGAGATGGAACAGTTGTATTTCATACATGAGCAAATTGAGTCCGGAGCAATTACTTTACAGAGCCGGTTTGAAGGCAATATTGGTGCTGGAGAAATCATTGGAAATGAAATCAAGGCACTTGAAGAGATTGGCTGCAAATATTTCGAACTTGGAGAGCGCAAGCTTAAGGGATTGGAAACGCCCGAGAAAATTGCCCTTGCTTTCCCCGCAAATCTTGCGTATAGGTACGAGATCTTCATGAAAAGAATCTCGGAAAACGAGGATTTTGCCGGTCAGATTGTTGGGGCAATTCCTATTGAATCGATCTTCGTGCTCCGGTCGCTCTCATTGCGGTTGGAGAACATTTGCTCGGTGTTGAACTCCGGCTTCTCGACCAATGAGGACACATTTCTGAGACAGAGCGGAGGCATGTACCAAGCTACAGTGAAGAGTCACGTGCAAGAAAACGACTTGGTGGTTTTATTTAACCACTTGACCACTCGACTCGAAAACTGTGTGAGCACGCTTGAATTGAGACAGGCCTACCACGAGATGCGTGGAGAGCATGCCATCGACTTCACGGAGGACTTGCCATTGTGGACTATGGTGGACGAAATGAAGCAGATCATGAGAGCGTTGAGGCCCAACAGCAGCAAGGCGGTGGAGGAGATATAAAGAGACCTCCCAGCCAGCAGCCGAGCAGTCGGAGTACGACGGTTGCAAGCCGCGCTCGCGCACACCAGGCAATGGGCAAGCAAGAAATAAAAAAAGAAAAAAAAACAAGAAAAAAAAAACAAGATAAAACAGAAAAGCAAACACGCTTGTAAGCGGAGCAGCCACGGCCAGGACCACAGGGACCAGTGCCGGACCCAACACAAGAGGCTCAGCACAACGTAGGATCAGCACTTGTATGCCACGCGGAGAATGCCCAGAAAAGGCGGGAGGGCAACGGTGCGCGCACGTGACGCACGTCAGGCCGCATAGGACCAGGCCAAGCGCCCGAAACGCCAGCCTCTCCACCACACCAGGCAATTACACCATGGAACAAGCCAGCCCGACGCGACCCGGAGCGGATGCCACCGCAGGCGCCGGCACAGCCAGCCCGGGGCCCAGCGGCGATCGAGACCCAGCCCGCCGCACGCTCCCGTGGATCAAAGAGTCGGCGTTTGGCCGTACACTTGGCACGCGGTCAAGCGCCCTTGCCAACAGCGCCACCCCGAGCCTAGGGCCAGCAGACCTCGTGCACTGGGGCCGGCCCGAGTCCGACCGACCCGTGCGCTTTCTCGGGGCCACCTTCTCTCTGCAGCCGGAGTTGCTGGTCAACAAGGAGGACGAAGGCTTTGTTGGCCACTTCCACTACTGCAACGGCATTGACTACTCGGACGGCCCGCAGGCCATGGAGCGGTACGCGCTCCGTGCCGTGGAGCTAGGGGCCGGGGCCGCCGCGGGCTCCGACGCCGCCGTCCCGGGCAAAGGCCACCGTGGCGTCTCGCGCGAGGCCGCCCGGCAGACCATTGTCACGGTGTGCTGCTACAACGCCTTCTCGCGCAACGAGATCCGGGCCCGCTTCATCATGACCCGTGGCCGCCGCGGCGCCGTCGACGTGGACCCGCTGTACGTGGTGTACTGGCACACGCTGCGCCGGCTGCACTCGTACACGCGGCAGAGCGTGCGGGAGCTCCCGCCGTCGTTCTGGGCCGAGTTGGCCGTGCTGTCGGCGGTGCGGCTCTGCGTGGCCACCGACGACCCGTCGCGCCAGCTCTGCGGCACCGTCAACCTCGACGACCAGGTGCTGCTGCGGGCCCGCCTCCGCCGCTGTGTGGCCAACATCGTGGGCTTGCTCCCGCGCGGCCACATGCTCGGCTCCCGCCAGGCCTACGGGTCCAACACGGCGTCCGGCGGCGACAACATCAAGACCGCCCGCTACCGCAACTTTTTGCTGGACGCCTTGGTGCGGCTCGTGTCCATGGACGGGAGCGGTGCCTTGGTGGAGTCCACGGCCGACCTGATCTCGGCGCGCTACGGTGCCGACTTTGACATTGTCGTGTGCCGCCTTCTCAAGGCCGACGTCAGCCGCAACAACGAGGCCCGCTTCTTGCGCATCATCGCCGACCACGCCGCCCGCCTGGACAACCTGTGCCAGGCAGCACTTCTTTTCATCGAGCAGGTGCGTTTCCTCATCTCCAAGCGTGCCTACTCCGTGGCCTGCCGCGTGGCCGCCAAGGCCGTGGAGCTCTTGCCCTTGGACTATGACGCCTGGTACAACCTCGCTCTCTGCTACATCTTGGAGGGCAACTACTTGAGCGCCCTCCGCACCATCAACTCGTTTCCCATCGTTTTTGTCAACAAAGACTTGTCCGACGCTGAGGACGTGGACGGCATCTTTGACAGCTTTGCCCTGGACTTTTTGACCCGCTCGTTGCGCGGCAAGCCTTTGGACTTGAAGACTTTTGAGGACTACTTCCCGCCTCCGCTCGATGTCAACGACGAGCTCCCGGGGAGGGCCTCTTTCCATCAATCCCATCGGAAGCAACCACTGCACCTGGGCCTACCGGCTGACTTGCAGGCCACTGCCGCTGATGCGTCCTCCCCGAAACCCACCCTGTCATCTTCCCGCAAGGCCCTGATCCCAGCTCTCGGCTCAATGCAGAAGATCTGGACTGGCTCCTTCCAATACTACCCGCATTTGAGGCGCCCCATCTCCGGCCCGTTCTACCGCTCGCCGTTGTCTATGGCTACGCCCATCGAGCTATCCGCGGTTGACTCGCATATCTTGAAAATCTCCAACCCAACGTCTTCGAAGCTCTTGCTAGCCGCCCAGTCTGCAGGAAATCCTTGGTCCTCCATCATCGATTTTGATTACAGGTCCACATGGGGAAGAACTTACGACTTGCTCACTCTTGTTATTGCCATCATTGGCTGGGACGAGTTGGTGTTCATCAAAAACCAGGCATTCTCCTCCAAAAGCTCCAAGCAGACCTCCGCTATCCCCCGCGAGCTCGCAGACAACGCTAACGTGGAGCAACCGGAACCTGCGCACCAAGTTTTGGATGACTCAAGCAAGGCAAGCCCCAACACTTCACCATCTAAGTCATCTCAGCGGCGCCCGGCGAATAAAGTACAGGACTTTGTCGTTCAGAACAGTGGCCAATCCAATATAGAAGCTAAAGTATGGCTCCAGCTGTTGTTGTTGGTTATTTATGAAGATCTCCGAGTTCTACTCCAGACTTCTAAAGATGATCAAGACAGAAGTGCTCTTTCCTGGGAAATGATCGGCCTTCTTGGCTGGTCGTGCAAGTTTAACGTGAGAGACAGTATCTCCTCCATCGTTACGAGCGTGATGGGTGTTTCCTCGAATAATGGCTTTGACTACTTTGGAACAGTGAAAATGTTGGAGATTTACAACGAGTTCATCCTCAGTGATGGCTCGCCCATCGATGCCTTGTGTGAGCCCTATGGAGGGCGCAGCTACTCCAACAAGCTTATAATCCAGACGTTGTCGCCACGCGTGTACGAAAAATTCAAAAAGGATCTTCTCAGTGGTCACTTTTGCCTCGAAAACATTCTTTTGTGTCTCCTGAAGCTCGTCAGTTATAACCTTCGTTGGTATGGCTACATGCACAGCCACTTGGTAAACTCCACTCTCATGAAGTTGTGCGCCAAGTATGATCCGCTAGTGATATTGTCTAAGCTCCATATCATCTTCAAAACTTTTGAGAAGCCCAAGGAGAAGAAAGCAAACGGCAACTTCACGCTCAAGGCCATGTTTGCGGCGCCTAAAGCCACCGAGTTGAACAACTACGAGTTTGTTGAGACTGACACCATCATGAAATACATGGAGTCAATGATACTGTGGATAGAGCTGTTGGCTAAAGATACAGATGATTTATAGACCTCTGCACGCATTCATCACTACTGTAAATACATATTTTTGAGCCTGGGCTCGTGGATAATTTAAAACTTCCATTCTATCACGTAAACATCTATGAACGAAGGTATCTTCTTCTTTGTCTGAGCATGTAAGAGTAAAGAAAGAAGAATCCAGGAACGTAAAGAAACATCCCGAAGCTCAAGAACAAATAGTAGCCTCCCGAAACATTCCCAAGTGTTTTGTAAACCACCACGGGCTCACTAGCGAGACCCATAGGGTACAACACCAAAAAAGCCAGGTATCTCAACCAGACTAACCATGAAGGAACATGACCGAATTGCTTGGCAGCATAGAACCCATAACGAACGATTTCTGTGAGCGACCATGCGACAATGAGCACAGAGTATGCAACACTGAAGTTTCCTGGAGAATCAGGAACGTAGTACGATATGCCTAACGTGATGACCAACCTGGCAAAGAATTGGAGGAGCAATGAAGGCAATGGGGATGGAACAATTCCAGTTAAGGAATTGAAGATCTCTATTATAGCATTGGCAGTCTGAACCTCGGTTAGAAGTTTGTGGGGAAAGTGTATATATTCATTGGTATCGTAGAGATGATTGGGAAGCCTGTCCCAGAAGTCTTTCAGCAAGATTGCCAACCAAGCCAAACACGAAAGAGTATTATAAGTCGTAAGGTAAGCTTTCTTGAAGGATGTCATTGATGAAAGAAGTGGTTCGGATGTCCATCTTTAGTTTTGCACGTGAAGATAGCGCGCAACCGCCGGGGTCGGAGTGCACGTGACAACAAGATAAGCAGCCCAGGGTCGGCAATTATCAGAGACCGTGCAGCAAATTGCCACGCAAAACACGGGTGTTACAGCCCTGTCGATTCGTAGTTGGAATTTGCGATACGAATCTATATTTCTTTAGATCCAGCTCGTAGTGTAGGTGCTTCAGGCATTAGGCAGGGCTCAAGTTCAGGGCATTTGCCTCGGCCTTGTATTTAGCAAGGATTTTGTGCAAGCCATCTTCATCGCAAGCAATCAAGTTTTGGTCCCAGTCAATGAGCAATGGAGCCTTGAACACAAGGGTTGGATCGATTTCGGGCTCGGATTGGCCGATCAATTCTGTGTAAGCCTCGTGGATCTTCTCGTACTCGTTCTGGGAAAACACCTTGAATCCGCGGTTGTCATCGACACCCAAGGCTTTGAAGGTGACGTGGGATTCTTTCGATTTCGAGTGCTTGTCACTCAAAAGCGGGAACACGGTTTTCAAGACTTCCTTGCAGTCGGAGCCATGGACGCACTGGGAGTAGATTGTTTTGAATTGATCGTAAGTGGGCATTTGTTTTGCCATCAAGTCAATCTGGAACAAGTTTTTGTCTTCGTTCAATTGGTAGTAGGCCTTCTCCAAGGAGGCGTATACACGTGCGGAGGTAGGGACCTTCGCATAGTGGAAGATGGAGATCGTGGCAGGAGTTGACTGCAAAGAGCGGAAGAACGACATTGCAAGTTATGGATGGCAGACTGTGTCGAGTGATGTAGCGGTTTGCGGAGTGTTCTCGACCAATTGGGGCCAGAGGGGAGGTATAGTGAGTTTGGGCTGGGAAGAATCAATGGGGGTAAGCGGGTACAATGGAGCCGGCTTACAAGGTATTACAGGGTTAAGGGCAAGTGGACAGAAGTTTGGAATTTAGATGATACAAAAAAAAAAAAAGCTGGCGGATTGTATGAGGACCCCTGAGGTATTTATAATGCGTGGACTAGGGGCGATCAGGGGAATTCAGATAGATGTGGTGCGGTATCTGGAGATACAAGCCCGGTGGCGATGGAGGCCAGGCGCCCCGGAAAACCGGAAGTGCGACAGGCCATTCTCTGCATACAGGCGCGGCTGTTCCGGTCTTCCGAGGGGCCGGGCCCGCGAGCTACGGGTCCGCGCCGGGTCCACTGGCGCTTTTCGCACTGGGCCCCGGAGAAGGTCAGGTGTCAGCATGGCTCTTGCTATTAGGGGGTGCCCAAACTTCCGGGCCGCCCCGTGACCCGCAGGCATGACGGGATCTCCGGGCCACGCATGCATTGGTGTCTACTTGCTGCGAGGTGCATCTGGGGAAGAGACGCTTTGCTGATGTGGAGTGCTGCTGAAGCCAGTGCATCTCCCGTGGGTGCGCTGCTCCAGATTGCGCAACGAGCAGCTCTACACCAAGAGGCTTTGGGCGTGGCAGAGACGCTGCGTTCTACTGGGAGTAGATGAGGCCACTGCGGCGAACAGGCCGCTGTTGCTCTGTGCACGTGCCCTCGCTGCCCATGGGGCCACAGTGCTTGTATTGTCGTAGGCAGTGGCAGTCGGGCGCGGGCCGCAGCCACCAGACGGCACTTGGTCACGTGTCGTTTGGGTTGGCAGGTGCCGTCTAGCCGGTGGGGTTCCAGGAATCGCCGAGCCGGCGAGTGATCCAAGGGAGGCAGCGGACACACGGCACAGCCTACGAGCGCAGCCTACACGGGAGTACAGGGTTGGAGGGCAGCACAGAAGGAGACCACAGGCATGCAGAACAGGAGGAGAGCACGGGGTACGGCGCAGAAGGTGGGGAGGGAAAGAAAATAAAAACGGGGGCCAATCAAGGAGCCCACGGCCCATTGTCAGGCCCACCAGCCGGCGGCTTTATTTTCTGCCTGCTCACAGCAGCCGATTTTTTTTTGCACGGGCCGCTCAGCACAATGTTTGCAACTTTAGGCCCAAATCGCACTCTTGGCACTGACCCACAGCCTAGTCGGCCCAGAAGCGCCAGGCCGCGCCTCTGCCACAACCACACCAGCCCACGCTCTCTGCTGCCACATGTAGTCAAGAGACGCTGTAAATGCACACGTGGCAAAAGCAGCACGTGCGAGAAGACGGCCTGCTGCCCAGACCAGCACGCACCCCCCCACCGGCCCGCCCTGCTATTTATAGACCCACCGCCAACAAACGCCACCCAAACACCCATTCAGAGCGGTGCGTGCCAGTGGAAGCTGCGCGCCAGTGGCGGCGGCCCCTGCACAGAGCGCGAGGGCCACCGGTGCCACCAAAAAGAAAAATTTTCACCAGGCTCACCCTCGTCAACTAACCACCATGTTCCCAAGATCCTGTTACAAATGCGGAGAGGCCGGCCACATCGCCGACAACTGTACACAAACCGAGAGATTGTGCTACAACTGCCGCCAATCCGGCCACGAGTCCACCGAGTGCCCAGAGCCAAAGTCCTCCCACAGTAAGCAATGCTACTCCTGTGGCGACATTGGCCACGTGCAATCCGACTGTCCAAACAGCGCCCAGGGCTCCAAGTGCTACAACTGCTCCGAGTTTGGCCACATCTCCAGAGAGTGCCCAAAGAACGAGAAGGCCGCCAAGCCAGCTGCCTCTGCCCCAGCCCCAAGAAGACAAAGAGGCGCTGCCAAGACCCCTATCTGCTACAAGTGTGGTGGTCCAAACCACTTCGCCAAGGACTGCCAAGCCGGCAGCGTCAAGTGTTACTCTTGCGGCAAGAACGGCCACATCTCCAAGGAGTGCACCAGCGCCCCATCCGGAGACGCCAAGCCACCAAAGACCTGTTACCAATGTGGTGAGGCTGGCCACATCTCCAAGGACTGTCCTGCTGAGAAGTAAGCGGCCTGCTTAGAAGTGTCTGAGAAGTGTGTCTGCCGAGAGGCGGGCGTCCTGCTTGTTGGGAGAGTCCTGCGACTGTCGCGTGCTTTCCATGCCGCTGGGTGCTCTGCCCTTGAGAAGTCAAGTGTGTTGAGAAGTAATGTGTCACAGGCCTGTTGAGACGTGAGGGTCTGTGTGGGTTGGGAGCTGGGAGAAGGGGCGGTGTCTCCAAATTCTGTACAATAATCAAACGCTGTAATGGCCATCTTCAATATATCGTTATACATGATGAGGGCATGCTCCCGATGGGTTGCCCGTTGTAGCAAGCCGGATATGCCGCTTGGTTTCGAGCTGTAGTAAGCATCGCTTGCATTGCCTGGCTTGACCGCTAGCCCCGCTCCACCAGAATTATAGAGTTGCTCTATTTGATCAAAAGTAAAGGTGCATTCTCCAGACCAGCCTGGTCTGTATTTTGGTTTTTCTTAAGATTGTACTGAGTGAGAAGTGTCCAACCCACACGAGCATAAGCCATTTTGGGTAATTGTCCCGGCTTTTGGCTTCTAAGCCGTACACAGCACTATCAAAGGGGGGCCGTTTGGAGCTTTTAATCCCAGATTCTGCCATGCTTCGGAAATGCCTTACTTATAGCCTAGGACCACGAGCCTGCCTGGCCGAGTGCATATACGAATGCGACCAAAGCCACAGATGGTACTACAGCGGTTACTGCAGTGGCTATGGCAGTGGTTATGGCAGTGGTTATTGCAGCGGTTATGATATCCGAGACCCTTGTATTCTCCTGTCAACAAGGGGGCTTCTATTGGATTTTGCTGATCAGGCTCACTCCAGGTCTCTGCCCTGAAAACTGACTTTCATCAGACTGGCATCGAAAAAAAAAAAGAAATGCGATTTCTGTGGATCGAACACAGGACCTTCAGATCTTCAGTCTGACGCTCTCCCAACTGAGCTAAAACCGCTTATCTTGAAAAATGTTAATGCAATGCAAGCACAACATATATACCAGCCTGGGGCGATCAGGACAAAAAGGCTTTGTGACGAACTCCCCATTTGGGAACTTCCGACGTCGCATCGACTGATGTAAATTGAAAAAAAAAAGAAAATGAGGGAGGTAGACAAGCGAGCAAAAAAAATATTGACTCCTGCGTGATTCGAACACGCGCATCTTACGATAACAGAACTTGAGTCTGCCGCCTTAGACCGCTCGGCCAAAGAGCCATTTCTGATGTTGAGAGAATAGTGGACTGACACATAAAAGAAAATGTACGACAGGTAGATTCACACATTGTTGATTAACCTATTATTGGTGTTTTTTTTTTTTAAAAACTATCAGTTCTAATTTGGGTGACCACGCCGGGGCATATTCGTGCTCACTGAGATCATCTGCCTATATACCAAGATTTCACCTCCTGAGTTGAAGTTGCGCAAGCCACTCAACAGGTTTAAACTAAAATTGGGGGCTACATCATGCCAATGTGCCTCTTCAGGTTTCTGCGAGCATTTTGATAAGCAGTCGTGATGACAAGTGGGTAGTATCCAGTTCTATTAGTCTATATAGTATTACACGGAGCAGTAACCACCGTCGACACGAATGTCAGTACCGGTGGTGAATGTGGCCAAGTCGCTGGCCAAGTAGAGGTAGGCACCTGTCAACTCGTCGGGTTGTGCTTCTCTGCCCATTGGAGTCAAACCCCACCACTTGGCACGTTGCTCTGTTGGAACGAAACTCGACAATGGGGTGTCTGTGTAACCAGGGGAAACTGAGTTCACACGAGCAAAGCCAGCAAATTCGACAGCCAACCCTTTGGCCATGTGAAGCACAGCGGCTTTAGATGCGTTGTAGCATGTTTGGTAATTTGGTACATTGGTGATGTGAGCGCTCATGGAGGCAGTCATGATCAACGAACCCTTGCCCTTCTCTTTGAAAATCTCACCCACTGCCTTGGAGCAATTGAACACACCGTGAACATTTACGTCAAAGACACGTTTCCAGAGGTCGGCAGTAGACTCTGGGTTCAAGATTGATCCTGTGGTCCAGACAATTCCGGCATTGGCGATAAATGTGTCGATAGTGCCAAATTCATTGGCAATCTGCTTGATGGTGTTTTCGACTTGCGTGTAATCGGTGACATCCACTTGGTATGACTTGGCCTTGACTCCGTATGTCTCGGTGAGATTTTTGTCGATTGACGGGTCGTACTTAAAGTCCATGATTGCAACATGGGATCCAACTTGGGCGAAGGCTTCAGCAATAGCTCCGCCAATGGCTCCTGCAGCACCAGTAATGACAGTGACCTTGTCTTTCATCATGAACCTGTCCATCACGGTACCATTGATTTTAGGGGCTGGAAATGGCACAGGGGCTTCATCCTGGGAGGGCTTGATAATGGTTGAGAATTTCTCTGTTTGTGTCATGAGTATCAGATGCTATTAACGTTTGCTTTTAAGGTTTTTTCAACTTGGCAGCTTTCTGGCTTTATATAATCCACCGCGATGAGAAGATCCCCCGAGAATGCTTCCGCGATTAAGTGGGCATATGCATGGGCTGCATAAAATTACCGACAATCGACGAGCGAGAAAAAGAAACGGCACCTAGAGTAAAGGAAAAAGAAAAAAGCGCATGAGATGAGCTAGTGATGCCTTTTGAAGATGTTCCACGCTTTTCAAGTCCATAGTGATTGTATATGGTGCCTTAGAAGTCAGGACTCATGTGTCCAGACCTTAATGTGATGATGTAACCTCGCAGCACTTGCGCGGGGCAAATACTAGTAAGTGCGGTGCGAATATTCTAGACAAAGCAGAGTAGATTTGCCACAGATAGGAGCTTCTATAACTTGTGAGAAGACAATTGTGAAATCAACGGCGCATAATTTTTGACACTAGAAGTTTTGCAGCCGAGTGTAAGCCTTCCTCTCGCATATTTCGATATCTGAGCAGCCATGTGAGGCAGCCCGCATACCCCATCACACTTAACACTAAGAAGCCACTTAGGAAAATCCGGTATTCTGAAAGGGACCCAATTCTGCCAAATTCCATCAGTACATTGCCATCCTTTTTTCTTGGTGGAGATACTAGAAAGCTTAATGGAGATACAAGAAAGTCATTGTGGGTGATCGCGGCATTTTAGAGGCAAGTGCGATACCTGAGGAAAAAGTAGTGGGGCAAAAACAATTCCAGTACCAAGAGCATTTTGTGCAAGCCGACCTTATTGATCCTTACTCTTGCTGCTGCTCATGTGGTCCTTTGGACTAGAAGGCATCCAGTCACGAGCTCGTGAAAAATGGACGGCGCTGAAATTTTCAGTGATGTTGGATGCCACTCACGAGATTGCAGACCGGGAATGCGCTTTGACTTTTGAAGCATACCTGTAACTCAAGCCCCTGAAAAATTGTCTATTGCGTGGCTCGGAGATAGTCATGAGGTAGTATCAGTGAATTCGATAACTAGAGGTATGGGCCTAGACGGCATTCGCGATAGCTTTCATGAACGACATGTCTTTGCTGTGTGGCGGTCGTGCGATTCTTGCTTCCCAACACGCCCTCTGTTTTCGCAGCCACGTCGCCCCTTCTGCTTGCCCTGAACGCCACAAGACCAGGCATTTTGGACCGGAATGATCCATTTGACCTGTTTTCCGGAAAATAGAAACACCCCTATTACCCCGTTTTGTGGCGAAAATCTGCAACAAGGTGTCTTGTTCACCCTTAAGTGGTAAGCCTTCATGGAATCTCCAACTGTTCGAGACGTTGCCCGTGCCCAACTCCTTACATGGATCGCAAGTCTCTGATTGACCAAATGATAATCATCTTTGCTGTTGCTTGGAGCGACCGCAAGGGTTCAAACGGGAAATCAGCAAAAAACTACCATTGAATGGAAAATTACTCATTTGCTAGAACTCCGATGATTGCCAACCTAATTTAGCTCTCATACGCCTCATTTGCTTTTTTTTTTTTTTTCTTTTTTTTTTTCTCTAATTTTCTAGCTCATTGTTGCCACCAACTATTGAAGAAGAAGTGTGATTTGTATATTTCGAGTCAGTTGTTCTTGAAGATCGGGTTAAGAGGAGAAGGGTTAAAACATTTTGCTGGCTATGCAGGGAGAGAATAGAAGTCTTGGTTGGGTTACACAACAAGAATGTTCAGAATTTTTTTTTTTTTCGGTTGAGTTCTATTTTTGTTTCGGAGCAAAACTTTTACGGGTTTTTTTTTTGCGTGTATTTTTTTGCGGTGTCTCCCATTTTTCCGTTGATCTCCTTTTACAGTCTACGACCGAGAACCATTCTCGAATTTAAGGGATTTGTACTGCATTCAATCGAGATTGCCCCGCGGGCACATCCACATTCAACCACTTATCGCAAGGCGTTTGCATCTTGTATGCACTCCGGAAGGCTTCTGCGCAGCTTCTTACACTAACCCCCCCCACCTGGGCCAACAGCAGCAATCGACTCTTCCAAATCTCACCTGCAGATCAGAAAAGCGGGCGAGCCAATTTCTTCAAATACGCCTCACTTCTCTTCACTTTCTTCACTCAATTATTTCTGATTGAAGCTCCAACTATCCACTTCACATATCTAAGGCTACCCATCTTTCTACCTTGCACCCGCAGGAAGTCATATTTACTTACTTGTCTGTGATCACCATATTTGCCGAGGCACCATTCTGGCCCTTTAAAAATGTCTGACACGCAGTTTCTCGATCTACTCACCGCCGAAGAGCGCCGCCTCTATGAAAACAAACAGAGAACGAAGTACCACAAGCGTTGGGGTACTTACCTTAGTGAGCGTCAATGGGCAACTGTGAGAGAGGATTACTCCGCCTCCGGAAGCGCTTGGGATGACTTCTCCTTTGATGACTCTCGCTACAGAACTTACCGTTGGGGTGAAGATGGTTTAGGTGGCTTTTGCGACACCCACCAATTGGTCAATTTGTCAATGGCCCTCTGGAATGGCGAGGATGAAATCTTGAAGGAGAAATTGTTTGGTGTCACCAACTCCCAAGGTAACCATGGTGAAGATGTCAAGGATCTCTACTACTATTTGGACAACACTCCTACCCACTCATACACGAAGTTTTTGTACAAGTATCCACAGACCAAGTACCCTTACAAGCAATTGGTTGAGGAGAGTGGGAAAAGGACCCTTTTAGAGAAGGAGTACAAACTCACCGAAACGGGAATTTTTGATGAGAACAAATACTTCGACGTTGTCCACGAGGTTGCCAAGTCTGATGATGACCCGGAGGAGATCATGTTTAGAATCACCGCTTACAACAGAGGACCCAAAGCTGCACCTTTGCATATATTGCCACACGTAGTTTTGAGAAACACGTGGTCCTGGGGTACTGAGGAAAGTTTCAAAGAAAAGCCTCACTTGCAAGCTCTTGATGACCATTCGATTGAGGTTGACCATGCCAAATTCGGCAAGCGCTACTTAGTGTTTGCCCCCGCTCCAGGTGTTGACGATAATTCACCAGATGTGGAGCCTGTGTTGTTGTTCACCGAAAATGAGACTAATCTGAAGCATTTGTATGGCCAGGAGAATACATCCAAGTACACCAAGGACGCATTTCACGGTTACGTTGTCTCTCAAGATACGTCTCAAGTAAACCCCGACAGGGAGGGTACCAAAGCTGCTGCTCTTTTCTCATTTGACAAGGACGGCGGAGTGCCACCTGGTGACTACGTGACCATTAGATACAAGCTCTCCAAGAAACACGAGGAGATTGATGAATTTGAGTTCGATAATGTGTTTGGCAGACGTCAAGATGAAGCCGACGCATTTTACTGGAAAGTCACACCCTTGCCTCTTGCTGACGAATTGAGACAGGTGCAAAGACAAGCATTTGCCGGTTTGTTGTGGACCAAGCAATTCTATCACTTCGTTCATAGTTACTGGTCAAGCGGAGACCCTAACACACCTCCCCCTCCCGAAAACAGGGCTAATGGAAGGAACAAAGAGTGGAAGCATTTGTTTATTGACGATGTTTTGTCTTTACCAGATAAATGGGAATACCCATTTTTTGCAGCCTGGGATACCGCTTTCCACTGTATCCCATTCGCAATGATTGACCCAGAGTTTGCCAAGAACCAATTGATTTTGTTGACGAGAGAGTGGTACATGCATCCAAATGGTCAATTACCAGCATATGAGTGGAACTTCTCTGACGTTAACCCACCAGTGCATGCCTGGGCTACATATAGAGTCTTCAAGATTGAAAGAAAGATGTATGGCGTGGAGGACTTAGATTTTTTGGAGGGCGTTTTCCAAAAGCTTTTGATCAACTTCACATGGTGGGTGAACAGAAAGGATTCAGATGGCAACAATTTGTTCGAGGGCGGATTTTTGGGTCTTGATAACATCGGAGTCTTCAATAGATCTGAACCTTTGCCAACTGGTGGAACTTTACAACAATCTGATTCAACTGGTTGGATGGCCTTTTACTGCTTGCAAATGTTGAACATTGCTTTGGAGTTGGCCAAGAGTAGACCAGTTTATGAAAACATTGCCTCGAAATTCTTTGAACATTTCTTGTTAATTGCAGATGCCATGACTTACAGAGGTGCATCAGAGAATGATCTGGAGCCAACTGAGCAATCTTTGTGGGACGAGAAAGACAAATTTTACTATGATGCAATTCACTTCGGAGACCACACAACTCCCTTGCCTATTAGGTCTTTAGTTGGACTTATCCCATTATACGCCTCGTTGACATTGGAGCCAGAATTGTTGAATAAATTCCCGTCTTTCAAGAAGAGATTGGATTGGTTTATTGAGAACAGAAGAGATGTTGCAGAAAGAAATATTGCCTCAATGTCCAATAGAGGTGTCGGCGAGAGATTGTTGTTATCTTTGGTGAATAAAGAGCGCTTGGTGGCCATTTTGGAACGGATGTTAGACGAGAAGGAATTCTTGTCTGAGTTCGGTATCAGATCATTGTCCAAATATCACGAAGAACATCCATTTGAATTAGATGTCCATGGTCAAAAGTACGAAGTGAAGTATCTTCTGGGAGAGTCCGACTCTGGTATGTTTGGAGGAAATTCCAACTGGAGAGGACCAATTTGGTTCCCAGTCAATTTCTTGTTGGTAGAGTCGTTGCAACGGTTTTACTTGTACTATGGAAATGATTTGAAGGTCGAATGTCCAAAGGGATCTGGTGACTATCTCAACTTGGCACAATGTGCCCAAGAGATCCAACATAGACTAATCCACTTGTTTGTGCCAGATGGAGAAGGTAACAGAGCATGCAATGGAGGTAATGAGTTGCAGAACCAAGACCCTCACTTCAAAGACTATGTCCCATTCTACGAATATTTTGATGGTGACACCGGTCGTGGGTTGGGAGCATCGCATCAATGTGGCTGGACAGCAGTTGTGGCCAAGTGGATTCATGACAATGGTGTTACTTGCAGAACACCTAAGACACCCAAGGTTCCCCACCCAGAAAGAAGAAACTCTGTCCATTCATTTGAAAGAGATGAAGACGCAAAGGAGGACGTCGATGACAACGATGAGGAGCTCATCAAACAATTCGCCCCTAAAGCAGGACCATTCCCAGGTAAGCTCATGAGAAGAAGAAGTGGAAAGTCATTGTTGAATTTGACCATCCAGTCTCTCGATCTCGGGGAAGATGAGGAAGAAGAGGCATCCAAGCCGGATGTGAGCCAGTTCAACAACATGCAAAACGTGACTGCAGACATGATCGGTGACCAATTGGATTTGAAGCCTACAGAATCCAAGGGTTCTATTGACTCCAAGAACTACGACTCCAATTTGGTTGATCAAATCCGCCAGGCTTTCAAGAAGTATAAGTCCAGAACAGACGAGGACGAGGGAGACGAGTTTGAAGCCAGACACTGATGCGCGTAGAGTTGAGATGCGATTTATTTTCCAGATGATAACAGAAAGATAAAAAAAAAATAGAAGAAAAAAAAGAATATAGAGTGGAAGACCTAACCTTAAGTAGGAGACATGCGATGGCAGCCACTAAGACACTTGCTGTACAAAAAACGACGGAGGTGGTGAAGAGGCGGCACACGTGAAGCACGTGCACGTGGCGCGGAATCCCCACACTGAACACACCTCAGCAATTAAGGGGCCATCAACCAGATTGCAGCACCAACATTCAAAATGGCCGATTTATTCAGTACATACGAGTCCGACTTCCAACTAGCCATGCAAGAGGCGAAAAGCAAACTCGCTTCTGTTCCACGCGAAGCAAGCCAGCGCCGGTCCGCAATGCAATCCATCGAATACGCCACCGACGAGGCGCTAGAAATCATTGACCAGATGAACATAGAGGTGCAGAGCTTGCCAGGAAGCTCGCGGTCGTCATACAACGCCAAAATCAGGCTGTATAGGAAGGAGGTTGAGGAGACGAAGCAGAAGTTGCGTCAAGTGATGGACGAGGAGGACAGAGACCAGCTTTTCAGCCAGAGCTCACGGTACCGGGACGACGTGGACGACAGCGATAGCACACACGACCAGCAGCGCAAGAAGCTCCTCCAGAACAATGCTTCTATGGAGCGTAGTGGCGAGCGGCTCCGGGAGAGCCAGCGGATTGCCAACGAGACGGAGAATATTGGAGGAAACATTCTTAATGACTTGAGGGCCCAGCGGGAGCAGATCATCAACCTGCGCAATACGTTGCTGGCTGCAGACACGTATGTGGACAAGTCGATCCAGACGTTGAAGTCGATGTCCAGGCGGATCACGGCCAACAAGTTTATCAGCTATGCGATCATCGGAGTGTTAATAATTCTTATTTTCTTGGTGTTGGCCAGCAAATTCTGGTAGATGCGAGTGGTGCGAGGTGGCTGAAAAAGCGTCAGGCTCCTTTATTCCGGTGGCCTTAAGGCCCTCAAGGGGATTACTGACCGGCTGCACTTGACTTTTGGGAAAGTGTCTTGTTCCAGCAACGAGTCGGTCTGCATACTTATCTGGCGAGATCCGACCATGCGCGTAGAGCGCTCGTTCAAGACGCACGTATAGTCGGGGTCTGGGGTGGACTTCAATTGGTGATCAGCTGAAATAGACCAGGGTGGCATAATGAGACCGACTGGGTGGTTTGACAGACCTCGCGCAAGATGGGAGATTCGCGAGATGTCAGAAAAGTGGTTCGTGGAAGGAGATGTGAGTCGATTGAGAACAGCTTTTCCGGATTTCCGTCGGACGGTTACACGAGCGAAAGTCTTGATCGAGAAGCTTGTTCGGGAAGATCTTTGTTGATCCCGACTTCTCCATATTCCCAAATATGCCTGTGGCGTACTTCCGGATACTTGCACATGCCGGCTCTAGCCAGTAATATAACACACAGGCCTAGATAACGATAAGCTCAACACAATACATGCTACAGAGATACCAAGAAATAGTAAAGCTCTCTGAGGAGGTGCGGGCAGAACGCCTTCGCCTCCATCTTTCGGTAACCGCAAACACCTCGGTTCTGAAAGCCTCACAACTCCAGAGCGATCTTAAGATTTACGGAGGCACCGAAGTGTTGGGGTGCCTGGCCGTAGCGATGCCGTCTTCGGAGTCATCCCGGCCCAAAAGGCCCGTGCCTCCAAAACAAGGCGAATGCCAGTCAGATGCACGTCTGGAGGCCCGAGGCACTCGTGATTTCCTGGAACCACGCGAGAATGCCACTATCCCAGAGAGGCCTCCATGCCCGTGGTAATTCACGCGCCCGAACAGCGGTCCCATTCCATATCGGCACCGTAACAGTTGGCCGACGGCCGGCGAACACGCAACCTGCACACTCGCGAGCACTGGAGGATCCTCCGCACAAATCAAGCCGCTTAGTATGCGCGAAGTCTCATTAGTTGAGAAAAACCTACCCTGCCATCTCCCGCACTTCAAGACTAGACGCTTCTCCCGCCGCACGCAAGCCTGGAAACACCCCTTTATTCTATTCTCTGTTTCAGATGTTGAGTGCTCTTGCTAGAACCGCCGTGGCCACCCGTGCCTCCGCCATGCGTGCCTCTGCCGCCCCATTTGCATTTGCCTCCCGTGCCGGAGCCCGTTTCGGTGCTCGGTCCTTGTCGGCGTCCGCAGTGTCCCTCCACGGCCACCTTCACAAGCCCAAGGCGGGCGAGGAGCTCCACGTGACCTTCATCTCCAAGGACGGGCTGCAACAGACCTTTGAGGTTGCCGAGGGCGACAACATCTTGGACATTGCCCAGGCCCACAACTTGGACATGGAGGGTGCCTGTGGCGGCTCGTGTGCATGCCTGACATGCCACGTGATCATCGACCCGGACTTCTACGACCGTCTCGAGGAGCCTGATGATGATGAGAACGACATGTTGGACTTGGCCTTTGGCTTGACCGAGACCTCTCGTTTGGGCTGCCAGATCAAGATGTCCAAGGACTTGGACGGCCTTCGCATTGCGCTACCTGCCATGACCCGCAACTTGCAGTCCCGTGACTTCAACTAAAAGCGCCCCTAATAGGCTGTTGGCGCCCGTGAACAGAGCACATACGTTCCCGCACAAGCGTGGGCCGCCAACTTGTCTCATGAACAAACTGGATGCTATGGTTTCCAGTGTGACACTTTCCAAGACCACAGCGGATAGAGAGGCCTGGGCTTTCTGTCCAAAGGCTGCGGGCCTCGGCCACAGGCATGGTGGCACAGGCTTAGACCCATGCTCACGTTCGCTTGCTTAGAGTCATGGAATATTGTCCGGGGAAAGTCCGCACTCGAAAAGGCCAAGTGCCTGTTTGGAGACACACACACACACACAAAAGTCGTCTGGACATGCCCTTGCGCAAGAGCGTTTTGCGGCGAGCCTGGCTTCATCATGTATAATTTATCCCCTGTAAATACACGACTTTATTTAATAACCTGGGCCGTTGGTGTCAACAAAGGCTAACGTGAAATGCCGGTTCTGCACACAGGCCCGGTTTATTTACCTTAGTGGTGTGGAGCGAAGAGACCACACAAGGAGACCGAAGCAGGCACTGAAGGCAACTTTGCACAGAGCACCAGCAGTTTGAAACGCGTCCTTGGATAACATCCGAAACTCCTGCCAAACCCCAGGGCCAGACACTGCAGAAGGTGGAGCCTGAAACAGTGCTGATACGAGAAGCGTGAGAGCACAAGATCTACCCAAAGCGCCTGCAACACATTTCAGCCGGCCCGAATTCAGTGGAGCAGAACTCACGTCGGCCAGTTTCAAACTTGAAACAAGTATAGCCCTAGTCTCGTGCTCTGGCGTATTAGGAACGATCTCGTGTATCTGTGAATCGAAAGCCGTCATATATTCGAGACAGATCTGCAACGAAAGCAGCTTTTTCCCAGAACTTGATATCAAGACATCATTTCGTACACGTTGTGGGACAAGACTTTAGGAAAAGCTCATCGACAAGACTCCTTTGAAACACTCCTTCAAAACACTCATCCAGAAACACCCATCCAGAAACACCTGTGTTTTTTTTTTTTTCTTGCAAAAACTCCAACCACACTCCAACTAGGACCCTTATTAAAGACCCCTTTGTTGAAGATAATATTCAGAATCCTTATCTGAAAACGTTCAATCATCTCCCCTCGAAACAACCCCTCGAATAATCCCACCTGAAACACCCATGGCTGAAACAAATCCGAAACGCAGGCGTATCCTCAGCGAAATCGATCGCTCTCAAAACAGTCCTCCTCACAGTGGCCGCCGAAACTCCCTAGGCTTTGAAATGGTCAAGATTGTCACGTCTCCGCATCGAAAACCTCCCCAGCACTCCGTCCGTGGCTCATCTATCCCAGTATTCAATCACGATCGATGCATTACCGATAAGATCCGCAATATTAGCGAGCGGCTCAGCTCCGAGATCAGTTTGCCCTCGGAAAATAGGCCCGAGAATAGCTGTTTTTCAGCTAGTGAGGCCAAAGAAAATAGACTATCATCAGAAGCCTCTGAACACGAGGTTGGGCCGGAAGTCACAGGTAAACACGCCGACAAGTACAAGCGGCTTTTGTCCATAAACCACAGTCTTAACCGCAAAGCGAGAATCACCCCCAAAAGCCGCGGCACCAAAACACAGCCGGTTGCTGTGGCGGTGCACGAGGATGAAAGAGCTTTCGTTGAAGATTTGGAGCATGAGAACCGCCAGCTTGATGCCGAAATCGGGCGAGCCCAGGCCGTCTTGGAAACCGTCGAGGAGGAGACTGACCAGTTCCGACTTCTCTACAAAGCGCTCAAGACGGAAATACGGGCCCTTGAGCAAGCTATTCTGGACTCGGAAGGGAAGTTCGACCATATGCTGAATCATATAACCAATAAGGTAGAAACGCAGGAGCAGGAACTCAACTTGAAGTTGAAGCAGCTACGCGCGGAAAGAGACAGCTTCTTGATGGAGTCTAAGCTCAAGGTCGAGGAGGAGGTCAAGGAAAATCTTGAACATGAGGATACGGAGGTGATCGAGGTAATTCATCGGTTGACCCGGGAAAGAGACGCGGCCAGAACTCGCCTTGACCAGTTCCAGGCCCAAATGAATAAAAAGCTCGTTGCTCAACGGATCAGCAATCAAAAAGAGCTACTGGACTTCGAGCTATCCGCCAAGGACGACCCGGAAGTGAAGCTAGCACAGCAGGACGTGGCTGCTTTACAATCGTCTTATGCCGAACATTTGGAACAACTCTCGCATTTGAAGAAATCGGAAGAGTCCTCGAAAAATGACGTGGAGCAACTAGAAGGCGAGCTTTCTAGCGTTCAAAAATCCTCCCTTGCTCTTGCCGACGCGTCGAAGTATACACAGCTGCAGATTGAGAAGGAAAAAGCGTCGCTCGCCGAGTTGAAGCAGTTGGAATGTAGTTTGAATACTCGCTTGAATGAAGCTCAGGTAGCTTTCGATGCGGAAAATGCCAAGTATCAGAAGTACCATGACAACAGACGCTCAATCGAGTATTCTATCATGAACTTGTCCAACAGCTTCAATTACTTGGTGATTCCCGGCTCACTCTCCAAGTTCGTCACCATCACGAATTACAGAGAACTCTCTCTTGGCCGTATTCAGCGGACGTTTTCCAAAATCGTCATCGTGAAGGATCAGGATGCGTGCACGGACCTTCTGGTCAGTCCGCAAGACCTACCTCGCGAGTGGGAGATCGTAATTGCAGAGACCATAAAGTCCCTGACATCGCTTTGCTCCATATTTTATGGTGAACAAACCTTTGATCCGATTTGGTCTTTTCTCACCTCGAACCATAACATTGGAGAAGTCCACGTTCAAAGCATACAGTTCAAGCACGGTAAGCCCTTTGATCTATTGGAGAAATCATGCGACGTCGAAGTTGCTTCTCCCAAGAAGGATGGTACCACCGGATGGTCGGTGAAGAGCCAAAAGAAAATTTTCAATTGTGAAGAACACAGACTTCATGAAAACGATAGCATCCCCTCCGTGCAAATTTACACAGTTCATGGTGAGAGGAAAGAGAGCTTTTTTTTCAACGTTCGAATTCCGCTTTCAGCCCTCGACCAGCGTCAAGTTGTCCTCACCTGGGTTTCAAAGCTCGCTGCAGAAGCGAGAACAATCAACATTTATGACCTCAGGGGAACTCAGGCGGACAATTTTGAGGCGACTCTTGGACAAATGCCAGCCAACCTCTAGTCACTTGCAGACGGATAGAGCTAAGTCTTATTCCAGTTACTGCAGCCCAGGTCTATCAATTACACTTGACCTTGACTCATCATCTTTGACAGCATTTCATCCATTCTTTACAGTCTGCTGGTGCGAGGTATTTTGCCAAAACTACATAAAACCACATCATAAATGTCCGATATTTTCATTATTCTAGGAACAACGTGTAACTCGATTGCTTGTAAATCTAAGTGCCTGTTACTTGGGCGGAAACGACCCGGGGTTTCAATTCTTCTCTCCAACTTGCAGGACCGAGTCGGTACTCCGTGCAAGTACGTCTATACCATGGCTATACAAGTGACTAGCCAACATGGATCAGAGCCAATAGGACGAGACTCGAGAGCACTCACATTGGTTCTGAAAGTAGAGACTTTAAAAGGTCTGATCGCGAGCAAGAGAATGAGCAGAGCAGCCTTGCAGTCAAAGAAAATAAGCCGACCAATCCTGATTATATTCCTTTTTTCTTTCTTTCTTCGTGTCCATGTCAAGATCTATCCTTAATACAGCCCTGTGAAGTGGCGCCTCGCTGGAAGCCACTCAATAGTTTTGAGCACGTTAATATACAGTGGATAAAGATCAATAGCATGTCATGATTTCATCAAAAACATGCAAGCGTGAGACAAGAGGGTAGTAGAGTGGAAGATAGATTCTCATCATCTCTCATCAAGGCAGCATCAAACGAGCGCGGGTCATCAGATCGGTCTTTTCATAAGCCGGCAGCATTCTCTATCATGAGTTGCATGGAGCCAGTTGTTCAATGCAAGTGTGAAGCTCGTCTAAAGGGATACGGACATCGAGAGCCGAAGCGATAAGTGCATGTAGAGTCACCAAGAACCTGCCTTGACCGCAGCACAGAGAGGCGGAAGAGCACTCAGGTCTTGATTAGATCATGGAGCATCCACTTCAACTCGTCCGACAGACCGACGCTATCGTTTTTGGCGTTTTCAGGTACCTTCTCGGGCATTTCGTAGTCCTGAGCCTCGTCGTCGTTACGTAGCAAAACACTCGAGAGACGCACCCGCGGACCGCAGGGCTCAGTCAAGTGGGGAAACATCTCGAAAGTGTTGTACATGTCCTCCACACTTAGCACGACATCAGCCAGATCAGGGTGTTTTCTCTTGCGAGGGTTTGACTCAGCATCAGCAGCAGCCAGAGAGGCCGCGGCGGCGCCGCCAGCGAGCGCTGAGGACGCCAGGGCAGAGCCTGCCAAGGCTCCCGCAGAGGCCAAGTCGGGCTCTCCACTGAGAAAGCCGGTGTGGAGGAACGAGTTGCTGGCGTACTTCTTCTCACGGTAGCGCACAATGTCAATGGCGGACTCTAGGATGTTTTTCAAGTGGGTCTCCAAGCCCAAGGAAATGATCTCGAGCGTCTTGGAGCTCAAGCCGCCCACGAGGCCGTGTTCACGCATGGTCATGAGCACCCGGCGCGAGAGAGTGTCCAAGTCAGGCAACTCGTAGCTGGTGCTCGACATGGGCGTGTTGATACCGTTGACCACGTCCTGCTGCCACGAGACCAAGTTGTTGACCTGCAATTGCTGCTGCTCCTTGTCCTGGATCATGGGGATTTTGGGCAAGAGCGCCTGCCGCGTGAGCGTGACAAAGGCCAGAAGCTTGTTTTTCTTGCCACACTCCCTGGTGATGGACCGGATCCGGCGCCGCTCCTTGAGCGGCAAGCCCATGATGTTGGACTTGAACTTCTCGTACTGCGTGCTCTTGACGTTGTTTTTGTTGCCGGCCTTCTGGTTCTTTTTGTTCCAGAACAGCGCGATCTCGCTCAGAAACTCGCCGCTGTCGTGGGGCACCAACGAGTTGGCGTAGTTTAGTAGGAGGAGCTTGTTGTGGTATTTGAGGAGGTCCTTGTTGCGGAACAAAGGGTTGATGATGGCCACCAACTCGGCACGTGAGAGCTTGCCCACAAGGAAGTGGGTGAGCGACTCATGGTACCGTTCCCAGTTGGGGCCTAGCTCGCTCTGGAACTCCCGGATCAACTTCTCGAGCTGCACGCGTTTGTTGGCCTGGATGAGCGGCGGCGACGACATTGTGCGGTGCTGTGCTGTCTTGTGTGGTGCGTTCAAAGGCTAGATGCGCCGTGTGTTTTGTTTCACTGGACGGGAAGGTGGGCTGCTGGGACGAGAGCGTCGCAGTAGGGGGATGGCCAAAAGTGGCGAGCAAGATGCGAGGAGAGCGCTTGGAAAAACAAAGGCTGCTGGGCTCAGCAAGAATGGCCAGGTTCGGTGTTGGATTGGTTGCTGGACAAGCTGCGCTGTGAGTTGGGATTTGTCGGGCTTGGTCACGTGATGCGTCGGTATCGCCACGGTCGATGTCAAAGGCAAGTGCTCGCTGCGACAGGGGCTGTTTAGAGAGTTGCCGTGTCCACTGGGTAGTGTAGTATAGGGCCCATGGATGTGTTGTGAGGGTTCTGGGACGTGAGACTCTACGCGCACTGCATATAACGCCACACTCGTGTGTGGTTTGGGAGAACAATCGGGCGGCGATGTTCAGGCAAACGGGGCCGGGCGAAGCTCACGCCAGCTGGAGTTGCTGGAAATAGCCTTTGGGAGTTGGAGCTTGACGCCAAGTTAGAGGCGCCGGCTTCGGGTCCCGCTTATGTGCAGTGCGCGACACATCTCATGTGGGCTCAGTCGCTGGATGCTCGGATGAGTGTACATTTCAAGAGGTCTTCTGAAAACCGTTGAGTTGATCAGGTACAATTACTCTATAAAGTTGATAAATAACCAAGGCAGGATTGTGGCACAAGCCTGGAGATGAGAGAATAATCCGTTGGATTTCGGCCGTAGTTGTGGTAGAAATTAGGGGCAGTCGTACCAGATAACACTAGTGGAAACTAGCACAGGTAAGGCCCAGTGGCACGGAACCAAAGAATTGACACGGAACCAAAAAATTGACACGGAACAAAAAAATAACACGGAACCAAGGAAGAGCGAATGGATGACAACCAGCACCACTCGCATTGTCATCATGTAGTATCCTCCTGGCTTGTCTTCCTTGAATCCAACGCCTCGTCGTTGGCCTCGTCATTTGGACTCGGGGACAGCTCGGAAGAATCCTTGCTCTGTCTGTCATGCATACTTTCCGTCACTATGAAGACAAGAGAAGCCAAGACAGCCAACGCTGCGATTCCGACACCCAAGTACGTTCCACAGTGGTAGCTCTTGACGATATCGTTAGTCTTGGCGTACACTTGAGATTCGATGGTGCTGCTCATGGCCAAGAAAAGCGAGACCGAGTAGTTCATCACGGTGTTGACTAGCGAGCCGGCCATTCCCTGGTGCTCCTTGGGAAGATAGTCCGACAAGATGAGCGACGCGGCCGGGAACGAACAGTCCATTCCCCAGGGAAGTAAAAACATCATTCCAAAGGTCACTCGCCACCAAGTTTGCTCAATGGGTGCGATCGAAAGTAGAATGTCGCCCATCATGAAGCCGACCATGGCAAAGCAAATGATGTAGGGAGCCCGTTTTTTCGACATGAAAAGGCCCACAAAGATAGCAGCCACGATTCCCAAGATAAGCAACGGCGTGTACGTGACAGCAGCCAAGATCGGGGTCATTCCACGCAAGTTCATCATGGTGCTCCAGTAGTAGTACTGCCATATACCAAACAGTCCCCAGCCCAAGCACATACAGAGGAGGACAAGCCCGATGCGGAGAGTAAAGATGCTTCGAGGCAAAAGCGGGTTCTGGGCCACACGGGTCTCGTAGTACAAGAACATGCCGATCAAAGCCACACTGACAACCAAAAGCGCGATGATGTAGGCCAGGTTCCAGCCTGCCATGGGAGCTTGGTTCCAGACAAAATTGAAGAGAATGAGGCCCACCACGCCCATGACGGAGCCCACAAGGTCCACCCGAACAACAATCTCTCTCCACAGGTACGCTTGGGAAGACGGCGCACTGGGCACGGTCAAGTAGGAGAGGACACCGAGAATCATATAGACGATGGCCTGGAGCCAGAAGGCCCATGGCCACCACAGCAACTGGGCCACCACCGCCGCCATGATGGCACCGATGGTGGCGCCCACAGGGGCAGCCGCCCCCAAAAACGCAAACGCCATGTTTTTCCGCTTCCCCACGGGGTACACGGAGCCCAAGATTCCCACGGCACACGGCAACACGAGCGCAAAGCCAATGCCCTGGAGCGCACGGCAAAAGATCATGAACTCGGGCGACTTGGAGTAGTACGAGAGCCCCGTCACTAGACTCCACACAGACGCCCAGGCCCACCCCACAAGGAGCACCTTTTTGAGGCCAAACATGTCGCCCAAGCGGCCGGACACCAAGATGAAGGTGCCGAGCGTCAAGGCAAACGCGCCCACGTACCAGATTTTGCCCGACTGCCCCAAATCCTGGTTGGTCTGGCGGGCAAACGAGTCAATCACGATGTTCATGGTGCTCATGGACATACCGATCGACCCTTGGGAGAGAAACTGGGCCATGCACACGGTGAAGAGGAAACATAGCTCGTGGAGCTCGGAAGAGAGCACGCTGGGCCGCGGGTCCATGAACGACATCGGAAGAGAAAGAGGTAAGAGTATAGGCCACTCGACAAGGAGCGGAATATAGTGGCTAAAAGCAGGGCAGGCCCCAGGATTTTGCCGCGGCTTTGTAGTGTGGAGGCCTTGCATTGATGCGCCCGTGCATCCCGCCGACATTTGCAGCTTCGGCCCGCTGCGGTGTACGGGTGGGACGCATGCAGCCCGGCCGCCCGGGCCCACAGCGTTCGGTGTTTGCGTCGAGCGGGCCTGTGCTGGTTTGGGCTGTTGTTTGCGGGCGATGCCGCCGATTTAGCAGCCCCGCCTTGAACAAACGAAACGTGTCGTTTTGTGGGTGCAGCACACAATGGAACCGGTGTGCCGTGCGGCTGCATTGATCGTGCCTGTACACAGTCCCACAGCGAACTAGCGCTGGCCCATTTACGAGAATCCAAGGCCCGCTGAGATACAGGATCAACGGTGAGATAAGACCTTGCAAGTTTGGGGCTACGGCGACGGGTTTCGCCTGTGCTATATTTGGCGCGGCTAGGGGGCGAGGGTTTTTTCCGGAGCGTCTGGGCTCACTGGGGCTCAGGTTCCTAGATGCTTGTTGACGTTTCTATGTACAGGTTCTATTGTTGAACCAGGGACCGTCGAGGCCACAGTGACAATAAGGTGGGGGCGCCGGATATATATGGGTCGCCCGGCTCTGTGCCGCTGAGCCGCTGGGAGAGGGCTATGGCCAGAGTTTTTGCAGACCTGCGGAAGTTTTTGCTGACCTGTCTTTTCGTAGATGAGTCATCTCCTAACCATTTGTAACACGCGTGTACACTGGGAATGTACCATGACCCGGCAGCGCTGACACGCCGAGCCTGAACGTGGAAGTGGGATGCACCAGATGCAATATGAAGTTGGGGCGATCTTTAGACCAAAGGCCAAGACCAAGCAGCGCTGTTTTTGCAACGTGGAGCACGATTCGTAAGCAACGCACTAGTAACTCCATGTCTTGACCGTCGGATTCGTGCAAGACCTCGTAGTGCTCCGGGCGCTGTGGAGTCTCTATGCCGTGAAGGTGCATGGAGTGCCCAGAGGGTCGACCTGACGACACGTGCTAGATAGCGTCCTAGCCGAGAGGACTTGAAACGGAGAGAGCACGGTACACGATCAGGAAAGCAGCCACCGATAGGTCCTTGGGCTTGGTCAAGGGGCAGGATCAAGAGTCGCATTCGTTAAGATATTACCACGCTTAAGTTGTGTGACAAACATTCTCGCCCACTCATGGTCCTGGCGAATGAGTTAATTTGATTGAGGCCAGCACTCGGAGAATCAGGGCCGGTGGCGAGACTTGGCGGGACCTTGGCAAGAAGTTTGCGAGACGTTTCGGGTCGCTGCCACGCCGTGTGCGGAAGCATTGGCGTGCATTTGGCAGCACATGGATATCTCATGTCAATGTGGCGAGGCCAGAAGCAGAGAGTTGCACAGTTCTTGACCGCAAGCAGACGGAGCGCAGGAGAAGCACGGGCATGAAGGGGGTGCGGCGGCGTCTATCTGAAGACAGCAAGCCCCTTCAAGTACTCGTCGGTGCGCTGCACAAAGGTGGGGTTGCACAAGCGGGAGTCGCCGAATTCCACCGGGCAGAGCGGGTTGTTGACCACGTTGCTGACAAACACGTCCGAGTAGAGGTGCCACAACTGCGGCTGCAAGTTGTCTAGCGTGAGGTCCGAAACAAGGGCAAACTTGAAGTTGGAGAGTGACTCCAGAAGGTGCACCCGGTACTGGCCGGTGCTGAAGGAGCGGAGCATGTTGAACGCGTCCGCGCTGGCGAGCTTGGCCAGAATGTTTTTGAGCGAGTAGATGGTGCCGAAAAGAAGCTGGGCCATGTCGCTGTTGTTGGTTTCGTTGATGGTGCCTGCCGTCTGGCCCGACTGGTCGTACTCGCGGGCGTAGATGCAGTTGCAGTGTCTGTCGAAGATGTAGAACGAGTATATGGTCATGTGGCGCGGTGTTGTCAGCAGCGGGAGGGAATGTGGGTCTGGGGGTGTTGTGTTGTTGTGGGAGGTGTGGATGGGACTGATCTGGATGCTCTCTGGGAGTAGGTGCTGTGGCGCACACCCGTGCACCACCGCTTGGCCCCGGGGTTTTTCCGACTGCCGCCGTAGTTGGAGTGGGTGGGTAGCCATAGCCACAGTTGTGTGGTGTGGCGTTGCGGCGGTGCTTCTTGCCGGGCGGCACTGCCAGCTTGCGTGGCCCAAATAGTGTGCTTGAGGTCTACTGAGTGGTGGCTTGGACTGGGTGGGCCACACTTGGGGTGTGCGCGGCTTTGGGTGCTGGTGCCAGTTGTATTTTGGCCCGGCCTCAGCTCCAGGAGTGTGTTCTGTTTCGAGCTGTGGAGATGGATCGTGGCCTCGGCGCCATTGCTCGTTTTTGCTGCAAGGCCCCGCTTCCATGTAGTAGACCCACGTGCTAGGTGTTTAGGTGTACTAGGTGTGTTAGGTGTACTAGGTGTGCTAGGTGTGCTTGAATGAGCGTGACGCGGGCCAGGCCCTTTCTCCGGACTATCTTTGGAGACTGGATGAACACGACGCGGTCCCAGCGGGCCAGCGCACGGACCCGTCTCATTGTCATGTGCCCAGCGCTTGCTACGGCTGACGGAACCTGTGGAGCGTAGACGGCGTGGCCCTGCGTCCCGATAAGAGGGGTGTGTATATCCGGATAGGAGAGGTGGCAGCGGAGCGGGAAGCCGGCGGCGCTTGAACATGCTGCACCTGACTCCTGCCTTGTGGGGTGGAGTCCATCGGTCGGGCTCCACATCGCCAGTGTTGCCAGGTTATTGCAGTCGAATCGCAAGGGCCAGTGCCGCCACCTGGCGCCAAATCCACTGCTTGCCAGACGTCTTGCGCAACACTACTGAGCGCCGCCTCGCTACACGTACTAGAGTGGATGGACAAGACCTGCACGGGTGGGCTGGACAAGACGGCCGACTGCATTGCAACAGCGTTCCGGAAACCGGTGCCTCCCACAGGCCCTTGAAACCAGACCCAGAGGCAATCCATTTTCCCAAGCCATCCATTTCCCCAAGCCATCCATTTCCCCAAGCCATCCATTCAGTGCAAAGCTGGCGAAACCCACCCGGCCATGTGCAGTACGCGCCGTGCGGCCTGGCCCCGAAGCACCCGCTTGCAAAGACCCACAGTGCACGAAAAACATTGCTCAGCTGCCGTAAACAGGCATCGTCCGCAACCGTCGCTTCCCTTGCAGCCGGTGCTCCAGAATGTGAGTCTGGCGTCCTGCAGACGGACCCGCCGCCACATTTCCAGTGCCACCGTCCGCTCCCAATGTGCGAGGCGGACCCATCCGAAGCGGTCAGAGCCAATTGAGGCCCAAGGCGGCGGCCGCCAAGTGTGCAACAGAACCGGTTGGCACACGCACAGCACACGGAAGGCACGTGCGGGTGGAGCAAGGCAGGGTACCGGGCAAATGGCAGGCCAGCAACTCTGCGGTGTTGGGCCGCTGGCAAACGCACCACCATGACTCGTTTCTGCGCGGCACCAAAGCAAGCATGGACAAGCCGCGCTGCGAGGCTGCACCCGTGCCTCCCGGAGCAAAGGGCTGAGGGGCGCCCTGATCTGGCCTCCCCATGGCCGTGGCAGGGGCAGGACGGGACCGAAGCCTCAGCAGTAAGAAGAAGCTGTGCAGGGGCCATTGAGGGAGGAGGCGTGACAGGAGGGGCAGCGGCAAAAGAAACGACAGGCGACGCACACACGAAAAGCTCAGAGGCAGTCAAACAATGTGCATCCGGAGTTCGGCTAGGTGACGCGCACTCGACCCAGACAAGCGCAGCGGTGAGAAAGAAAGAGGAGAAAGTCGTGGGGAGGACAAAGAGAGGCGACGGGAAGCGAAGGGTCCGGGCAAGGCTGAAACGCAGGTGGAACCGGGGTGCGACGCAGGTGGAACAGGGCCGAAACGAGCCTGGCGCCGCAGTGAGCCCACCGGCCCAGAGCCCCGCTGTGGCACCACCCACGCAGCCGCCACCCCAGCAGCCGCCCAGCTGACAGCGTCAATTCCCACGTGTCGGGCCCACATGTTTGGATTCCGACGCAAATGGTGCGGAGGCACGTGCGCATCCACACTACATGCGCGGTCACCACCACCACAACCACCACATAATGCGCCGTCACCACCACACCTGCACCACACCTGCACGTCACCACTTGACTCCAGAACGAGGGCTTTTCCGTATAAAAGCCTGCTGCCTTGCCCCAATCAAACGGCCTATTCATCCCAAACCCCTCCCATCCCACACCCGCCGCCGCCCATCCCGAAAGCCCTCGAAACAGTCCACCGCCTCTGCCTGTTTCTCCGAACCGCCCGTATCCCGAAGATTCCCGTATCTCGCTTGACGTGCGCGATAGGCTGAAAAAATAATAATAATTAATCGCACCGAATTCAGTCATAATCCGAGCGTGAATTCTGACTCAAGCTGCTTCTGACTCACTTAGCCGCGCTTGTTCTACATAAATATCCAAGCGCCTGGCCTATCTTTGCACCCGCCACCTAAACACAAATCTTCATAACTTCCCGGATCTCCTCACTTCCAGATCCCAGCAGCTGTATACTACAAAAAGCAGCCAGCAAGCACAGCTACCAGCGCATTCTAAAAGAAAAAAAAAGTACTCAGACAAAGAGAGACTCACTCTTATCAGCAAACGTCACTTCAGCCTTTGCCACCCCTTGCCACCCACACATGTCGCTTGCCACTATGGATCTTGACGCAGACTGGAATCCCTTCTACGAGGATTTGGTCCACGACACCTACGAAAGTCCCGCATACGACTATACCGAGTCGTCGTCGGCTGCTCACAGTCTCTACGACCCGCTTGACTACCCAACCCGAGGCTCGTTTTCCCTGACCTTGTCCGAGTCCCCCTTGACTTCGGGCGGCTTCCTTTACGAGTGCTCCTTCTGCATGACTGCCCATGCACCTACCCTCCCATGCACCAGCAACCACTACACTTTGCAATCCAGCGACCACTACATGCCGGGCCTGTACACATACCTGGAACCCAAGCCTGTAGGCGAAAGCCAGAACAGCACCATAATAGAGTCCAACTACCGGAAGTGGCTTCTTTCGGTCACTCCATAGGGGAGGACTGTGGGTTTCACTTCTTGTTATAATTGGGTTGGGTATAGGAATACATTTGGGAAATACGGAAAAGCACGATAAAAAATTAAATATAGATAATAATAATAGATATAATGGAATAGCATATGGACTACAGTATACGGAAACTTTGTATGGAGAGGTGTTGGCCAAGACTTGTTGTCATGAGAGCGGCATAAATGTCTGTCATGGAGCATAATGGATGCATGTTTTTTCGAAAGAGCAGAACAATGCAATCGTCTCGTGGAGGGGTCATGGAAAGGGGTTTCTAGGAGGAGTCCTACGGAGACGTCATGTATATTATTAAGAGCTTGATACGAGCACAATGGACTGTAACAATGAAGGGTCCGACAAAGATGCTGTTTAAGAACCTACAAGTGAAGTATATTTAGGACCATACATAGGCAACCCATTGTAAATGCTGGGGCAAAACCGTAATAAGGCCCAATAATGAGTTATAATGATGAAGTATAATGCAAGGGTTGGTGGGGAACCGTGGAGGATTTCACAGGCATGCTCAACCCATGCCATGTGAGTTTGGAGTAGGACCAATTTGCAGTTTGGGGCAATTAAGCAGTGCGATTTGGAATCTGGTGAGGTTGCCGCTCACGCATTGCAAAAACCACACTAGCAGAAAGCACACCGGAGGCTCTACAATCTTTGCACCAAGACTCAAATGGAGCAGTTGGGTTTTAATACAGCAGCGTAAAAGGAAGAGTGAAAATACAACCGGACAAAAAACAAGAGGTTGTGATGTGGTCTTGAGGAGGTTGTGATGTGGTCTTGAGGAGGTTATGATGTAGTCTTGATATGGCTATAGCAAAGTACAGCGTGTTATTCACCATTCATTTCTTCTCTGTTTCTTCATTTTCGAAAAAGAAGTCTTCTCGTAGGCGGCTACATTCGATGCAATATTTGGTTTGACGAGTTCTACACGTGATGTAAGCTGCTTTGACCCTATACTTTTGTTGGTCCATACGTGCCATTTCGGGTTCAGCATCATTATTTGCCTTTTGCACCGAATCAAAATTCAAACCGTCTTTACGCCAGTGACTTGGAAAGGTACGACGCTCTTTTGGTAGTGTGCGGTGTGATGGTAGTCCGCAGCTAGTGCAAGATGTAAATAATTCACAAGGCAGTGTCCTATAATTGGAGCTGTAGACATTCAACACTTATCCGAAATTCAAAGGCAGTATATCGGCTTTCTTCTAGAAAAAAACAAAAGCAAGGGAGTTTGCTCTGCGGTAGATTATTGGGACGAGGCCATACAAACTGGTGCACTACTAAGATGTTTCGGGAAACTAGCGACTTAGAGGGCGCTGCAACGGAAGAGCATTGGATTGGACTAGCTTATGATTACATGCTGCTTGTTGAAGTTGCTCAATGGAAATTGCTAGGTTGATTTTGGTGTACACTGGCTCACTTGGTTTCATTCTTAGGTTGTTGCCAATAGAAAGGGCTGTTGCTGCAGGATCTTGCAAGAATTTGCAATTTTGAGCTAGCAAATGTCACGTAAAGGCGTAGTCTAAGAAACACGACAACGAAAAGTACCCACTCGTGTGTATCAAAGCACCCCATGGAAGTCGTACAGGGCATTGGCATTATGTTCAAATATGCTACCTCGAGATCGAAGTGCTCTGAAATTACCACCGGAGCACCAAGGCATCAATTAATAAAAAGCCTTCTTGCGGTGCCATCAAAAACCTTTGCCACGGATTCACTACTAAGCGTCGTTTCTTAAGTCATCAATTTACTATGTAGACGTGGGTTTAATCTCTCTTCTCCAAGTCAATGAACTTACCACCGCTGGCAAATCTTGGGTGTCTTGGGTCGTTGATAAACTCATCGGAGTTTTGGGAAGCCTCGGCGGCCTTCCAGATCAATCCGTAGGAGATGGCAGCTAGATATGTTAGTATGTTGATGGGTGAAAGCTGCGCCGGTCAGCGCAGCAAGGGATGATGCACAAAGCGTTGTGGACAGAGTGTATGATGATTGTGGGAGCTTGTGCACATTGCAGAATGATTATGGTGGGGCCTTTTGGAGGAGCTGGACAAACCATGAGCCGTGGATTTGGGCGAAGACTTGGGAAACAGATCATCCCGGGATGGAACAAGGGGCACATGGAGGAGTGCAACTATGGCACACGGGCACGAAAAATTGGATCGGACGGGCGTCTTTGGCGGCACAGGCGTTTTCCATGTTTGCCTCGAAGCAAATTTTCCGTCCCATGTCCCACAGCGGAACGGGCAGCACAATCAGCAGCGAGTCGGGGATTTGCCACCTGACGGCCCAGGGATAGCTTAGACCATTGCGGGCCCGGCGGGACGGAGGGAGAGCGGGCTATGGGCAAGGGCCTATGGGAAAGGCGTGGAGTCGGGGAAATATGGCGTCGGGCGTCGGTCGGGAACTCGGGGCACGGGACGAGAAAACGCAGCATCATCTTGAATTCAAGCAGTACATACCACCAGTGGCGAAAGGCCAGTAGTATTTCAAAACAGGGGTAGCAAACTTCATTGTCGGGTCTAGAGAAAGAAGAGGATGGAATTGTTTGTCAGTCGCTCAGTAGTCGGACAGGCGCGCACAGCTGGCCAATTACAGCAGCGCAGGCTTTGTCCTGCACACACACCCAGGTGGGAGGGCCACTCCAGCACAGAGCCCCTTGGAAAACGGCGGCGGGCCGGCGGCGTAGCTCGTGGCGGCACACGGGCGCTCGGGGCAGACGGGCTGCTTGCAATTGCGCCGGCCGGGGCCCAAAAGCCCACGGGGGCGTGGCCGGCTCGGAGCCGGGCACGTGACCGCAGCGGAGCAGCGGCCGCGGCGTGCGGGGCTCAAGGTGCCACTAGTGGACGCGACATAGCAGCCTGTGCCGCCAGCCTGGACTCCACACCCGTGCCATGACGCCCAAAAACTACCACACCGGAGACCCCGAGATCGGGGCCGCCATTGACCGCAACTTCGAGCCGTTCCCGGTGGCGCAGGACTCGGACGAGGACCGGTTCTTCCAAACACACGCGCCACCGCCATATTTGGCCGACGTGGAGCAGCAGGTACGGGACTTCGTGGCCCATTCCCAGGCCCAGGGCAAGCGGGTGGTGCTCGTCACCAGCGGCGGCACCACGGTGCCCCTCGAAAACAACACGGTGCGTTTCATCGACAACTTTTCCGCCGGCACGCGGGGCGCCACCTCGGCAGAGTACTTTCTCGAGCACGGCTACGCCGTCATCTTCCTCCACCGGGAGTTTTCGCTCTTGCCGTACCTGAGACACTTCTCCCACACCACCAACTGCTTCCTCGACTTCATGGTGGACAACAACAACAAGGTGGAGATCTCGCCCCAGTTTGCCGACGACATGTTGGTGGTGTTGCGCAAGTACAACCAGGCCAAGGAGTCCGGGTCGCTCCTCCTCGTGCCCTTCACCACGGTCAACCAGTACTTGTACACGTTGCGCAGCATCTCCGAGGCCTTGCAGGCGCTCCAGGACAAGGCGCTCTTCTACCTTGCGGCCGCGGTGCTGGACTTCTTCTTGCCGTCCTCGCGCATGCCCAACCACAAGATCCAGGCCCAGCCCAGCGGCAAGTTGGTGGTGGATCTCGAGCAGGTGCCCAAGTTCCTCAGGCGCTTGGTGGACAGCTGGGCGCCCCAGGCCATGATTGTGTCGTTCAAGTTGGAGACCGACGACAACATCCTCATCAAGAAGGCGCTGGAGGCGCTTTCCCGCTACCACCACCAGCTAGTCATTGGCAACTTGTTGCAGACGCGTAAGCACCGGGTGGTGTTTGTCACTCCCGACGGTGCGCAGAACTGGATCCGCATCCCCGAGCACCCGGATTCCAAGGAGATCGAGAGTCTCATTATTCCGGCTGTCATCACTGAGCATGATTCCTGGATCCTGAACTGGTCGTCTCGCTAGGTGCTGGCGGCCACTGGCCCAGTGAGTCTGCGTTCTGCCTTCGGTGGACTTTGGTAATCGTATATTAGCCGAACAGAACCTATGGATAGATGTGTTGATGCCTGGATGAAGCCCAGAGGGAATCTTCAACACGAAAAATCGAGAGGACAGGAGTGAGACCGATTGTTAACAGGACAGAGTCCCTCAGGCGGGACAATGCAAGCGTTGCGCCCACTGTCTGGCAAGCCAGGACTTGAGGCTACTGGCCACATGGATCCCGATTCATGCCCGTTGCTAGGTCCATTCAACACGAAATCTATATACACGTCTTCAACTAAATTTTCATCGTCATGGCCTCCACGCCAAGCCGCGTCTACCCTTTTGTATGGCATGCTTTTGCTCCAGTTGCAAGACCCGTGTAGTTGCAGTGAGCGTCTACAAAAATGAAATGCCCACACCGCACTGGAAGCCTTTCCTCACGTCGTCACCCCTGTGCGCAGTCAACGGCAACACGAAGTTGAGCTCGAACCTTGTTTGTGGATGGTTGTAAAGAATGCCAAACCCGTAGCCTATGGAGTAGCTATTTTTGAACTGATTCATGGTCTGCGTCAACGACAAGCCCCCGCTAACAACCTTTCCGAAGTTGAGAAAGTTGTGGAACCGAAACCCGGTATCCTTTGGTGTGAAGGGAATATGGCTTATGATCGAGACTCCTCCGTTGAGGAAAAAGTCTCCACCAACGGATGAATTGTTACTTTTTGGTCCTAAGCCTTGTAACGAGAACGCACGCACATCGTTGGGCCCTCCAGCATGGAACCGGTCCAACACATTGGTTTTGCCCAGACCGTTGTTGAAAAGAGCACCGGCTTTGTTGGTGAATATGATTGTGTGATCTTTAATGGAGTGCGCAGATTGTGCCTCCCAGACCATCTTTGTATAGTTCACATTGTTGAAACGGAAAAACCCACACTTTTCAATCCCCACACGAGCCAACTGACCATACGAGGGCGTCACATGGTGGTCCCGAGTGTCGTAAATGAAGTTGAGAAGAAGTGACGACTTCAATGTATCTTTCAGGTGACGCATGACCTCCAAGGAGTCCGAGCCGTGGTTGCTTAGACGTCTCCAGGCATTTTCGAATGCAACATTGAAGTTGAATGGTCCATCAAGCCTGGACGTCACTTTGTGCGTAACACCCTTGGTGTCTACCGTGCTTTGTAGCCAGTCGTAGTTTCTTGTGTGCGTGAAAAGCAGCGAGTCCCAGAGAAAACGGGAGTCGTTGTTGATGGGCTGGGAGTAATTGAGGAGGTATGAGGATGGCGTTTTTGTACCAGTGATGGCATCAAACATAACGCTCTCGGCACCTCCAAATAAGTTTTTGAGCTGAAACTGGATATACCCGTCACCCTCACCGTTTCCAATGTTTGTTCCCGTCTTTGCGTAAAATCTTTTTTGCGGGAGCAAGTTGAATACGGGAACAATGTCCAACGTGTCTAACCTGGCTGCCTTGAGCTGGTCTTTGAGCGACATATTTGCTGTGTTCATGAAGCGTCTCCGCTGAGGCTGGACTTGATGGAGAGATATTAGGCACTGTTCGAGAATATCGTGTTTCACCAAACGCTTGTAGACATTGTCTATCCCATTCAAGAAGTTGCCCAAAGTGAGGGGCTTGGAACTCAACAACGGGCCAAGCTGGTCCTGCAAGAATTGGTCTCTGAAGTCTTGACTATTTGTGAATTGGACGTTGCGAACCTTGACGGGCATGGTGGAGTTGTCTCCAAAGAGCTCCTCCATGGCTGCTCGACTTTGTTCCATGAGAAAGAGCTCTTTGGATTGCAACGCCTCTTGGAGCTTCTTTTCGTCCACATCTAATTTTGTTTCGCCGCCTCGGGACAACTTGTCCATGAACAGCTCCTCATGATCTAGCGACATGCCGGTTGCTCGTGATCTCTGATGGTGTATGATGAAAACTGGGTTGAGGTCGCGTTATACTTTAAACGCCGAAGATGTGTGCGCAGTAAGGCGCGAACACTAGGAACACAGATGCATGGAAAGTGCACTTCTGGCGGTCAATTTTGATTCGTACCGCTGCCTTTTGCAACTCGATATCCTGGCTGTTATGTTGTGCAATTTTCAAAGTGGTGTGTTGTGGATTTCATTTACTGTCACTTTTTGAGGTATTCACCTGACCTCTGACAAATGCTTGACACCAATCCATTTTTAGGCAAAAGACCACACGATTGCAGAAGACCACACAACTAGACGCAGGTACTTAGCTTTAGAGAGTCGACTTGTTTCGTAGAAAAGTGGAGAGCCTATGTGGCATGATTATACTGAAGTTGCCCGTGCTAGGCCATGCAGCTTGATGGCTCTATAACCCTAATCTTGGCTCCTCATGTTCATTTCTTTCAGCTTATTCACTACCGAGTGTTTCTTCAGAGCATTTATATGCTTGCGACGCTTAAAAGGCCCTCAGAAAACTTTTAAATTGAGAAATGATGCCGGGGGTTGGGCCTGCTTATATATTCCGTGCAAACAAAGTGACCACATTTTGCAGCCAGCCTCGCACGCTTAAATGTTGCACGAGTAAAGTATCAAACAACTGTGAACCACCCTGATCACGATGTGTTTTGGCGTGTGTCTGGCGAAGTATATTGAAGACTGCCACAATTGTTCGTGTCTTCGAAATGTTCTTGAGACAGTTTCTCAATCACCATTAAGTCACACCTACTAGAACTGTTTGATGACTTCAAGAAGTGTCTCCAGGATTGGGACTAAAGAAAGCAAGTCTTTTCTACAACGAAAAATTGATCATAAAACATCGTTATTCATTCTTAATTAGAGCAGCACAAGATTTCTATTCACGGGTTATTCATTACTAATTCTATAAAAAAATGAAAAAAAATGAAAAGGAGATCCAGGAGGCTTATGCCAAAAGTCACTCATATGATACAAAATGTTAATCATTGTTAGCATGTGAATCCGGGGATTGCACCGAAACCATCGGGATATCTTGGAAATGGGAGCTTGCAAACTTACCATCGGGGAGTTGGATTCCCGAGCTGAGATTAGCGGGCCCACTTTGGGATGCATTTTCCTCTTCCACTAGAAGACGAATACACTCTTTTCCGGCCTCAGTTTGGAAATGTCTTCGTAATGCATCTGCACGGGCAAATTTCCGCCCACAGCCAAAAGCTGTTCCGTCTCTTAACAATCCTTTGCAATGGAATTTCTTTTCTCCCGAATGCAAATCCTCATGACGCTTCTTGTCGTGCTGTCTTGCAAATGCCTTGCCACAAATGTTGCAAATAAACGGCCGCTCGTCGGTATGGGTTCTTAAATGCGATTTGAGGTTGTAGGGTCTAGTGAATCGTTTGTCACACAAGTGACACGCGTAAAGAGAGGGGTGTATCTGGGTTCTTTTTGACAGTACAGGCGTGCTGGCAAGCTCCAACATTTTCTCTCTGGAGGAGATTACGTTTTCGCCCAGTTTTCCGGTTTTGTGATTTGGCTCTTCATCGTAATCCGAATCGTAGTCAGAGCCCTCCGCTCCAGAAAGTGCGCCAGATGGATCTCTAGAACGCGATCTCGAGTTGGATCTAGAGTGCACCTTTCTCGAGTGGACCGACTGCCTGCCTCTTTTCACGTTTTGGAAGTCCTCTGGTTTCAAGTACTGTCCAGTTGCCATGTCAGACGCAGAAGAGTCGAACGGGCTCATCGGAACAGCCGGACTTCCAGCGTTATATGAAAGAGACGGACTCGACGGAGAGCTGCCCATGGCACTCCCAGGCCGTTGTAGAAACGGCTGGGACAGTTGCACTGGTACACCAGAAGCACTATTGGCATTTGGGGAGTTGGAGGATGTGTGGGATGACTGGCTGAACAAAGACGGCGTCCTGCGGGCAACCACATCGGGTGCTTCTTGGATGGAGATGGTAACTTTGCCATCGTCGCCTTCGACCTTCTCGTTGTAGGTGTGGAGGTTGTTCTCTGTCAATTGAGGAAACACGGCCCCCGATTCCGCGGATGACATGTGGCTCTGCTGCTGGAACACAGGGAAAGGGTGGTTCGACATTGCATGCATGTCTGGTTCTTGTTTCAAACCATGATTCGCCATACCGCCAAACGCATCTGCGTGACTCAGAGCCAGCTCATTATAGACATTCAAGGTTGGGTTTTGGTTCATAAGATCCGGCAGCTGGACGTCATAGTCTGCATAGTAGTTGTTCTTCATCAGCAACAAGTTTGTTGAGGAGATGGACTGCCCTAGCGAGATTTCTTCGTTGAAAGTATCCACAGGCTTGCCTCGCATCAAGGCAGTGGGCAAGGGCTCGAAGAACGAGGCCGCAAGATCCTCTTCATTCTGGCCATAGACGCTATTCTGCGCACTGAAGTGGGATGCAGCATCGTGGAAAGGAACGTTGGCATTCAGGGAAACGTCCGAATAGCCGGAGTAAGAGGAAAACAGGTCCGAGTTTCCAGGACTGAGATGGCCCGAGGCCTGTGCGCCCGCTCCGTAGTGATGTGGAGATAAAAGGTCCAGGGTGCTGATATTGGGGTTTGGGTTGGAAAACAAGAAGCTGGTTGCATCATAGTGGTTTTCCAGGGCGGCGCCCGGCTGGAGGCCGGAACTGGCTTTGTATTGGTTGTCCGCGGACAGAAAAGCATCCACGTATATCTGGGGCTGAGGCAGGAGGCGCTGGAACTGCTGCTGTTCATGAGACGAGGAGGAGTTTGGGGACAATAATGGGCCGTGGTCAAGATGAGAGTAGCCTGCGAGATGCAGATCGGCCGACAGCGCCCCAAGGTGGTAGTTCGAAGCCAAGGTTCTCGCGTCAAGCGTCAGGTCATGTTTAGCCTGGCTGTCTGCCGGCGGAGGCGATATGGTGATGAAGTTTGGGTAATCCTCGTCGGGACAGATATCCAGCATTATAGGCTTGTAGTGTGGCAAGACCGGCAAAAAAAGGGCAGGGTCTCTGTTTCACAGGACGAATAAGAAGAAGTGTGGAGTTCAGAAAAAGGAACAGGGCCCACACGACGATACTATAGGACGTATGGCGGCGGGTCGAAAGTGGGACTGGTGGGTGACAAGAACCGTGAAAGCAAGGTATCCGTTGAAAGTGAAAGATTGATACTGGATTAAACAGAAAGTGCTCTAGAGTCACAGGAACAGCACCAGGTTGGGAAGGCGGCTATTGACAGACAGGTAGCTGACGGAAACAGATATAGCCAAAGTGGGGAAAAATGAGAAGAGAGGGAAGCCAAAATGGTGAGAGTACAGGTTCCAGCCGGTATAAAAACGAACACACGCTCAACAGAAAAAAGAAATCTCTCCTCTGGGGAACAGCGGTCGCACAAAATATAGATGCAGACAGCCGCGCAAAAACACAGCAGCAAAGAATGGTGCCTCAGTGAGGTTCTGGCCCACGGCACCCCTGACTATTGCCGGCTGGCGCAGTATTTGTCAGCGGCGCCCCGAAAGGCGGCGGATGTGCCTGGTGGACGTGGTCTTGGCAACAGCGTTGATCTGGCGGCACGCGGCGTCGTGGTACTTTGGCCTGAGGACATTTATAAGTGGGCCACCTTTTGATGGGTGTCTTTGGCTTTAGCTGCAGGTGCCTTTTCGGCAGGCTGCAGGGGTCGCTTACTGCATCAGCAACGGTGCGTCCAAAGCACACCCACTTTGCAGACGAGCCAGTGCCAGCTTGCAATGGCAGCTAGCTGTGGCTGGCATTTGGTCGCCATCATGAGTGTGCATGGCCCGGCCTCTACAGTGTGGGAGCGGGGCGAGGGCAGAAATTTGCGTACGTGGGTGTCGTTTTGAACTCGATACATCTTGCGGATGTGTGGGTGTTTCGCAGGTGCACTGCTTGACACACAATCACACCCATTTGTCTACACTTCCTTGGGGATGCTGGTCTCCAATCGAGTGTACGTCGTCGCAGGGCTCAGATGGGCCAAGCGCCGCTCGGGGGAGTGTATGGAGATACCAACCACGCAATTCACCTGGCCTCTGCGGAGATGCAGTTGGATAAATACATCAAATTAAAGCCTGTAAGTTGCATCGTCTGAAAACGCATGCCCAGTCGGGCTTCAATCGGGCCCACTGGCACTGTCCATTCCCACCTGCAGACGCCGGTCCGATCAGTTTATGTCGGACCGAGCGCACCGACAAGCAGGTGCGGCCATTGTTGTGGAAAAAGAGACCGACTTTCACCTGACGAGGGCCCTCAAGTTGCAGTAGGAGGGCTCCATCAGCGGCATTCAGTGAGTAGAAAGCCCAGGTGCTTTGGAGTGGAATGTCGCTGCCTGTATATTTGCGGCCACGGCCGACATTACCGTGCAAGAAGCACCAATTCCGCCATGATGGCTTGCCCTTCCTGCAGCCTGTGAGATTGGCCTCCGTTAGGCTACGGATTTTTGCCGTGGTGCTCCGCATGATGATCACACATCCTGCTGCACCTCAAATATAGTCAATTTTTCACGAGGTCTTCTGTAAGACGCCAGCAGCGACACTGCTGGGCAAACTCTGCACCAATTCTGCTGACCATGCTGCCACTGCTGAGAATCTTGTAGATCGGCATTTTCGTTTTCGCTCTTGCTATTTTACTTCGCTTGTCGCTTCTGCAGTATGCCTTCCTATTTGAGACATACGAGGCTGTGCAAAGAAGCCCAAGCCGCGTATTTTTCAAAGTACATCGATGCGAAATGTCTCTGGACCGGCTCTTGCATGAACCGCAGGTGTCGGCATGCTACTAAATATATAGATTGAATGACCTTGCCGCAGGGGAACACTGCAGCCTGGCTGTTTACGACTTGATGCCGCTACAGCCAGGACTCCAGCCTTGGCGAGGCCATATGACTGTGGCTGGCGACGCCTGTCAATGTAGGTTTAAGCAAATTGACCCGGTTAGGAAATTTTGACTAAGACAGCCACCACCACGCTGGTCTTGGCAAGTGGTCTCACGGAGGCTCACTCTCCTAAGCGGCTTCTGGCGAAAAGGAGAATCTCGCGCTGGCACACAGACATGCTACTGCAAAAAAGACAATTTCAAGACAATTTCCAGGCGCACTGTAGCTATGTATTCATTTCTGCATTTGTTCTACCTGAGAATATATAGGCTCCCACCATGGGACAGTTTGAGGCAGCACATGATCCACTAGTTGAGGATATCCTTGTGGAGACGGCAAGGGCATCTGAAACTTTGCGTACGCAGTGAGCAAGCTGAAGTGTCACTTGAAAGCACTTTCCGGACACCTAGTTTGGCTTCGGCTCTTTGACAAAATGCGTCTCTGAGCTCCCTTCTTTTCGACGCGCTTCATAAAGCCGTGTGTGAAGGGTTGACTGGAGAGCTCTGCATCTGGGAGCGTTCATTGAGAGCGTTCATTGAGAGCGTTCATTGAGAGCGTTCATTGAGAGCGTTCATTGAGAGCGTTTCTTGAGAGCGTTTCTTGAGAGCGTTTCTTGAGAGCCTCCATTGAGAGCGTTCATTAAGAGCATTCATCGAGAGCATTCATCGAGAGCGTTCCTTGAGAGCCTCCATTGAGAGCGTTCATTGAGAGCGTTCCTTGAGAGCATTCATCGAGAGCGTTCCTTGAGAGCCTCCATTGAGAGCGTTCATTAGAAGCCTTCATGAGCCTTCATTAGGAGCGTTGGTCGCGAAGATCAGCCGCCACAAATCGACAAGAAGAGCACCTAGGCAACCGCACAGGCAGCTGTCGAACAGTAGTGACTGAACAACCACACACCCACTAAGAGTCTTCTCCACACTCCACGTCCAAAACAACATGCCACACGTCCGGAGCAAACGTCTTGACCTTCTCAATGTGCAGCACGCGGCCGCCAAAGTGGCCCTCCACCGTCTCCAGCATCAGCGCAAAGTCGTCCTTGTGGACGTTTTCGTGCACGTGCACGGTCGTGTGGCCGTGGCGGCGGCCTAGAATGTCACCCACCACGTCCCAAGAGGGCTTCAGCGTGGGAAGCAAGCCGAGATTCACGTGGCGAATGGGCATGGCCAGGGCGGCGCCGGCATCAAGCGTGGCGATACGGTCAGCCGCATGCACGTTGGACTCGTGGAAAACAAAGGCCCGCACTCCCGCCGCAAGCAGCGCCTGGAAGTCGTGGCGCGAGAGCAGTTCATGGCGCGACACGAGGCGGTAGGCGAAGCCGTTCAGGCGCAAGCCCTGGCACAAGCCCTCGATGGACCACGGGTTGATTTCCCAGGCCAAGACGACCGCGCCGGACGTCAAGTAGGAGAGCGAGAAGTAGCCGATGCCCGCGTACAAGTCGAGCACCGTGGCGCCCTCGAGGGCCGGGTAGCGCACGAGAAGCCGCTTCTTCTCCTTGATGTTGCCCCGCGAGAACATCGTGTACATGGGCGCCCAGCGCTGGCGGATGCCGTTTTGCGAGACGCCGCAGAAGAACGCCCGGGCCACGTCGTCACGGGACGGGCTGTCGAAGAGCTGGGCGCACGGCTGCGGGCCAAAGTCGCCGTACAAGGGCACCAAGTTGAACGGGCGGCGCATCACGTCCTGCTCGATGATGGGCTTGTTGATGGCCACATGGGTGCAGGCCCGGAAGTCGGGGCACGCAAGCACGGCCCGGAAGAACGCCGGCGCCTGGCTGGTGGCAAAGAACGCCGTCCACTCGGCCGTGGCAAAGCCCTGCGCATTGAAGAGCACCATGGGCGGGTAGATGGCCCATTTCTTGGGAATCGCGGCCACCATGGCTGCGGAGAGCAGCGGGCAGCCCGACGGCAGCGGCACGTGCTCGGCAAAGAACGCCTCGACCGCCTGGTGGAGCGGCAGCGCTGTGGCGGCCGGGCCGCCCGCCAGCGGCTCGATGCGGAGGCCCGGGATGTCGTGGAGCAACGCCGTGGCCTGGTGCACATCACACGACGCATGGATGCAATACCCGGCAGCGCCGCCGGTGATCTTGCGGGACTTGTCGAGCGCGCCGTGGGCCTCGAGCCGCACCTTGATGCGCTTGACGTGGGCCAGCTGGGGGGTATGGATGCACGCCATGGCAGAGAAACCGGGCGCTAGTCTGGCCAGGGGAAGGTGGGTGCTGATGTGATGGGCCTTTGCACGCAGAGAAGGTGCGGTGCGCGGTGCGGTGCGCGGTGTGCTCTCGCAGGAGGCACGGGTGTCTCCCCCACGCCGTCCTTAGGCCCGCTGGCCGGGGCTGTTGGCTGGAGAGGGCCGGCTGTCGGGGTTGGTTTTGTAGTGCGGACCGGTTGGGTGTGACTGCTAGCCCACTGTGCTGCCGCTATGAGCCTTGATTATGCTGGCGTGGGCCTCTGGCGCCCGTGGTTGCTGAGCAGCGGCGCCAGCCGGCCAAGGGCAACACAGCTCTTGCCGGCCCAGGCACGTAGTCTCTGGCAGTCCACCCACGCTAGGCACCTGCTTGGATGGCCCGGCCCAGCGTCCACCCAAAGTCCCCGCTGCATGGTGGCTTCTGGTGGCTGCAGCCGGCCCGCGGGAGTGTGTAGAGGCGGCCCGTGCGTGGGCCCGCTTGCGCGCGCGCCTAAACATCAACACCCACCGGACTCCAGGCCACCTCCACTCCTTCTCCACAGGCCGCCTCGCTAGAATCTCGCCGGCTTGCGTGTGTGAAGTGTCCATATCCACGCGCCTGCACACGACTCGTGCACACCCCCGTGCCTCTTGCCGCCCGCACCCGTCCCGCCGCGGCACTGCACCCACCACTGGCGGACTCCTCCACACCCACATCCAACCCACCGTGTTTAGTCTCCTGCGAGCCGACCGATGCCCGAACTACCCAAGACCAGCCAGTCCGACACCGACTTGCCCACGGCGCGCGACCCGGCCGCAGCCCACGCCCTCGCCAAAGCGCACTCCACATCCTACGATGACGTGGCCTCCGAACCCCACACTGCCGGCCGCCCCGGCTCCCCTCTGCACCACGGGGCCCCGAAGCAGGGCGACGCCGGCCACCATGCGCCGAAGCACGAATACAACCCGGCCAGCGCCACCGCAGGCGGCAGAGAAGTGTCCAAGAACGTCCTCTATGTCGGAGGCTTGAAGCGGGCTGTTTCCGAACAGGCGCTCCGGACCTTGATGGCGGCGTCGGGCCCCGTGACGTCCGTGCAGATCTTGACCGACAAGAACAAGCCGGGGCTCAACTACGCCTTTGTGGTGTTTGAGACCAGCGCGGCGGCGCTTGCGGCCGTGCTGGCCCTCAAGGACCACGTGCTCGACGGCTCGCCGTTGAAGGTCAACTTTGCGTACCTGTCGTCGTCGTTCAGCACGCTCCTGAACCTGGACCAGACGTTCAACATCTTTGTGGGCGACCTCTCGCTCGAGGTGGACGACGAGGCCTTGCTCAAGTTCTTCTCCTCGTTCCCCTCGCTCAAACTGGCCCATGTCATGTGGGACATGCAGACGTCCCGCTCGCGTGGCTACGGCTTCGTCAACTTTGGGTTGCAGGCCGACGCGGAGCTGGCGCTCCACACCATGGGCGGCAAGGTGCTCTTGGGCCGCGCCATCCGCTGCAACTGGGCGCTGCACAAGCAGTCTTCCTCGCAAGTGGCGCCTCGGGGCAACCAGTCCAACAGCAGGGGCGCCCACGGCCGGGCCGGCCACCGCCCGCAAAACCCCAGGCCCTCTGCGGCTTACGCCGGGCCCCAAAAGTTTGGCCTGGCGCCCTACATCCCGATGAACATGGGCCCTACTCTTAGCCACGACGCCTCTGGCCACCCCCCGTCCACCGTGTCTCAGGCGCCGCCGTTTACGCCGCAGCTGCAGATGCTGTATGGGGCAGGCTCGTCCGACGGCGACGATGGGGACCACAACCTAGAAAACCCTGTGATGGGTGCGGGTGTGGCTCTTCACCAGCCGTACGGCATCATGGGTGGAGGCCTTGATGGTCCCAACTTGCCCATGGCGTCCATGGCCCCGCAAACGTACGATATGGTCTTGCGGCAGGCGCCGTCGTGGCAGGCCACTCTATACTTGGGCAACCTCGCCCACTACACGCAGCAGGCAGACCTAATACCGTTGCTCCAGAACTTTGGGTTCATCGTGGACATCCGCCTCCACCCCGATAAAGGCTGTGCGTTTGTCAAGTATGACTCGCACGAGAGTGCGGCTTTGGCTATAGTGCAGTTGGCGGGGCTCCATGTCAATGGTCGCCCGTTGAGGTGTGGCTGGGGGAAATCGAGACCGCCCCAGGACCAGCAGAGGGCTGGTAAGGGTCCTTCAAACGCGTCCTATGGGAAATATTAAACCGCCCCAGCACATGATGCAGAGGTTCTACGGGCACATGGGGGCGGTTGGCTCCAGGGTTAGCTGATCACAACACGTTGGATCCAAGAAGCGCCAGGATGCAGTTGGTGCGTATATTAGAAGAGCCATGGTGAGTGGCAATGTGCTGGTATATGAGAAATGCTGGTATATGAGATAAGCCATGGTGAGTGACAATATGCTGGTATACGAGAAGAGCCACGGCGAGTGTCAGTATGTGAGAAAAGCCACGGTCAGTGACAATGTGCTAGCTTATGAGAAGATCCACGATGAGTGACAATATGCTGGTATCTGAGAAATGCTGGTATATTAGAAAAGCCATGGTGACTGACAATATGTTGGTATATGAGAAGAACCAGTGGCTAATCTCGTGCACCAGGAACAGCCACTTTGAAGAGTCGCCAATCCTAAATATTGATCGCCGGTGATAGAGGACGGTTAAGGAGCCCCAACAGGATAGCAATCAAGATACTTGCCCACAGTCTGTTCGCCTAGCACATTGCTGCCGCAAGAACTACCATGGCACGCAGCTGCCTGATGATGAGTTAGTGCAATATTATGGTAGCGGACTCGCAAAAACTCTGTATTCTACAATGCACATTGAAGTAAGGCCAGCCAAGGATGGCTCGCTGCAGCATAGAGGACGTCCGCTGTGGTGGAAAGGGTATTCTAGTACAGCAGGCACCAGGAACGCTTTCCACTGCGTCTTGCCACTGGGCGCTCTTCCCTCATGCAATGATGGCATGCTGCCAAATAGTACGTGCCTTCCCGCCAAGCCTGTGCGGGCTACATCTTGGAGCTCCCCAGAGGGATGCATAGACAAACGGCCTTAACTGACGCTGCTCGAGGCTGTCCACAGTAGATGCGTATAGAAAGAAATGTGTTCTCACGTTGCCATACACGCCAGAGAGCAAAGCCACCGCAGCACGTGCAAGGATCTGCTCTTCCACCAGACCACCATCGTGCACCAGGGAATAGTGTCGCCAGCAATGATACGATGCGACGCCAGATGCGTTAGCCATGGTGCCGCCGCTCCCCGTGAGATGCGCGACAATGGGTCGCTTGCAGCTGGAATACGCACCAGTGCAGTGCTTTGCAGAAACAGCCTAAGCTTGCGTCTCTCTCATGCAAGCCAGCCACGTTCAAGCGAATAATCCCCAGACGTGGATCCGCCCACCCAGGCCCGATTCCCCTGCTTGTGCCGGCCCGCGCCCGCTCGCCTCGCCGCATGGCCCGCAGGCCATCGCACATGCGGGCCCCTCTATGGAACCCCGAGTGACAGCAGCCTACACAGACCGCACCTGCACGTGATGTTCTGTCATCTCTGGAGGCACGGAAACACCGCCAGGCCGCCTGGGGCAGCCCCAGAAAGGAAAAAAGGGCACCGGAGCCCAAAGCCAGCATGGCCCACGCACCTGCCCACCAAAGCCCAGCCCGGCAGCCCAAGTTTGCCCGCAGCACCAAAACGACCAGGGTGCCCTGGGTTTTCTCACCATTTTTTCATCACGGCTCCACCTTTTTTCGCGCGCGCAAAACCCCACCGCTGCCCACTCCCATGACCTACTCTGCCCTTCTTCTAGTGGCCGTCCTTTTTGGTATCATCTCCATCCCCTCGAGCCCCGACTGCACGTGGCTCGCCCCATCCGCTACAGTGGCCGTCCTGCAAAACACAAAGCTCCTAGCCACACTCGTTGTGCTTCTTGCTTTCTACCCGCTCCGTTCGTCACTCTTTACCTCCTGCCACCAGGTCTTTTCTGCCTCCCGTCTGTTGATGAGCCGTGCCTGGAACCAGCGCTTTGCGCCCCGCGACTCCTCCGAGGCCCGCACGGCAGCCCGCCGTGGCGGCGAGATCGGCGGCCTTGCCAACGACGGCAACACCTGCTTCATGAACTCGGTGCTCCAAGCCATGGCCTCGTCCGACCGCCTCACGGGCTTTTTCGCCGACGTCTCAACCCTGCGTCACATGCGTTTCACCGCCACCCTCAAGGCCCTCCTTGACGACTTGAACGGTGCCTACGGCTCCCGCGGCAAGGAGTTTTCCACCCGCACGCTCCTTAAGCGCATGCCCGATGGGCCCAAGCAGAACTTCTTCATGGGCTACAACCAGGAGGACGCCCAGGAGTTCTACCAGCAGATCATGCGTATTGTCGAGAAGGAGCTTGAGTCGGACGCCAAGGCTCGGGCCGGCGCCGACTCCGACCTGCCAGAGGCCGCCGGCTCTGCCCCAGATGCCGACCTGCGCTCGAAGTTTGTCTCTGTTGCCACCGCCGAGGCTGCCGCCCAGGGCAGCGCCGGTTTGAGTACTGTATACGTGCCGGCCGAGCAGATCGACCCCAACATCGCCGTCCTGGACCGCTTGGTGTACCCGCTCAACCTCATCACGCCCGTGGATGGAATCTCTGCCGAGCGTATTGGCTGCATGTCCTGTGGCGAGACCGGCGGTATCCGCTACTCTGTGAACAGTGGTCTCAGCTTGAACCTCCCGTACGACCGCTCGTACTCGAGCCATTACGAGCTTCTCGACCTTCTCAACGAGTGGAAGAAGCCGGAGTTCATCGATGACGTCAACTGCAACCGCTGTGGGTTGGTGCAAACGAAGGAGTTCCTCACGGAAAGCATGGCCAAGGCCGAGCTGCTTGTGCCCAAGTTCTCTGAGCGCATTGCCGAGATCGACCAGGAGCTCTTGAAACTGTACATATCGGACGAGGTGTTTGAGCGTCTCACCACCAAGCAGATGATCCGCAAAACCCGCAAATCCAAGCAAATCTTCTTGGGTACGCCGCCTCCGTTGCTCTGCTTGCACATAAACCGCTCGGTCATGGACCCCAACACCTTCATGATCATGAAGAACTCCAAGAACTTGTCGTTTCCCGCGGTTCTAGACATGGCCCCCTACGTTGCTGAGGCCTCCGACATCGAGATGGATGCCAGATACCCATTCCGCAAGCAGGACCTACTGCACCAGGCAGAGGAGGCCAGTGCGGATGAATCCATAGACTCGGGCCTGGACTCGGAAGCAGCACCTTCAACCCTGGCACCTATTGCATCGACTGAAAGTGAGCTTGCGCCATCTGCCAAGGTCAATTACAACCTCAAAGCCGTTATTTCCCATATGGGCACGCACAACTACGGGCACTACATTTGCTACCGCCGCTATCGTGGCACGTGGTGGAAGGCCAACGACGAGGCCATCTACGCCACCACCGAGCAGGAAGTGCTTACATCGCCTGGTACGTTCATGCTCTTTTACGAGCGCAGTGATGGACAAGAGGCCCCAATCGATGAAAAGGAGCCTGAGACATCCGATTCCGAAAATAGCTCAGACGATCTGAAGAGCGAGAACATTTTCGATGGCGAGGACCAAGCCGAGGAGAGCGACACTAGAAGTGATGATTCTCCAGACGGGGAATCCTTGCCAAAGTACCATTTGGGCGAAGAGAGAGCCTTCCATGTTTAATTCATGAAAGAGCGACAGGACCATTTTTTTTTCCATACACATAATCACGTAACAAGCTCAGCCTCACTAAACCAAGTGAAAGGGCATTCATGAACTCGAACCTCGCAGCGAGAGGTTTCGTAGGCTACACGTTGGAACACAACAATGTGTATTATCTGGCGCACTGTATACAAGAACAAATCAAGATGCGCATCGCCAGCCACTTAATCCACATAGTTTACTCTATCAAACACAACACAAGATGGGACGCAAATTACAAGGGCGCAAGATCTTGGGCAAGGGCCTCAAAGGAGCACTCCAGAGCCATATGCTGAGCGAAACCCACAAAAAGAAGCAGGCGAAGACCATCGAGGGCGAGAAAGAAAAGCAAGAGAGCAAACAGAAGTTGATCAACAGTGGGGGCCACAAGAACAAAAAGCAGAAGAAAATGCTCAAGCAGGGACTCGGGAGAGCCCAGCAGAAAGCATTCATTCCTTTCGAGCCTTCTCACACATTGCTCTTGGTCGGAGAGGGAGACTTTTCATATGCAGTGTCACTCATAGAAAATGACTTCATCCTACCCGAAAAGCTTGTGGCAACCAGCTTCGACTCCCAGGCTCAAGTTGAGGAAAAGTACCCAGAGACTGGAAAGACAAACCTTGACTACCTAAGCGATCATGGCGTGAAGGTCTTTCACGAAATCGATGCCACAAACCTTGCAGCTTCGCTCAAAATTCACAAGAAGACCATTTTCACCGAGAAAATCAAACACATCATGTTCAATTTCCCCCACACCGGTCGTGGTATGAAAGATGTGGACCGTAATATCAGGGACCATCAGAAGTTGGTGCACGGTTTCTTCAAAAGTGCCAAGGAATTGTTTGGAAGAGTGAATGGAAAGATCTCCAAAGCCAGCAGTGGATACTTTGAGGAAAGACAGGAGGACATTCTCTTAACTGTTTTTGAAGGTGAACCCTATATTTCTTGGGGAATTAAGGCTTTGGCCAGAGATATTGAATTCAAGGTGGAGCGTTCTGGAGCTTTCGACTGGGAAACTTTCAAAGGGTACAGCCACAAGCGTACCGACGGAACTGGTAACACGACCAAACCAGCCGCTGAGCGGAGTGCTAGAATCTATGTCTTTAACAAGTATGAGCCTAACAAGGAGAAGAAGTCCAAAGCGGCTGCCGATTCTGATGATGAGTAGAATCATCGGCTTCCACGATGCTACCCACTTACGTCATTTTGGGCACGGATTCTGTGAAAGGCAGCTCTTGAAAATCTATTTTCATGCCGGCAGCCTATAGAATTGATCATGGGTGGCATGACACTAGAGAGCGTTTAATATCTTGCCCTCAACTTGCATAAACACACAAATATCTATATGTCCAAATTGGAACTTTAGTTACAATAAACACGAGTGCTAACATGAAAGGATGCAGTAATTAGTCTAACAATGATCTCTTCATGAATTGGACAATAGATATGGCAAAAAATCTTTGCTGCACTTCATGCCGGAAAAACTCTAACGCAATCGTCAATTAAAAAGATCTCCTGCGTGAGAGGGTCTTTGACCTTTCCATTTCGTACTAGAGAATTCTTGTCCTCTGTGTTGCTAGGATTCAATATCTTGTCAAAGGGATAAATATTGCCGTTTGGAAGTTTAAATGGATTGTCAAATATCCTGGTAATGAGCTGAGCAGCAGGCAAGCTCTTACTCAAAGCGTATAATTCTGGAGAACAAACGGGACACTGATTTATCTTGCGAAGTAGTTTGTAGTATTGATTCGGTCCACGTAGGGAACGATTTTGAAGTAGATTGGAATCAAGCTGGTCCTCCAAATTGGTTACATCTCCATCATCATTCGATTTACTGAAGAAGATTGTGTTCTGCTCGTTGCAATAACATGACTTTGTCTTGAGACTAGAAAGGCCAGCAGAGAGGTAAGTAAACAACGGGTTGTTTTGGCATATTCCATAGACAGCAGAGAAGTCATCAGAAAACGACTGAAACAAGTGCCGCCAGCATTCAGTAGTTCTCAGGTTGTGGTATTTCATAAATCGAGAAGCACGCGTTTGTTCCTCTGTAGTGTGGAAAGATGAGATTGGCAGCATTTTATTGGGACTAAGCAGGTTCAGAAACGCCAATGCTATCAAGGGTGAGCCAACCTGGGTCATGGATTTCACGTTAAGCGCATAGTTTGGATTCCCAGCACCATTTTCATAGTAGTCGGGCAGCACAAACGGAGTCAAGTGGATGCGGCTGTAGGTGATGGCGTTGAGTATATCGCCCTTTGCCACAAGAAAGAGGTACTTGCAGTAGTGGATCTCGAACAATAGATTGGAGTTGAGTTTCTTGAGGGCCGCTTTGTGGTCTGCATACCATGACTCAATGGGATCTAGGTTATGGTCGTCCCGAATGGCTAAGAGTATGTCGTTGTACAACTTGGATATATCATGGTCGATGAGATCTCGAAGCGAATGGACATTCTTGGCGTCTAGGTCCTCAAGAAGCCGAATGCCCACGTTGTAGGAGCGGCATTCGTTGCTTTTGAGCAAATAGTCCACAACCAAGAGGTTTGTCTCGTCCATGTACCATTCCATTAGCTTTTCACTGTGAAGATCAAGGACGAGTTCTCCGGATGACAGCGATACCGAGGTGTATGAAGCAAGCTCTTGGAGACGGGCGAGCCGTAGCGAAATGCGCTGGCGATAGTCTGTGTCTCGCTCAATGGCCTTTTTGAGCCTCTTTTGGGCGGTTTCCACCACCTTGATTAGTTTCTTGACGGCGGCCAACTTGTCACTGGCCAGCATATCCGGGTGGGCCTTGATACGTGCAATTTCGTCCAGAGCATTCTTCTTTGTTTTCTCCACCTGCTTCTGGATACTTTTGATGTTTTTGCGAATCAACTCGACGGGCACAGAGAACTGGTACTGCCGTATTAGGATGTTGAAATCAAGCGAGAGCTCACTCATACTAGATAGTCGGAGCGTATTTTGGTGTTGGGGCACAAAAGAATTGTTGGCCACCCCTTGTTGGCTCAAGACCAGCTAAGAACAGTCAAAAAGGTCGTCAATTGACAAACTGCTCAATTGGGTGCTTCCCACTATCAAGTGAGCGCAATAACGAATAGCCGTGCAAAACAAGGTTTCCGTTCCTTGCAAATATCAAATGATTTCGAATGGGTTAGATGTCAACGGCACCTCAAGCTTTTCCTGTTGGATCTTGTTTCTGTGAAGCACGCTTGTACAATTGTCTAGGGCGAATTCGGTTTCAATGGCACAGTCGTCGCAGTGTCTTTGCTTTCTGATTCCTGCGATGGGGAAGTTTTCAGGATACGATGTTTCTGGGGGCCGGGCGAATCGCTCGGTCTTATATATTTCCTTGGTGTGGGGTGCGTGGGGTGAGGGTTGTGGCGTTGGCAGATAAGGCGTTGCGCGCGGTGTAGGATCATGAGCTGCAAATCTGGCCGTGGTGGGGATCCTGTCTAGATACAAAGGTGCAACATTTTGGTGTTTGGTTGTGATTTTGCTCGCCGGACTGAGTCCTTTGAGTCTTGCTGGTTGGATTAGAACCTTGTACGTGGCATGTATGTAAGTGTGCACTCACAGTCCATTGAGCGGAAATTACATTTGCTCGGGATTTACGGAGCGCTGCGTCAATGTCTGATCATAATGCAATTTTCCTCGAACTTGGGCTCTGCTTGCCACACGCAGGACAATTCTAAGCTTCACCCACTTCGAACAACTCATCTGCATTGCTTCCTTCTTGCATCGAGCTCATTTCAATAGGTTCCAGGTCCAAATGGGCGTATCTGGGTTTGCCCTTAATGCGTTCCCATAATTTGGTTGCCGAGCTGGATATCTTCGTGCGCAACTTCATGCCGAACATGAGGTAGCACAACGCAATAAGAAGAGTAAGGAAAATAACTTCGCCATAGAGCCGATGCGGCTTGATGGACCAGCTCAGCTCTTCCTTTGCGTTGCCCTCGTCTTCATAATCATAGTGGATACCATTTCCGGTATCCGCGGCGGAGTATCTTGGACGGTTTGCGACTCCGGCTTCTTCTGCTCCATAGATGAAATTCTCGGTGGCTGTGTAGACATAGCCTGGCCGATCGAGCAACAGAGCATTGGGGATTGTGCTGGTGTAGTTGTTAAATGCCTGGACGTACTCGTCGTTGGCATAGAGTATGGCACGGCCCAAGGTCCACGAGAACGCAGAGCCTCCAAGCTTCTCGATAAGCTCGAGGGACTTGAACTTTTCTTCCGACTCGGGGTCGTGATTGCTGTTGTCGATTCCAAAGCGAGGGAACCCAAGGCCCACATGAAGGAAATTTAAGATCCACGATGAACGGAAACAGAGGTCCGCCAAGTCTTCCTGGGACATTTTTTTGATGAGGTTCATTTCAAGCAACTCTGTGAGAGACAGCGAGCAGAGCTGTTTTGTCTTTGAGTAGATCAAGTCATAGTCGTACTTCTCGCGCAAGTTGGCCCGCTCTGCGTTGGGTTTGTTTGGGTCAGCAAGCGGCAATTGCGACTCGAAAAGAGAGTTGATGGTGTCCCAGTAGCCGGACACGCCGATGAAGTGGTTGATGCTGAAGTCGATCGACGGAATCAAGTCGTTCAATAGGCACGAGCTGACGGCGTTCTCGGCGCCTAGCTGCTTGCAGTCGCCCAGGTACTTCAGGGCGTCGGAGTTGTAAGTGTTGTTGGCGAGCACCGGGAAGATTGTTTCTAGGCAGCCGCTGAAGTCGCTGGTGCCGGTGAAGTCCACATAGTTGTCGTCAATCTCGCCCCGGAAAGTATGGCCCTTGGGCAAGCAGGGGTCCGGAACGGGGGTGCGGAAGCGGTATGTGTCTTCAGGCAAGTCGCCGGCCCGCCGGAACTCTTTGAGGAGCAATTTGAGATAGTGGCTGCGTGCCTGGTACATGCCGAAGCCCAAGTACGAGCCGGAGTAGACGTTGCTCTCGAGGAGCCTTGGCGGCACGTAGGCACCGACACGCGCGACCGCCGAGTTGTTCTGGAGCTGCGGGAGCGAGTGGAGCGAGATGCGGTACATGTTGTTGACGTGGTCCTTGATCTCGCTCAGGTTGGGCTGGAACACGATCTGGGTGGACGCGCCGCCCATGTCCAAGAGGCCGTAGGTGGTGTGGTTCTTGCCGTGCTGGTGTTCGTCGGGCAGATCGAACGAGCCGATCATCTGGTTGATGGACAACCAGCCGTACAAGCCCTCGATGTTGCCGTCGATCACGTTCACGTGGCTCTTGCAGTCGGGCATGAAGAAGTCCGACTCGTCCGCCACAAACTGGCAGATGTTCTCGATGATGGGCTCCTGCTCGTTGGGGCGCAAGAGCCGCATGCCGGCCGTCGCGTGGAGAAAGAACGGCGTGCGGTGGTGCTGTGCCTTGGGCACCACCTGGCTGGCCAAGCTGAGGAGGTGGCTGATGTGGCGCTTGCCCACCTTCTGCGGGCTCTCGGCAAACGACGCCACCCCGGGGCGGATCTTGCGGTGCCACTTTTTGCCCGTGTACGGCGCAGGAAGCACCAAGGGCCGGGCCCCGTGTTTGGAGGGCGCCTCGGGGGGCCCAGGCTCCACGTCGGAGTCGGAGTCGGAGTCGGAGTCGGAGTCGGAGCCGGAATCCGCCTGCTGCGCCCGCTCGAGCGACACGTTGATCAACCCGGCCTGCAGCACCTCCTCCTCGGGCACCCGGTCGCCTGCCGCAAGCCGCCGGAGCAAGTCGACGCGTGGGCCCATGGCTGGATCGAGACCGTGGGCGAACACGTGCAGCGGGTTGGGCCACCGGTACACGTGCACGCGGGAGCCGTGCGAGCCTGCATCCACGATGACGATGTAGTCGTAGGGAACGCCGCTGGCGGACGTTGTGGCCGCCGGCATGTTGTGCTTGGCCATTGTGGTGGTACTTCTGCAGTGGAGGCGGAGACGTGGGAGGCCGGGCCGCGCACCCGTGCATGTGGGCACCACACCCGTGCACCGGCTCCCGCACCCAAGCCGCCGCCGGGGCCGGGGCCCCTTGCCAGCCCCCATGACCAAGTACACCATTGTTGGGTATGTGTGAGGCGCCATGGGCGGCGTAGTATATCGCCCGGGCCGTGACTGCTTGCTTGCATGCAGGCGGCCTCGAGACAACAGCACTAACCGCAGATCGGGCGTGATCGGCCTCTACACCGCCTACGAGCTCTTGCAACACGGCGTGGCCGGCAGCGACATTGCCGTGGTGGCCCAGTTCTTGCCCGGCGACGAGTCCATCCAGTACACGTCGCCGTACGCAGGCGGCAACTTCTCGTGCATCACGGGCGACGACCCCGACACGCTAGCTTTCGACAAGTACACGTACCAGCACTTGGGCGGGCTCCAGCGGGCGTTGGGCGGGGCCAGCAGCGGGTTGGACCGCGTGCGGTCCACGGAGTACTGGGCGCAGCGGCCGGCGGACGCCAAGATCCGGTCGTTGCTTTCGTACTTGGAGGCGCCGCTGGAGGTGGCGGCCCTGCTGCTTCCTGCAGGCACGACGTATGGCCTCCAGTTCCTGGCGTGGAACTTCAACTGCCCGCGGTTCTTGCGCCGTTTCCAGGCGTACTTGCAGCAGAGCGGCGTGCACTTTGCCCGGGCCACCCTTGCCCACGTGGCGGACGCCTTTGCCCCCGACACCCGGGTGGTGTTCAACTGCACGGGGCTTGGTGCCCGCACGCTCGGCGGAGTCCTGGACCCGCTGGTGTACCCGACCCGGGGCCAGGTGGTGGTGGTCCGGGCACCGCACGTGCACGAGAACATGTTCATCTGGGGCGCCGACTCGGCCACCTACATGATCAAGCGGCCGTTCTCCCACGACCACTTGGTGCTCGGCGGCTTCATGCAGGCCGACGACTGGCGCCCGGAGACCCTAGACGCCCAGACGGACGACATCCTCGGGCGGGTGCTGCAGATGTATCCGGACCTTGTGGCCAGGAACCCGGCCGGCGCCCGCTTGGCCGACTTGGAGATCATCCGCGTGGTGGCGGGGCTTCGCCCCAGTAGGCACGGCGGCGCTCGCATAGAGCGTGGGCTGCTCCCTGACGGCCGTGTCGTTGTGCACAACTATGGCGCCAGCGGCTATGGTTATCAGGCTGGTCTCGGGATGGCGGCCCGTGCCGTGGCGCTAGCTTTGGGTCTGGGGCCTAAGCTATGAACGCCGTGGCTCCCGCTGGTGCACGGGTGTCGGGGGCGTATGGCTGCAACCTCTTGTGGTACAGCCTCTGTCTTTTGACGAAACAAACGATGGGCTTTATTTCTTGTGATGGTGCAATAATACCCATCTTCTTTTAAAATCTTCAGGCGTTTGGCTGCAAGCTCTATCGTATGTTATTTATAAGATAGGCTATGTCTCTTGATGATACAAACGGTGAACTCTCTGTTTTCTTAATATATGTACTCAAAATTGGCCCCATCTTCTTATGATACTATCGTCCAGCTTCAATCTCTGTATTCTTAGGGCACACCCATTCATCTAGCTTCAATTTTCATTTTCTTATGATATTCATAAAGATACGCACTCTGTCTTCTTATGGTCCGTTTAAATAATTGGCTCTTTTCTTCAGATACACACAAACGTTTGTGGGACTGCTGCTCTACGCAAGCGGCTTATCCGCATGTCTTCCCATTCGTATTCGTTAGCTTTTCGCTCTATGTAAAGTGATCCAATGGGCTATAAGTTGTCGCCTCATGTATGGCAACGTGTGCTTGTTAAAAAGCGGGCCTTGGTGAGTGCCATTTGTTGCTAGAGCATTCGCCTTAAAAGGCCTGCGGTTTTCTAGTCGCCTCAAGTGTACCCCATAAGCTATCGACTTATTTACTCAGGCGATATGTGAGGGGATGGCTGACTTCTGGCCACTGCCAGAAATCACACTTAAGACAAACCGTCGGAGGCCAATCCCAGCGCAAAGACCTCATCATGATGACGTGCGTATGGAGACCACCAGGGATGCCAAAAACGTCGGCCAGAGCTCAATCGAGATTCAATCCCGACTCCTCGTCCGCGTCCATGTCCACACCAAAGTCCGCAAGCCCCTCGCCCATATCATTGGTCCAATCCTTCCGCGACATATGACTTCTGGGGTCCAAGTGCTTTTTGATGAGAGCCACGTTTTTCATTTGACGCAATTCTTCGTCGTCGTAGTGGGTGGGCTCAAAGTCCACATTGCCGCCATCGGGCGGCCATGGCAAGTTGAGCTGGTCGTCGTCGTCGTTCAAGGCAAACTTCATGCCGTCGCCTGGAGCAGACCCCCAGGGCAACGGCCATGTGTATACGGGACCAAGAGAACTAACAAGGTTTTGGTACCACCCCATGTCGTATGGAAACACGAGGTCGTCCGCCGTGAAGGACTCCGGCACAATCAGGCGGCAGGACTCGCGGGCTGGATCTGCCTCGTCGGAGACCTCAAAGTCCGCGGACCTGGCGTGGCTCCAGGACGTAAGCTTGGGCATCTCTTTGCCGTGCACACATGCGTAGTTGTTGCGGATTTTCTTCCAGAGCCGCTCGGTGTGGAACTGGGACAGAATGCGCTCATGCTCCCACTCCTCGATCTGGGTCTTGCCCAGAAGTAAGTGCAATGCACACCGGATGAAGAGGAGCGCCACCGCCAAAAACACAAAGGCGTCCACGGGCCACAACACAATGACTGCAGCAAGCTCGGACTTGCGGATCAAGTAGATGGGCAAGTCCGAGTTTTCGTAGTAGACTAGCACCCGCTCCAGGAGAAGCCAGAGCGTGGCACCCGTGGCAATAAGCACCCACACAAGAAACCGGATGAAATGCGGCGTGTTGCGGTGGCCCACGCAGTTGTTGGTCCATGGGCAGTGGTGGTCCATGCGGAGCACGCAGACGCCACACTTGCGGCAGTGGTGGGCCCGCTCAGGCTTGTAGAGTTGGCACTTGTTGCACCATTTTTTCCACTGGTGTTGGCGGAGCTGGTGCGGGCCGCCTGGCGAGCCTGGTGGCGTGGCGATGGCTAGCACGTACGAGATCCACACCATGGCCACAAGCGCATGGTACTTGACTAGGTTGTGTGGCTCCAAGTGGTGCCTCAAGACGAAGTAGTGGGCGCCATATGCAATTCCACCTATGAGTAGACAGGGAATCTGGGGTTAGTAAAGGGTTCTGTTGGAGCAGGGGGCTTGTTGAGTAAGGGGTGGTGGAATTGGGGTTGTTGGGTAGGTTCGATGGTTTTGGTGCTGAAGCTGTGATTTCGTGATGCGCCTGATAGTCTGGGGTTGAGCAGACCGTGAAAACTCTATACCAAGCAACTTCCTTGCACTTTGCGTTCGACCCGCCTGTGAACAACATTGTCGCTCAATTTGCTGGCACCCTCCCAATTCCTGGCTCAGGGCAAATGTCCCAACTGGCAAAATGGCTCTGACTGAAGTCCACCTGCCTCAAAAAGACTCATCTGACGAGCCCTCCAATCAAGACATGGCACTAGAAAGAAGACCCGCCTTTATTCTGGAGCGCAATCCGGTGGCTCATAAGAAATCCATTCTATTAGACGTCAGAATAATCGTATCACCAAGATCAAATCCACGTCAGGCTGTTCGTGACCACCTGGTTGTGGATATGCGTTGGTCGCAGCCAAACCAAAAGGCCCGATCGCCACACAAACACCCGTTGCCCCCCGTCTCACAATTCATACACTCTCATGTTACATACGGCAATACCAATCCACGGCCACTTGAGTTCCCACATGGTTGGAGAGACAAGACGAGAGGGGGCAGCAGGTGCCCAAGGCGCAGGAACTGGCCAAGCACCGGCCCACGTGACACACACACCCGCGCCGCGCGCCACGTGACCCAGTGCCCACGCTTGATAGTGGCGTTTCCACTACTCCCTGCAACTCCACATAGTCCTGTCATTTCTTCCCAGAACTGGTACATTTAGCTGTCGCTGTATCTAATAATGGTATGTTTACCGTGTGGCTTCCCACATTGCTCCGTTGGCCCTCCACGTGCTTGCTACTAACCGCCAGACCTCCATAGGAACAGGCTACGATTTATCCAATAGTGTCTTCTCTCCAGGTATGTTTCCCATATGCTCTGCTTGAGATGTTGATTTGGGAATTGGGTGTTTGTCAATTGAGCGTGCAATCGCTGTCTTGGCGTTTCTTTGTGGCTGCTGTCATTGAGCGAACGGTGAGGTGTCGTGTGTGCATTCGGTTGGTTTTGTTGTGCCAAATTTTGAATGACTACTTTCATATTTGCATGGTGGCCTCCTGCCAGTGATGTTTTGCTTTTCCTCGCTGTTTCATCTGCCTATCAACTCCAATTTAACATGTCACAGTCGTTATACAATGACCTCCGATCTTTTGTTGCGCCAGCATTGAACCACCCGCTACCATCTCAATGGCCCTTTGAAAGAAACCAGTCCTTGATACAGCATGATTGCCCAAGCTGCATCCTTGCAGTTTTTTCCTGGTTTCATGCCACCTTCTCGGCTTCCCCCCACTCTCTCCCAATAGTCGACTCAGAAATTCGCAAATTGAGCTCTTTATACTAACTTGCAGATGGAAGAAACTTTCAAGTAGAATACGCCTCCAAGGCTGTTGAAAACGGAGGCACTTCCCTTGGGATCAAGGCCAAGGATGGTATTGTTCTCGCCGTGGAGAAAATCATCAACTCCAAATTGTTGGTTCCCGGTCGTAACAAACGAATTCAGACCATCGACAGACATATTGGTGTCGCTTACTCTGGTTTGTTACCAGACGGTCGTCATTTGGTCAACCGTGGTCGTGATGAGGCTCAGTCCTACGCCAACATATATAAAAGCACCATCAGTGTTCCCCTTTTGATGGATCGTTTGGGAATCTATGTTCAAAATTACACCTGTTACAATTCTGTCAGACCCTTTGGAATTGCCTCCATCATTGGTGGTGTGGACGAGAATGGTCCACACTTGTACATGATCGAGCCGAGCGGAGCATTCTGGGGTTACTCGGGAGTTGCTGCCGGAAAGGGACGTCAGACCGCAAAATCGGAATTGGAGAAATTGAATTTCGAAGAGTTGACTGTCAAGGAGGCCGTGAAGCACGCAGCCAGAATCATCCATTTGGCACATGAAGACAACAAAGACAAGGATTACGAATTGGAGATCACCTGGTGCTCTTTGGAAGAGACCGGGGGTAAGCATCAGTTTGTGCCCGAGCCACTTTTGCAAGAAGCCATCAAGTTGGCACAGGAAGATAACGACGAGGACGACGAGGATGACGAGGACACGGAGATGGCAAGCTAGATGAGAGCATCAATAAGTTTCGCTTCCCAGAGGACAAGCGAGTCTAGGTTGAAATAAATTAGGAGTAGAAAACCAAATAAAAGATCCGAAAATAGAAACAGAGCGTATGCTACTGAGCTGCCGCAGCGCTTGGTATTGGAGTTCTGGTTTTTTGTACTGCCCACCAAGCGTACGTGAGCCCCGTCTGGAGCGTAGTGCCGCACTCACACACTGTTCGAGTCCAAAGTTGTTCGGGATGATTCAGCCCACATGCTACGGGAGATGCGTCGATTTGGCAAATCACACCTTCAAATGGGGCAAAAGTGACTTTGAACACAACAGCCGGACACTCCGTCTCTGGCCGTTTATTTAGCAGCAAAGAAGCCTTCACATATGTTTCAGTTTCTCCTGCTGCTACTGACCGCGCTACGCAGCCTCATCTGTCCTGCATTCCGCGCATGCAACAAGAGCATGAAGTGAAACCAAAACACGACACGCTAGGACCACTATCCCCAGCTATCCACAGCCCACGCAACACAGAGCACCATCCCGTGTACCATATCTGCACAGGCGCCATGCATAACCTGCTGATGCACGAATTGGATGCAAAGCCGTCCGCCTCGCTGGCCTTGTCTGGCTCCGCCGACAGGTTCTCACCTGACCACACCGCGGACTCCAGCCTGTTCATAAGCAACCCTGAAACAGACAGCCCCTGTGGGTCAGTAGCCGAGATACCAGAGTTTCACAACCTGTCTCCGGCTGCGTATTCTCGCAGCAGCACCCCTGATTTGCTGGCTCCAATTTTCCCTGATTCCTTGGACTCGGAGGTCCTTGGCGATCCCGACCTGGCTGTCCTGGCTGTCCTGGCTGACCGGGTTGACCTGGCTGTCCTGGCTGTCCCGCAACAACTCTCCGAGGCCGAAAATGTAAGCATCAAACACGCTGACCAGAGCCTCGAGTCGGACATGGATCATCTTCTGGAGACGAACCTCGATCATAGCGTGGCTGGGTCGCAACATGGCCTAGACTCAAATGATCTGCTCGCCCCAGCCAGTGACGTTGGTCGTGATCTGAGTGTATTGAAAGAAGCTACCGCTTGTGCGCTGGATGTCTTACCAGACCTAAATGAGCTGCAAGACCCATCTGCGCAACAAGGCTTGTATGGCCGTGAAGCTGCTCCAAATCAAGGGGAAACCCACGCTCTATATAGTGGCGAAGTGTCGGCACCCCCGGAGACCGACGAGCACCGCAGCTCCACCTCGAGTCATCTAAACACACATGAAACACCCGTGCAACACATACGGTCTGAATCCGCAGACCCCACAAGGTCACCAGCTGACTCTCGAAACAACCTGCCTCATCCCGCAGTCCTTTCCGCCGCAGAGTCTCCTTTGTCACCCTCAATTCTGGCAGCCATTGAGTCTCCCACCTCCGAAGACCCAACCCAGATGCCACATGGCTCACCTGCCCTATCTCTCAATTCCGAACATTCCACTGACTCAGAATTGCACAGCACCTCTGCCCTTAACGACTCAAGGGCCCAATTTGATTTGGACTTCAACCCAGACCACTACAACGCTCCCCAGACCGCCGCTGTCCACTCCCCCTGGCGCAGTCTTCGACCTCTGAACATATCCACCAAAGCGAAGCGTTTCTTGAGTCATCGAGACATATCCGAGAGCACACATAATCCGGTTGTTGCCACGAGCACGAAGTTCGAGGATCTCACCAAACAGCTCACCAACTGCAAGATACAGCTCAAGCTTTACGAAAAGTTTTTGCAGGATTTAATCGACAATCACTCAATTGACGTGGGTCATCTATCCACGCTTAACGACTCTTTGGTAGGCAACGAATCTATGAGGTCCACTGCAGATTCGTCCGAAGGTGCCAAGCATCTTATAGAGATGTCTGCGCTCGTCGAAGACTTGTACTCCAGTCTAGAAGACTATCAGGCGAAATGGCGTGACTCGGACCACAAGGCATCTTCTCTTGCAGACACGCTCTCCAAATGTGTCTCGCAACTTTCCAAAATCTTAAAAGGCATGGGGATCGAAACTGTTGTTCCCACTGATTCCAGCTCTCCGGAAGAGTACTTGGAGGAAGCTTTGGAGATTTTGAACGAAAATATGCACACGCGTGTTCCGCTCTCTCCTGAATTCTCCCTGGGCCGGCCATATCCTCCGGGTTCGTATTCAAAGAGCCCCTCGAATTCTCATTTCTCTGATGTTTCCGGCTCCCACTTCAAACCGAATTTCTCGACTCACTCGCTGTTTGCCGAGCCTTCGAGCTCGTTGCATTATCAGGATACCTCTGTATACAAGGGTAACGACTCCAGGGATCGCCATATCTTGGTGCAAAACCAAACTTTGGCGGAAGAAAATAGGCGCTTGAAACAAGAAATTGAGAGTCTAAGGACTCACTCTAACAAAACGAAGTCTGACCACTCGCCGTTGCAAACTAAATACCCCTCTCTCGACTTTTCCGTCGAGTCCAAGTTACAGGAGTACCAGGACACCATTGATAAGCTACAAAAAGAAGTCAACGAGTTCAAGAGCATAAGCAGGTCTGGCTCAATGTCGGATGTGAGTGATTCGCATCCCTTCCATGCGAGATCAGATGAAAGAGGTTCGAAGTTACATAGTTATCGTGACTCGTTGCTCGGCTCCCCTGGGCGGGGTTTACCGGGGGCTCAGAATGCGAATCAGATCTATGATCCGCAAGTTCCCGAGCTCAAATCTCAATTAGAGGCTCTGCGTCTTGAAATATTGCAACTTCAATCTCAAATAGCTGCTGGGAAGGCCGATCAGCTTGAGATTAAGAAATCTAAAGAGTTGCAGCAGAACTTGAGCTCAGAAAAAATTAAGCTCTCGTTTCAGGTGCAGACATTGCAAAACGAGAAGGAACAATTGCAAGATAAAATTGATGCGCTTAACGGAAAGCTCTCGCAAAACATCAACGATGGGTTTCGAAGCACTGAAGCTTTGCAATCCTCTCTACAGAGAATTTCGCAATATTTCAGCTCTCTTTACGATACAGATTTAAGGCAGTTTGGGAAATTGATTCGATCATTCGACAAGATCGCTGATGAGAGCTCGCTCAAAGAGCCAAGAAACATGATCGAAAAGCTTTCCGTAAATAATGGCGAACTGTTATTACAAAAGTCAAACGACACTATGACTACTGCCAAAGAACTTCACCGTTCTATTTCGGATTACTTCTCGCGCGCAGTGGACGTCATTGTCAATGACCATATTCGCTTACTCCTCAAAGAGAGTGACAAAGAAGCCGCAGATAAAGGATATATTGCACAGCTCACCAGCCGCATAAAGGCGTTAGAATTGGAGAATCGGAGCTTGAGCAAAAAGGCCGATGAGGTGGTTTCACCCTGTCTGAAACTACGGATTGAAGAACTCACCAATCGTTGGAAAGCGGAAAGAGAAGCCAGAATTCTTGACAATCGGCAAGCGAAAGAACGATTCAAGGAGCTCGACTTCAACAGGATGCACAATTGAGTATCAAGAGCAAACAGCGGTAGGTTTTCATTTAGCTAGCACCGAACAATTCAAATGTCTTGCTGTGATGAGTTTCGCGGCCCCATTTAGTGTATGAGCCTTTGGATGCAAAAATGCGGCTGAAGCGCGTTGCAAGCATTTGAAGGACAGACGTAGTTCACAGGCCGATACCTACCACTGCATGAAACCCTCCAGAAAGCGTGTGAGCACATAAGAGATGACAAGCCTACTTGTGAGCCCGTGTAACTCGTTGGTCAAGAGTTGGTCACTGCATTTAACCAGAGGACGGGAATTGCCCTGGAGTGCGAGAAGGCCCCCGAGCAGAGGCACGTAAAACCCGTGCACCCACCGAGGTCGCGAAAAAGGAAAATTTTCCAGGCACAAGAGAAGATACACACGAGTATAGAAAGTATCTTTGTATCATGTCTGAACCAAGTTACGAAGATCTCGAGAAAGAGATCCAGTTGGACGATATTGACTTTTCCGACTTGGAGGCCAAGTACGCCGTCAATGAGGACATTGGGTTGGAAAACTATGTTGTTGTCGACGGAGCCCCAAAGGCCCCAGCATCCAAGGCCCCATTGTTGGAAAAAGTCTTGAGAAAGTTCTTGTCCAAGGTCGGAGAAGTTGTCGAAGGCGAGGCTGGTGTGCATCTTCCTGTTGAAGACAACATGACCAAGGGTTACCTCTTCGTGCAATACAAAACCGCCGAGTTTGCCTCTGCCGCTGTCACCCAATTGAACGGAAAGCCATTAGACGCCAAGCACAAGCTTTACGTCAACAAGCTTTCTGACATCGAGAAGTTCTGTGTCGAGGGCAACGTCTCCGAGTCTTTCGTTGAGCCTGAGGTGGCTCCAATGAAGTCCCACGGCTACTTGAAGTCCTGGTTGCAAGACTCTGTTGGTCGTGACCAGTGTGCTTTGCACTACTCCGAGACTGTTGGTGTTTTCTGGAACAACAAGAAGAACGACCCTAAGGCCGTTTTCGAGCCAAGAAAGGGCTTCACCTCCAAGTACGCCAAGTTCTCTCCAAAGGGTACTTACATGTTCTCCATCCACCCTCAAGGTATTCAATCATGGGGTGGTGAGAACTTCGAGCGTATCAACAAGTTTGTGCACCCCAACGTTCGTTTGATCGACTTCTCTCCTACCGAGAAGTACATGGTCACCTTGTCTCCAAACCCAATCACCAGACCAGACACCGCCGCTGAATTGGCTGACTTCCCATTCGGCCCTGAATCCGAGGGCCACAAGTTGGTCATCTGGGAGGTTGCCACCGGTGAAGTTGCCAGAACCTTTGCTTTGCCACCATACTTGGAGGGTCAAAAGGAGATGCCTTGGCCTTTGGTCAAGTGGTCCTATGATGACAAGTACTGTTGTCGTCAAGGTCCAGATGCTTTGGCCGTTTACGAAACTTCCACTTTCCAATTGTTGGAGAAGAAGTTGGTGAAGGTTGAGGGTATTGTTGACTTCGAGTGGGCCCCAGCTGGTGTCCACCTTCAAGGCTCCAAAGACGCTGCTGGTGAGCACGTTTTGTCTTACTGGACCCCGGAAACTGCCAACCAAACCGCCAGAGTCTCTTTGATGCAAATTCCATCCAGACAAGTTCTCAGAACTGTCAACTTGTTCCAGGTCTCTGACTGTAAGATGCACTGGCAAGACGAAGGTAAGTCTTTGTGTGTCAAGGTCGACCGTCACACCAAGTCTGGTAAGACTTTCTTCTCCAACTTGGAGTTCTTCAAGACCACCGAAAGAGACATTCCAGTTGAGAAATTGGAGTTGAAGGAGGTTTGTGTTAACTTCGCCTGGGAGCCAAAGTCCGACAGATTCGTCACAATCAGCGCTTTGGACGATGGTAATGACAACCCAGCTATCGCCAAGAACATTGTCACATTCTACGCACAAGAGCCAGGAACCAAGGGTAAGGCCACTAAGTTCAAGGTTTTGCAACAGCTCACCAAGAAGCACACCAACACTCTTTTCTGGGCTCCTAATGGAAGATACATTGTCACAGCCACCATTGCCAGAACCTCTGGTGAGTTGGAGTTCTGGGACACTCAGTACGAGAACGACAAGAACCCTAAGAAGCAAGACGTTAAGTTGTTGAAGACCGAGAAGTTCGGTGGTATGACTAACATCTCTTGGGATCCTTCCGGAAGATATGTTGCTGCATGGTCCTCCTCTTGGGTGCACGCCATTGAGAATGGATACAAGATGTATGAATTTAGCGGTAACTTGTTGAGAGACGACAGCATGGACCAATTCCGTGACTTTATCTGGAGACCAAGACCAGCCAGTTTGCTTAATGCCAACGACGTCAAGAGAGTCAAGAAGAGCTTGCGTGAATACAGCGCGCAATTCGACGAGAGCGACGCCATGGAGGCCGATGCCGCCACCAGAGAGGCCATCTTGTTGCGTCGTAAGTTGTTGGAAGAATGGAAGGAGTACAGATCTGGTTTCACTGTCAAGAAGAACCAAGAGCACGTTGAGGCTGAGATTGTCGAGGAGATCAAGGAGGAGATCATTGAGGAGAAGGAAGAAGTTGTGGAGTAAACAATTAGCACATATACTGAGCGAAATCAAGAAGCAATTATTGAGTAATAGAAAACGCACTGAACTGTAGGTTTCACCCACGGGGATATAGTCAGCGTGGCGACGGATTGGGCGCAAATGTACAAGGGGTAGGAATGTGCAAGGCCATGAGATAAGGAGAAGAGCCGAACGAGGCACGCCTGAGCATCGTGGTTTCAAACCGAAGCCGTTACTGAGACATAAATGACATTGGGCAAGGCCCGCGGGGATTACAGCTTTACAGGCACACGTGCAATAACTTAAATATCAATTAGAGGATAACCCTCATGCGAGGTCGAGTGTGAAGTCACACCCAAAGGTATGTACAGTTGATGAACGGGAAACGGGCAGTCGGCAGGGCGAAGGAGCCAAGCAGGCTGCAAGCAGAAGGAGCACGGCAGAAGCCTACGTCAGCGACACGGGGCCAGCAGACACAAATCAAGCAGCCTTGGTCTTCAACAGAAGCCCGTGCCATTTGGAGATCTCGTCCTTCAAAACCTCGTTGACCAAACGGTGCTGCTTGATCATGGGGATGCCTTTGAATGCGGCACTCTCCACGGTGATGGAGAACATGGAGCCACAGCCGCCGCTGACATCACGCACAGCCAAGACCTTGGGGGAAAACTCGGACTGAAGAATGGAGTAGATCTTCTGCTCGTAGGCCTCCATTGGAGGAGCCGACGAGAGGAGGCGCACCAGCGAGGAGAGGTTGCGGAGAGGAGCCGTAGGCAGAGCGCGGAAGAACCTCAACATGACGGATACAGGCGGTAGGGGAGGAGCGATGGGCTGTGGGCAGCTAGAAGGAGCAGTAGTGGAGTGCGAATCGAGTGGTTGACGACCCTGGGTTTTGATGCCCACCAGGAGTGCGGGTGGCAGGGCAAGCGCAAGTGGCGGTCTGCGCGAATGTAAGCAGGCTCTGGCAATGGAAAAAGCCGGGCTTAAAAGGCTACCGGGCCAGAGGCCTGTCTGTCTGTCTGTCTGTCTGCCTTACAAGGCTTCGGCTCGTCATTCGTGCTTTTGGGCAACGTAGGTCTGTTGTCTGCCTCGGACCCACATCGGTGCCAGAGACCCATCTAGGCTGTAGTGCGTTTGACCAGAAACCGGAGACACGTGGTGAAGAGGGAGTATTTTTTGGAGCAGCGGATCTTGGCTCTGGCGACGTGATTCTTGAGTATTGGCTGTATGGCATCTATCAAAGCGGGTCTAGTTTAACTTCATGCTGGTTGGTTCTGTAGGACGAGTGCACGCACCCACTAACATTTTGCACTGTTCGCAGCTGGTTCGATTTAGGTGGGGTTAGGCCATTCCGCCGGAAAAACATGAACTTCACGCCAACATAAAAAAACTACAAACAAGCATGCTCAGATGGCCACACACCACTTTGCACGAAAACGCAAGAAACACCTGGACTTTTCACGCTCATGGATTTCGTGGAGTGGACACACCTCTTTGCCCAATCGAGACAAGCGCAGCAGCACTGGCTGCGAAAAACAAGGCAGCGGAACGTCCTCCCAAGTCCGAGCCCAGAATATGCCTCAAGCCATACACCGGAATGCTGCCATTTTCTGGCACACCTGATGAGTACGTTGAAAGCTGCAAGTTGCCCACACAGCCCTGGGCTCTGTTCCAGACCGAGCAGTGGGTGTGGAGGTGATTTGGGTCTGCACACGCGCGGATGAATATGTGTGAGTTCTGGATGGCTTTCTCCAGAGAACAGAAAGAGCAACAGGCGAAGTGTTCCAGGCCACTTGGGCCAAGACCGGGCCAGCGCTAATGGCTTTGGTGGTGGATGCTTGGAGATACACAGAGATATCTGACACTTCTGTCATGCGGTACTTGATCATGCTGCCACCCTGTTGGGCCCTCACCGGTCCTCACTGGTGTCTTGACTGTAGATCTGAGCAGTCTGTAGAGCATTCTGTAGATATAAGATTTCTGTGGCTCTCGACTGTCTTGGGAAACCCTTTTTGTCTTTTAATTGTAGCTACAAGCCCAAAGCAAGTGTCCAGCAAAGTTGCACTGAGACAGCTCCAAACACTGTACTTCAGCTATGGGCCACAAGCAGGTTTGCACTGGATCCAACACGACCAGTTGTGGACAGCTCATCTTCAATGCATATGAGTGGCTGCATTCACCTTTTGAACCACTCTTTTGAAGTTTGTCAGTGTTCGAAGCGGGTGGCTTCTTGGCCATACCAAAACAGGCCGCCATTGGTGCGCGGCTGGAAATATACCGACTTCCAGCTTTGGACTCGGCCTGCCTTTCAGAAAGCACCTATCCACACCTCTTTGGCCCCATAGCAGCCGCATGCTTTATCTCTTTGACTCCATAGCAGCCGCACGCACCACCTCTTTGACCCCATAGCAGCCGCTTACACTACCTCAGTGTTCCGCCACCTATCTTTTTCGCCACAGTATACACCCGGCACCCCACGCCGAGTGGTCTCTTCCGCAGCTGAACTACTTCACGTTGATATGCGGCACCAACAACTGCACCAGATCCAAGACCCACACGTGCCCACAACCCTGCCAGCACCTATAGCCACCAGGAGCGCTACCAAAATTAGCGACTACCACCAGCAATAGCCACCTGGACTGCCACCACTACAAAACAGGCGCCACGGAAGCCTGTGCACACGTGACCACAGCCACCTGACATCATCTCCCCACGCTCGCGTCTACGCTACACCCTCTGCACCAGACGCAGGCACACTAGACACAGGCGGCAGCGGCCTACCAAAGCAGCACCACCAGACAGCGCTCCCCCACCAGACCCCCAAAACCCCCCAGAAATGCGCATTGTTGTCTGCGGAGACGAGCACGTGGGCAAGCTGAGTCTCATCACGCGGCTCGTCAAGGACGACTGCCCCGCGGCCATCCCGGCGCTTCTCCCACCAGTCACCATCTCCCGAAGCGACTTCGAGTCGCTTGACTTCGACTCGGAGTTCGACTCGGAGCCCGACTACCCCCCGCCCGTGTCGCAGGCCATGCCCGCACAAACCACGCTCGTGGACACGGCCCACTCGGACCACGCCGCTCTCAATCGCGAGTTGAAGCAGGCCGACGTGATTCTCTTAGTCTACTCGGACCACTACACGTACGAGCGGGTGCTGCTCTACTGGATGCCCCGCTTCCGTGCGTCGGGCGTCAACTTGCCCATCGTGGTCTGTGCCAACAAGGCCGACCTCCTGCTGCACAAGTCGCTGGAAATCCGCCAGCAGAACGCCGACGAGTTTGTGCCGTTGGTCAACGACTACAAGGAGATCGAGGCGTGTGTGCGCTGCAGCGCCAAGAGCAAGAGCAACGTGGTGGAGGCCTTCTATCTCTGCCAGCGGGCCGTGACGCACCCCATGTCGCCCATCTTCGACTCCAAGGAGGGCAACTTGAAGCCCGCGGCCGCCAGCGCCTTGCGCCGCATCTTCTTTCTCTGTGACACCGACCAGGACGGCGTCTTGTCGTTCCAGGAGTTCTCCGACCTCCACCTCAAATGCTTTGGGCGGCCCGCCAGCATCGACCATTTCGACGAGATCGTGGACAACTTGGCCCAGATGATCTTGCCGCCAGACTCCTCTCCTCGCGGCATCAGCGAGAGCGCCTTCATTCTTCTCAACAAGTACTACGCCGAGCATGGTCGCCACGAGACCATATGGGGCATTCTCCGTGCCTTCCACTACACCGACTCCTTGTCGATCAACGACAAGTTTTTGTTCCCGAAAATCGACGTCAACACCAACTCGAGCGTGGAGCTCTCGCCCATCGGGTACAAGTTCTTGGTCGACTTGTTCTTGAAGTTTGATAAGGACAACGACGGCGGATTGAGTGACGCGGAGATCACCCAGTTGTTCTTGCCCACGCCGGGAATCCCCAAGCTCTGGAAAGAAACCCAGTTTCCCAGCTCCATTGTGCGCAACGAAGAGGGCCATGTGTCGCTTCAGGGCTGGCTCGCGCAGTGGAACTTGACCACGTTTCTCGATTTCAAAACCACCCTCGAGTACCTAGCGTACATGGGCTTTGACGCAGGCTCGTCGTTGAAGGCGATCAAGGTGACCAAGCCGCGGAAGAAACGCCAGAGACAGGGCAAGACGCACCGTGGGCCGGTGAGCGACCGCAATGTGTTCCACTGCTTTATCTTGGGCGCGCCCAAGGCGGGAAAGACGTCGCTTTTGGAGTCGTTCATCCATGACTCCTACAGCGACATCTACCTGCCCACGATCAAGCCCAAGGTGTGCGTGAAAGACATTGAGTTGCATGGAGGCAAGCAGTGCTACTTGATTCTTGAGGAGCTTGGCGAGCTTGAGCCGGCCATTCTTGAAAACCAGAAGCGGCTCGACCAATGTGATGTCATCTGCTATGCGTACGACTCGTCCGACCCCGAGCTGTTCCAGTACTTGGTCGACTTGCGGCAAAAGTACTGCAGCCTCTTGGATGACATTCCGTCGGTGTTTGCAGCATTGAAGGCCGACTTGGACAAGCAGCAGCAGCGGTGTGATATCCAGCCGGAGATTTACATCCGAGATCTTTTCTTGGGCTCGCCGCTCCACATCTCCAGCTCGTGGCCCTCTTCAATCCACGAGTTGTTGATCCAATTGGTGGATGCAGCAAAGTCTCCTAGCACAGCCACCCCGGGCCTCGAAACACACCCTGACACCAGCAACCTCGATGACATGAAACACTTGATTGTCGCAGGCGGGGCTATTTCTGTGGTGGCCATATTTTCAATCTGGATTTTCCGGAGTGCACAGCGGCTGGCCATGTGATTGAACAACGTTGGGGCCAGGGTGCCAAGGCGAAGAGCGGCTTTCACGAGGACGACGGCACAGGAAACCCCCGATCATGTTGCCGAGCTGCGTTGTTAATGTACCACTGCGCCCACCCATTTTGGTGATGTAATTGCTGAGTATGGCCGCTTGGCAAGACGCTTGGATGCAAAAATGGGGTTGTGCCACTGTATAACGGACCGGATGCGCAACATGTGGCAGCGAGCGCTGGGCAGAGAAGGAAGATTTTCCCAGCGCGGGAATGGTGGGCGCACGCACGGCTAGTTTTTCTGAGATGCGCATCTCGGGCATGAGGCCACCCCAAACCACTTCCACAACAGCAAGATGTCCAAGGAATTCAAGCCCGTGACAGTGTCTAAAGCCATCCCCAACACATACGATTTGGGTAACTTGGCCACGTTCGACCCCAACCCTTTGGACAATGCCAAGTTAAGCAACCCGGAGGAAAAAGAGGCATACTTGGCCTCGGTCACCAGAGATAACCTCCAGCTTCTAATCAACCAGGTGTTGTCGTTGCCTATCAAGACAACCACCGACACGCACGGCTCATCCACCGGCCAAGACTCGACCATGACCCTCATACAGTTGCCGGAGCCAACCACAGCATTACCAAGAGAGAAGTCGATTCCTAAAGAGAAGCCACAGACCAAGTGGGAGAAGTTTGCTGCCACCAAGGGCATCAAGGCCAAGGCCAAGGACGGCAAGATGGTCTACGACGAGGCCAGCGGCGAATGGGTTCCTAAGTGGGGCTACAAGGGTAAGAACAAGGCTCTTGACGACCAGTGGTTGGTGGAGATTGACGAGAAGGTGAAAGGTACTGCCGATGAATTGGTTGACCCAAGGACCTTGGCACGTGCCGAGAGAAAGAAGTTGGTCAAGAAGAACCAAGCGCAGCAGAGAAGAAACGCACGCAACAACTAGAAATAGGGACGAATAGAAAACTGATGGGACATGACCCAGTGTAGATGGGGCCGCCGCGCCTGTGTGCAGCACCAGCGGCCTGCGGCTCGAGCCAGGGTAGCAGCGCCGGCGAGGCAAAGCAGGGCGGGCCCGGTGCAGCAGCCGCCAGCGACGGGCGGGCGACAGCGCCGTCGGCGCCAGCAGAGCAGCAAGCCGTCAAGCAGCCAGGCTGGGGTGGGTGTGCTGTGTGCAGGACCACCCCAGACGTCGCATGCACAGCACGAGCGACAGCTGGCAGCGACCTCCAGCCACAGCAATGAGCGAAACACTAGATATACGGGCCTACGAGCCAATGATCGACGTACGTGGCCAACACCGCAGCACGAGTCTCTGCATGTACTAACCGGCAGGCAATCTTGGGGGTGGCGGACCTCGAGCAGATCACCGTGAAGAAGATCCGCAAGGCGCTCCAGGAGCTCTTCAGCGTCGACTTGGACGCACAAAAGGTATGTTTCACGGCGGGCCAGGCCTGGCGCAGCACACACGGCGTGGCGGGGATGTGCCGCCGCTGTGGTGTTCTTGCAGCGCTTGCCAACACAGCTTAGCACGCACTACTAACAACAGAAACCTGTCAATGACTTCATCTTGGAACGGTACTACCAGCTCGTGGAGACCCGGGAGAATGGCGGGGACGACAGCGATAAGGGCGCGGCGCTGGACGAGGCCCGGGAACGCGAGCAGATGGACCACAAGCTTGCGTTGCAGCTCCAGAAGTCGGAGGCCGGCGGCGCCAAGACGCGAGGCGGCGGGCGGGTCAAGCGGGTGGCCAAGACAAGCAAGAAAAGCCGGGCGGAGCAGAGCGGGCGGGTCAGCAAGCGCAGCGGCGCGGCCGCCAACTCGCCGTTCAACGCCGAGCTCACGGTGTCTCACCCGTTGTACGAGGTGGTGGGCGCCTCGCGGATGAGCCGGCCGCAGGTGGTCAAGCAGCTCTGGGCGTACATCAAGGAGCACGGGCTCCAGGACCCGGCCGACAAGCGCAAGATCTTTTGCGACGACAAGCTCCAGGGTGTGTTCAAGAAGAGCTCGGTCGGCATGTTTGAGATGAACAAGCTCTTGGGCAACCATCTCTTCAAGGACAACGAGTTGGTGGACGGCACGGACGTGAAGACCGAGGCTGGTGTGGCTTCGGGCGCGCCGGCCGATGTCAAGGCCGAGGTGTTCAGCGACGACAGCGACTAACGAGTGGGCTCCTCTCGCGGGATGGTCTCTCTCTTCTCTCTCACTTGCGCCTTGGTTGGCAGCGGCCGGCTCGGTCAGCCTGGCGATTGCACGTTGCACCTGTTTGCTGCTCGTGGCTTTTCAGGTGTGCCTCTCGTCTCTTCTGTCTCATGTGCTTTCTTCTACTGGGGCTTATACTTTTCTCAATTTCTCTCAGCTCTATGACTCCATGCAGCTCATATCAGCTTTTATACGGCTCCATCACTCCTGTGCAGCTTGAGCCGATTTCCTGCAGTGATTCCCGCTGAACCCATTTCTACAGCTAGCACCAACCTCGACTGAACCAACCCCAGCTGAACCAACCCCAACTGAACCAACCCCAGCTGAACCAACCCCAGCTGAACCAAACCAACAAATCCTCAACACCCATCAAAGTCAAACACCCACGCCAGGCCAATCTCCGGCACCCTGGTGCACGGCTGCCCTCACAGGCCTCATACCACATGCCCTTCGCGCTACCCCACAACCACACTGCGGCGCCCGGCCACCTCCCCAAATACACAAGAGAAAAGTAGAAAACCAGTAGAACCCGGCCAACGTCCTCACCCGGCACCGGCCACCGCCCTCGCCTAGCACCACCCTCGGCACCCGCCTTGCAGCCACGGTACGCCCCCGCTGGGGCCCTGTGCACCCGTACACCACACATACCGCCCCGGCAGCTCCACACCCACTTGCTATGCTCGCACCAAACTCGGTACATCTCCACACCTCAGGCCGCGTCCGAGCGCACCAAGACTCACCCACCGCACCAAGAAACACCCACCGTGCCACCAAGCCAACGCGCTACCATCGCCTGTCCCACATCTCGCCAAGGCCTCACACCCTCTCCCATGTCTCTCCGGCAAAAGGTATCCCCCGCGAGCACCCGCTCCCTGAGCCTAGTGTCGGCGGCTCACGGCGACTCGCTGCTTGAAAACGTGGACCCCGGCCGCCTCTACTTGGCCGTGCTCAAGGTGGTAGTCTTGGAATACATCAGCGAGGCCCGCTTCCTCACGCCGCTCCCCCAGACGCTGCACTTGCTGCCGCTGCCGCTGCTCCTGCTGCTGCTGCTGCCTCTGCGACTGGGCCTGGCTCTGACAACAGGGCTGCTGCTTGCGTCCACCAAGAAGGACGCCCGCAAGTCCCGGCTCGGACGCGCCGACGAGCCGTCGTTGCCGCCGGCGCTTTTGCTGGAGCTCAAGGCCAAACTCAACAAAATCGCCATGGCCAAGCTGCTGGCCCACGACAAGTACGACGAGCAGACCCGCCGCTCGCTCCTCCGCTTCTACTCCGACTTGTTGGACCCCTCGGTGGCCAGCGACATCAACCGCGCCAACTCCGTGGGCATCTTGGTCATGAAGTTCGTCTCCTGTGCCAACAAGGAGCTCGTCAAGGTCGGGCTGATCCCGCACGACGAGGTCAGCGCCAAGGTCTTCAGCCAGACCGAGCAGTTCATCAAGATCATCATCTCCTTGGTTCTGAAGGACAAGAACCTGGCGCTCTTGGTGGCCAAGTTGAACGAACACAAGCTGGCCCTCCGCCCGTCCTCCGTCGCCACCCCCTTGTCCCACCCTGCCGTGCCGGCCCTGGCCGATCTCAAATACCCGACCATCTCCTACAAGACCTCGGACTTGGATCTGGCCCGCTTGGCGCTTCTCCGGGACTTGTTCAGCGTCGACGACGCCCGCATCCAGGCCGACATCTTGGCCCTCAAGCCCACCATCACCCAAAAGGCCCTTGCCAAGGATATCGAGCAGGTGCTCTTCTACACCAACAAAGACATTGGCCGCTTTGCTCCCAACAACTTCTCCGACAGACTCGCGTATGACTCGTGGAAGCTGCGTGAGATCCTGCTTTGCGAGGCTTTGCTCAAAAAGTACCCTGTGCCCGCTGCCGCCAAGCTTTTGCCCGCTCCGCAGCTACCTGCCGGCGACGAGTTCTACATCATGCCGTCCCGGGCCAACATCAACCCTTTTTTCACTGTTTTGGCCAAGTTGTGTATCACGCAACAGACCCAGGCAGGCCTCGACTTGGCGGAGCAGCCGGCTTCCGCCCCTCTCCTACAGAAGTGTGCTCGGGACTTGCTCTTGTCGTGTGCTAAGGTGTGGCGCATCGATCCACCCACTCGCGCTGTGCGCTACTTTGCTGCTGCTCACTACCTGGGCATCTTGTTGGACCCATTGTACGCACGCGCAGACTCCAAAGACTTGGGCCCCATCCAATTGGACCTGACCATGAGCATTTTACAGACCTGCAAGCGGATAGTCGAAGAGTCGGGTGCTTTAAGCTGGGAGGATAAACACTTATGGTCTATCAACGATCAGGAAGAATATGTCAAGTATCTAAGTAACACTTACAGTGAGCTATTCTACAGTATCAAAGACTGCTTGAGTGCAGTCCTCAGCAAAACTGTGAAGCCGAAGTTTGGGCCTTTCCTTGCGTTCCTAGGTGATTATGTCGAGTCCGACTCGCTTTTCGACAGAATCCAGGCCACGGGGCTTCCAACTAAGTGGGAGAAGAAGTTGGGCCGTGTCCTACTCCGTGCCTGTGAGGCGCTGTATGCCGATCTGTTGGCCCTACTCCCCAGGGATAACACAGTTAGTGTCATTCATATACTCGATATCTCAGATGAACTAGTGGGTAACATCAAGCTACTTCAAAAGAGGTACAAAACCCCGCTTCTTGGTTTTCTCGACATCAGTCACACATATGCATCTGTGGTGACTGGTATGTTTGCATCAGATTCCAAGAATATCTTGAAGCACATAGTTTTGCACATTAGAGCCAGGGGCGAATTTTTGAACTACGGTGATGCTCTTGAAGCATACAAGTCTCTTTGTGAGATACGCAGCATACATGATCAAGTTTCAGGCCCACAAGAAGTGTTCAAGTTTGATCTCGAGGCATTCTTCTTCCCGTACCTAGAATCCTGGGTTCAAGAAAGCTCTCAAAAAATCAAAGACTTTGTCTCCAATGCTCTAGTTGAGGATGACTTCCAGCCGATGGATATTGAGAATGACTCGATGAAGCACAGTACTTCTGTGCATGATATATTCTCTTTGATCAAACAATACTTGACTATCTTGCGTGGCTTGAATTGGAAAAACGAGTATCAATTGGCTAAGGTTTACACTTCTTTGACTCAAAGCATAAGTGAGAGTTGCTTACTCTACGCACATGAGATAAGTGATATGATCATGAAAGAATTGACTGAAGAAGAAACTAAACCAGACGTGACGGAAGCATCTAAAAACCGTTGGATTGACGAGGTCAAATCTATCGTGACTCAGTTAGGGAATGAGAAAATCGAAGTGCAGCCACACAACTTTACACCTCAAACTTGTATTGGTTTGAACAACTTAAGTGCGATGATGACGCAGCTTTCTAAGTTGGAAGACGCGTTGAATCCAGAAGCTGTGTCGGAAACTGTTCTCAAGCACAATCCTGCAACAAGACACCAGTACACAAGCCATATTTTTTCGATTCGATTGATTCGAGCTGAAAATCTCAAATCCAGCCCTGAATCTTCCTCCATTAGGCCATATGCAACCCTCATCGATACACTGGCCAGAAAAACTGTTGCCAAGACCAGGACCATGGAAACTGAAAACCCAGAGTGGGACGAAGAGTTTGAACTCACTTTGGAAGCGAACACTTCTGTCACCTTATCTTTGACTGTATGGGAGGAAAAGTTCGGTACGCATGCTGTTTGCGGTCGAGCCTTGATCCAGTTGGAGCCCCGCAAATTCAAACATGATGGCATTCCACAAGAAGTTGCTTTAGATTTGGATTCACAGGGCCGAGTCCTCACTGAAATTGCAGTGGAAAGTGAAAGAGACGACGCCATTTTTGCTATTGGTAGAGCCCATAGAGCATTAAAGCGAAGCCAGCAGAGAATCACTAAGATGATTGTTGCAAAGTTTTCCAAATTCATCAAGAGGTGCTTCTCGCGCCAAACCTTGAAAGCAGTTTGTGGAAATTTGGGCAACATAAAGCCCACTGAGGCACAGATGGATGAGGCAATGATGCCGTTGTATGAATATTTGAATATGAATCTTGCTGTCTTGGCCCAATACCTCAGCAAGGACTTACTTCTTTCTGTTATGCTAGAGGCATGGAATGTTGTTGTCGCTAGTGCTGACGTGTTGCTCTTACCACCGTTGACCAGCTCTCGTGCTTTGAAGCTGTTGGTTGGTCTAAAAGGCAGCTCCGCCAACCTAAAATCAGGGTGGCAATCTGCAGTATCCTCTGCTGTTGCCAACGTGACAAGCTCCATGAATTACCTCGGCTTTGGAAAAACTTTGACTATAAACGAGATTGAAACCGTCATCAATTGGTTGAATTTCCTCTGCTTTGACTTTTTTTACAATGAAGGTAACGGTCCACCCATCAGCCAGCTTAAGAACGATCAATACCAATCCTTACTTTTGATCCCCGTCTATTATGACAGTGAGGAGTCTGCACTTGAGCTGGAAACTGAAAGACTTGCGCCTGCATTTCTTCAGACCTTGCGTGATAAGAACAATGTTTTTGTCTCGCATGACAATGACACCGCCAAGCTCCGCAGCAGAGCTGGGTCTATAGCACGGAGCCTGACTATTCGTGCCAATGCAACAGCCAAAGCCCGGGCAAAGGCTGAAAGAGAAGCGAAGGAACTTCTGTCAGACCCCCTCACTGCGCAAACTTCTGCTGAAAATATCATCCTCCGCCTTTTGTTGCTCAAAGGTCAAAAGTCGTTTGTGTCAAGAAGGCTCGAACAAAGAGAGAGGTTGGCACACACTATAGCTACAGAAAGATTAGCCCGTGCCGCAGCCGAGGGAAATCTTTATAGGTAATGATACAGATTTTTCAATTCTTCATGTATTATCTTAAATTAGGTTTCTAATAATTTTTTCCTTTTTTCTTATTTCGAGTGCTCCCCTTTCATTCAAATTTCTCGAAAAATTATTTTTCAGCAGGCTCCTCGCTTGGACCTTTGGCGCCACTTTCTTGAACCGTCACATCATCCATGGTACTGTCGTTTGCATCTTGTTGAATAGTCGTGTCGTTGTTCTCTTGAAGAAGAGTTGAGTCTGCATCAATGGTGGCATCCGGATTGTGCTTGACTGGTGCTGCATTCTGAGCCTTATCATTGGCGCCAGAATCATCAGCTTGCGCTTCGGTGCTTGGCGCAGCACCTTCGTCTTCATCTTTTGAATCATTGCCGGCAACAGAAGCATCGCCAGCCTTATAGGTTCTGATACCCTTGTTGATGAGGTCGTCAAAAGAATCATTGAGTTTCTTGATACTCTCTTCAGCCATACTGGCATTCCACGGAGATTTATGGTCGTTCAAAATACTCTTCAAGTTTTCTGTAGTCTCGTCCTTGTTCACACCAGCATCTTTACGCTTTGTGTAAACGGTGTTGGAGGTGAACAGGTCAAACGTGCCTTCCTCGAAAAACAATCTAAAAGAGTTTTCGCAGATAGACATTTTGAGCTTGGAAATAGCTTTGCCGTTGCACTGGTCTTCATTCACCAGGTCAACAAATGTCTTGTTGAAAGGCATGTTGATCTTTGATAAGGGTACACCTTCGGTAGGATGAGACATGACATAAGATGTGACATAGTAATTGTAACTTTCTTCGGCATTGGCATGGTCATTGATTGTTAAATCATCGAGTCCAACGAATTGGATGTTCACAGAGTTGGTTGGCTCTTTGAAAGCAATCTTGAACATGTTTTCATCAGTAGTCATCAACGATCTCACTTGCATTCTGTACAAGATTTGCTTCTTAGCCGTTGTACTTGGGCATTTTCTATCCTCCTCGAACAACACAATCATTTCTGAGGTCTTGTGATCGGTAATGAGTATATGCATATGTTTCACCAAAGCTGTGACAACTTTGTCGAGAGTGTAACATTTGTATGCCTTGTTTCTGTAGGCTTGACGTAAACTCTCTTCATACCATTGATGCTCAATATCACCATCAAGAAGTCTCTCTGCTAGACTGACCACTTGTTTGTAGCAGCTCTTAGAACCACCCACAATTTCAATATTCATTTCCTGGAGTTGGTGAGAAACAAGATTGAGATCCTTAGCAAATTGAGGAACCTTGCGAGACTTGATTTCTTTGCTCACCTCCTCATCCATTCCCTTGATCTCACTGAGCCTTTCGTAAAGAGTTCTGAAGTGGCGGAAGAAAACGTAGATAGAAGTGTTGCAGAAAAAGTTAAATTTGTCTCTAGAGACTTCTGTCTCAGACTGTCCAAGCGCAAACTTAGAAGCCGTAGTGTTTATCCAAAGATCGCCGGTGCTGTCGAGGGTGTTGGACGTAGAGCTATCGTCGGATTCGCTAGCCGGTGTGTCCTCGGAATCTTCTTTGCGAGACTTTGTTGACTGCTTCTTCAAAACATCACGCAAAAGATCTTGCTCCCGATTACGCTTATTGGAGCCTGGGGCATGTTCCTCCGTGTTTGAGGAGAGATCACTGTTCTCGTCTGTTGATTTGTTAGGATCAGTTTGAGACTCGCTGGCTCTTTCCTTCAAAGCTGCATCTATAACGCTCTGTTCAATTCCGAAAAACAATGCAATGAAATATTTGAAGAAGTCACACAACTTCTCACGATCGCTATGAGAGTAGTTTGATGAGTGGAAGATGAAATACTCGGATAGTTTGATGATATCAAAGATGACATCATTATCCATGAACTTGAAATCGAGTTGTTCTTGAGACTTTGGAGTCAAGGGGTGCAACCTCTTATTTTGTTGCTCCACCTTCACAGTACTGATTTCGCTGACCAATTGTTTGGCGGTGAGAAGCTTTTTGTCTGCTTGTTTGAAGGTCAAACCTAAGTGATCCAAGGACTTGTAAAAGACTTTTTGTTCCATTTCTCTCCAAACCTTGTTCCACTCTCTTTGAGCCCTCTTCCATTCCTCATCTTTTTGTTTCAATCTCTTCAAAACAACGGGAACTGCCACGGCTGGGTTCTCGTGTAATGCATCGATAACTTCAAACCCTCTGTCTTTATCATAGATCTTTCTGATGACTTTCTTGTAAATGGTCTGAGAAGTATGGCCTAAGCCTGGTGGAAGCTTGAAGCTGGCTTTTTGCTCGGGTGTCATGTTGGCGATTCTGTTTGCGATTGTTTCCAAAGTTTGAATTGTTCTTAAGTTGGCTTCCATATGGTAATCAAACTCTAATCTTTCTTCCTCAATCTTAAAAAGGATTTCCTCGTATTGATTTTTTCTGTGGGAGATGAAACCAGAGTCTTCGGACGCCCAAGTAGGATGACCAACCCATTCGTCGTTCAAAACTTCCCAACACATTTCGTCTCTTCCTGAGCAGGGCATGTATGTCTCTACCTTTGGAAGCTGACGATATGATGGACCATGTGCTTTACACAATGAGAGCTCAATTTGATGCTTCTTGAAAGTGATGTCCTCCAAGTTCTGAGTTTTTTCTTCATAGCCCACAAATTGCTTGAACCAGTTAAGCAAATCGTGGTGGCCATCGCCCAAGAAGGAGTCAACACGCTCGACCAAAGTTTCCTTGTCGATAATGTCTTGAGAGAACAAATTCAACATTTTCAAAAATTCATTATATGTTTGTTTGTTTCCGATTGCCTTTTTCGTTTTGTCAAAAAATGAAAGCTCCTCCAGCAAAGACGAGTTTTTAGCAATAGCCCCTGGAGGGACTGGCTCTGGAATTCCGGGAACCAAAGTTGGGTTAGTCTTTGAAACTTGAGTTGGAGCAGCGCCCGGAGTTACCGACTTTTGTTTGATAACCGAGCCGGGGTTCGAGCCGCCACCACGGATACTAGAATATACAGCCTCTTCATTGTAGTTGTTTTGGTAGGGCAAATGTTGCTCGCTACTTTTTCTCAACTTCTCTTGATCAATCTCCTGATTGTGGATTGGCATTTGAGCATGGTAATTCATGTCCTGGCCCACTAATGGACCGGATGCGTTCGGCTGGAAGTTTCCTAAAGGCGGCAATTGCGAAGCACCGTTGGCCTGGTAAAAGTGTTGGTTATCATGCATATGAGGTTGGCCATTTCCATGCATGGCCTGATGGTCCTCGGGTCTCACGATAAACTGAGGGGGCTGGTGGTTGCCAGTATCGGGTAAGAATTGTTTGAAGTCATTAAGAAGATCTGGAGAGTTGGAGAATAAACGAGTCACCTGCTCATAAACCTCGCCGATTGGCTTTTGCTCCCGTTGATATGTTTGTAAAATCTCCAAAAACTGCTTGTAGATATCTGGTTGATTTGCAAAACGCGTCTTGATCTTATTCACGTAGGAAATGGCATGGTTGAACTCAATCTGGCCACCCATTGCCTGTTGCTGCTGATGAGGTTCTTGCGGGTATTGGGCGTGTGGGGGTTGTTGGGATTGATTGGCCTGCCATTGCTGTTGCTGTTGCTGTTGCATGACAGCAGGCTCAGCAGCGGGTTCAGTGGCGCCATGGGGTGCCTGGGGTGGGGTTCCCGAAAGGTGTGGTCTTGTTGTGGTACCGCTTGGCGTGGTAACCCTAATGGGGTTGGGGTCCGAAGGGTCCGAGGAGCACTCAATCTTGTACCCCGGAGGCAAAAATGTGTTGAAACCTTGAATTAAATTGGGATGACCGCGGAACAATGAAGAAACTCTGTCAATAACACCGGGTGTATCAATACTTTGAGACTTAAAGTCCTTCATGATGTCCAAGAAGTTGTTGTAAATGTCGGCCTGATTGTAGAATTGGATCTTGACTTGGTCCAAATAAGACAAAGCATCTTTGACGTTCAAAGGTCTGTACGCACTGGAGGTGGACGAACGGTTCAAGACACCCTGGGGAAGATTCTGAATGTTTCGCGTGGACTCCAGAGCTTGGTCCTCTGTTGGGTTCTCTGCTTCTTGAGACCGTTGTTTTGCAGGGTGCGGCGGCGAGGATGTCGAGGCCCTCTCCGGAAGTGGGGCGGCAGCTTTCGTAGCAGACGGCTGTGCCAGAGGCTCCGGTTGCAGCGGTTGCGATTGCTGGGTCAGAGACGGTTGCAGGGGTTTCTGCTGAGAGGACTGTGTCTGTTGTGGCTGTTGTGGCTGCTGTGGCTTGTGTTGGTGTACCGGATGTGGCAACAGAGACAGGTTCTGGTGGCCTGATGGGGCAGGGTGAGGTTGGGATCCAGACTCGCCCTGTTGATTAGCATTGTAGATGGAGTTTGGCAAGTGGGAGCTCAAAGCGCCGTAGCCAGGAACAGGCGGAAACCTTGCACCCACGGATGGTTGCAGGAGGTGATCTTCGTTGGGATTGATCGAGGGAATGGTGAACACATGGCCTCCGGAACCAGCGGTGCCGCGGTTGCCCAAGGCAGGGAGAGACGTGAAAGGCACGAATTGCTGAGCGCCGGCGTCCAACGACGCAGGGGGTGGCAACACGGGAGGGTTTTGACGACTGCTTGTTAGTACGGGAGTTTCACGAGGAAGACAGGGCAGGGCACGTGGCCTGTTGATGGCACTCGGGCTGCGGTGGTTGCCGTTCTGCCGCGTGCGACCACCCCTAGTGGCCAGCCAAATGAGCCTGGGGAGCCTGAAGCGGGCTTTGTTTAGAAGCGTTTCCGAGCGGTGCTTTCGTGCGCGTAGCCCCTGAGCCCGTGCGCCTCCGTGACGTCGCCAGATCGGAAAGCACGTTGCTCCTTTTCTGCGGTTGGGTCGGCGCCCGCCCATGGCAACGACCGAGCGGCAGGGCGGCCCGACTCGGCACAACACAGGCAGCCCGCAGGATCAGCCACGGGTGCTGTGACGAGCATGCGACAGCCACCCACGGAAAAATAGCAGTTCAAGGGCCGGGCAGGAGACACAAGGGCCCCCCGTCGGAAATCGTTCAGCAGAGAACAGAGAAGCGGTGGACGGAGAGTGGAGCGAGTGGTACATACTTGAAATTCTGGTTCATGGGAATGCCCTGGTTGGGCCAACGAGAATCTTGATTGGTCATTTCTGGAGGCCAGACGAAGGACGAATCGCAGATTGGGGAGTTGGTGGAAGAAGTGACGAAGATAGCGAGATAAAAAAAAGGGCCGGTGGGGATGTGTACAGGTAATGGCGGACTGCGTGGAGTGGGCGAGTCGGTGGAGCGTGCGGTGCAAAAGTGCGCACCGCGGGGCCGGGGCTGGCGGCAGACACCCGTGCCTCCGCGCGTCACCGAGCGCCTTGTTGCTGTGTGGTGTACGGTCTGCTGCTACTGCTGCTGCTGCTGCTGCTGCTGATGGTGCTGATGGTGCTGATGGTGCTGATGGTGCTGATGTTTTGCTGATGCGCTGCTGTTACCAATACCCCTGCTAGTTTCTACTGGCACGTGGCTAGTTCTTCAACGAAGTAGGGAAGAAGAGTGGTCCAAGTCCACGGCACATGGCCTAGCGGGTAGTTGCACCCGTGCCTCCGACCCATGCGCGTGCCCACTGCCTGCGGCACTGGGAGCGGCAGCCTCGGGTCGAATGCGAATTAGTATTAGTGCCCGGTTGAGTCTGCCACGACTGCGGCGTGCGGCGCCGGCCCCAGGCCCAGCGCGCCAGGCCCGTGCACCAACGACATACACAAGGGTAAAAAATCAGTCGCCTGCAACACCACCTCCACCAGTGCCACCATGAACGCCCCCGATAGATTCGAGCTCTTCATCTTGCCCGATGGCGTCGACAAGTACGTAGCACCCCCGTGCCTCCGGCATTAAGTCCATCTACTAACCCCATCCAGGATCAAGATCATCCCAGACACCAAGGTGCCCAATGCAGCCATCATCAAAATCGAGAGGGAGGACCACACCCTAGCCAACATGTTGCGTGCTCAGTTGGCCAAGGACGACCGTGTCATTTTTGCTGCATACAAGGTGGAGCACCCCTTGTTTGCCAACTTTGTGTTGAGAATCCAGACCGACGAGGATTACACGCCGAGAGACGCCTTGAAGAACGCCTGCTCCAACTTGATTTCGGAGTTGGACATCATGAAGACCAAGTTCAAGGACGAGTGGGCCTTGAAGTCGTTGCTCAACAACGACGAGTACTAGCGGTGCATGTGAGTGAAGGCAGCATGGCCACGGGGTCCGGATCCCGTGCTGTGCCCTTCTGCTGTTGTTTTGAGCCTGCTCTGGCGCTTGGAACCAAGCGTGTGGGTCTATGCAGAGCATTGCAGCAGCTGTGAGTGCGGTGCCTTGGAATGCTGTGCATGACCCAGATAGAGGGTGTTGGTTTGCAACGCAGCTTGCGGGCCATGGCAGTAGAGAACCCATGGGCAAGAAAAAACGAAAATGACACGAATCATTGTTGACCAGCGGCCCCAAGAGACGCCGAGAGTGGCCGGTGGCCATGCCTTGTTTAGACCTGAGAACGCAGGTTTCCACAAGCCCTGTGCAAGGGTGAGGCCAGTCAAGCTTGGATCCAAAAATCCACCTGCTAGCGCAGCTGTGGCGGATGATTCCTCATACCCATCGAGTGCTGGATGTGCTAGCTCATGACAACGAGGTGCTGCTGCAATATGGAATGCGGCTTATTTTGTATACTATTCAATATCGAGTTATCTAGAACGAGGACTGTCTTTCAGCTCGTAGGCTCCACAGCAAGCTGGCCAGCCGTTTGGTCCCGAGGCCCTCGTGTGGACGAGCCGGCAAGCTTCGGGTGTACTGCGTGACCGTCCCAGAAATCTTCTCTTTGTACATCTTTTGGCTCGTGATGAACGGGGCCCCTCTGCTTTTAGGTGAGATGCACTGGATGTGCTCCATTCGATTGTGATCAATAGCAGAGACGAACACTGTGAGTCATGGGTATTGTGATGGCTGGAGAAACTACATGTCGTGGTTCTGTGCAAAGGACCTTCTGGGCTGGTTTTTTCACCAGGTGACGGAATCTCTGGTTCTGGCTGTTCGTTATGAATGCTTGCCCAAAACACGCTTACCCGGGATGTCACAAAGTAAGGTTCGGCACTCCACCAAGCTTTGGCCAGGCCCGTATTTCGGAAACTTCGTGAATAGGTCTACAGCCTATGTTCCATGGAAGGCGGCAGTCTTTTTAGATGAAAGAAATCAGGCTAGTTCTGGTTTTTGGTCAGAGCAGAGAATATGACATTAGTTTAAGCACCGTCTTGTCAAAAGTCTTATCAGCCTGACGAGGTAAATACAACTGAAGTAAAGCAGCAAAAGAGAAAGTGTATACAAGAGTGAAGCTATGTGGGTATGATATTGAAGCGAGATGTATATGAAAAAGTACGGAAACGGTCTCCGCATGCTGCTGTCGATGGTAAACGTCCACGGTACTGATAATTTTGTGCAGATTCCCCAAAAAGCATGACACAGGTGAATCTATCAAATGCTATTAGTTGATTAATTTCTCCCGGAGGGCTTGCTCGATGGTAGCCACCTTGCCCAAACAGTCGGGCACGTCGGTGTTCAAGAAATTGCCTTGTTCCAACACAAGAATCAAAGGATGAGTCTGGATGACTCTATTAGGAGAAATATGCGTGATGGCCAAGCCGTTTTTCGACACACAGAACTTGTGGTGGTCCTTGAAATTGAACTGGATCGTGCCATTGGTCATTTCAAACATAATGAATTCCAGATTACGTGTGTAGCGGTGCAAGAACACGGTTTCCTTGCGGTCCTCGTTGTCGCTGACCTTGGAGAGGTTGGAGTTCATGTACTTGGCGAAAAAGTCCACAATCTCCAACTGTCTTCTTGCCTGGGAGGGTGGATGGCTGACCGAATTCTCGATGCAAGCCCAGCCCTCGTTTTCGTGGTGGATCAACTCCAAGAAGCGGTCCAGGTTATGGAGCTTCAAGAGAGTGTTACCGTCGTTGAACAAAACGCCAATGTCGTCGTTGTTCATCTGATACGAGAAGCCGTACTTGTTCAGGTAGTCGACCCACTTGGAGATTAATGTGGGGTTCTCGCAGGTGGGCAACTCCTTGACGTCCAAGTCCAAGTGGCTTCCGCCAGTGCTGGTCAAGGCTCGGAGCCGTGTGATGTTGTTACATGTCTCGTGTAAGGACTGCTCCAACTTGACGATGGTCTTGTTGAACTTGGAGTTGAAGTTCAACTTGCGGATCGACCGCCCGTTGGTGCTGTTGACGATGGTGGTTGGTACGGCAACCTCCTGGTACTTGGATCTGGTGTCGCCAGGCGACAATGATTGAGGCAACACCGACTTTGGCTTGTCGGACTGCAAGTCGGACTTCAAGATCTCGACCGGGTTCTTCAGCTTTGGGGTGTAGATGCCGGCCTGGGTCTTGGCGTTGGAGAAATTAAGCAGACTTTGGGCCTTGCTAATGGCCTCGGTGACGGTGGCAGGGGTGGCAGTCAAGGACTCCTCCACGGTCTTCTGAGGGAACGCGCCCTTGAACCATGGGTAATCCAAAATCTCGTTGATGGAAGGTCTATTCAATGGGTTCAACGACAACAAGTCCTTGATCAAAATCTTGGCGTTTTCGGAGATGGGCTTGTCGCTGGGGAAGGAGTACTCAGTCTTCTTGATGCGCTCGTAGATGACGTTGACGTCCTTGGCCTGGAAAGGCGGCTTTCCGACCAACAAGGCGTACATCATGATACCAATGGCCCAGATGTCGACCTCGAAGGAGTGGCCGGTCTGCTTGCCGCCCAAGACCTCCGGGGCAATGTAGTTTGGAGTGCCGCAGATGGTGTATTTTCTGGAGTCGGTGGAGGGCAACACGGAGGCCAAGCCAAAGTCGCCGATCTTCAAGTTCATGTCGGGGTCAAAGAAGATGTTGCCGAGCTTCAAGTCTCTGTGGATGACGCGGCGGGAGTGCAAGTACTTGATGGCGCCGACGATCTGGACCATGAACAAGCGCACCTCGGGCTCCAGCACGCGCTTGCGGGTCTTCAACAACTCCATCAAGGACTGGTTGGGGCAGATCTCCAACAAGATGTAGACGTTGACGTCGTCCTCGAAGCAGTCGATGAAGTTGACGATGTTGGAGTGCTTCAAGGACTTGTGGATCTTGATCTCCAGCAACAACTTGGTCTTGGTCTTTTCGTTTTTGATGGACGCCTTGGCCACGGTCTTGGCGGCAAAGAGGCGGCCCGACGCATCCTTCATCTGGAAGCACCGGGCAAAGCCGCCCTCGCCCAAGAACACGCCTCGGCGGTAGTCGATACCGTTGCGCGTGCGCACGATGGACGGCGGCGTCTTGCACAAGGCCAGAAGCTTCTCCTTCTTCTTCTTGGCCCGCTCCTGTGCGTGCTGTGTGGCGGCCTGCGGCGGCTGCTGGTGCTGTTGGTGGTGGTAGTGCTGCTGGTGCTGCTGGTCGGGGTACGCCTGCAGTTGCACGCTGGCCTGGGCCGTGTGGAGTGCGGCGGGCGACTGTGACGAGTACGGCTGGCCGTAGGCGTTGTAGTCGTAGTGGGCGTGTTTGTTGCGGGTGGACTTGCTGGGCGTGACGCTGTTGGCCTTGTTGAGCTGGCCGTTGTTGAGCGGCTGCAACGGCTGGGACAGACGGAAGTTCATGCTGGCGGCAGGGCGGATGTGCTGGGTTGTGAGGGGTCAGGACAAGCCGGGGCGGAAGAATGCACGGGGGGTAGGGAATGGGCGGTGGGAGGCGTGGTGCTGGCCGTGGGGGTGGTGGGGCTTTTGGGCGGCGGAGGGAAACTAGGTGGTGGGGCTAGAGGTGAGCGCAGCGAAAAAGGCGGCCAGCAGAAACGTATATAAGGAAAAAAGCGATGTGTTGCGGAGAGCGCTGCTGACGAAAAGGGCAAGGTAATCCAAATATTGATGTTTGGTCTAAAACAGACTTGTTGCGGGCGCAATTGTTCGCTGTGTGATGATCGGTGGTGGTGGCTGTTTACAATGGTGCCCGATTGAGTAGTGATAGATGGCCGTATTTACAAATAGCGCTAAACGAGCAAGCCCGCCGTGCGGCTCGCGCACCCGTGCACCCGCACCCGGGGCCCTGCTGCACCTGCCTGGCCGGCTGCTGGCCCGGCGGCTGCTGAGTGGTGCTCTGGCGGCGGGCCTGGCGTGCTCGTGGCTGGCTGGGCCCGTCGTCGCCGCTGGGGCGGCCGGGCCTGGGTGGATCCTTGCGAGGTGACCCGATGCACTCGGCTGCACGGCCCAGCGCCATGCAGGCCGCTCTGAGATGCCGGCACGTGCATGTGGTCACGTGGTCATGGTCGTGTGTTTGATCACGTGTGTGGTCACGTGTGCACGTTAGTCCCCGGTGCATCGTTACACGGTGTTACAACTGCTGGTCGGAGCATAGATGAAAAGCATGTAATTCGGTGAGGGATAGGGAGGCAGAGAAGAGCCAAGAGCACCCGGCCGCGGCACTCAGGGCGGCCCCGCCTTGGCGGCCTGCCACTGGTCCGCACCTTGGTTGGCCAAGCGATCCGCCTCCTCGTTGCCCCGGATCCCGGCGTGCCCCTTGACGTGCGTGAGTTTCACCTGCTCGCCCCGCTCCTTGAGCTCGCCGTAAGTCTTGTAGGCTTTCTCGATGATGTCTCTGTTGGCCACCGCACCGCCCGTAGAGCTCTTCCAGCCGTTGCGCACCCACTTGCCTGCCCACTCGTCAAGACACTTGATGCCGTACATGGAGTCGGAGAGAATCTCGTGGCTCTTGCGGGAGCCCCCGCTGCGCGTCTCCTTGGCGATCCCCTCAAGAGCGTGCTGCAATGCATGGAGCTCAGCCCGCTGGTTTGTGGGTGCGATGCCTGCGCCATCCACGGCCGAGAGAGGAACGCTAGCGTTGCGTGCGTCGCCGGGACCGTACCATACGCCGTATCCCGCTTGCTGGCCGTACTGGCGCCCGTTGTTGCGGGAGGCGCCGTCCGTGTATATTTGCTGGACGTCCGACTGTGCGGCGATTCGGGGCTCCAGGCCGCCGTACTGTGGCAGCCGATGAGGCAGCGGCCCTCTCGCAGTGGGCTGGACAGACCTCCCAGGAGTGCCCCGGTACCCGCTCCTCGCGGTCTCCCGGTCGTGCCTCCTTTCTATGCGGGCCTCATACCCGTACAGCGGCTCGCTGTTGGCAGCCACATAGTCCTGTGCCTCCCGCTCGGAGGCGAACTTCTTGTATACGGCGCCCAGATACTGGTGGACATTGTCCTTGCAGTCGTTCCAGGAGTCGAAGATCCCAGGAGCGCGGCCCTTGGCCACGGCGTAGTACGATTTCTGGCGGGTCATGGTGAGGACTGGTCGGGGAAGAAACAGTTTGGCCGTTGGCAGCAAAATTCGTGGTGGCAAGTAGCGGATCCTGGGAAACACGCTGTTATATATGTGAGCCAAGACACTCTTAGGTGCGCATGCATATCTACAAGGGTTCTCCGGCTGCAGGTGCTCAGATGGCCTCGAGCAGTGTTGGGCGTGAAACACCTCTAAAACAATGAAACGCCTGAAAGGTGACAGGCATGACTGCAGATGAGGTACAGACTTCACCTAGCTAGAGAGCCAGATGCACTACGAACATCTGAACAAAGAAGCGGAGTAGGTACGCTGGTATAAAAGGGGGATGCGTTCTCCATCCCTGGAATTGGCTAAAACACAGGAATTGGCTGAAACACAGGAATTGGCTAAAAACAGGAATTGGCTAACACTGGAATTGGGGTAAAACACTGGAATTGGCTAAAAACAGGAATTGGCTAACACTGGAATTGGCTAACACTGGAATTGGCTAGAACACAGGAATTGGCTAACACTGGAATTGGCTAACACAGGAATTGGGGTAAAACACTGGAATTGGCTAAAAACAGGAATTGGCTAACACTGGAATTGGCTGAAACACAGGAATTGGCTAAAACACTGGAATTGGCTAAAACACTGGAATAAGTTAAAGAAAGAATTGGTTAACACTGTCATTAGTTAAAGAAAGAATTGGTTAAAGAAAGAATTGGTTAACACTGGAATGAGTTTAACTAGCTTACTTCATCAGTGTCCTTACAAGCTTCCATCCGCAAAGAGGATCTCATGAAGGCCGTTGGATTGCCTCAACCGCAATATTCGGACCTCGTGATAAAATCGCGTCAACCTGTAGCGCCGCAAAGGCCATGCTAGACGAACATCAAACAAGAAGACGGTGGCGTGGCTCCGAGTTCCGGTACATTGCAACACTGTGTGGTCTTGCAATGGCCCATTGTGAAACGTGAAACCGAAAGTACCCGCCTGACGATAATATGTGATTGAATAAGTGGTGTGATGGCACGTGGAAATCTGAAGCGACCATACGTTCTAAGATCTAAAGCAAGGAGCTCAGGACGCCGGGGTTTAGATTACATGAGGTAATGGATTCGCTGCGCAGAAGCCAATCCATAGAAATTCTTCTTGCCATACCTTTGTTCCAAGAATACAGGTATAGATACGCAAACAATATACCACGTATATTGTCCACTCTACGAATCTACAAATTATCGTCTCACACTGTTTTCCTTCTCTTTTTGCCCTCCCTCTTGATTCTCTTAATCTTTTTCTCCTCTGTATCTTTTTTACTCTCTTCTTCACTTCTTCACTTCTTCACTTCTTCACTTCTTCACTTCTTCACTTCTTCACTTCTTCACTTCTTCACTTCTTCACTTCTTCACTTCTTCACTTCTTCACTTCTTCACTTCTTCACTTTTTTAATTCTTCACTTCTTCACTTCTTTACTTCTTCACCCTATACGGTCCTGCAGAATGTCCACTGGACTAAAAGGGTAATGTGATGAGCCACCGCGGCATCGCCTTCTCCACATGCACCCATCACAACAATTCCCCCAATTCACACCAAATCCAAACCGGCTGGGGCGCCATCCACACTCAGCACACCCAAGCAACACCCAAGCAAAGCACAGGAGCAAACCCTGCGACCAGCGGCGCCGACCGACGGCAAATCCCCGCTTCCCCACACATTCTTGCAGGCAAAAAGTGGAGACACACCGGCTGGCCGTCAGCACCCAAAGTGAAGAGCCCAGGCACCCCCAGAGCGGCCATGAAGCCAAACCCAATGGAAAAACGAGCAACCCAATGGGGAAACGAACAGCCACCAGTGGATGGATCACGGCAACACGACGCGCAACGGTGATGTCCTGCACGGGCGCGGGTCGTGGCGATCACATAACAGGCACGGCCGCAAAAATCCTCAAACAACATCACCTGGCATCCCAAGGCAACCGTGCAATTTCGACGCGTGACGTGGACGTGGGAGCTTGTTTGATACAGTATGAGTTACTCCGAAGAAACCGCCCTCTCCAAGTTGCCCAAGCCGGACGCCCGCTCGTCCACGGTGAAAATTGAGGACGATGAGGCACCCTTGGCGCTGTTGAATGGCTCGGCCAAGAAAAGAAAGAGCTCCAAAAACGACGAGCTGAAGAAGAAAAAGGCCAAGACAAAGGCCAAGGCGCTGTCCGCCGCCACAAAGAAGACCAACGGCTCGGCGCCGGCCAAGAGCGGCTCCTCCAAGAAGCCCAAGGAGGAAAAGCCGGCATCGCCAACCCCAAAGCCCGAGGACGACGACAACGACGCCAGCGCCGACGCCGACGAGTACAAGTGGTGGGAGGACGACAAGTTTGGCGAGGGCCCCGAGCGCTGGCAAACTTTGGAGCACAACGGAGTCATCTTCCCTCCGCCATACGAGCCTTTGCCTACATACGTGAAGTTGTACTACGACGGCACGGCTGTGGACTTGCCCCATGCGGCAGAGGAGGTGGCGTACTTTTTTGGCGCGATGTTGGAGACCGACCACGCCAAAAACCCGGTGTTCCAGAAAAACTTCTTCGAGGACTTTGTGGAGATCTTGCAACAGGCCGGTGGCTGCAATGTCGACATCAAGGAGTTCTCCAAGTGCGACTTCTCCAAGATGTTTGCCTACTACGACAAGCAGAGAGAGGAAAAAAAGAATCTAAGCAGAGCCGACAAAAAGAGGATCAAGGACGAGAGAGACGCCGAGGAGGAGCCCTACAGAACGTGTTTGTTGAATGGCCGCAAGGAGAACGTCGGCAACTTCAAGGTCGAGCCCCCCGGGTTGTTCCGTGGAAGAGGCGCGCACCCTAAGACGGGAAAAGTCAAGAGAAGAGTGTTCCCAGAGGACATCACGCTCAACTTGGGTGCAGACGCGCCCATTCCTCCTGCTCCCGAGGGCCACAGCTGGGGCGCCATCAGACACGACAAGTCTGTTGTGTGGCTCGCCATGTGGAGAGAGAACATCTCGGATGCCTTCAAGTACGTGAAGTTGGCAGCAAACTCCTCGATCAAGGGTGTCTCGGACATGAAAAAGTTCGAGACTGCGCGGGAGTTGAAGAACCACATTGATCGCATCAGAACCGACTACAAAAAGATGATGAAAGACCCATACATGCAAGACAGACAGATCGCTACCGCCACTTATCTTATAGACATTTTCGCATTGAGAGCAGGTGGAGAAAAGGGTGACGACGAAGCTGACACAGTGGGCTGCTGCAGTTTGAGGTACGAGCACGTGACGTTGAAGCCACCGAACACCGTCATCTTCGATTTCTTGGGTAAAGATTCCATCAGATTCTACCAAGAGGTTGAAGTTGATAGACAGGTGTTCAAGAACTTGAGAATCTTCAAGAAAGAGCCCAAGCAACCGGGAGATGACTTGTTCGATAGAATCTCGCCCTCCACATTAAACAAGCACTTACAGGGGTACATGAAAGGCCTAACAGCCAAGGTTTTCCGTACCTACAATGCGTCAAAGACCATGCAAGACCAAATGGACCTCATCAAGAACGAGGGAACTATCGCTGAGAAGGTTTTGAAGTACAATGCCGCCAACAGAACTGTCGCCATTTTGTGTAATCACCAGCGTACGGTTGCTAAAGGACATCAGTCATCTGTTGAGAAGATCAACGACAAAATAAAAGAAATGGAATGGCAAAAGTTGAGGCTCAAGAAAATGATCATTGCCATCGACGACAAAGAGTTGAAGAAAGACCCCAAGTATTTCGAGGAAATCAACGACATGCCCAATGAAATGCTCAAGGGGATTGTTGTTGAGCACATCAAGAAGATGAAGGAAGCCGCAAAACGTAAGTGGACCAGAGACAACGAAAAGAGGGCGATGGAAAAACAGAGCCCCATCAGCGAAAACGATTTGAACGAAAAGCTCAAGGACGCCGACGTGCTACAGGAGAAGTACGAGAAGGAGATCGACAGCGGGGTTGTGCAAGTTGCCAACGGCGCCACCGTGGAGAAGAACAAGGCTCAGATTGAAAAAATCGAGAACAGAATCACAAACACGAGCTTCCAGCTCAAGGATAAAGAGGACAACTCCGAGGTTTCTCTCGGTACGTCCAAGATGAACTATATCGACCCTAGATTGACGGTTGTGTTCTCGAAAAAGTTTGGTGTGCCAATCGAGAAATTGTTCACCAAGACTTTGAGAGACAAGTTCAACTGGGCCATCGAGTCGACAGACGGCGACTGGAGGTTCTAACGGGGCGCTAGCTTAGATATATATAACGAGAAACGTATAAAATACATATACATGCATTAAGCGACGTGCCACTTGTATGTGGCCACCATCATGGCCCGCCCTACTCGTGATACAGTTCATGGAGACTGACTGCACTGTTGCAAGAGCGCACCTCCAATGCACCAACGAGAACATTGGGTGGCCGGCAGATAGAAAAGCGTCAGATAGAAAAGCGTCCTTACGCCCAAAAGAAGCGAGCGCGCGTCTTTACGACGGGCATGGCCCGAGATACACTCGCCGACGCCGGTTGCTCCGGGGCGTATCTGCATTTCACTTAAATGGCGGCGCAACCAGTTTTCCTAATTCATCTTCGAAAGAAGGTGCGGCGCGCGCTGCCCGCATACGCGCGTCTGCCAATTCAAGATCCGGCCCCGTCTTTGAGTCACGGTGCTTTTCGGGGTCTCTGTGTTGGTCGGGCATGCTGCAACGGGCGGGCATCCACAAAACACAGCCGACCAGCTGGCAGAAGCGCCAGGCCTTCCAGACCTTCCGCCGGCAAAAAGCATCCATGTCTCGAAGAAGGTACACGTCTGTCAAGGTGCAGTGCAACACCATTCCCGCGCGCAGCATTCTTCCTTGCATATCTTGTCAAACGCGTCGCAGGGATACGCAGTAAACAAACACGACACGGTTGTTGGAGGAATGCAGAGGCTCGGCTCTGCAATAAAACCATTTGGCTTTCTGCCTGTCCCGACGCCATTCCGACCGACAGCCGCTTTTTCTTCTTCCTCCACTTTCATTTGCACAGTGCTGCCAATCCCAATGAAACTCACCCTCCTTTTGCTCCCTCTATTAGTGGCCACACAGGCCTTGCATGTCACCTTGGAGAGCTCACACAGCGACTCTTTGCACAAGAGGCACCTCCATCACCACCACAAGAGAGCGTCGCTCCCGTCGCTAGTCACGAGCACCGTCAGCGCAACAGCAAGCTCCTCCAGCACTTCTGCCAAAGCCACCAGCTCGGCATCGAAATCCGAAACGCACAAGGAGACCGAGACCGAAAGCTATGCCCTGGATGAAACGGATATCGCCGAGACCGAAACGGACGTGTATTCGTCGGACCTCGAGACCTGGGCCTCCGAGACCACAGGTCTCCCGTCCATGTCCACAACCATGCCCTCACTCACAAAGACGTCGTCCTCGTCCTCGTCGACGTCAACCTCTTACACGTATGATGTCTCAATCCCAACGGGCTCCGACTTAAAGAACCCATACATCTCGAAGTCTTCACTCCCAAACAACTCTGTGTTCATCATTGTTGCCGGTGTCCTTGGCCTCTTGGCCTTTGTTGTGTTCTTGGCCTCTTTCATCATGTGGATGGACAGTAGAAAGAAGGCCAAGAAGGACAAGGAGGTTCAGTACTACAACCCCTTCCTGTACAACCACAGCGAAAAGGGCTTATTCTTGCACTCGGACTCCTCGACCGCATCCTCCAAGTCGTTTTCGGCCAGCTCCAACTCGACCACAAGTCAAGGAAGAGCATACAGCGAGATGCTGGCGGGTCTCAACAACGTGGGCAACCGCGGCTCCATGACCATCAGCCCTATTTTAGACATGATGCAATCCTCGCGCTCCAACCTCGAATTGCCGTTATTCAACGAGCCTTATAACCACACTAGAAACTCTTCGAGTGACCTCTTATACAAGACGGATCAGACCTCCACCACTGACCTCTTGACCACATCCGATAGACCACAGGGACGTGCAGAACGAAAGGCCAGACCGCCCTCCCAGCAACTAGACGACTTGCTCATAGGCATTGAATTCGCCGAGGAATACCCAAAGTGTTCCTAGGAAACACTCATTCAAACGCTAAGTAATGTCAGTCAACTTGTAAATAACGGTGAGCGGGGCCTCACTCGGGTCAAAACGGTAGAGAATCGGGAATCCTCCTTTTTAGAATTAGACCGGATTCAAGAATTTTAATTTATAGACAGCCTCAACATAGATCTTCAGAGACCACAGCTACTTTATCGTAGAAATCAAGACATCCGCGCTTCGCTTGTCCTTCCAGAGCACACCATAGCTTTCAGTCACCGCTGTTGAGGAACCACCTCGACTTTGGGAATGAGATTCTTAAAAAGATGCCTTAGTCTGGAAACTGAGCTTCTTTGGCGCCATTGTGTGGTTCTCTGTTCCTGCCTCCGGCTGCAGCTTATGCAGTGATGTGCTACGAGGCAGCGACCACAAGAAAAACTGGGGAACTATAAATACTTGCAGATGCCGCAAATTTGGAGTGCTCCCTGCTGTTTATCTGGAAGCTTGTTTAATGTATGGCTAGTTCTATATACCTCTGTTTCTACTTATTGTGTTTTCAGTTATCATTTCATTGTATATTATGTGTTGTCTCTATCCAGCGTCTTTTATGAATTGTCACCTTTTCGTCACTTCTAGGGCAAAAAACACACCATAAGTTGAGGAGTGAAACAAATTAGAGAGAGCGAAAGAAATGAGAGAAGTGACAGCCAATCCCCATTTCAGTGGTGGTTATATCCGATAAGTAAGGGCCAGCAATATATCTGACCCCTCCGGCAGCGCTTGCAGGCTTGGTGGTCTCAGCTGTTGCTGCAAATACAGTGGGTGCGTCAATGTTTCGCACATTTGCGAGTCCAACAATGAAGCGCTCTTCCTGCCCGCAGACCTCGGCAACCGCGAGCCAAGGCTCATTGGCCATGCCCAGCTTTCATCTACATAAGGTGCGAGTATATGCCGTTTCCTAGCGGCGCCTAAACCCGAAGAGGTCTCCGGAGAAACTGTGACGCAAGGGCCGATCCGGCTCCCCTTGAATCTCGGGCTAAATAACTTGAGGTTGAGGCCGCGGCCCAATGGATGCGCATCTACAGATTCGTCAGACGGACGGCGAGAGGGGGTTGTTTCAGGCGTTGCTCGCTGAAACACCCAAAGAAAAGCGACCTCTACCATGCACTCAACAAGGCGACGTGTTTAGCTGACCACAGCAGTGGGCGTTCCCGCAAAAATGGATGCCTTGAAATTTGATTGACGCAATTGTACACAGGTCACACTGTGCACTACGTCATAGTGTCATTTCCTGGCGTGGTGGTCAACTGCCAATGAAAGTATCTCGGGGTATCAAGAGAACCCGGCTCCGATATGGCCAAAGAAAAACCACCATGGCCCAGTCCCAGAATCTGCCTGTTTCCCATTCTCCCAAGGTTGAGCATTCTCTACATTCTCCTATAGGCCAATTCCAGGTGGGGCATGCGAGCTTTTGCCGCGGTGACGGCTGTGCAAAGTGTCCCCAGGATTCGTGGGGCCGGGTTCCGTGCGCATGCCCACCCCACTTGCTCATGCGTGTCGGCGAGCATCCGCGGGGTCACCCTTGCTCCTATTTATGCGGCTACTCTACTCTTTTATTGTTCGGAACCAACTTCTTCAGAACTCATTGAAAGATTAACACAAACACAATTCCATCAACGAAACCCGAGCTTCGGAATCCCAACAAATTATCGAAGTATTCAACACAAAAGGACTAACGTCGATCGAAGCCTTTTCCATTCATTAGCCCCCATCCATACACTAAACCTTCCCCCATGTTGAGAGTTACCAGATTTTCTAGAGCCTTGTCTTCTCAAGCACGCAGACTTGCCAAGAACGACGCCTCTACCATTGACTCCTTCAGATTGCCTTCTCAGACATCAATCAACGAGTGGGAATTCAAGTATGACTTCATGCCAAAGGTCACACAGCCCAAGATTCCACCCGTGAGTCCGGAGGCCGTCAAACAAGACATTGCGCTCACCAAGAAACAGCAAGTTGAGGCCGAGTTGCTCAACAAAGAGGCCAACCAGTCTGCCAAGGTGGAGGCCAACGACTCTGCCGTTTTCCAAGGTGGTGAATCCGTTGCACCCGAGCCAGTATACATTGCGGACGGTGGATCGGAGCCAGTGGACTCTTCGCCAGCAGGCAAGAAGCCAGTCTCCACCAAAACCGCCAACACAGACAAATATGTGCACCTGTCCTTAAACCCTGAGATCAACAACCCTGCCGTTGTCAACTTGGGTGACGAGAACAGAGTTGACCACAAGACTGCTGACGTCGACCACACTTCTGAGATTCTAGATGAGGAGGCTCAACACAAGGCAGAGGCACCAAAGGCCTCTACGCCTACGCCAATCAAGCTCCTCACTGTTCTCGGATTGGGCGGAGTTGCAGGCTATTTCATGCTCGGCAACGACACCAAGAAGGCCTAGACACCAGCCCTTTGCCTACTAGTCAATAGAAACAATAGACAGACTTATCACATGCCCATTTTGTTCTCCGTTGAGCGGAATTCAGGCTCTCTTTTGTCACCCTAAAGAAAGGGGGCAAGATGCAACAAGAAATGTAGAGAAGTAATAATTTAACATTAAATATATTTCATATTCTATTTACATCGTTTAGTAGTGGCGAGAAGCTTCTTGACAGGCTCTCAATTGTTGCAAGTAGTAGTCACAAACTTGCATGTTACCTCCGTTGTCCTCCAAGCACTTGGTGAAGGTTCTAGCATCAGTGTCACAAGTTCTAGCTTGTTGGTTGTAGCTTTGTTGTTGAGCTTGAGCCAAGTCTTGTTGAGGAGCCTCAGCTGGAGCAGAGGAGCCGCTGAACATGGAAGTAATACCGGCACCCAAAGTGTGGCCGATGGTGGAACCGACAGCAACACCAGCAGCTGTGGAGGCCATTTGACCGAACAAACCTGGGCCTTGTTGGGCTGGGGCAGCTGGTTGGGAAATGGCGGTTGGCTGGCTGTGGGGAGCGTGGGAGACTGGAGCAGCTGCAGTGTGAGCAGATCTGGACTGGGTCTTGACTGGGGCGGATCTTCTTTGTCTTGGCATGGTAGATAGGAAACAAGCGTATAGTTTAAAATTTTCTGATGAATGCGTGGCGAGCATTTAAGTAGCAAAAATGTCGCATGCTCGGGTACAAATGTCGGTGGCCACCCGGGGGCGGTGGCAGAATGTCGCGGCGGCGCGAGCATCGTCACGCCCGGAACCCAATGGAATCAGGCGGAATCCGTCACGTTTCACAGAACACGACGTGTTACCAGAAGAAGACCTGCTTCACTGGCAAAGCCTTTTGTAGATTACGAAAATCCATTGCACTGGTTGCATCGTGGTTTCGGTGTGCAGACAAGGCTTTGGCACCCATTGATTGACTGCGGCAAAGGGAATACGCTTTTGAGCACGAACTAAGGGAGAGTAGCTCTGATTGCCGCCGGGTAGTATTTCCGTGGCCACAGAAACGGAGATTTTGCTTGGAAGGCGAATGAAGAAACCACGCAACAACTAGGAACAATCGAGACCGCGGTCGACTAAGTGAAGACGCGCAGGCAGCCAGGCCACGAATCTTGTTGAAAAACATGGCTCATGGAATCCGAGGGCATATTTCGCTGGATCCCAGGTCCTCACAAGGCATAGAAGTAGTCGGCATCTTGCAGCACTTTCTCTGGGAAGTTTGGCCCAAAACGGCTGCAAGCTTCGCCTTTAGTTGTCATCCGGAGCCGACAATGACACAAGTCTTGTGGTGGCCCAACAGCCAACCACGAGCAGCCTCATATACCGCACGCAATGATGACCGATGGCACGTTCTCTAGCCGACTCAGGTGTGGCCCTGATTTTCTGATTGGGCGAAAGCTGCGTCTGTCTCGCCAGAAAAGTAAGGGCCCATATGAAATTGAGCATTGAGTCAGACGTAAAGCATGAACGTAAAGCATGGACTTTTCACCTAAAAGGCCGTCTCTCGCAAGAAATACTCTATCAGTAATCCCAAGGAAATACCACAACTCCACGGGTAGATAGTGCACCCACGAGGCATATATGAAAGAGACCATCCAAGACACCAGGACGTGCGGCGTCTCATAAGCCTGGCCATAGAACCTCAAAGCGACCGAGCCAGCCCACAATGCCCAGAAATAGCCGGGATCCCCCGCCGGTCCCAACCCTAGCAATGGCGCCTGGCCTTGGGTTGCTGCAAATAGGCACGTGACAGACAGGCAGCCGGGCCTCTGGCCACATCTAGCCCACACACAGATGCCACAGTAGCACAGCAGCAACCAGTGGAGCCAGACTCACAATATGCCCGGCTCCAGGCCCACTGGGCGCCACCATTAGACAAAAGAAGGTGGTTTGCAGAGCAACGAGGCAGGGCTCGCAGGCCAAAGTCCGAGATCGCATGTGCCGCACACAGGCCCAGGCGGCACTCCAGGCACAACCAGCCCAGACGTTTGAACCTGTCCATCTGCCGGAACCCAGCCGCCTAGCTTGCACCGTTTGCATCCACAACTTGGCGTTTTTCCGGTCTTCCACTTTATCCTTGCGCCCGCTAGCCGGAACCAACCGCCACTTTTTGCCCAGGCCATTGGTGACCACCTCCAGGCCACCAGCATTGGGAACCCGACTACTGCCATTTGGTGACCAGCACCACTCTAAGCGGTCCACTGCTGCTTTCTGTCTGATCGTCACCACGGACCCCCCTCACACTGGCCAGCAGCACTTGGCAGCACTCTGATACAGAACGCCACCACCCAATCTCTCAGTGTCCACTACGTCACACTTACATTCTTGCCACCACCGGTTAGCACTGGGAAACGGGCCTGGCCTACAAAGCCACAAAAAAACACATAAACTACAAACAACAAACACACAATGTTCCGGCCCCTAGCCTCGACGATCCCCTGGAGGCCCCGCCTACGCACCTGGGTGGCATACTCCACCAGCAAACTAAACCTATACCAGGTGCTTGAGCTACAGCCCAGCGCCAGCATCCCCGAGATCAAGAAGCAGTTCAAGGTGTTGCTGAAGAAGTACCACCCGGACCTCAACTCGCACTTGAGCGAGGACCAGAAAGAGGCCAACCGGCAGAAATTCGTCGACATGGTGCTGGCCTACGACACGCTCAAAAACGACAAGACCAAAAGAGAGTACGACGCCACGCTCAACAGCCGTCACAGCGGCGGCCTGTCGGCATATGCCCGCAGACAGAACCCGTCCGAGTGGCACAACGAGTACTATGGAGAGGCCAAGTACTACTCGCGCGGCAAAGCCTCCGGCAGCTACTCCTCCAGCGGCTACAACTACAAGAGACATCGTGTGCACAACTTCTATACCGGCGAGGGCCCCAAGTCCGGGTCGCTGCATTTCTCTGGCCGGCACAAGAACCACGGCGACCGCTTTGACGTCCCGCACTTCGACTACAACGAGCACCTCTCGAAACTACTAAAGTTCGAGCAGCGCATCATCAACAAGCGCTTGACCGACGCCGAGCGCGAGGCCATTTTGCGCCAGTTGGCGCCCGACGGCGACATGTCCAAGATTGACGAGGAGACCTTCACCAAGCTTTTGATGAGACAGGCCCAGAGAAGCGCTGCCACTGCCCACACCCGCACCTCCGCCACGTATACCTCGTATAATCCCTATATGTACCAGGGGCCCAACAATGGGGAATCCGAGGGCGGCATTGGTGTCAAGGCCTTTCTTTTTGCGGGGGGCGCGGGCTCGGTGTACTTGATCTACCAGGCCATCGCCGGTTAGCGGTGCCTGCGGGTCTTTGTCTTTGGGTGTTGCACTGATGGCGATTTATCTGACAGCAACATGATGCATTGGTCCTTGGCACTAGCCTGAGACCTCAGGCGCTCAAGGGAATGACGGGATAGTGGACGCGATGTTCAAGACCAGCGTTCAGTGGGATACTAATGGTCTACTGGGATCCACTAGTTTAAGATTACGGATAGAATACAGCGATAAGACGGAGCACTCGCAAGCCCATTGCGGCTTCTACAAATTCTAGCAAAGAGTTCAGTAGTATTTATATGGAATGTACCAGAACCAGGTGGAAGCAACGAGCCAGGGCGTTTCTCCATTATATTAAAATGCAAGGAAATGAGGAGGAATTCTGCGCACGCAGAGATTAACGATCGACTTCACCGAACACCAAGTCCATGGTACCAATGATAGCAACGGCATCAGCCAACAAGTTACCTCTGGAAACATGGTCGAATGCAGCCAAGTGCGCAAAGCCCGGAGCTCTAATCTTACATCTGTATGGTCTCTCGCTACCGTCGGAAACGACAAAGACGGCCATCTCACCCTTAGGAGCCTCGATGGCAGTGTAGGTCTCACCGGCTGGCACAGCGTAACCCTTGGTGAACAACAAGAAGTGGTGAATCAAGGCTTCCATATCCTCCTTCATCAAGGATCTTGGAGGAGGGGAAACCTTGTAGTCCTCAACCTTGACTGGACCCTCAGGCATGTCGTTGATACATTGCTCGATGATTCTCAAGGATTGTCTGAACTCAGTCATTCTGCACAAGTAACGGTCGTAACAGTCACCGTTGATACCAACAGCAACGTCGAAGTCAACCAATTCGTAGGCATCATAAGGCTGGGCCTTTCTGATATCGTAAGGAATACCAGAACCTCTGAGCATAACACCAGACAAGGAGTAGTTCAAGGCGTCGTCAGCGGTGACAACACCAACATCACGAGTTCTGTCCTTCCAGATACGGTTGTCGGTGACCAACTCCTCGGTTTCATCGATTCTGTCACCGAACTGGGTGGCCCACATGTAGATGTCGTCCAACAAGCCCACAGGCAAGTCTTGGGAAACACCACCTGGTCTAACGTAGGCAGTGTGCAATCTGGCACCACTGACTCTCTCGTAGAACTCCATCAACTTCTCTCTCTCCTCGAAACCCCACAAGAAAGGAGTCAAACCACCGACATCCATAATGTGCGACAAGACGGACATACAGTGGTTCAAGATACGGGTGATCTCACCAAACATGGTACGGATGTACTTACCTCTCAATGGCACCTCGACGTTCAACAACTTCTCGACAGCCAAGGCAAAGACCAACTCGTTGGTCATCATGGACACATAGTCCAATCTGTCGAAGTAAGGCAATGCTTGCATGTAGGTCTTGGACTCGATCAACTTTTCGGTACCTCTATGAAGCAAACCGACGTGAGGGTCCGAGCGCACAATCTCCTCACCGTGCAACTCCAAAATCAAACGCAACACACCGTGGGCGGCTGGATGCTGAGGTCCGAAGTTGATGGTGAAGTGTCTGACTTTGGTGTTTTGCTTCTCGACGTGGGTAGGGTCGTCGTCGCGGCCCCATGTCATGTCGACCTCGTCCATGGTCTCTGTGAAGGTGGTCTTACCCAAAATGTAGCCTTCTTCGGTGACGGTCTGGGGCTTTTGGCCCATGGCGTTTGTGTAAGGTTTAGGTTCTTCGGCGGCGGCTCTCAATCTGGCGCCTGTGGCGAAGTGTCTTGGCGCAAGGCTGGATGCCCGGCCGATTCTGGGAATGGCGTTTCTGAAGAGCATGGTGAAACGGTGGTGGAGCAGCAGTGAAGCGGCGGTGGAACGGCAGTGAAACAACGATGGAACTGCGGCGAAACACGTGGGTTGTGCTGACGGCAATGGTGGTTCACTCGGGTATGGTCCAACTGGGCGTGCTGGTCCGTGCTTGGGCTGCGGGAGTGCTGAGAAAAAAAGTGTGTTGGAAAAAGGTGGGTGTTTATTGGATGAGAAAAGCCCGTACACCCTGCGGGCTTCTTGGGCTCGCATCGGTACCTCCCCCCGTCTTGGTCCCTTGAGGAGCGCTCATGAATGTTAAAGCGTAGAGTATGGGTATGTGCATAGGATAAGAGAAAGTACTGGAAGCCTTTTGGATGACTTTCTGAAGCTTGCAGCACCACAAATAGAGTGTTTGGCTATGTGAGGAGTACTCTAGATACGCCTTGATTTCCGTAGAGGATGCGGTGGCTCAATGGCAGAGCTTTTGATTCCAAATCAAAGGGTTGCAGGTTCGATTCCTGTCCGTGTCACTTTATTTTTTTCCCGCGGCGCGCAGGCGCGGCAGGCATCTCCAGACGCATCATCACCTCCAACTCAACATACATACCCGTATGCTCCAGCACTAGCCATGGGCAAAAAAAGCAAAGCGGACCCGGCACCCGATGCCAAAGCTAAGAAAGGCAAGGACGCAGACAAAAAAGGCGGCAAGGCCGAGCCCGACAAGAAGGGCGGCAAGGCGGACGCCAAGAAGAAAGGCAGCGACAAACGAGCCAGCGAGCAGCCACAACCAGACGGCCCAGCCAAACCGCAACGAGGCCTAGCCATTGGCGACAACTTCGGCTGGACCGGCAAGCTCCCGGCCACGCTTCTCATCGAGCATTGCCAGAAACAAAAGTGGAACAAGGTGGTGTTCGACATGCGCAAGACCGCCAAGGGCTTTGTCGGCGTGGTGGACCTCAGCTGGAAGAACCCGCGGACCAACGAGAACATCCACTTGCGGTGGCAGCCCGAGGCCGAGCTCCTTGCGCCACGGCCCACCACCAACGAGGCCCGCCACTATGCGGCCACCTATGCCATGTACCGGCTCAACCACGTCAAGAACCTCAAGATGGTGTTGCCCACCATCTTCCGGGACTTCTGGGCGCTCATGGAGACGCGCCGTGCCGAATTGGCCCGCTCCGACAAGGTGGCCCACGACCGCTACTACAACGCCAACCCGTTCCAGGTGCATTTGGACAAGGTGGCTGCGCTCGAGTTGCGGGAGAAGGAGCGCCGCGGCAAGGAGAACTCCGACACCAAGGTGCGCAAGCCGACCATCAGCATAGGCGGCGGCAACGGCCCCACGCCCCCAGCGAAGACGGCCGCCAGGGGGGCCGGAGCCAAGGCCGTGGCTGCACCGCGGCCCGCACGCCCTGCCCTCCCACAGCTTCCGTTCGGCAAGAAGGCCTGGGAGGGAGCGCCGTTCGTGGACTTCCCGACGGAGATGCGCAGCGCCATCGAGGCGTCCGTGCGCAGCCACATCTCGTGGGCCGAGCCGCTGGCCGGGCAGGCGGACGTGGCGCTGCGGCAGGCGTGGGACCAGCAGCTCCAGGCGCTTGGGTTCCGTGCCTCGCACGTGGCCGAGGCCTTGCTGCACACGGCGTCGTTCGTCGACAGTCTCGAGTGGCTCTTGTTCCACGTGCCCGAGGACGACTTGCCCGTGTACTTTGCCCGCCGCGACGACGACTCCAGTGTGTCCTTGAAGATCTCCAAAGACATCCAGAGCGAGTACCTTCTCCAGAGGCTCATGCTTTCGGGCTGCGACAAGGCCGAGGCCTGGACGACGTACTTGCGCTGTGGCCGCGACGAGGCTGCTGCGGCCACGGCGTTGGCTTATGGCGCCATGGGCATTGTCCAGTCGCCCGACGGCCTGCAGCAGTCGGGGGCTGAAGACCCCGAGGCACTCGACACCTGGCGCATGGAGCTCGAGGGCATAGGTGCGGTGGGCTCCAACGAGCTCGAGTGCCTGAACGACGACCGCATTGTCACGGTGCAGTTGAACGTGGCGGGGCTCAAGAGCAACATGCTCCTGGCCAAGCTCTTCTTCACGCCCGCATACCCGAGCGCCATGCCCGGCGTGCAGATCGTGGTCAACGACCCGTCCTTCAAATTGGCCAACTACATCAAGAAGTCCATTCTCCTGCGCTTGTACTGTTATGTGCGCGACAACAATCTCTTGGGCGACTGTTTTGTCTACTCCATTGTGGAGTGGTTGGAGTCCAACGTGCTCTCGGTGATCAAGGACCCGGGCGCTCTCGTGGGAACGGCCTCCAAGGCGGACGCCTCTGCATCCTCTCCCGTGGACGCCTCCAAGAAAGCCTCCACCCGCAGACTGGCCAGAGACTCGCGGCTGCAACTCCTGGCCGCCGAGCTAGAAGCCGCCAAGCAGGACTACGAGGCCCGTGCGCTGTCCAGCAAGCTCCAGGAATCGCTAGCCCAGCGCAGAACCTTGCCGGCGTTCCAAAAGCGCGACCAGCTTGTTGACATCATCTCCTCCAACCAGGTCACGCTTGTCACCGGTGAGACGGGTTCCGGAAAGTCCACCCAGATCGTGCAGTTCATCTTGGATCACATGTGTGCGGCCGGCGACTTCTCTTCGTCCATCATCTGTACGCAGCCCCGCAGAATCTCCACCATTGGTTTGGCTGAGCGGATCTCGGCAGAAAGAGTACAGACCCTCGGCCAGGAAACCGGGTACGTGATTCGTGGAGAGAACAAGACCTCCCGTGCAACCCGGCTTTCCTTCGTCACCACCGGTGTTCTCTTGAGAATCATGCAGTCATTCATGAGCAACTCCCTGGCTCGCGACGCTTCCTTTTTCGACAAGCTCAAGTACATTTTCATCGACGAGGTGCACGAGCGGTCGGTGGACGGCGACTTCCTTCTCATCATCCTCAAGAGTCTTTTGAAGAAGATGCCAAACTTGAAGATTGTCTTGATGTCGGCTACCATCAACACCTCTGTCTTCATGAACTACTTTGACACCACCGTCAACCACATACATATCGAGGGCCGCACGTTCCCAATCACAGACCACTATCTCGAGGACATATTGCCCGACTTGGACTTTTCTGTGGAGACATATGACGGCCAGGTCTTGAAGCCCCGCGCAGATTCGCATTTCTTCAAGTCTGGTACCCTCAACTTCGACTTGATTGCCCAGTTGTGTCTCCATATTGACGACAAGCTCACCCTGGAGAAAAACAAGGGCTCTATATTGGTCTTCTTGCCGGGTATCATGGAGATCAACAAGTGTATCAGGCAAATCGAGGCGCGGTACGCCAAATCGTCGGGAAAGACCTCCTGGTGCCTTCCTTTGCATTCTGCTTTGACTTCACGGGACCAGACGCGCGTGTTCCAGTCGCCCAAGGGAGGCGCAAGAAAGATCGTCGTGTCAACCAACATTGCAGAGACGTCCATCACCATTCCCGACTGTGTGGTGGTGATTGATGCGGGCAGACAGAAGAGCATGTTTTTCGACAACAAGTCCAACAGCTCGCGGCTCATCGAGGACTGGTGTTCGCGGGCCGAAATGGCCCAGAGACGCGGTAGAGCTGGCCGTATCCAAGCCGGTACTTGCTACCATTTGTATACGCGCGAGACCGAGAAGCTGGTGCTTAGTCAGCCTGTGCCAGAGATCAAGCGCACAAAACTCGAGAACCTCTACTTGGTGGTCAAGTCTATGGGTATCGACAAGGTGCCGGAGTTCTTGAAAAATGGAATTGATCCTCCGGAACCGCAGTCTTTGGCCAAGGCCAAGAGCATGTTGCGGGAGCTCGGTGCATTGAGTGTTGATGGCCAGGACGATACTGTTGAAAGACTCACCCATCTTGGAAAGTACTTGTCCTTCATTCCCACGGATCTACATGCAGCAAAGCTTCTTATCCTTGGGTGCATTTTCGGCTCAGTAGAGATCTGCTTGACCATCAGTGCCATCAGCTCGTGCGGCAGCCCGTTCTCCAACAACTTCGAGATCAAGGACCAGGTAAAGGCAGCCAAACAGAAGTTTGGCAAGAACCAAGGAGATTTGATTGCGTCCGCACTTGCATACCACGAGTGGGAGGCGTTGCCCAGCGGCCAGCGGAAGAGCTTCATAAACGCCAACCACTTGGGCTACATGGCGTTGCAGGACATCCAGTCGACCCGCGCCCAGTACTTGCTGACCCTCAAAGAGATGCAGTTCGTGCCACTTGACTACAACAGTCGTAGCGAGCTGGCCAGCTTCAAGGACCTCAACCGGAACGGCACCCAGTACTCGGTGGTGCGGGCCATCATCACAGGCTCGTTTACCCCGCAGCTAGCCCGCGTGCAATTGCCCGACACCAAGTACACCAAAAGCTTGGTGGGAGCTGTGGAGATCGACAGCGACGCGCGACAAACCAAGTTTTGGATCCGTAACGAGAAGTATATCGACGAGTTGGACGAATGCATGAAAACGCCGTCCACTGAGCGCCACCACTTCCAGGAAATGCCTGCTTCGCGGGCATTCATCCACCCGCTGTCGTTGGTCTTCTCGGAGCTGGGATCGGCATACAACCCGACGGCGGCCGCATCCGCCGCCGCTGGCCCGGAAAAAGACGCCGACGCGCCAGTGCAGATCGACCTCACGCCCAGCGCCAAGTTGAGCAGCGCCAACGCCATCCACAAGTCGCCGTTTGTGGTTTACACGTCGTCCAGCTACACAAGCAAGTTGTACTTGCGCGACATCACGCCCACCAGCACGCTTGGCGCGTTGCTTTTCGGCGGAGAGATTCTGTACGACTTGTCGCAGCACGTGTCGTCAGGCAACCGGTGTCCGGGGATTGTCCTCGACAGCTGGATGCCCATTCGTACCTGGTGTAAGAACGGAGTTTTGGTCAAGAGGCTTCGGATGCTTCTAGACCAGGTGATCGAAAACAAGTTGTCGAAACGCAGTGGCGCGGACGATGACCAAATCTTGGACATCATATTGGGCGTCTTGCAGTTGGGTCTCAAGTAGCCGGTCCGGGCGGCTTCTAGGTCTGAATGGGTGCCAAAGCTGTGGCTGCTGGCCGCTCATGCCGGAACAGATGCACGATGAGCTCAGCAGCAACGCGCATCGCATCACGTGCTTCCCCACCACTTGCCCTCCACCACTCTTTGCTTTCGGAAGCTTGCCACTTTTCCACCGCCATCCACACAGAATCTCATGTCTTCTCTGTGCTCGGATGCAAAAGGCGCTCAACGGCATGCGTCTCGCTCGCTGGCAAAGGCGCCCACGCCACAAGCGCGGAGCTCCGCCGCCGACACTGGCGCCCACGAGACCGCTCCATTGCTCGGCAGCAACAGCTCGGACCAGCACCCGGACCCCAAGAAACCCAAGGACCCCGAGGTGAACCACGAGGAGCTGCACGATCTTCGCGAGCTTTCTGATGCTGTCAAGGAAACTGTGCCGCTCCACGACGATCCAAGCACTCCGGTATTGACTTTCCGGGTGGTGCTATTGGCAACGGTCTTCATCATCCCGGGTGCTTTCATAGACACGGTCAATGCGTTCCGAACCACTGCTGCTGCCTACTCGATCTTCTTTGTGCAAATCGCGTGCCATGCGCTTGGCCAGTGGATGGCTGACCACGTTCCAAAGAGGCAGGTCACCATCCGCGGCTTTGGCCGTGTCTGGGGCAGCTTCAACTTGAATCCGGGCCCATGGTCCATCAAAGAAACTGCTCTCATAACCATCGCGGCCAAAAGCGGAGCCACGGGCAATTTGGCCATCAATGCGTTTGCTTTGGTGGAGATCTTCTTCGACTTCCGTGTGCCGACCGTGGCTGCACTAGCGTTCATGTGGGCCATCGTCTACATTGGCTACTCGTACGCTGCAATCGCCAAAAACGCCGTCAGCTATGACCCCAAGTTCCAGTGGCCCCAGACGCTCATGCAGACGGCGCTTCTACAAAGCCAGGCCCGGGCTCATGGCGACCCCAGCGCTATGGAGAGCGAGCTGGACCCCACTGACCCCGATTCTCTGCAAGAGGAGTCCCCACAAGAGCAGACTGCAACATCGCGTTCGCAGATGTTGATTTTCTTCAAGGTAGCCTTGGTCCTATGCGCATGGCAGATGCTTCCGGAGTTTCTTTTTCCCATGACATCTTCTATAGCCATCCTCTGCTACCTCGCTCCACACAATCATAACATCAATTTCATAGGGTCGGGCCTTGGAGGCATGGGTTTCATGAATTTGTCTCTCGATTGGGCCAACATCACATCCCAGATCATGTTATACCCTTACTGGGTGCAAGTCGTCCAGTTCATTGGCTTTATCATCGGTGCCTGGATTTTGATTCCGCTTGCCAAGTGGTCTCCGTTGTTTTCCTATAAGCATGGGTTGATGTCAAACAAGCTCTTCACCGATCTGGGCGATGTCTACCCTACGGAGAAGCTCATCACTGATCTGGGGACCTTCAACAAGACCGCCTACGAGTACTATGGATCAGTGAACTTGGGCCCCCAGCGTGCGTGGAACATGTTTTTCGACTATGCGGCCTACATCTCTGGAATAGTCTGGGTGGTTGCTTTTGCCTGGGACAATTTGAAAGCCAGCTGGACCGGGTCCAACAGGAAGTACCTGGATCGGCTCAATAAGCTCCACCGTGCGTATGCGGCTGTGCCATTTTCGTGGTATGCCTTCCTCTTTGGAGTGTCCATCCTTTTGCTAATGCTTACCCACAACGTGGGCTCCCTCTTCATGCCATGGTGGACCTGTTTGGTGGCGTTGGTTGTGGGTTCTATCATCATCACGCCGCTCATGTGGTTGTATGCGCTCTCAAACTTCCAGCTACCCGTGGGAACCTTCAATGAGCTTCTATATGGATACCTCATTCAAGATACCGATGTCAAGCACCCTGCTGGCGCTGCCTTTTTCGGGAGCGTGGCTGGCGATGCATGGTACCGGGCGCAGTTCCACTTGGAGCTGATGAAATTCGGGTTTTATAACCATATCCCACCGCAGCTAGTATTCTTTGCTCAGGTCTACGGCGAGCTCATTGGCATACCCATCAACTACTTATCATTCCGGTGGGTGATGTCGTCGAAATGGGCTTATTTGATTGGAGAAAAGAAAGACCCGCTTAACCAGTGGACCGGTCAAGCAGTGCAGGTGTACCACACAAACGCCATCCAGTACGTCATCCTAGGGCCGCGGAGACTCTTCGACAAGTACCCTGCCTTACCCTATGGTTTTATTTTGGGCATTGTTTGCCCTTTGCTTGTGGTGGCGCTCCACAAGAAGTTTCCCAAGAGTGCTTGGAACTTCCAGCTCTGGAACACCACTGTGCTCTTCTCCACGCTCAGTCACTTCTACGGGAATATCTCTACAGGCTACGTCTCGAAGTTCATAGGCGGGACGTGCGTGCAATTCTATGCATTCAGGTATAAGCATGAGCTCTGGTCAAAGTATAATTACGTTGTGGCTGCGGCCTTGGACACGGGCTACAACTTGGCCATGACGATCATATTCGGCATTGTGTCGATGGGAGCAACGGCTCCAGCGTGGTTTGGAAACAACGCCGACAGCATCGAACGATGCTTTGCGTTGTGATCTTTTAGACACGCAAAATAAGAATTTTGTATTTATAGACACGAATCACACAGCGAAACGGTAACTCGGAAGATCCACTTGCGCCATGGCGTGCACCCTGCACACACCACACTTCCAATGTAGCCGGGCGGGCCCAACAGGAAGCGGAGGCGGAAGCGGCACCGCCACTCGAGACAGGGCCCGGCTCATCTAGCAAGTGGCCCGATCGAGGTGGAGCAGTGCCGAACGGCGGTGGGCGGCACCAGACCCGTACACCACAAACACCCGTGCACCACGAGATACCTCAAAGCGAAAGCCAACCACACCACAGCACAACAGTGCAGCCTCCACGATGAGCCAAAACCAACCAAACGCGCCCAACCAGCCCACCGCCAACCAGCTGAATATGATCCAGATGATCCAGCCGGCGCAGGCCACCCGTCTTTTGGAGGCGCTCAAGGAGGAGCTCGCGCAGGCCAAGGCCGCCGGCCAAGACTCCGCCAAGGCCCGTCAGCACTACGCCAGAGCAGAGCAAATCAAGCAGGTGCTTGTCAACTACCGCCAGCAGCAACAGCAGAGGGCGGCCGCGTCGCGCATGAACTCGGCCGGCTCGGCTGGCAGTCCTGCCGCCAACATGAGCGGCGGGTCTACGGCAGGCCTCAACCACACGGGCCCCGCCAACCAGGGCGTCAGCGCGGCGCCAATGGCCCACAACGTGTCCTTGGGCAGTGGCGCCGGCCAGACCGACTATTCTGCCGCGCAGCCTGCGGCCACGGGAGCTGCCGGCCAGCAGATGGGTGCAGGGTCTAGTCTCGGGTCCAACGTGGGAATGGGCCCGTCGCTTGGCACTGCCAACGCGGCTGCACAACGGCCGGTGTCGGCACAGCAGGCAGGCGCCCCGGCAGGCCAGGCCGACGCCCAGGCTCAGCTCCGCCAGCCACTCATTGGGGCAGGCGTGACCACCGAGAAGTACAACCAGGTGCGGACCCGTCTCCAGGACTTGGAGCGGCGCATCCGCACCCTCGAGGCCGGCAAACGGCCCGATATGAAGCCCGAGGAGAGCACCCAGATCGACAACCAGCTCCAGGAGCTCCGCTTGAAGTACGGCCAGTACTCGAAGTTTGCCTTGTACATGAGAAACCAGTTGAACGAGCTGGCCCGCGGCCCCGCCTCGTCCGCCCTGATGAGTGGCAGCCCGGTTGCCAACCAGGCCACGCCCGGTGCCTCCAACGTCAACCCAGCAAATAACCTTGGCCAGCCCGGCCTGGCGCAGTCCTTGACGCCCTCCGTGACCAACGCGCTGCTTGCCGCAACCAACGCCAACGCCAACGCCGCCGCGGCCGCCGCCTCGTCCAACCCCAACGGTGGCGCCGGCCCAGATGGTCAGAACTCTGCAGGCGGCATTCTTCCCGTGGCTTCTGGTGCAGGAACACCAGGGAACTCCGCAAGCAAGGCCCAGTCTCCTGCTGTGACCAGCGCGGTTGCTGGCGGCGTGAATATCTCCCTGATCACAAAGCCGAGCGTGCCCTCCATCCCGATCCTGAGCACCATCAACGTCAAACCTCACAACCCCATCACATTAAAACCCGGCCAGAATAGCGTGCGCCCTACTCTCAGCGGCGGCGGCACCTCTGGTCTCGGTCAGGTCATCAACTCGCCTGCTATCATGCGCATGCCTACGTTTGACGTTGCTTCCACGGGTCCGATCCAGGACAATAGTGGCAGAGTTTTGACCAAAAGAAAGCTCACAGAGTTGGTGAACACCATCGGCGCAGATGAGGGAGATGGCAAAACCACCATCGATGGCGATGTCGAGGAGTTGCTACTTGACCTTGCTGACGAGTTCGTCAGCTCCGTGACCACTTTCGCTTGCAGATTGGCGAAACATAGAAAGACAGACTCCATTGATGTTCGTGACGTACAGCTACACTTGGAAAGAAACTGGAACGTTCGTGTGCCTGGCCACGCAATGGACGAGATCCGCAACATGAGAAAGTGGCAGCCCAGCTCCTCCTATAACCAGAAGGTTTCTGGTGTTGATGTTGTCAAGGCTGTCAACGGAAACATCAATTAAGTTGGACTACTTGGGACACGAGACCGAAAATGGCCCTCGGTGCGTACTAGCTACTGCCATTACTGATGAGTGGTTGTCATTAGTCTTCGACACTAATTCGAGGGCGCCTGATGCGTGGCAATGTCGAATCGGTTGGTTTTATAAATTATTAAATGTGTGTGATTTCATTTTGGCTCTGTACTTATTCTTTTTCACATTAGGCGAGTGATGAGATAAATGGTTTGAGACTAGCCTAAAGCCCGGTACTTTAAACGTGATTCACCAAGAATACCTTCGTGAACCCAGAATTTGAGTGCCTGTGATGCCACATAAATAGACAAGCCAGCAGCCATCGATATGGCTTGGATTGACATTTCATCCATATCCTCATCAAAAACTTGGATTACTTTTGCTTGTGCAGGTGTCACCAAAAACTCTTTTGTAGTAGTGCCGAGAGTGAGTTCCAATCGGACAGTTCCTAATGAAGGTACAAGCTGGAGTTCCCGACCCCTTCGTATGTGATTGTAGTGAGTGCAGTACGCAGCAAATTCCGACCCGAGAGGAACGTTGAAGTGATCATTATCGGACAACGACTCAAAGACTGTTGGCCAATACATCTTCGAGAGGATTGACAAACGGAATGGTACCAGATGTGGCGTGAGGCTCTGGGAAATACGGGAATTGAGGAACAGACTGTCCTCGATGTCCTTGATCATGACGTCTAAGGTAGCGAACTCGTTGGCACCAAACCTAGCCTTGAGCAAGTCCACGTACTGAATTATACTCTCTGTAGAAAATTTGCCGTGCTGAAGTAAACGATCACCAAAATACTTGGTGAATTCATCCACAAAAATGGAAGTCAGGTGTAGAATAGAGGTCAAGGCCTCCACAACGTCCAAGACTTTGCCCTTCTTGAAATCTGGAAGAGCATCTATAGGATCAGGACACCAATGAATATCCGACAAGTCATCGACCGTGGCAGTCGTGGATTTGGAAGGCGAGAAAAGCGTGTTGGACAATTCTATTAGCTTGTTGGAAGCCGGATTTGTGTCTAGCATGCCTTTGACCAACTGAATCACCAAATCCAGTCTCGACCTCAAATATTTTCGTATGGGACGAGCCACCTTATCGAGGAGGACTCCCGATGGGTCAACCAACAAGAAGGACTTGATAGTCTTGGTATAAACAAGGACTATATCCACCGTATTGGAGGCCAGATTTAGAAGGTGAAGATTGCATAAGTGGACAAAAGAGTCGACCAATTTGTTTCTGTGTTGGGTGCTTTGGTCAACCTCTGTCTCGCGGGAAGTGAATGTCAAACACTGATGTAGTTCTGAAAGAGCGGTTGAGGATTGTGGGTATGCCAGAACCAAGGAGTAAATCTCGCTGATGCGTAGCGAAATGAGTTCGTCATGAGCTATGCGGATCAAGAGCTCCACTGAGGGGATGTCGGAAGAGGCGTCGTTGCCACAGGCAACGACAAAGACCGGATGCACGTAATTGATGACCCACAGCTGGATGCTTTTGAGAAGCGGGGTGTCCCAGACTTTCGTGCAGTGGCTGTGAATCTCAGCACAAATGTGGTCGGTGGTTAGACGCACCACAATAAACTGGATGATGGGAGCCATACCAACAGCACTTAGCACCTTTAAGAAAGGGATTTGGGTCGCGCTAGCAGCATCCGACTGGGGAGGTGGGCCCAGAACGGGCAAAGACGGCTTCAAAGGCAGTTTGAGGGAGAATGCAGCGGCGGACGAGGAAACAGAGGGAGCTGCGTCCGAGGGCACGTGGAAGACAAGACCCTTACTGTCAAGCGAGGGCGGGACAGAAGCAAGGGGTTTGAAAAGCAGCAGCGCAGAGGAGATGGCCGGGATGTTCTTGAACAAAGACAACTCGGACAAGGACTCAAGCTCGGCACGAAGGCGCACCAGCAGCAAGTAGCGGAGAAAGAAGGAGTTGAGGCCACGCAGGAACAAGTCCACGGCAAACAGCGCCAAGTTGAGCACGGCCAACTGGTGGGAGTAGTAGGACAACAAGGAGGATATGTGGGAGACAATGTCGAGGAGCGGGTGTGCGGCGCAGAAGCGGCTAAAGTGGAGACGGAACTGGGCGTCGATGGAGTTGAGAAGGAGCTGGGCAAAATCCCGATGGAGGTGCTTATCCTTCAAGCAGCGGCGGGCCGCCGAGCGGACCCTAGTCAGGGCTTCGGTGGGCGGCGGGTCGTTGGGGAAAAGGTAGTGGGGCAGGAGCCAGTCGAGAAGCACGTGGAAGTCGTTCTCGAGATCATGCGGATCGGCTAGCAAGTCGGAGAGATTCGGGAAAGGCGCGGCCGTGGCAACATGGGCGGCCGTGAGCGGCACAAGGGGAGCCATGCCTTGTACAACAGGGGTTCAGGAGCCTGTGTGGGCTGGACGTTGGTGGGCTTTAAGGGTGGTGAGGAGGGCCCGGGGGTGGGTTGGGGGAAATGTGGTTTGGTGTAAGGATGCGATGGAGGGGTTCAATGGTAATGGGGCGTGGGCAGGTGTCTGGGTTTTGAGTGTACACTATGGACGTGTGGCAGAGTGTGGGCGTATGGCTAAGTAAGAATATGCTGACGGAGGAGGTTGGGGCAGATCATAGACCTGTGTGGAGTTTGTGTGTATTTACACGGGCCGCGCGGCTGCTCAGATTTTGCAACTACCCACGCACACGTGACGGGCCGAGTTGGAGGGCGTGTGGAGTGGCGCTGTTTTGGGGTGGTTGTATGGGGGGCTGCTGGTGGCAACAATATTGGATGTGGCGTGGGTGGAAATGGGTGGAAGTGGGGAAGTGGGCGGTAGCTGTGGTGTTGCGCTTGGGCGCTCACTGAGCCCCAGGTGGGTAGATTGCAATGGCAGGCAGATCGTTGGATCTATGTGGAATTTCAAATTCTTTCTATTGTTGTTTTCACCATGTGTTCTGTTGATGAATTGGCCAAACGGCTTGAGTCTGCACGGGTGTGCCCGCTTTTCTCGTGTGTGTTTTTATTCTTCTTTGCTCATGTAGATTTGCGAAATTCAGGTGGATTTGCCTGAAAATGTCGGCCGTGCGATACTTCGAAAACAGCTGCAAATTAAGAAATAACCAATGTGGGTCGGTCCAGACTTGAGGGGATACCAGAGAGGTTTAAGCACCGGCCAGCTAAAAAGGAAGTAAAAAAAGATTTTCTAGAAAAAAGAAATACAGAAGTGAAGATATACAGAAATAGAGATATACGGTAATAAAGATTACAGGAATAGAGATATACGGTAATAAAGATTACAGGAATAGAGATATACGGAAGTAAAGATATACAGGAATAAAGATATACGGAAGTAAAGATATACGGAAGTAAAGATATACGGAAATAAAGATATACGGAAATTGAGATATACGGAAATAAAGATTACAGGAATAGTAATATACACAAATAAAGATTAGAGAACTAGAGCTATACGGGAATAAAGATATACGAAAATAGAGATATACAGAAATACGACTTCCTAGAATCAAGAAATCCAGAAACAAAAATATACAGAAGTAAAGATTACAGAAATAAATACAGAAGTAAAGATAACAGAAATAAATACAGAAGTAAAGATAACAGAAATAAAAATAACATAATAAAGATATACAGAAGTAAAAACAACTTTTTGAAAGAAAGATTCACAGAAATCGAAATATACAGAAGTAAAGATACACGGCGTCTCGTCTAGAGTGGACATCAGGACATAAATCCGAGGTGCACTCCGATGGGCGGGCCCAGATCCGAAGCTGGAGTGGCGGGAGCAAGTGCAAACCCGAAAAGGAGTGGACTCCAGCCAACAAAAGCAGTGGCAGTCCAGCTCGTCAGCGCAAGGCGTGCCAGGCTTTCACTGCGGCGTGAACAGCAACTACAACGAGAAACCCGCTAAACATACCCTACACACAGCCCAGGGCGCAAGAAAACAAGCCCCAACGGCACCAGACAGAAACGACGGGCAAGTAAAGAAACCGCCCCAACAATACCAGAGAAAAGCCCGGCCATAAGCCACTCGGTGAGCCCTGTGCGCCCAGCTGGACCCACACACCAGCAGCAGCTAGGCCAAAGCCAGCAGCCAGCCAACAGGACTACCGCAGCAAACAAATACAAGCGCTCAACCACAAGTCGTGCAGCAGACCAGGAAGCCTTTGCAGAAGCCAAGAGCCAAAGAAAGCCGCCAGGCATCCTTCCCAAAAGCCAAGCCCGACCCACTGCAAAGCCACCGGCCACTGCGAACACACCCCAGGCCCTGCGCACTGTGTGCCTCTGCAACCGGGTCTCCCACTCCACGCGACTGCAAGTCGGATGCGGACCAGCACACCACCTCCACCACCCCAGCACACCACCTCCACCACACCAGCACACCACTTCCACCGCCTCAGCCCAATGGTGAGTACCAAACGCAAATGGCACCACGACTGGAACCGCCCGGCGGCCGGCGGCGCCTGCCCACCCCGGCAGCAGACCACGGCCGCCACATCACACCACGCCGTGACCCCCAACGCTCCTACTAACCCACAGTCACCCAAGCTGGAGCTCCGCAAACAGCTTGCCTCCATCACAGGCGCGTCCGAGGCTGCTGCCGGGCGCTACCTCGAGAAATACAACTACGACCTCCACTTGGCCGCAAACGCCTACTTGTCCGACAGTGCGCTGAATGTGGACCCGCTGTTGCTCCTGCTTTTCGACAAGTACAAGGACTCCGACGACTGGATCTCCGTGGACGGCACCTTGGCGTACTTGCTGGACCTCCACATCGACCCGGACCACCCGTCCAGCTTGTCCTTGGCCTACCTCTTGCATAGCCCCCGAATGGGCGACTTTGAAAAGTCCAGTTTTGTCTCTTTCTGGCTGCCTCTTCTCCCCCGCGGCGCCCTGCTCCTGTCCATGAAAGACATCATTGCTGCCCGCCACCTCCACATCTTCTCCTCCGACCTGGACTTCGTTCCCTTCTACCGCTACTGCTTTGACTTCATCCGCTCCAGCGACTCCAGAATCAAGGCCATTTCCCCCGACGACGCTGTCGACTACTGGAAGCTTTTGTTCTCAGAGAGGGCAAATGTCCGGTCCATCCCGCCGTCTCCCGCAGACTCCCGCCTCCTGCAATGGTACACTTTCATCCAGGAAAACCTGGTGCCTGTGTCCAAGGACTTGTGGCTGATGTTTTATAAGTTCTTCACCGACGTCGTTGTTCCAGACCCCGCCTACCTAGCTGCATACGACGAAATGAGCTCCTGGCCCAGTGTGGTAGACGAGTATGTCGAGTGGCTCCGAGACAATGGTCTACTACAAGAGCAAGCTTGATCCTCCGGTATTCTTGATTTTGTACTGCTCATGTATGTTTCCTACACAAGCCTTTGTCACTGGTTCTGTCAACAGATACCCCCTATATATAATTTGCCAATTTGACATCTGGGCATGGCCCCACCCATACAGTTCTTGCCTCCGCGTGGTTGCGGGACGCACCCGCTCGTACCTTTGGTAATCAATTCAAGAGCCGCTCTATACTCGGCTTTCGAAACGTCATGAGAGCTTGCGAGGCCTTGGCGACATTGTTCATCTCCTCGATTTGCGACTTTTCGATTCTCTCTTGTTCCTTGCCTAGAATATTGATCACGGAATTCGTGGCCGGAATCTCACTTCGGAACATCCGTTTACGCGGAAGCGCCGGCACGAAAGAATACCCACCATGCACTGAACCCCCGCTGCTCTTTCTCTGGCCTTCTTCTTGTTCTTGATTGTTCACCTCCCTGTAGTCACACGTGTATGTGAGTGCCGGGTCTGGGAGCGAAAAGCTTTTGTGGACCAGCGACGCTATGGGTATGGTGAATGGCGATGTCTCAGAGGAAACCAGCCCGAGCTTGCTCGAAGATGATTGCAGAAATCTGAAGCCAAAGGTGTTCTCGCCGTAGGACGTCAAGTGTGTTCGCAACCCTTGCACTATACCATCGTTATTGATTGTTGTGCCAACGCTTTGCTTTTTCATCTGATCAAACGCAGCGCCTGACTCCGCATTCTCCGCGGGAGAAAAGACGTTATTTTGGTACTGCTCATTGATTGCTTTGGCATTGCCCAGCACTTGGCCCTTGTTTTGCGGCAGGTCGGGTTTTGACCCTGATGGCAGTTTGCTCAGCTCTTGCATTTCGTCCTCCTCATCCACGGACGCAATCACAGGCAGTAGTTCCTCGCCAAACACATAGTCAACATCTATATTCCGGTACTGGTTGACGTCAAGGGGAACACGCGAGTACCCCACGTCGTAGTTATAGTCTGGGCGGGACTCCCTGAGCAACTCGTTTTGCCTTTGTACAATGTGGTGCAAATATAGAATGTACTCCACCGAAGTCTTGAGAATAGTCAACTTATACATGCCTTCGTTTTTGGACGAGGCTGCTGCAGAACTGCTTCTGATTCCGACTTTTTTACCACTGGATGGGTCCATGGCGCGGCAGGCAGGAATCAAGTACTGAAGAGCCTCGAACTCCCGGTTGATCTTGATGCGCCGGCGTTTCTCAATCATGGAGTGCATTTGCTTTGTCTCCGCTTTGCGTCTGGCAAGTTCCTCCTTGTCCACAGACGCCGAGGATCTTCTTCTTTTCTTTCGAGGCTGCTCTTCCACAATTCCGAAATTACCACTCGCCTGGCTATAGTCATTTGAGAGCACCTCGTAATTGTTGTCCTCGGGATCAATATCTTTGTTGAGCTGAATAATGGTGCTCTTAAGCTTGGGAGGCGCGGGTAGCATGGTATATGGAGGCGAGACCTGGGGTAGACGGCTTGTGGGCAGATTGATGGGAAATGAGGCGCCTGGTGAATGCTGGAATTCCACACAACAGACGGAGACTGAGGGAAAAGAGCTGCAATAATAGCTTGAGCAAACAATTCAGGATCTTTGCACCGCAGGTTAATTTCTGGATTTCTTGCATAGATAATAATTTCTGGATCCCATGCATAGATATGTCTGAGCACGGCTGGAAGTGGCCGCGCACGTTGACCACACCACGCAGCAGCCCACGTTTCGCCAGCCCAGCCACATTGAGGGGCTCTGCGCACCAGAATTGAATGGGGGCACCGGAATTATACAGCCCGTACCTGATTTTTGTCTTTGACACAGGCGGGACCTACCAGTGGGGCTGCCTGAGGCATTTCAAATGGGCTTTTTAAAACCCGGTGCACCCACACGTGGGGCTTCTAATGAGCGGCCTGCACGCAGAGATTATTAGTACTGCGCGCCGCGCCTAACACGTTTTGGTCTTCTGACCATAGGACGCAACATCCGCTGGCGGGTCACGTGTGGCCATTGGGCCGGGGAGTCCCTCTTGCAGCAGAGAACCCCTTATGCCCCGACAACAAGAGCTCGGACTCGGTCGATGCAGGTATCCATGGTCTTGCGGCCGTTCCAGTGAAACGTGTCCAATTGTTTGTGGTACGCCACCATCACATTGAGACCGCCGTGGGGCGTGCTCACACACGAGCACACCACATGTGTATCAGTAACACTCTGGCTGAAGTACACCTGCTTGGCGAACCACGAGTCTTTCTGGAGCAGCACGCAGCCGAGATTGGATATCTCGATGGTGCCCCGCACATCCTTTTCGATCTTGCCCCGCATGTACTGCCAAATATTCACATAGTCCAAGAGCCCTACGCGCATGAATGGCTTCCTATTCTCGAAGCACCTTTTCAAGGCGGCGGAAATTTGCAAGGCTCCCGAAAGAATGCTTGTGCCGGGCTTGAGAAATTCTGACACAGACGCAATGTATAGCCCGTATCGGGTGGGCTTATCCGGGCAGAGACGTCTCCCGTTAACTGCAATGGCAATGTTCGAGGAGAAAACACCCAAATGTGGACGGAATGTCTCCTCCAAGCAACGAGCAAACTGTGCGCCAAATAATGCAGTCAACGTAGTGCCATTCAGACGGCAAATCTTGAGGGCCTCCGCCGTTTCAGCCTGGTCAAAGCGAAGCATGCGGTAAACACTATCGCTACCTGCTGTGTAAGGACAGGCATTGAAAGGAGGTTCTCTGTAAAAATTGGGAAGCGCTTTGCAAAAATAGCTCTCATAGAATTTCAGAAGCCACTTGGGAAGAAAGACCTGGAGAAGAGTGGTGAATTTGAACCAGTTGCCCAGCTCATACAAATCGGTACATTGATCACCAGCCAAAGCTATCTCGAGCCCCGGATGATCCTCTGCCACGAAAAGCACCTCCTTCTGAACCAAAGCTTCTTGCTTCTCCGAAAGGGGCGCCAACTCCAGAAGAAGGTCCTGGGCAAAATGCACGGCAGAGGTTCCGTCAAAGAACATGTGGTTGGTGGCGAAAATCAAGTACTGGTGGCCGGTCAGAGTCTCGTCTAAAACCATCAAGTACCACGAGGGCTTCTCGATATTGGTGGCAATCCGGACTCGCGATAATGCCTCGAACACCAGGTCGTCAAACACATCCACCTCCTTGTTGACTACCAACTCCGAGTACAAAATGCGCTCGACAGGACGGATGTGAAAGTTTTTCCCATTCAGTTTCTCATCTTCATGCAAGAGACTCTGCTGCTCTCCCACAGGCTGGTCACGAAACGCATTGGCATAGAAAAAATAGTGTTTGGGGATCAAGTTCTCAAGGGCGTTCAGCAACAAAGCGGGCGTAATGCGTTGATTCAAGAGCACCGATACATTGAAGCCACGGTTCATGAGGCCAGTGGTGTCTCTGTGGATATAGTACCTCTCGAAGAAGCCAGGCGAGCGTTCCAATTCCATGTTTGAGCTAAAGTTCCAGTAAAATTTCTCGGAGAGGTTTCGATATCCAAACGGTGTCCCAGTTTGGTGTTGTGACAATCAAGCGTGCGTTGTAGTCAGGTTCTCGCGGTGGTGTGTCCAGAAAGAGTGCGGTACGTGCTGCACTTTCTAGGAATTTTGAGGCTGGAAACAAGTTGGATCCAAGGCGTAATCAATCAAGGGGGATTATACCGATGTCAGCAGAAGATATGCTAAACGACGGTGGCTAAGTAGGGTACTGCAGCCTCGCTGCGATTAGCCAGATTTGTATGTGCCTGTACACAACACGGACTCGCCTCTACCACAGTCGCGCACTCTCATCGCTTTGCTCATGGATCATCTCTGAAGCACATTTTCACCTCCACCCCCCATCACATCTTGTGGACCTCGAGCCGAAACCGCTTTTTGAATACGTCATCCTCTTTGGAAGCCGCATCTGTGTACCATTTCACACTTCACCTCCCACCTGCCAGTCCCCACGTGCCCACCTGCCCTAACATGACTCTAATAGTTCCGGGAGACTCGCTAAGTTCACACTTTGACTCCGAGTCAGCAGTGACCATTGGTCCTGGCATATACAAGTGCCCAAAAACACAGAATATCATCCCTGTCCAAGCAGGCAACATTAAAGAGGTCAAATTGGGCCGCAACTCCAATCAAACCTTGGTATACGTCGACTCCAACACTAAGAGATATTTGCCGCAAGTCAACGACTTGGTCTTGGGGGTTGTTGTGGGCGTCTATTCCGATTTTTTCAAAGTCTCGCTCCAGGAGTTCCTGCCGGGCGTGCAGCTTTCCATGATGGCGTTCCCAAATGCAACAAGAAAGAACCGTCCCAACTTGAAAGTCGGCCAGGCCGTGTATGCACGTGTGTCGGAGGCTGTCCCAGAGGTGGTCAGCGAAATCGAATGCATTGACCCCGAGACCGGCAAGGACGGAGGATTCGGTCCTCTCGATGAGTTCGGCTACGTCTTCGACGTCAACATGAATTTCGCCCGTGAGCTACTTTTCAACAAATCCAGTGTTTTTTTGGAAAAACTCGCCTCCAGAGTTTCCTTCGACATTGCCATTGGAATCAATGGAAAAATCTGGATCAAGTGCGGCTCCAAGGACCCAGTGCCCACCGCCGCAGCCACGGGCGAGGATGTTGAGATGGCCGATCCACAAGACAACAAGTTTTCTTTGCAAACCCTCAAATTATCTTTGGGTGCCGCCAATTTCTTGAAAGCATGCCAGACCGTCGGGCCTGAAGCCATTGACTCCGAGTTGAAGAAGGCATTCCGTGGTCTTGTCTGATTCGCCAAGCCAAAATCCATGTGACTGGCAAGTAGAGCACCTAATCATACGTACGAAATACACAGGCAAACGCCACATGATCACCAGTAAACAGCCGTGTGCAGCGACGGATGACGACTGCGTCTTCAACAAAACATTTTTGCTGGAGCATTCGGGCGAAGTTGCCGCTTCTCCTCTCGAGCGTATTGCAAATTAAAGTCACAACGAGTCTAATAGTTGCAACTCTTATCAAATGCGCATTGCAATCGCCGGAAAAATATCAAAAAAAAAAAAAAAATAAACGCAGACATTCACTTGCAAACGCAGCTCTTCGCATCGCAGTAACAGGTTCAACCATATTCCAATAAGATGGGTAAGCCCGATCCAAAGGTGATTGCCGAGCAGAACAGACGTAAGATTGAGAAGGACAAGCGTCGCAAAAATTACCATGACTCGCAAGTGCAGGGTACCAACAACTCGTCGATTGTGTCAAAGCGATCGGTGGAGATGATCTATGGACCCGTTGTCGAACCTCTGGCACAGGAATGGTTCCGTCATTTTGTGCCCAAGGGCAAGCGCCGCTCACCAGCTATCAATAGAGGGTACTGGGTCCGTATGGAAAGCATCAAACAGGCCGTGCACATGATACAGTCCCGGTATGCGAAGAAGGTTAACGTTGTGAATCTTGGCTGTGGATTCGACCCATTCGCTTTCAAGACTTTGGCGGAAGATGGGCCGGAGAACTTCAAGTTCTTTGACTTGGACTACCCTGAGCTAGTGGCCCGCAAACTCTCCATGATCAACGAATCCAAAGAGATCCTCGATGTCATTGGCCCCCTCAACCAGGTCTCTGACGAAGACAAAATGCTTGGAGTTGCTATGGCCACCGATACCTATCAGTTGGTGGGTTGCGACTTGAAGAACTTGAAGTTGTATGAGCAGCAATTGAACAAACTCATTGCGACCTCAGATGATACCCCTACTATCTTCATCGCCGAGGTGTCGTTAGCATACATGAAGCCCGAGCATGCGAACCCAGTGGTCGACCTTCTGGCCCAGCTTAAAAACTCACATACCATCTTACTCGAGCAGATCATGCCATCTGGCGAGCAGCATTTTTTCGCCCAAAAAATGTTGTACCACTTTGATCACTTGAGATCTCCGTTGCAATGTGTGAAACAATATTCCACAAAGCAAAAGCAACACGCGCGGTTCAAAGAATACTATCCGAATGTTGAGGTTGTTGACATGTTCGAGAGCTGGACGCATTTGGTGTCTGAGAAGAAGAAAGAATTGGTTGCCTCTGTGGAAGATTTCGATGAGTGGGAAGAGTTTATTATCTTTTGCCAACACTATGTGGTCATTCATGCTACCAACGACACTTACAATCTTTTCCCTGTCAAAGCAGAACCTGTGAAGACTCTCGAGAAGCAACCTTTGAAGATTGTATCCGAGCCATGTGTTCAAGCCAAATTCTCTGCATCTTGTCCAGGAGAGTTAGGTGTGTATACCATTGGAGGCCTGTTTCAAACCAGGTTGGACACTTTGGTAGTCCAAAAATATGAGAAGGCTGCCAGCTCATTGAAGGAACAGATTTCTGTGGATATTGCAGGGGAAAAGCCGTCTGGAAGAATGGCACACAGTCTCACAAAGATAGGGGATGGAAGTTTACTCCTAGTGGGCGGCCGTACCAGGCCTGGATTCCATTTGGATGATGTGTGGACATTTAACGAGGCTTCGTCGACCTGGACAAAACACGCTAGCTTAAAAAGCGGGATCTCACGTCATTCCGCCGTCGAATTAGATTCCAATTCGGTTTTGGTGTTTGCAAGGGGCGAGTTCATCAAATTTTCCTATGATGGGCAGGTTCTCAAACAGGTTGAACTCCAATCACGCGGTGAAATCGACAGTTTGATCAGTGCAGGCATGTCCTATTGCCCCATCAGCAACAAGGGATACATTGTGGGAGGAATGGTTGAAGAAGTGGGCCCCACGATTAGCGACAATTTGTACGAATTTACTTTGCATGAAGGTGTGGTCAGCGTGTCCCGTATCTCTCATTCTGAGCACTTTCGCCGCATTGGCCCCATGTGCAAAATACTGGGCACCAACTTGTTCATAATGGGTGGTGCAGGTCTAGAACTTCAGAATCAACACACCACAGTCATTAAGTATGACCTTCTTCAAGATGAATTCATTGGTATGGAAATTCCAACGAAAGTTTGGCAAACCTTCCCGGTTTTTGTCGGCAGCCAGTTGGCAAGCTCATATATATTCGGAGGTGGGGCTGTCTGTTATTCGTTTGGAAGTTGTTATAACCCGGGTTATCAAATCACGCTTGAGTAGCTGGAGGCTCTCTTTCGCTTTAATATTTAGTCACATAGGGCAATAGACCATCATTTTGCACAGCTCTTCTGTAGTCGGGCCCTAGCGCCCTTCCAAACCCTTGGGTAGCAAAAGTTTAATTTCGTTGTTGCAAAAAGTGCGGTACGGCCAACGTGCTGAAAAGTTTGTCATGTTACAAAGCACCGGCGGCCTGCTGATCTCTATTGATTTGGGGGGAGATTCCGTGCAGCCATGCGCGCTTATTTGCACCCACATGTACAGCAGCAAGAGGAGTGTAGATTATAGATTCAAAAGCCTCAGTAGCACAAGAGTGTAAAAGAGCACATCCACGCCAACTCCATCGAAGCCCTTTAAAATAGGATGTTCTCTATACATCAAAGGTTCCAGGGTCTCGGTTTGTACTATGCACGCGAAATCTGCTCGAATCAAGACATGTGTCGGTTGACCCGACCTGCATTCTGCAGTAAATGGTGCTTAACTATGCAGCCTATTCATTTCCGCTAAAAGCGGATTGTTGTCAATTAAGTGAAACCGACAAGGGAGGCGGAAAATAGGGGATTCCATCTTAAGAGATATTCTTCTTCCCGACCACCCGAGGGTTGTTGGGCTTGGCTTTCGCCGAGGCGTGCAATCAGTCGCTTGTCCAAAAGTCACGCGTCAGCTGATTAATTCCGCAGGAGGTCAACTATAGGCGAACCTCCAGAATAGCTGTGTACCGCAGGATCTGAGGTACGGTCAAACTTAAAGAAAAAATGAAAATTTTCTTCAACTTTTTGCAACTTCAGCTAAACAACCGCTCTCCGGCTCATAAGAAACATTGAATGAATTGTTCTCCTCATCGTGAGTGCTGATTATGAGTAACTGCTGAATCCCCACATAGAATGAAACCTTCCCTCCTGGCAACAGTCCGTGATAATCCGACAGTCACAGCCTAGTCGGACAGCTATTGTTTTCGACCAACAAAACAAAATATTTTTTTTTCCTTTCCCGACAAAGTGGAAGAGCCAATGCCTGCCCATACAAGCCCGCTACGCTTCCGTTGCTCGCTTTATGACAATTTTGATTTCCTGTCAACTCAACGACCTTCCGGCCTGCACCCCCTGTTTGCCAAGAGGAAGCTGCAAATACAGATTGATCATAGTCGGGCGAGATTCTCGGAAACCCCAAAAAAATACCAGGGGGAAATGGAAGAAAAAAAAAAATATGCGGGTCAAAACGTTAGCAACGGCAAAAGTCGGGCAAAGCAAACAACATAGGCTGCTCTACGATCCCTCGCCACCGCAGAGCTGACACACCGCATCTCGAAAAATTAATGCCAGGAGTTTGTGGCAGCAGAATGGATCCTTCAAGTTTCAGATTATGCAAGCCAACAATACCCAACGAACCAAGGCACCTCCTCTTTGGTGTCGGAAGATTGTCTCGCAATCCAAACATTTGCGCCGTGCATAACTCGCCTGGCTGTACCAACAGGTGGGCCTGGCTGATTGTGCGAGACATGCGCATGACGCGCCCGCTCTATACACACATGGCAAAGGACGCTACTTGCCTAAATCATCACCCGAAGCCCTCCCTCTGTTTTCCTAACATCTGGTCTTTCTTCTTCTAGAAGCGCTGTTTCTTGGCCCATCTCCCTTTGTGGCTGAAAGACTCTTTTGTTGCGTTGGTGCCCGTCGCTGCTCCACCAATTGATCCATTCCGTCTAGGAGTTTTTATCAGCCCGCGTCCTTGGTGTTATCTCCTCCCGGCTCGGCCGGCTTTTTATACCCAGAAAATGTCTGCCACTAACCACCTCTATTCGCCCTCCTATGGACAAGACAGCCAGCTCATGCGAGAGTCTCCTGCTCTGCGGCATACATCGCTGCCCTTGGCCTGTCGTTTGAGTCCCTCGCTTATCAGCTCCCACGAGGGCGAGGTGCCCCTTTCAATGCGTTTTTTGCAAAAGCCACCGCGTTCCGATTCGGAGTTGAGAAAGGCCGTGGATACAACAAAACGCAACTCGATACTCAATGCTCATCTCCTACCCGAAGACCCACTCTCCCCTGCAGAAGTTGTGTCTGATGACCGGGATTCCGGGCCCCTCAGCCCCGCCCCGCATGCTGCCTCTCCAAACTTGGTGCGCAAGAAGTCCGGTGAAATAGTCAAGTCTTTACTAAAGGACAAGCAATCTTCGATTTCCTACCGCTCCCGCTCGTTGCCTTCAACGCCAACTTATAAGCAGGTTCATTTCGGAGGTGATAATGACGTGAAGTATTTCAAGTCCAAAGATCGTCCTGCAGCTATACTGGCTCTGAACTCCCCGACTCAGAATTACGACGACGACGAAGAAGATGATCTGTCAAGTATACCGTATTTGCTTGATAATTTCGGCAATGACTACCGCTACCCACCTTCGAATCGTTCAACACCCCGAAGCTACTTCGACTACTACGATGATGAACTCAACTCTCACGTTGATAACAATCATGGTTACTTTCCTACCCCAGAAATCACACCTCAACCGGAATGGCGTCTTGAATTGTGCAATTTTTCGTTTGATTCCTACCATGAGAGAATAGTTAAGCATCACCAACCCTTATTTTTGGAAAATATGTTTGTATCAGTGGATGGGAGGTATTTACTAGGCCAAATTGCGGTTTTAAATTTAGCTTTTGAGAAGACTGTGACTATACGTTACACTTTGGATAATTGGTCAACTCTAGTTGAGATGGATGCTTTCTACATCCCCGACTCACCTTCCATACTCAAAATTCATAATTATGACCGATTCATGTTCAAAATTTCTTTGGACCTGTTTATCAACTGTTCAAACATTTCACTGTCTGCATCATCAACCCAAAGTATAACATCCGAAATGTGTTTCAGGTTCAAAACTCGTGGGCTTGAGATGTGGGACAACAATAATTCCCGCAATTATCTTTTCAAACTACAAAGATCAAGCTCCAAAAAATCAGAAGTTACTTCTTTCAGTATGCCGCAAGGCGCAAAAACAAAACAAGATAAGCACATCAGGAGACCCAAATACTCTTCATCATATCTAAAAAAGATGAATTCTGATCCTGGCAAAAGTCCTGAACTGAGCACACATCATTCAAGTGATTCATCACCGGCAACACCGGAGTCTCCCAAATCTCAAAAAGCACTCCCCAAAAGGCTGGGGCCAAAGCCAAATAGCGCAATTGATGATTTTGAGTCAAATGGCTGTTATCTTTCATCGCCGACATTGCTTAATTTCAACGGGAAAAACAATTTTCATGATCTTTTGATTGATGTTGATAGCAGCGAATCCCCTGAATCTCACTACGAAGGCAGGATATTTTCCACTGACTCCCCTCATCAATTTCCAATGAATGAATCATTGGCTAAAAGGAAGCCACCGCCAGACGGTTATCTTCCAGGATCCGAATCTGAGATCCTATCCAGCGGAACCAAGAAGCCTCATGAGTCCATGACTTATAAAGAGCTCTTGGATTCCTACTGTTTCTTCAATTCTAACTCCAGTGACAGCGGATCGAAAACTTCCCTCGTCTTGAGCGAAGAGCCATGCACGAATATTGATGCAGCAAGCATCGGCCCTAATGATCTGGGAAGCATCGATCCTGTGTTCACTGTGTCTTCCTTCTTGAAATAATTTTTATAGAAATCTAAACAAGCTTTTTAATTGTAAAATGATAAAAAGTAATTTATTTTTGAATCCTTATTGATACTAACCCTAAAAACTATTATGGATTGACCTGGAGAGTCAATCGGAGAGTGAATTGAAATCAACAACAGTCGTTGAAATTAAACATTTTGATGCTTCCTGTTTCCAACCCAGCAGCAACCATATGGCTTGATAATGCAACGCAGCTTACGCTTGCTTGGTTTGCGAAGGTATGCAAACACTTTCCGTTTTGCAAATCCCACACCTTGATGAGTTTGTCATGTGCACCACTCACCACTCTGAAGTTATCGGCACTGATAGACCAAATGCCCTCGATGTGGCCGAATTGCGTACGGATGCATTTGCCCGTTTTCACGTCCCACAACTTGATGGTGTTGTCCAAAGACGACGTCAATAAGTGAGATGGATAATTCTGGTTCTCGGGACTTTGCGATGCATCTGCACCCATAGCGTTTGCGGGTCCACTGGTGTGATTTGCGGCCTCGGGGCTGCCTTGCTGCGTGGTGTCTGGGAACGTTGGTGCGTGGTGGGTGTTCACTGGCAGTAGATGGCGGTTTGGATGCTGTTCGTTGTGGTGCAGTTGGTCCAGACGCTGGTGTTCGTGGTGGAATGGTTGCTGGTTCGAAGGGGATTGAGAGCCAAAATGCTGATCGACGACGAGATCGTCGCCCTTGTAGATGAATGGAATGACCGTTTGGATCTGTCCGACGTGGCCATTGCTTCCGATTCCACCAAATACCTTGAGGCACTGGTTTGTGGTCATGTCCCACATTTTCACGGTGGTGTCGTCGGAGGCACTGAACACGGTGTTCGAGGGCTCGTGTATTTTGACACAGTTGATGCAATCGGTGTGCCCCCGGAGGGTGTAACAGGTTCGGGAATCCACGTGCCACACCTTTATGGTACAGTCCGTGGACCCCGAAACGATTGTCTTGTTGCAAAAGTCTATGCTGGACACAGCGTCATCATGGCCCCTGTAGGTGGAGATGCACTGGCCCGTGTGGTAGTTCCAGACCTTGATGGTGGAGTCCAAGCCGCCGGTGATCAACTTCAGCGAGTCGAAGGCCAAGGCAGTGACACCTTTCAGGTGGCCCGCCAACGTGCGGAGACACTCCTGGGTGTTGACGTTCCAGATCTTGATGGTGGAGTCGTACAGGCCCAGAATGAGATACTTGCGGTTGAACTGGAGGCAGGCCACGCCGTCGGCGTGGCCCACAAACTCCGTCAAGGTGTGAGCGCCGTTGCGCCAGTTTTTCTCGAGCTGGTACCGCTCACTGTAGACGCTCTTCCAGGGTCTCTTGCGGGGCGCCGCCACGGGCACCTCCGCAGTCTCGTCGGCAGGAGCATTGGGGTCGCAGGGCTTGTGCCGCTTGGCATCCGGCTTCGGATCGGAGTAGCGGGCCCGCTTCATGTGCATGAGCGGGAGCCCCCAGCCGCAGTTGGCACACTTGCGGTCAATGTGCTGCTCGCACATATGGTGCCACACGCGGTCGTCGTCGGCCAACTGCTTCCACTTGCGCGACACCTGCGCAGCATTGCACAAGGACTTGCAGTCGAGGTAGCACAAGATCTTGAGCGAGATCTCCACGGGGAGCGTGGCAATGAAGTCGATGCGCACCAACTGGCTGATTTCCAGCGAGATGGTCAGGAGCTGCGGGAAGCAGCACTGTGACAAGAGGCCCTTGAGGATCAAGGCGCGGTGGGACCGTGGCGCCGCCGAGAAAATCGACCACACGTGGCTGATCGCCTCCTGGTCCCGCAACGGGAGGTGCTCGAGCTCCTTCTGGATCTTGATCATCTTGGTCTCGTCGGCCTGCTTGTTGCACATGATGTCGGGGTTGTGCCGGTAGCAGAACTTGTGGATGTTGTCCTTGGGGATGTTGGACTGGTCGTTGATGTGTTTCATGAGGAAGGGCGTCACCACAGAGACGTCTGTGGAAGCGTTGTTGCCGTTTTCGGGGGCCTGGCCCTGCTTGGCCAACTTGGGTCTCTTGACAAGATTCACGTCGGGGGAGTCGTTGTCTTCCCACGCCTCGGGTTCCGGCAGCTGCTCGAAGGTCAAGGGGGCCGACGGAAGCACGCCCCTATCTAGAATCGACAGGAGGTTTTTGGAGGCGGCCTTGTCCGACTCGGGCAGATGGCAGGGATCGTGCAAGTCCATGGGTGGTGCGGGGGCGTGGTGGCGGTGGGAGGCGGCTTGGGTAAGGGGCCGAATGGGGCGGGTGGGGTTGCTGGGGCTCTGGGGCTGGCTGGGGTTGATGTGTGGTTGTTGTGTGGGGCGTTTCAGGGTCGTTGCGGCGGCGTTTCAGGTACGTGGCAGCGGGGTTTCGGCGGTGTCACAGCAGCGTGTCGCCCGGGTGTCAGCCTAGTCAGAAGCGTCTAGTGTGTTGGACTGTGGATCCCGGTGGCTGGGCGGGTGTGGCTCACGCCTGCGCGGGCCCAGCGACTTTTGAGGTGTACGGGTGTCATGTTCAGACATGTCTACATGCAGGCGCAACCTTAGTCAGCCGTGCCCATCCTCTGTGGCGTTCGAGAAGCTTCTTCTGGGCCATCGAGTCAGACATCAGGGCCTTGGCCCATACCCCGGCCATGGGGAACGCCTCCTGAAGAGCGCCCGCGCCATCCTCGGAACTCCGACAGACGTGTACTGCAGACGCCCCGGCGGCCCCGACCCGCTCCAAGATCAGCAGCCAGCGCCTACCTCGCGAGCGCACGGGCCGTGTCACAAGGAGTAGCCCGACACGACGGGTGCCCTAAAACGAACCCACCGGGGAGCCGCTGAGTCAAAGTCACGTGCGTGGCACGTGCGTGGCACGTGCAGGGGTAGCCGCCGGTGCTGTCGTCCTGGCCGCATCGAGTGGCCACCAACCTGCGCGCAATGCGGCAAATGCCACGCGAAGCAACCTGCGCCAGGCTCAACAGACGCTGCTTAGTCATTCTGCCCAGAGGGCGAGATGAGGGCGGCTTATATGCCGTACCGAGATGACCAGCGCAGCGGCCGCCAGCCACCAGCGGCACGCCACAGTCCGTGGGCAGAAGACCGGCCAAGCAACCGGGTGCCACCCCAACATCCGGGATCAGCCCACCGCCGCCCAAGCACCCCAAAAAAACCCCGCCTTCTGGCACCTTCCAGAAGCCCGGGCGCATTCTGGAAGGTTCTGGTGCACGGGTGCCGCGCACCGCTTCCACACGCTTCCACCTCGCATCACCCGTTTTCCTCCGCACGCTTATTAACAGCCCGCGCCGCCATGAAGAGAACAGACTCCCACCCCACACCAGAAGACAAAAAACCCCGGATCGATATGTCCAGTGAAAACTTCCCCACCATCAGCGACCACGTGCAGGGCGCCGGAGCCGCCGAGACGGACGCCAACCCCGTGCAAGAGGTCGAGTCGTTGTGCATGAACTGCCACAAGAACGGCACCACCCGCATGCTTTTGACCAAGATCCCGTTTTTCCGGGAAATCATCCTCATGTCGTTCGAGTGCCCCCACTGTGGCTTCAAGAACTCGGAGATCCAGCCGGCCGCCCAGATTGCCGAGAAGGGCTCCCGGTACGTGTTCAAGATCGAGACTGCTGAGGACTTCAACCGCCAGGTGGTCAAGAGCGAGACCGCCACGTGCATGTTCTCCGAGCTTGAGTTGGAGATTCCTCCCGAGAGAGGCCAGTTGTCCAACATCGAGGGCTTGTTGTCCGAGATGGTGACCAACTTGAGTGCCGACCAGCCGGCGCGCAAGGAGGCCCAGCCTGAGGTCTACGAGAAGTTGGAGCAGTTCATTGCCAAGGTCAACGGCTGTCTCCAGGGCGAAAACTTGCCACTTACTTTCTACGTCGACGACCCCGCCGGTAACTCCTGGATCGAGTACAAGCCAGACCAGCCTGCCCACAAGTGGTCCATGTACGAGTACGCTCGTACCGCCGAGCAAAACGTGTTCCTCGGCTTGCTCTCTGCCGACGACGTGGCCCAGCAGAAGAAGGTCGAGGCCGACGCCAAGAAGGCTGCCACCGATGCCAACGTGTCTGCCTCCTTGAAGAACCCCACCTCCTCGGGCTTTTCCTCCACCGACAACGACGACATCGAGAACTTGAACAGTGAGGTGCAAACTTTCCACGCCACCTGCTCCACCTGTTTCCAAGAATGCCAAACCAACATGAAGACCGTCAACATCCCCCACTTCAAGGATGTCATCATCATGTCCACCGTCTGTGACCACTGTGGCTACAAGTCCAACGAGGTCAAGACCGGTGGTGAGATTCCTGCCAAGGGAAGAATCATCACGTTGAAGGTCACCGACCCAGAGGACTTGGCCAGAGACATCTTGAAGTCCGAGACCTGTGGCTTGAAGATTCCTGACTTGAACTTGGACTTGACCCCAGGTACTTTGGGTGGCAGATTCACCACCATCGAGGGCTTGTTGGCCCAGGTCTACGAGGAGTTGCACTCCCGTGTTTACTCCGAGACCTCCGACTCCATGGAGGAGGAGACCAAGCAAAGATGGACCTCTTTCTTTGCCAAATTGCAAGATGCCAGTGAGGGCAGAATCGGCTTCACCGTGGTCATGGAAGACCCAATGGCCGCTTCCTACATCCAAAACGTCTACGCTCCAGACAATGACCCTAACATGATCATCGAAGACTTCGAGAGAACTAATGAGCAAAACGAGGATTTGGGTTTGAACGACATGGTTGCTTAAGTGGCTTAGTACAGAGGGATAGAGAGTCATACATATAATGAATAATAGACAATGTTATAAATGATAAATAGATTAAATTTTCGTTCGTGTAGTTTGCCTTGTGTGACCCACAACTCGCGGAAGTCTGCCGTGGCTGCGAGGACGCAGACAATTCAATCACTGTTAAATCCATCTGATTATTAAACAACACATCTTAGGATGAATTAGATAATAAGTAGCTAGAATAGCCGTTTGAGCTCTATGTCATCATCGGGATAAGAAATGCTTCGTGCTGCTGGCATGTTTTGCGTTCATGTAACTAACACGCTGTTGCCGCGTTTATCAATGGGGTTCCGATAGAAATGGAAGTCTATCATACTGTTCTTAAAGTTGGAATTCATCTAGTTTATCTCCGCTCGTATCTGACATTGAAATGAGCTGAGGACTAACGGCTTTCACTTCGTCAAAAAACTCATCCGTAGATATGTCGCCTCGCTTCCACCGAACGTACTTCCATCTGCAAGCATAGCCTCGAAGCAACTCGAGACACCTCTTCTTCTTGAGGCGCTTGTCAATCTTCTCGTGAAGGAGTCTGCATTCCAAGAAATCAATAAGAACAAGACATTGGCCCGTGTCGAATGAATTGTATAGTGGGATCTGACAAAGAAGCCTTGTGAAAGAAATGCCAGGCTCTTCGTGTAATTCCATATTGATCTTGGCTTCCTCCATAAACTGCGCTAACAAGTTTCTTCTTTCCTGGATCTTAGGCACATCCATTGCTGCCATGATGGAATTGATAGCATCGTAATCAATGTCAATATCATAGGGATCGCGGCTACGCCCTCGTCTGGTAATCCACTTCGAGGTCAACTCGGGAATCTTTAACGAGCCCTGGTAAAAATGGAAACTCAAAGACCCTTTGAGGGATTGCAAAAACGGTATCAAATTTTCATATTTGATGAACCCTGTGCCTTCCGGATCAAACTCCTGCCATGCTCTTTTGAATTTTCTTATCTCGGGTCTTGAGATCAAGTGATGGTATTTAGTACCGCCTGCAATGTAACTGAAACTGTCCAAAATAAGTGAGACGAAAAGATTGAGCATGATGTACATGGAGATGATGTTCCAAGACATGAAAAGGAAGTATGCGTACTGTTCGTTACCGCAATCTGATACCCCTAGCTCCTGATTGACATAACAATATGGTTCTTCAAGAGTAAAGTCCTCCATGATATAATTCCAGCCCTCACCAAACGAACATCTAAACAATAAAATCAATGCTTTGGGAACGGACCGAAGATTTATATTGTTGGAAGTGTTAGGACCAATTTTTGTTAGACCAAAAACTTGATTGAGCGCAATGGCGTATGCTAGGAAAATGATAAACCATGTAAACATCAACGAGAATAAAGAGGGAAATGCAGCTGATGCGAACTTGAGTAACTGATTTAACCTGTCACTTCTGGGAAAGAGGAAAATTAACAACGCCACCAAAAAGAGCTTGTTGAAATTGATGAACAAACTTCCAGAGTATATTTGTGATCCTGTGCATGTGGATATCCAGGCACCCCAGCAAACAACATAAAAAACAACGTTCCACTTATTCGACACAAAAACTCTGTAGCCTTGCGCTATGAACATCATAGTGTAATGAATAAGAAAGGAAAAGGTTGAAATGTAAAACAAAACGTACCGAGCATTTGTTGGCACACTCACTGGGAATGTTTCAAAGACCAAAGCAAACAAGTGAAGAGTCAAAGCTATACTTAACACAGAGCCCCACACCTTGTTTTTGCCCACAGTCATTTTATAACAGAACCTGCGGAAACGAGAGAGTGCCTCGATATTCTTGCGCTTCGAAGGGCGGACTTGACGTAGGAACTTTTTCACATGGTACCATTGAATTTGAATATCGGTAAGGTAAGCCCTGCCGGTGACTTTCGAGTAATTAATGATGATAACAGAAACGAATAAAGTCAAGATAAAGACAGTACTCACAAAGTTGAAGAAAATGATGAACAAACCGTTGATTGGGGATGCCCACATCTCTTGCGGTGTACCAACTCCCGTGCTTTGCATGACGTTGATGAGCAAGTCGGTCCATCCTTCTAAAGAGATGATTTGATAAAATGTTGAAAACGATGAAGCAAACCCATCCATATGTAGGATTGGATTCGTGTAAACATTCGGACTAACCACGTCCCAATTGAAGACTGTATTTTCATACTCGTTGATGCACTCGCCATAGCTGGAACTTCCATCTAGACAGTAGCCCAATCTACCGTTAAAGACATTCAATGCCCAAACAGAGAAGGGATAAAGCAAGGTAAGAGAGATGATTGCAGCACTAAGGATCTTTCCAAAGCCAGAAAGCATTGTGAAATGAAAGTTATTCTTCGCTGTCTCACTGATGGTCAAAAGTCTCAATGCACGCAAGGCTTTCAATCCACGAACAATTCTCGACAAGTCTCCATCGTTGACAAGAAATGCTGCAAATTCTATCCACAATGATGCAAGAGCACCAAAGTCAAGCCAATTCCATGGAGACCTTACGTAAGCGTTCGGGGTAAAAAACACTCCATCGGCAGTAACCTTGATGAAGAACTCTAACGTGAAAATGATTTGAAAAGAAAGATCAATGTAAAACGACCAATTCCACCGTCCGTATATATTCTGCACCTTCAAACGATAAAGTGGAGTGAGATAACAAGCAGCAGACACGATTCCGATAGTTGAAAGGAACATGATAAGAGAGAACACGTCACCGATTGTTTTATGAGGCTCTACTCCATCGATTCTTTCACCAAAACTAGATGGAACTATGCGTTGACAAAGCCGTCTTAATTTGTGACCTGGCTCTAGCATGTAGAAAACGGTATTGAAGCTAGGATGCTGTTTCAAGTATTCATCTTGACTTCTGATGAGACTTCTCCGCTCGGCAAGGACTTGTGTAGCAAAACGGGAGGGTTCAAAATTCTCCATATTGGTTTTGAACTCTTCTTTGGTATAAAATGGGTTTTTGAAGTTTTCTCTGAAGATTTTCTTGGATCGAATCAGTATTCTGCTGAAAAAAGAATGCTTGGACTCGTCATTCATCGACACATCAGCAATCTCTTGCCTGGCTTCATCCCCCAATAAGAAGTCGTTGACAGCACTTCCACTCAATAATAAATTTGTGACCGCTTTTTCGATATTTCTCTCTTCTCTTGATTTGAACATTTTGGCTTTCACGCGATACATCCATCCAGGGCGATCTCTTACCATCAGCAATCTTTGGGTCATATCTTCAATAAACTGTCTCAACTGGTGTTTTCTTCGGCCTTCAGTGGAGACTTGCATAGATTCTGCAATGACGGCAATAAAAATATTCATGATGATAAGGTTGCTGATCACAAACCACAAAATAAGAAGAATGGAACCAAATGCTCTTTGTGCCACATTGTTTGTATATGTCTGAAGATTGTACATAATGTCAGCCCAACCTTCAGTAGATGTGATAACATAAAGCGACATGAGGGTATTCGGCAAAGTGTGCATGGCGTATTGTATCGAATCGACGTCGTCTAAAGGCACTGAACCCTCAAAGTATCTAGAGACAATGATACCGCTTAGCACTAAAAGAATGAAGTAGAATAATGTCAAGTCATAAATGGCTTTGAAATTTTTCATGATTTTGATCCAGAGATCGGAAGTGATTCTGAACGATAAAATCACACGATAAAATCTTGCGAGCTGGAAAAAAGTCATCCAGTAGTAAGCGTGGCCTAGTTTGTCTTTCACGGGCCCAAGGATAATAATCGAGGTAATGAAAGCCAATGTCACATCAACTAGGTTTCTGCGACTCCTGATAAACGTTCTCCAATCCGGCAAATAAAGCAAAAACCGCACAAGAATCTCGATGAAGAGCACGCCGGTGAAGACCGATTCAATTCTGTAAAGAAGCAGGGATCTTCCCTCACTCATTCCGTGTTTCCGGGAGCTCTGAGCGACAATAGAGGCAAGAATGACCAAGATGAAAAAGGGATCAAAGCGATAGAATATTCTCAAGTACCGCTTCCTCTTGATCAACTCCTGAATCTTTTGGCCGCGGACATCGTCGCTAAAAAACCACGACTTGATTTTCTCTTTTCGAGTGACGCTGGATTTTCCTGGTTCATTGGCCTTTGCTTTGATTTTTTTCTCCTCCTTATCCTCTAGTTGTACGAACTTGAATGAAGCGACAATGATTGCCGTGAAGATATTCATGAGCCACACAGTAAGAATGTAGATACCAAAAATGAAAAACAACGACGCACCAAGGTTATCTGAATTCATGACAGCGTACATGGTGTCAGAGAACGTATTGACACTGATCAAAACAAAGACCAATTGCATCGACTGCAATATGTTGTCATAATTGATTGTCCCGCCATAGGGATTCTCGCCACTCTGGCAAACAGAATACATTGGGCATCGCCATCCTTTCACATAACCGGTGTGTTCACCATTTCTATCGAGATACGGGTAAGCTTTGCCGTCTGTTCCGATGTACGAGCCGCAGTTCAGATCGGTGTTGATAAATGTCTCAGAGGGGTCGTTTGGGTTTGTCCAAACACAATGCCGTGTGAGGGAGGACTTGAAAGACTGCACACCGATGATGCTAATGATGAACCAGAAGCAAACGATGAAAATGCCCACGTCAATCAATTGTGGAATGGAGGACTCGCAGGCTCGCAATAGGATGTTCGTACCTGTGGTCAAGTTTGTGAGACGTAAAATACGAATACAGCCCAAAGCACGAAACAACATGAAGTGGTTTTTATAGTCCCACTGGTCGATCGAAAGCAACATGGAGATCCAGAAGGAAGCCACAGATATGAAGTCGAGCCGCTGCCAGCTGCTGCGGAAGTAAGCCCGTTTCAAGTTCATTTCATCCACCGAACGATGGGCCTTGGTGCTTTTGAGAAACGTGTTATATTCGAAGAGCTTCTTGCGGTGCGGGAGGCCATTGGCCAAGCTGGACGCCGAGTTGCCGCCCCGCAAAACTGGTCTTTCGGAGCCAGACGGATACTTGTTCAGAAACGCCTCCGACGGCTTCAACTCCAAGTCCGGGGAGGGAGACGCGGTGTAGGTGGATTCCTGGACTTTGGGGTCGCGCCTAGCCCAGGGCATGGAGGAAGAGGAGAGGCGCAAGAGGCCCGAGACGCGCAGGGCAAACGACCTCCACGCGTAGGTGAAGTTGTTGGTCGGATACTCGATGCCAAGGGTGTCGAACAAGACCTTGTCGTCGTAGAGCCCATAGGCCACGACCTTGATGCAGATTTCGATGGTGTAGAAGATGTTGAGGCCTAGCAAGGTCCAGTCGGCGTAGTTGGAGTAGGTCTCCATCACAAAGGACCTCAGCGACCACTGGCGGGACACAAGCACGGTCGTCTGGCACAAGATCATCGACAAGACCACGGTGTTGGTGATCTTGTTGGACGCGAGCTGGTGGCACTTCTGCCGCAACGCCGACGAGGGCGGGAACACGCCCAAGCTCTTGCCGAAGAGCTCCGCCGACGGGGGCGCCGCCGCAGGCACCTCTTCCGGCGCCATGAACGGATTGCTGGAGAGGTTCGGGGTCAGTGGCGTGGAGGCCGCCCGCAGGTCGCGCAGGTGGCTCCGTCTCGGGCGGCTGGTGGACACGGCCACGTCGGACTGCGGGTCCTGGCCAAGCGCAATGGAGGTGATGCTCTCGGAACTGAAGGAGTGGGCGGAGTCCGGCTCGCCGTACGACTGGGTCCGCGAGATCAGCGGCGTGAGGGTGCGGGGCAGGCGCAGGCCCGAGTGCACCGACACGTCCGAGGCCACGCCCGAGGCAAGCGTGTGGGTGTCTGCCGGGCCGGCCGCAGCCGAGAACGAGTCCGGGTGGGTGTCGATGGTGGGCGTCGGCGGGTTGTTGGAGCCCGCGACTCTGTCGGAGATTCTGGTCAAGAGACCAAGGATCTTGGATGGCGACGAGTGCTGCAACGGCGGGCGTGGCATGGAGCTCAGCGGCGGGAGAAAGAGCCCGGCCTCGAGGTTGGGGTCGTAGGGGTCGGACAGAATGGACGGCGACGCCGGCTCGTTGAGTGTGATCATGGGGATGCTGTAGGTCAAGTCCGGGTCGGCGGACTCGGCGGAGACGAACGGGTTGGCCACGGGCACGTGGGGCGGGCTGGAGGGCAGGTCCGGCGGCAGGCCAGACAGCTGGTGCAGCAGGCGGCGGCGGCGGCCGGTGGAGTCGTTGTCGTCCTCGCCGGTCATCCACTGCGGGCCCTTCAGCGAGATGCCGAGCACCTGGTCCAATTGGCGCCGGAGCGACTCTGGATCCGACTTGAGGGCGTCTTCGAGGAGATCGTGGTCGTCCAAGGGGATGTCCAGGGACGGCCTGCGGCCACGGACATGCGAATCATGCTCAGGGTAGGCGAAGCCCTGGAGGGAGCTGGGGCGGCGAGCTGAGGTTTGGGGCAGCGAGCTGGTACGCCTGCTTCGGCTGGAGGAGCTCATTGCCGAGAGGCGCCTGTGCAGCCGGCTGGGGCTGGGAGGGGCCATGTGGCAGGGTGTGGGAGGAGTATGGGGGTTGGTGGGTTTCGGGTGGGTTTCGGGTGTGTTTCAAGCGCGTTTCGCGGCGGTTCTGGGGTGGCGCCGGGGTGGAGGCCAGCGGTGGGCGTGGGGAGGGACCAGGGGGATCGGAGGCAGCGGGCGGGCTATTCCAGGCACGGGCCGTTGTTGGGGAGTGGGAGGTGAAGCGCAATAAGGCCGTAGTGGCTCAGACGTGCCGCGCAGGCGGAGTGCGCGGCATGATGAGCGGTCAGCAGAGGTCAGACAGGAGTGCCAAGACACTGCGACGGGGTGCGGCTGTGTTGGTTGGGCGGGCGCTGGGTCTTTGTTGGAACACGGGTGAAGCTGGGCTGAGACACCGGTGGCACCGGGCTGAAACAGCGGTGCGATCGGGCTGAAACACCGGTGTGACCGTGCTGAAACACTGGGGGAACCGCTCAAATCGCACCCACAGCCACCGCCCGCCAACCCTCCGCAGTCGAGCGGCTTGAAGCCCAAGCCTCGATGGCTGCAGCTGGCCTCGGCTGGCGCTGCGTGCAGGCCGATCACCGCCAAGCATCTCGACCGACCGCGGCACCCGTGCCTCCGACCAAACGAGCCAGGTCAGACCCGTGCCTCCCGCGACAAACGTCTAAAACTACTTCACCCGCCGGCAGCTCCTACACCGAACCTTCAGACCCCCATATGTCGTTGTTGAGCATCAGCAAAAGCCAGTTGAAGGCGGCCAAGAAACTCTCCGCCCAGATCTTCGGCGAGGCCAACAACCCCACCGGAATCCGCAACGGTGCCAAGGTCTTGCGTGCCCCATTGAAGGGCCCAGAGGTTGCTGCCTACTACGGCAGAAACGACTCGGCGCCAACGTTCAAGGACTTCAAGGAGTGGTTCCCGGAGTTGAAGTTGGTCGACCCCAAGGAGCAGTACAGAGTGAAGATGGTTGCCGACAGAAAGAAGAGAAGCAAGGGTGCCCCTAAGAAGAAGAGCAGTTAGGGGAGTTGGTGCCGCTGAGCGCTGGCTGATTTTCTTGGGCGAGTCCCTGTGGGTCGCTTGCCTCGGACGGCGTCTTTTTGGGTCATCTGCCGCCTGCTGATGGTGGCTGCTTTGCCCGGCCCGTCTTTCCGACCAGAGTCCTGTATATATACGTGTATAATCAATGCCGAACCAGAAGTTTGATATGATCCGTGCTTTTGCTGGTCTGTAGTTGTGTTTGTTGCGTTGGCTCGTTCGGTTATTGGCCTTCTTGCCTACTTCTGTTATCTCGCTTGGCTTCTTACTTCTGTTTTCTCGCTTGGCTTCTTACTTCTGTTTTCTCACTTGGCTTCTTACTTCTGTTTTCTCGCTTGGCTTCTTACTTCTGTTTTCTCACTTGGCTTCTTACTTCTGTTTTCTCGCTTGGATTCTTCTGTTATCTCACTTGGCTTACTTCTGTTGTCTCACTTGGCTTACTTCTGTTTTCTCGCTTGGCTTCTTACTTCTGTTTTCTCGCTTGCCTTCTTACTTCTGTTTACTCGCCTTCTCAATCTCTAATTTCTACCACGGATCCTTGCGCTTCTCGACTTCTAGTCAAGTCCTCTGGACTCCTCGCCTCTGTAATACCTATAGCACCCGTTTCCGGTTCTGGAACGTGTCCGTGGCATCAGGCCCAGCCTCGCCCAAAATCGTCTGCTGAGAGCTGTCCAAGTCGGCCGCGCGAGCCCCCTTGGTGCTGTCCACAGGCCTCGTGATCTGCCGCCAGAGCGGCCCGTTGGGCGTGGCCTCTACCATGTTGATCACCACGTGGTTCTGGCGGAGGTAGAACCCCACAGAGGTGAACGAATACCTGCTGGTGGCAATGATCTCGTGGCTGTCGGCACCCAACATCGCCACGTGGTCGCTGAAGGCCATGAGAAAGCCAGGCTCCGTGTGGAAGGTGTTGAGAAAGCGCAGCCCGCCAAAGACCGACATCACCGGCTCCGCGGCGAGCACGGCGCCACCCAGCACCACCCGGAGCACAAAGACGCTGCTGTCGGAGACAAGCACGTGCTGGTTGCCAAACGCCCGGCTGCTCAGCCACCGCACCTTGGCCGGCGGCACGCGCCCGAGCCGCAGATACTTGATCTCGCCGTCAAAGTCCTGGTAGTGCGACCACACCGTGCCGCTGGAGAGCAGCACCCGCTGCCGCGGCAACTGGAAGAGCCGCAGCATGTCCAAGAGCTGCACGCCAACGTCCGTCTGCACGTGCGAGTCGTACTGCTCGCTGTACTTGAGCACATAGTCGTGCAGCCCCACCTCACCCCAGGCAGTCTTTTGCGAGGCCTGCTCGTGGCAGACAAACGTGGCCGTGGGCGGTGTTTCGGAGTCGACGGTGCCCGGCGGCAGCCGGCGGTGCACGCCCAAAAGGTTGTAGATGCATATGCGGCTGTCCACCAACAGCTGCTGCGGATTATAGTACATGAGCCACTTGCCGGAAGCCGACCACAGGTACTGCGCGGACGCGCTGGGGAGCGAGGACAAGTCCAAGGAGGCCACGTGGCGGCACAGGACGCCGTCCGTGTAGAAATGGGAGAGTCTCGGGCGGGCCGCCGCCGGCAGCCCGGGCTGCCGCACGCGGAGCGGCAGGTTTTTGGCGTGGTACGGCGCAGCCACCACCGACCACACGCTCGGGTTTGTCGGGTGCAAAAGAAGCCGTGGCGCCACAGGCTTGGCCACCGCCATCACCATGTGTGTGCTGGCAAGCGAGTAGATCTTCACGTCCAAGCCGAGGCTGGAGAACACGGCCAAAAGCGTGGAGTTGCGGTACGCTCCGGTGGCGGCGGCCAGGGCCGGCAACCACTCGACACACTCTGCGCCCAACGAGTCGACCTCAATGACCACCGGGGCGGCGGCGGCTAAGTCAAGGATGACCACCAACGTGGTCTGGCGCCAGGACGCCACCACAGCTAGCTTGGAGGACGCCTGGCTGCCGAAGACTTGCTCCCACTGGACCTGGTGGATGGTGGGATGTACGGGTGTTTTGCCGGCGCCGGCGGGCCGCTGGCCCTGGCGGCGCCAGTGGTCCACGAACACGTGCCGGAGCTTATGGGCAGGCGGCAGCAGGCCATCTTGTTTCAGAAGGCGGTGCACCAGGAGCGAGTCGCCCTGGACCACGGAGATGAACTGGCCACACCGAGAGAGCTGCGGTTTGTCGGCGGCGTGGGGTGGAGGGGAGGTACTGGTTTCCATGTGGGGTACGGATGCCGGGTCGGCTGGATGCAGGCGAGCTCGTGTGTTTTACGAACGCTGGGGGCTTGGCGTGGCACAGCGGGCTGGTTGTACGCTGTGGCGGGCACCGGCTGCACTGGCGGCCTTAGTTATGCCCCACGACGCGGTGCGCCCACGCCGCACCAGTACACCATAATTATGCAGGCCGTATGGAAGCACCCGCCGCCAAGCTTGGTTTTGTCGGGATCTGCCGGGCCAAGTGGCCCTGGGGCAAGCTAAGGGACCGGTGCTCGTGCGTCTGCCCCTCGTCAGGCTGACCTGCCGAGCGGTTCTGGCGGGTCGTTTGAGTGTGGTCCTGCAGGTAACAACGCGCCTCCCACATCAACAGTCGCTTCCTCAGCGCATCATAACACCCTTAGCGTTTTGCAGGCCAACCACTCCCGCCATCTATTGAGCTTCTCCAGGTGTTTGATCACGGTTTTCATTGTGTTTCACCGTTCCCGCCAGGCGCTTTTGTCCATCCCGTTTTTTTCGTGCCGCTCCGTTCCCAGCAACACTCGCAAAACCACCCAAATCCAGCTGACTCAGCGTTATCGGTGTTCCCCTTTCTGTCCGTCTGGTATAAGAAGCAACGAGGCATCATAGCGGCCCCAAAATACTACCTCCTTCCATCTCTGGTGCTTTACGTTTTCAGGGGAATTTTTTGTGGTTTAAGTAACTTTTAAGCGCCCTCTCCCTTGCGTTTCAAGAACGGGTCAAGTGTGCCATCCCTTGCGTTTCAGACACGTTTCAAGCACACTCTTCCTTGCGTTTCAGACACGTTTCAAGTGCATTCTTCCTTGTGTGTGAAGAAGTCCCAACCCCTGTGTCCCAGAGCTGTTACATCAGCCTCCGGACACCACCCGCACCCCAGCAAGTCATCACAGCTGCCCCTCTTTGATCTTACATGATTTCCCGCCATGCCGCCTAAAAAACCTGCCGTCAAGGGAAAACGAGGAAGACCCAGAAAACATCCCATCGTCGAGCCCCCTGCTTCTCCTGCCCCTAAACTACCCGGAATCAAACATGTCCAACTGCGAACAGACTTCAGCTCAGACGAATCCGACGACTCCATGAGACCACCGCTACGGTCCAGCCAGACCCAGTCATTGCTAGGCTCACACAACACGCTCAAGCAGCTTCTTTCAGCCGGCAGCCGCGACTCCAAACCGCACAACCCCCCTGGGCATTCACGAGGCTTCGAAACTCCATCGAAACATAGCAAATCCAGGTCCGGCGCCGCCAACCCGCTGGCCGTTCTCTCCGAGTCGCCAATAACCTCGGCCAGCACCCCGATCTCGCGCCTCAAACGAGCAACCGCCCAGCTCGACTCCCCAGATAACTGGGCCCCCTCTCCTGCACTATTCCAAGATTCCAAGCGGCCTGCCAAGCGAGGAAGGGTCGACTCCGGTGCAAGCAAAAAAGCAAATACAAAAGCATCCGCAAATGCAACGGACCAGCCGCCAAAGAGACCCAGGGGTCGCCCCCGCAAGAACCCATTGCCGCCGCCACGCCCTCAGTCGCCAGAGCAGTCATACTCCGAGCTGGTCTCGCATCACTTGCTTGACTTATCTCACGCCGATGACTCGGTAGACACCACGCTCAACAACAAACGTCGTTCCTCGTACAACAATCGGGGGAAAAGGCAGCTGTCTGTGGGCAACGGCTTCACCGCCAAACCTCACTCCCAAGTATCTGCGCAAGAATACTACAAGCTGTTGGACTCTTCTTTGTCCGAACCTAATCAAATGAGGCAGCTTTTGAGCTGGTGCTTCAAAAAATCTCTAGAGACCAATTCTGATGAGACGGTCTCGAAGCCGTCCGGCCCGGGCCTTGACCCCAAGGACTCTGAAACCGCCAAAGGTATTGCTAAGGTCATCAACCAGGAATTATTAGCTGACTTGGTTGACGGTGGCATTTCTACCAGCTGGTATAGTCTCAAGCAAAATCTGGAACCACAGAAACTCGCTTCTCGCAGAGTTATAAAACCAAATCCGTTGAATGAATCCAATAGGGAAAGCATTGAGGTATTTAAGCGCAAGCTCCGTCTGCTCGAGCTAGAAAAGCTACAGTGGCGCGAGGCGTTAGATCTGAATCTCCGCAAAATCCTGGGATTGGCCATTGCATCAGAAGCTCCTGAAGATGATGAAGAAGCTCTCAGGGATTATTTGAGCAATGGTGAGCGCCGCGGAGGACTAGAGATTGTGGATGAGGTGTTGGGAAGTAAAGTCCCAAAGGCCTCAAAAATTACAGGGTCCAGCACCCTGAGTCATGGAAGCACCACGAATGGCGCCTTGATTAGAAATTTGGATGCATCTGCTCTGAAGTCAGAGGACCTTATCAAGTCTGGTTTACAAGAACATGTGGACAGGCTATATCACATTCTGTATGAACTCAAACAAAGCATTGGGCTCATGGAGAAAGTGCATACTGAGGTCTTGGCTCCTGAGGTCACCCGATTGGTGAAGCTGTTCATGAATCGTAATGACAAGAATGAGAAATGGGTCGATGTTTCGGCCAGGAACTTAATGAGAGGAATAGCGAAGCTTGATTCTCCAAATCGACCACGTGGGAAATAGGATTATGGATCTGGATCGAAAGAACCTTAGATCCTAGTGAAAAGACTCAATAGAGAGGCGTTCAATCGCCTCCGACCCACCTTCGCTTTTTCTCAAAGCTCGAAGTTCTTCCCTCGTCGATTTACAATTGTTTGATGTCGAGTTGTATAGTATTTTGTAAGATTATGTATAATAAAGAACCTATAGGATGATTATGCATCCAGCGGATGCTTTAATTTTGTGTTCCACGTGTTTACTCGGTGTACACATTGTGGATAGAACTCCTTATTTGCGAGTCTTTTTGCCGTCTGCTCAAGGGTTAAAAGCTTCCGCCATGGTAACCAAACGCTTAACTCCGGTGTGCCAGTCGCCTGCCTCTGTTGGGTTCTTGGTACTGATTTCTTGATTGTAAGAAGCTGCACTAGCAAAGTCTTTAGCCTCTAAAGACGATGCCACCTTGCTCAATAAGGCGACAGATCCCTCGGACAAGCTTCCATTACCTAAGTGGTTGAACAAAATGTTCAATCTCTTCTCCATGTCAGCCACGTGTTTTGCGTATTTTGCAGGTGCGGATGGTTTGACTTGGTTCAATTCAGCAATGAAAGAAGCCTTAATAGACTCGTTCAATGCTGATTCCTCTGGGGCGTTTTGCAGTCTAACCTGCTCCACCTCAGCTGGTTGTTTAGCAGTTTGTGGTGGGGGTGGTGGTGGTAAGGCACTAGAGGCCGGTGGAGCTGGCACTGGTGCTGGCACTGCGTGCGAAATGGAAGGTGGTGGTGGGACAGAATTAGAAGTTGGTGGTGCTGGCACTGCGTTTGAGAGAGGTGGTGGAGCATAGGCTGATATGGCAGCCTGTGTTGGTCCCGGCGCATATTGATTAGCCGATGGTCCTGGGGTTACCACAGAGCTTTGAGGTGGTGGTGCATACTTGCTAGGAGGTGGTGGCACCGCTTTGCTTGCTGTTGATGGTGGTGGGGCAATATGACCTGTTGCTTGAGCTGACGCAGGTGTTGCCGCAGGTGGCGCATACTGGTTCACTGGTTGGGTTGAAGCTGGTCTAGATGCAGTTGGTGCATATTGGTTGGAAGCCAATGAGGCTGACCTCATAGGTGGTGGTGGTGGTGGTGTTGGTGTTGCGTATTGACTAGCTTGTGGTGTCAGATTGTTTGTTGGAGCTGGCGCATAGTGATTTTTTGGAGGAGGGGGAACGCTTGTTCCAGCTGCCGGAATGCCAGCTTGTTCTAAAGGCGACGCTTGTCTGGACTTAGGTGCAATTGGTGGCGGTGGTTGCACGGCTCCTGAGGCATATCTGCTTGGTGGAGCTTGAGCAGCACCATTGCTTGGTTGCGCGTAGCGGTTTGTTTGCTCTGCCTTCTTTGGTGTTGGAGGGGTTGGTCCCGCTGGTTTCGACTGAGATCCACGTCTAGATCCAGCAGTGGGTCTGGACATCGGTGGTGGTGGGAAGAATTGTTGCGAAGGTTGTCTGCTCAAAGGAGCGTTGCTCTTCTGACTCAGTTGAGAACTGGTCCTTGCGTGAAGTCCCCTTCTAGCTCCAAATGACGGGGTGCTAGTTGCCGGAGGGGTGTATGGGTTTGCAACAGGCTTGGCTGCTGCGGGCGTTACAAAATTGTTCGTAGGTGGCGCAGCATAAGAGATCTTTGCAGATGGGGTCACGGCAGGAGCATATGGATTCTTGGGTGGTGCGCTGCTTTTTGGTGGAGCGGCTGGAGCGGCTGGGAAACTGAAACCATTCGAGCCATTTGTGCTAGCTGCCGGTGACGATGGTTCAGCAGGAGCATACCGACCACTGATAGATGGTGAGCTTGAGGCGACTGGGGTGCCAGGCTGCGAGCCTTTGATTGAAGCTGCAGAGCGAGCTTTTGGTGGTGGTGGGTGAATTTGGCTAGACACATTTCTGACTGCACCAGCTTTAGGGGTTGGTGCTACAGGCTTCGAAGGTGATCTAACAAATCCTGATCCCAAAGATGCTGGTGGTGCTGGTGTACGGCGCGCAGCTGGTTTTGGTGCCTTGAAAGAATCAGGCAAATCATTCCAGCCATCGGTGTCGTTCTTCACTTGTGCTGTTGGAGGAGCAATAGCAGCATTTTGAGGTGGTGCTGCATACATTGCTTGGCCAGTTGGCATAGTAGAAGGCTGAGTGAATGCCGGAGTTGATGGAGGGCGTACAGCACCGATTGGTGCAGCACCAACAGTTGGACCTCCTCCGATAGACTTGACCAGTGCATTGCTGAAAGATTGACGCTTCTCTTCACCATACAGCGGGTTGTATGGATTGACCAAGCCTTGTTGTGCGTGTGGAGCGGCAGGCATGTAAGGGTTTGCAACTGCACCACCCTGCAACAGTGGTACAGGTGTGAACGCCTGAGGCTGACCCATATTGGGCACTGCTAAAGCAGATGGTGTTCTAGAGAGGTTTCCTGCAGGAGGCAAAAAGCTGGCAGCTTTGTTTCCAACAGAGTAACGACCGCCTCTGGCAGCATGGCCATTCGAAACTTTTTTCACGGCTTGAACAGTTCCTGTAGCCCTTGCAATACGGTCTTTCTCTGTCTTCACGCCAGCAAAATCCTCGGGCAAAATTGACATGAATTGGTCGGCCAAATCAAAAAAGCCACTGGCAGCTGCCATGTTGGTAAACTCAAAGATTGCTTTGCAGACAGGTTCAATTGCAGGACCTGAGAGTGGGCCAGAAATTTTGGAGATGGATCTGTAAACAGAGAGCTTCTCAACAAAGCTGGAAAGCGCCATATACCTAGCGTCGAATGGAGTTGAAATGTCGCCAGATGCTTGTTGCAACAATTGCTGCTCCAACTCTGGCAACTCGGTAAGCCAAGTTGCGGAAACCTTATCAATAGCATTACCAGCCAAGTAGCAAGAGAAAGCGTTGTCTCTGTTCTCTCTGGAACTAAGGTTGCTTGCCATGATGCGGTCACCAAGTTCAATAATTCTGTGGTTGAAATCCTCTTCATCTTTGCAGTAAGCAGAAATACTAGATGCGATATCACGCCAGTCAGAAATGTCTGCGTTCGCGACAATGTCCGAAATGTCCTTAGAGGAAGCGGAGTAAATTAAACGGGAAGTCACGTTTGAGTCCGATTGAGTGAAGTAAAAGTTTTTAACTTTAGTTCTCACGTGTTCGTCTTGATCCAAGGCCAAGATGAGAGCTTCAGTCAACTTGTTTTCTTTCAAACATAAAGAAACGGCCTCGGGCACTTTGTTGCTCAAAATGAGCTTAGCCAAGCGGGACTCCACAGAGTTGGTCGATTCATGAATTTTGAACTCGCCTGTGGGAACATAGGATTGAATGGCGCCTTGGGAAGATTTTTTCTCTTGAGCGTCTTTCGAGAGATTGGAGAAAAACTCGTCTTCATTCTCAGGATCTAATGGAGAGGTGACCTCATCATCTAATAAATTTTCATCCGAGTCGAGGTTGCCAACTGCGGCACTGTCATCGAAGATGGTTTGGAACAAATGACTCTTGCCGTGCTTGTCTAACTTTTCCAAGGCTTGCCAGTCTTCGTTGTCAGCCGAAGCCAGATTAGACAATTTAGATGACAAAATTTTCGAGAAGTCATTCGAGCTCATAGCCTCGGACAATTCTGACAATAACTCGTTGGCCGGGTTATTGGAGACGAATTTCAGTATATTGACAACACCCTTGCCATCTGAGTTCTTGACGGTGACAAGCTTGGAGCCGAAGCCAAAGCTGGCGCCGCATGGTCTTTTCATCCACTGTGGTGCTTGTTGCACCTCGAAAACGGCTTGTTGTACCTCTGCTGTGGCGATGTTCGACCAGAACTCGTCGTCGTTCGTTGACTTGACGGTCTCGGAGACGGGAGGAGAAGTATCCTGTAACGTCTGGATAATGATCTTGGCATCAAAAGAGGCTGTTGCGATGACATCCGGGGCTCTTGGAGCAAAGAGAGTGGAGAAAGCCCAGTTTGCCGCGGTTGGGTACTCGCCGAGTTTGACTCCGGTAATTGGATTCCACAACTTGGTAGAGTTGTCCTTTCCGGAGGATATCAACAAGTTTGGGTCCTGCAAACACCAGTCCAAAGACAAGACACCTTTGGAGTGGCCCTGTAAGATGGCTTCGGGCTCGGAGGCATTACGCAAGTCCCAGGACATAATCAAGGGGCAAGAGTCGCTCTGACTGGCGGTGATCAACTTTGTCAGCTGGGTAGGATGCCATGCCACATGGGAGAAGTCCGCGCGGCCAAGCGAGCCGTTGTAGGATAAATGCAAAACCTCTCTTTTGGACTTCAAGTCCCAGATACTGGTGTAGCCCGCATTGCTTGTGGAGGCCATGATATGGGGCACGGCGTTGTTCCAAGCGACGCAGGAGATCTCGTCCATAGGCGTCATGGGTCTTCCGGGAATAAAGGGCTCGGCGAGCGTTCTCAAGTCCCAGATATAGATCTCGCCATGCAGACCACCGGAGGCCAAGACGTGGGGCTGGAGCGGGTTGAACAGCAAGGACTTGACTGCACCCTTGTGCTTTGTGGACGAGAAGATGGTGGCGCCCAGCAAGGAGCCGGACTTGATCATGGCGTCCACGTTGTAGAACTCGAGAACACCGGTCTCGAGCGCGGCCACCAAGACACCACGGGAGTAGGCGTCAAAGGGGCTCAGCCAAGCCAACGCATAGAACTTGTGCTCCACGTGGGCAGAGAAAATGGGCACGTTGGACACGGGGCCGAAGGGGTCCCACAATTCCAAGGAGGAGGACGAGGAGAAGTTCAAGTCCACGGCGCCGGCCACGGAGGCGGCGGCCAAGAGCGGGATGACGTCATGACTCCAGGCGATTTTCGACGTCCTGTTGATTTCTTTTATTTTCATGGCGGCGTTGTCAGCAGGGGGAGCGTGAGGGCCAGACGAACCGGGGGGGTTGGATCAGGGAGGTGGGAGGCACACGGCCGGCGGACGTGAGGGAATGGGGAGCGCCGCACGGGTCTGGTGTACAGGCGTGGGTTTCAGTGGGCAGCGGGGCGCAAAAGGGCGGGCTGGAGTCGGCGTGTCAGAGAGAATTGGGGTGTTCTCGTGAGACAGGAGTAGTTGGTGTAGCAAGAGAGGGCCGGTGTTGGCTTTTGACAGCACACGGCGGTTCTGTGCAGGCCGACGTCGCGCGTGGACGGCCACCAGGCGGGTGTGAGGGTGTTTGTCATTCCGCGGAGGTACGGGTGTGGTGGTGGGCGCGTCGGGAAAAGCTTGGCGTGGTGTGAGCTTGGGGTGGTGTGAGCCTGGGTGGGTGCGATGCAGGCGCGGTGCGCGAGGGAGATGGGGTGTGTGGAGAGCCGGGGGAGCTGGAGGGACGTGGGGCGGGTGAAACCTGGCCGAGACGTGGGTGAAACCCGGCTGAAACCCGGCTGAAACCCGGCTGAAACGTGCCTGAAACGTGGGTGACACCTGCCTGAAACCAGCACCACACCAGCATGCAACACAACTCCACCGCAAGCAAGCCTAGTCTCCACCAACGTGGCACCGGCAAAACCACCCACTGGCCACTGCAGACCGTCGCGGCCCACCTCTCACCTCTACACCTCTGCCGGGGTCCTGCAGGAAGCTCGGGCCCCGCTGCTACCGAGGTATGCTACACTACAGCTCCAGCTACAAAAACACCCACCTCCTCCCAGCACCCACTGGTCTACTGCTGCCCTCCTCTCGGCCACCCCTAGCCTGCCGGTCTCCCCAAACAACGCCATCGCCGCCTGCTCCCCCCGGCCAGCCCCGCTCGCATCCTCCTTCCTTCCCCAGCAGTCCCTCCCCCAGCATGGCCTCCCCCAGCCTAGGCTCCCCAGCCCGCCGCCACAGGCACATGGCCCCCCAGCTCGTGGTGCTCCACCACCTCGGCAAAACCGTGGTGGCGCCCGCCGCCCGGGCGTACGTGTTTGCGTACCTCTACATCACGGTGCCCCGCTTGGTGTCGCACCTCACACGCGCCATCAAGAAGGGCCAGTTCCAGGAACTCGTCCGGCGCAGCCGCAAGACGTTGGTGGGGGCGCTCAAGCCGCAGAAGTTCCCAGCGTTGGCGCTCAAGGTGCTGCTTGCCATCAACATGTTGGAGCCGGTGATATATGCAGCACTCGTCCGGACGGGGGCCGCCAGCAACCGCCGGCGGGCGTTTTTCGCCAGCACGCTCGTGGCCAGCTTTGTGTCGGCGTGGGCCAACTTCAAGACGTACCAGCGGCACGTGCTTGCGTACGGGCGCCACAACTCGCTAGACCTCACGCTCTTGGTGGCCACGCGCAGCGTCGACACGGTGGTCTCGGCGGCGCTCGCGTCGTCCGTGGCGTCCGACTGGTCGCTGCTCGGCGACGGCCTCCTCTTCGTGGCCTCGCTGGCGCTCATCATGTACTCGTGGTTCTTACACCCGGAGCGGTTGCCGCCGGCGTACCGCAAGTGGATCACCTCGGCCGCAGACATGGACAACGACATTGTGGTGGTGCTCAAGGCCATCAAGGACAAGCAGATCGCGTACGGCCGCGAGAACACGTTGCTTGACGGCTACGCCCGGCGCCACCACCAGCCGCGCGAGCGGGTGTCGCTCGTGCTCAACCAGCCGCTCGACTGCGAGTGTGTGCATGCGTTCAAGGCCAAGTCCTGTGAGGTGCACGCGGCCATCCGCTTTGTGCGGGGGTTCTGGTTTGCCTTCAAGTTGTACGGCGCCTTGAACTTGGTCATGCTCGTGGTGCTGCGGCGCCGCGGCAAGTGGTCGGCCCGTGTGTGGCGCCTGTTGCTCAACACCGTGCGCTCGTCCAGCTTCTTGGGCTCGTTCATCGCCTTGTGCTGGTACGGCGTGTGCCTCGGCCGCACGCGGCTCTTGCCCAAGCTCTTCCCGTCCGTGCCGGCCACCCGCTGGGACGACACCTACTGTGTGGCGCTGGGCTCGTTTTTGTCGGGCTTCAGCTGCTTTGTGGACTCGGCCCTGCGCCGCAAGGAGTTGGCGCTCTTCGTGGCGCCCCGGGCCATTGGCACGCTTGTGGCTGCCGACGAGACGCCCCGCAACCTCCGCATCGAGCGCTTGGTGTTTGCCTGCAGCATGGCGGTCTTGGTGGCCTTTGCCCGCAAGGACGCCAAGAAGGTGCGCGGCATCTTTGGCAAGGGCTTGGGCTTGGTGTTTAGTCAGCCGGCCTAGGCGCTGTGCTGGGCGGCTTTGCTGCCCTTGCTTTGACGTGCCACATGCCACGTTCTGCGTGCCACGTCGGTGCCACCCGTTGGCTCGAGAAGCAGCCATAGGAGTGCTGGGACGCCATCACAGCCATTTCAGTCTAGGCGCTGTGCTGCCACGCCAATGCCATTTCAGTCTAGGTGCTGCACTCTGCCACGCCAATGCCATTGCACTCTGCCATTGCACTCTGCCATTGCACTCTGCCACTGCTCTCTGCCACTGCACTCTGCCACTGCACTCTGCCACTGCACTCTGCCACCCCAATGCCACCCCAATGCCATTGCACTGCCACACCCCATTCACACCTCACCCACGCGGCCCGCGGCCCCGCCAAACCACAGCATATAACACAACACCAACACCACCCCCAGTACTTCGTGTAGGCGGCCCGGCCCTGCTGGTGTCGGCGGCACGTGCGCAGGCACGTGCGCGCGCACGTGCCGCGGCCGAAAAACTCAACGCTCGCTACTACTGATGAGGCCAGCCCCAGCCCAAGCACTGCATTTTACCATCTACCCCTGCGCCACCTCAACCCACCACACACAAACCCCCGCCCCATCCAGCCACCCCGACGCACTGCCATGGAAGAAGAGCACACTTTGGAGTTTGAGCTCCCCGTGCCGGCGCCCGCCGCCGACCCGTTTGCGCTGCACATGGACCTCTTCCGCATACTCAAGCTAGACGCCGACGACCCGTTGCTCCGAAAGATCTTCGTCATTGTGGCCGGCCTCTGCGACCCCTTCACACAGCCCGAGGACAGCGACTCGGTGCCGTTGAGCGTGGTGACACTCAGCAACGTGGCAATCACGCTCTCGTACCAAACGATGGTGCAACTCCGCCACGACGCGGCGGCCGGCGCCGAAAACAGCAGCGCTGCAGCCAATGGCAGCGGCAGCGGCAGCGACGAGGCCGAGGCGGCCGGCAGCAAAGACGCGGACCCGGGCGAGGACGCCCGCCCGGCGCCCCGCCGCGCCCAGGACTTGTGGCTAGCGTACGAGCAGCCCGCGGTGGCGTCGCTCCGCTTCACGCTCTCGGTCAAGATGTTTGAGATTCTCCGGGCCATCAACTGCATCTTGCGGGCGGACGACGAGTTGTGCGTGCGGTACCTCCAGAACGACGCCAAGGACTGGCAGAGGACCGCGTACTTGTGGCTCCCCAGCATCGGCTCGGACGCCCACGACTGCGACTCGTGGTCCAGCCTCAAGCTCTTGTACTACATCAACTGCGTGCTCGTGATGGCGTTGCACGTGTTGTTCCAGCCCGAGGCGGCCGGCACGCCCTACAACGTGGCCTTGAACCCCTACTTGGACTACCTCCTCCGCCTCTGGAAGACCCACACCAGCATCATTGCGCTAGCGCTCGAGATGGACCGCGAGCTCGAGGAGGAGGCCTGGGCCACCAAGCTGGAGTACCTCGACACGCCGCACTTGGTCAAGCGCACGCTCTTGGGCCTGTCGGCCGTGCGCTCCGTGCTCGCCTACGCCTTGGAGCAGACCCGCCCGGACCTGGTGCTGCCCGTGCTCCAGCTCCGCGAGGAGTGCCTCCACAACGACCTCTGCCTCGACCCGCTCATCTCCTTCTACGACCCGCTCTCGCGCACCGCCCGCGGCTGCGGCTCCGTGGTGCGCGACAAGAGCCTCCACGTCGTGGTCATGTTGGTTGTGCGCCTGGGCTTGCCCCTCCTGACTCTCAACGACGACCGCTCCTGCAACGATATGTTCCCGCGCTTCGACGAGGAGGAGTACTACCTGCGGCTCCTCCGCCGCGCCTCCCCGTTCGGCGCCTCGGCCGACCTTGGCGTCGACATGTACTACCTGGACCAGTTCGACGAGGACATCAAGTACGTGTTTGGCTACTTCGACTCCGAGGACGGCGACAGCGCCAGCGACCACGACCACGACGACGACGACGCCGCGTCCTCCGCCAGCGGCGAGGTCTACGGCATGGCCGAGCGCCAGAAGGTCGACGAGATCGAGTTCGACGCCGACGGCCGCGACTGGCGCGACTGTGCCCGCGGCGCCAACGTCGACTTTGCCGAGGCGTTCCTTGCGCTCCAGGACGAGCTGAAGAAGCTCGGCGACGAGCAGTTGTCCGACCACTTCTTCTTCTCCTGGTTCGAGTTGCAGCAGGCCCTCGAGTTCCTCTCCTTGGCCAAGATCGAGGACGTGGCCACCTTCATCGACCGCGTGGGCCAGGTCACCGTCGACACCGTGGCCAAGAGCATCCGTGACGAGCTCCTCCTGCGCCCCAGCAAGATCAGCCCGGACAAGATCCACAAGCACTTGGTGTCGCCGGCGCGCGCAGAGATCCTCATCAAGGCCAAGGAGGAGTTGCTGCTTCTCGCCCTCTACCCGATCACCAACTTCGAGCTCATCTTGCTCCGCAACCCGCACTGCGCCTTGGCCTTGCTTGACGAGTTGTTCATGTGCAAGGGCTTGCGCCGCTCGCTCATCTGGTTCTTGACCCACAGCGTCAACCCGTCCATGACCCTCATCAACTACATCTACGAGCTTGTCACCGGCTTGCGCGGCGCCTCGCCAAAACGCGAGAGCAAATACCGTTTTCTGCGCAAGGGCGCCTTGGAGATCTCGCCCGTGGAGGAACTGATGGTTCTCCATGAGTTCTTCATCTCCGCCGCCAGCATCGAGTCCGCCGACGACGGCCTCGTCTCGGAGCTGCTGGCCACCCGCCTCATCACCTGCATCTGCTTGATGATCCGTAAGCTCATGCTGGAGAACATCATCAAGAAAAACACTGACGACGCCTACGAACACTACACTCACGACATCCAGATGTTGCTCTTCTACTGGATCGGCAAGGTGCCGGACGCCCGAGACTTGTTCTTTAGCTTCAACGCCGAGGAGTACCGCCCGCTTGCGCGTGAGGGCGGTGCTGGCGTTGATGCTGAGGCCGGCGCCGATCTCAGCACCATGCCGCCGCCCGACGCGGCAGACGCCGCAGACGCCGCAGACGACAAAGACGACAAAGGCGACAACATCTTGGCCGTGGTCGAGGCCCTCCGGATCCTTGAGCTCGACGACTACTTGGCCGAGATCCAGAAGCCGCTGGTCAAGAGAGTCTTTGTCAATTTCGCGCAGCGGCTTTCTCGTCACTTGTACAATGTCTACAACATCACGCCGAAAAGTCCGGCCACGCACACGGGCGACCAGAAGACCTGTGAAGACTTCCGCATATTTCTCCTGTATTTCAACGAGTTTGCGGGAAACGCCCTGTTTGTCCGCAACATGTCTGGCCTCGTGGACGAGATGGTTGGCACAAAACGAGAGCAGGAGGAAAAGGACAACATGTGGAACGAGCTCGAGGAAATCGCCAAGGAAGGCGATGCCATTGAGTCCGAGTTCAGCGACGCGTTCCTCAACGGCGAAGGCCAGTTCCAGGACTCGGCCGCGCTGGCCGACAGCAAAAAGAAGAAGAAGAAGTCGAAGAAGAAGCGAGGAAAGAAGAGATGATCGCCCATGAGGTGGCGCGCCGCCGGGCCCTACCCCTCGTCGTTCGTACCGAGCCACCACCAACGCTCCTGCAGTCACATTCATTAAAACTCACCGGCTGGGCGAACACAATCCACATCACGGGTCATGGGATCGCCAATGGAAAAATCATCATGTATAGAGAAGACACGCCACCCCCATTTGCACCCTGGGCACTCTGTAGCACCAATGCACAACCACGACATGGCGAGCCGTGTCACGTGATGCATTGCGTGGCAATTCCAAAGCCTGGACATGGCCAGAGCTTTCCTAGCCGGTAACCTTGTCTCTACGGCCTTTACTTGAACCGATGTGTGTGACATAGTCGGTTGCAAAGGCCCGGGCCTGTTTTTGGTGTATGCAGGTCGCCCAAGCGGAGTATAAATGGCCGCCGCCGGCCGCGCCGGTTGCGGACACCACCAATGTTCACCAACACTATCCGTAGTCAGTCCAGAAACCTCTTCAGAATGTCTCAAAGGAACATCATTACTCCAGTATGCATCAATTCGTGAGTGTGAAGTCGGAGGGTGGTGTGGGTTGTGTTTCACCCGTGTTTGACCCGTGTTTCAGCCGTGTGTCGACGGCGTCGCCAGCCGGTATCAGTGGTGTCGCCCACGGGTTTCAGCGGTGTCGCCCACGGGTTTCAGCCCGTCCATGTGATCCCACTGTTCTTGGCCACGACAATCCCAAACCCATGCGTGGCCCCCCTGCTGTCCTTTTCCTCTCGTGGGTCAGCCCGCCTCCGCCATCCTCAGCCCGTCCTCTCTCCAGTCAGATCTTTGCTAACATCCAGGTTAAAACTGCCAATGCTCCCCCACCAGCAGCATCCTACTCACAGGCCATCAAAGTCAACGGTATGTCCATATACGAGGCTGCCTGCGGGCACGCTTGCCATACTCACCGCAGCTACTAACCACAGGTTTCATCTATGTGTCTGGCCAGATCCCATTCACCCCAGAGAACAAGCCATTGTCTGCCAACCCATCGATTGCCGAGCAGGCCGAGCAGGTGATCCAGAATGTCTCCAACATCTTGCAGGCATCCAACTCCAGCTTGAACCACATTGTCAAGGCCAACATCTTTTTGACCGACATGGACACCCAGTTTGCCGAGTTCAACGGTGTCTACGCCAAGTACTTCAGCGAGCACAAGCCGGCCAGATCCTGTGTTGCCGTCAAGCAATTGCCTTTGGGTGTGGACTTGGAAATGGAGGTTGTTGCTGTTGAGCAGAGCGACTCCAAGATCTAAGCGGGCGCAAGCCGCCACCCCATGGGATCTGATGCTCTCGAGGCAAAGTCGTGCCGTAGCTTCGAAAGTTCTCGGGACTAGCTTGGCCTGGGTCGATGTAACGTCCGTTCCAAGCCTTGGCCCTCTTTTTTTTCGGCGCTCGGCTGGACCACTCTTGTTATAGGCTTCGTGATCAACGAAAATATGAAACCTCCCAGTAGTCTTGTAGTCTCCATTGGAGAATTGGGCTGGTGCTGCCCGGGAGTTGATGTTCCTGCATGTACCGGCTGCAGCCCGGCGGGCTTATCGACGCATGAGTAGATCTGCGGCGGCAGCTGGGCGCCGCTTGCTCTACGTGGCCAGGGGCGGCGACGGCGTTGCGCCCGTTGTGCAATGGGCCGCTTGGGTCTATGGGTGGGAGATGGAGTCATGTTTCACCGCTGTAAGAAGCGGGTATCACCGGTGCAACATCCGCGTTTCACCCTTGCAACAGCCGTGCGTGGTCCGAGTATCAGGCACGTTGCATCACAGTCTTGTGCGTGTTGCATCCTCGTTGGCTATACTCGGTGTGGTTGAGAGTGCTGCTTTCTAAACAGCGGTCTTTTTTGTCAGTGGTGGTGCCCAGAATCATGTAGCGGTCTCTTTTGCAATCTACCACAGTTTTGTCAGTGCGCACCCATTATGACTCAAATGACCGTCCACCTACAGGCTTTTAAATACACTTGGGCCTCAAAGACAATCAGCAGGCTGCTGGCATGTGGCGGCCGCTAGCGCAAACTCGAATCCAAATCGAAAACCCCAACCAACAATCGCCAACACCCACCCCACTCGAATTGGCTGGCAGTCATTTCTGAGGTGCACGGGTGCACGGGCCGGCCGCGGCCACCCCACGTTTCCTACTAATTCCTCACTTGCAAACAACCACTATTGCCCTTTTCCCAGCAACACCACCACAGCCCACCGTCTCTTCTCCGAGCACCGCCAGGCACACCAGACAAAACCAACGCCCTGGAGTTCAAGCTGCAAAAAACAAGCGACGCGCCATCCCAACATGACCCCGCTCACATACCAAAACCCCGAGATCACCCAGCACAAGCCCGGCACCGAGGTGCATCTCAAGTACGGCACCGGGCCGGTGCCCCGGAGCACCAAGTTCAACAAGGTGTTCCTCTTTGACATCGACAACTGCTTGTACCTGCGGTCCACAGCCATCCACGACATGATGCAGGTGAAAATCCACCAGTACTTCAAGGACCGGCTCGACTTGAGCGACCAGGACGCCCACGACTTGCACATGAACTACTACCAGACGTACGGGTTGGCGTTGGAGGGATTGGTCCGCAACCACCGGGTGGACGCGTTGGAGTACAACCTGAAGGTGGACGACCTGCTTGACTTGCATGCAGTCCTTGGCTACAACCAGCAGCTCCGGGACACGTTGCTTCGGATCCGGCAGCAGGGCGGCTTCGACTGCTTCTGGCTCATCACCAACGCCTACAAGAACCACGCGCTCCGTGTGGTGTCGTTTTTGGGGCTCGGCGACCTTTTCGACGGCCTCACCTACTGTGACTATGCGCAGTACCCGATCGTGTGCAAGCCCATGCGGGCGTTCTACGACAACTGCTTTGAGCTGCTCAACGTGGCGCCGGGGGAGGTGTCGCAGCTTTCCTTTGTGGACGACTCGGCCATCAACGTGAGGGCGGCGTTGGATATCGGCCTTGGCCACGTGTACCACTTTGTGGAGACCGACGAGGACTACGCCTCGGTGACTGCTGCGGCCGACTTCCACGAGTACTATGGCGCGGGCAAGATCCGCATCGTGCGCCACATCCTGGAGTTGGAGAAGCTTGTCTGAATGGCCGTGGGCGGCGGCCGGGTGCCGCTGCCGTAGTTCTTGACGCACTGCCTGTGGGTGCGTTGTTGGTGGATCAGCGTTTTGCAGCCGCCGCGGCATTGGCGTTTCAGCGTGGGTGTTGCAGCAAGCCCCTGGCAGCCAGAGCGCTTCGGGCAAAACGTGCGTGTTTGCCTGGCCCTGGGCCCATGTTTCATGCCGCTTCCAGCGCCTGCATCGCGGCCTCCTTGTTTCATCTTGCCTTCAACGAACGTCTCCCGGCCTCCTTGTTTCATCTTGGTTGCAACGAACGTCTGACCGGCTCCATTCGCCACGCCTCACGCTAATCTTTCCCTCCCCTACAACCGCTTATTGAGAATAGTCCGATGGACGAGCTCGCAGCCTATCTTGCGTGGCAACCGCCCGCTCGGCCTCATGGCCTCTGCAGCCCGTGGCAAATTCAAAATCGTCAAAGCCGCAAAATTATAGCACACTCCCATGAGCCGCCCCGCCAACCTTGTCGCACCGGCCGATACATGTGTTTGCAAAGCACCTATTTATTTACATCTGTCAATGAACACCGTCTGGCATACAGCAACAGGCACGCTGCATCCGTAGACACAGTCATCGCCACCCACCGAAAGCAGCTTGTGACAACGGCAGAACAGGGCCGCCTCGAAGCCAGCGGCGCAACCACTGGGGGGGAGTACCACGTGACAGTGTCCTCGTGCATGCTGCCGCCGCCGCGCGCCTGCGCACCTAGGTCTCGAGCCCTAAATGCGACCTCGCACGTGCCACTGGCCAGCATGCCCGCGGCTCCTCCGTGCAGGCGCCATCCTCCCACCGCACCCACGCAAAAAATTCTCACGAAAATCCTCTTCCATTCTAGTACTGAACCTTAACTAACTATTAGCAATGGCTGGACGTGTTACTTACAGAAGACAAACTCCATGTATGTGTCTCCCGCGGGCATCCGCAGAATCGACCCTGTTGAAGATTCGTTTTTATACTTGAACTGCCGAAGATCCCGGCCACGGGCCCCCCTGCCCCTCTGCTGTCTTGCCCTCTATCCATACTTTTGCCCCCTAGAGAAGCCTGAGCCCCCTATATCTCCCCGAAACACACTTGCCGACGAGCGCTCTGTGCCCAGCTGCGGCGACGCCGGGCGAGCCGAGCCCCTGGTTTCTCGGCGTGTGCCGTTTACCTGTGCATCGAGCCGAGGCAACCCCAAGTTGAATGGCCGGAGCAGGAAAGGCCTATGTGTGCAAACATCGATCAAAGGGCTGCACAAGGAGAGCAAGGCAACAAGGAGGCGTGAGGTCTGTGCCGGGTCGGCGCCAGTCAAGACATGTGTCCCACTAAATGAATACTAACATCTTATAGACAACACCAGATCCAACAAGATCAAGGTCGTCAAGACCCCAGGTGGAAAGTTGGTTGCCCAACACGTTAAGAAGCAAGCCTCCAAGGTCAAGTGTGGTGACTGTGGTATCGCCCTTCCAGGTGTCACCTCTTTGAGACCAAGAGAGTACGCTCAAGTCTCTAGAACCCACAAGAAAGTTCAAAGAGCCTACGGTGGTTCCAGATGTGCTAACTGTGTCAAGGAGAGAATCGTCAGAGCTTTCTTGATCGAGGAGCAAAAGATCGTCAAGAGAGTCTTGAAGGATCAACAAGAGAAGGAGAAGAAGGCTGCCAAGTAATTGTCCAGCTCTCTGGCCTAGATTTCTTATAATGTACATTTGATAAAACGTGTTTGTAGCTTGCCTTGGCGAGTCCCCGTAGATTCTCCGGATTCTCCCCGATGGAGGCGTCTGCCGTGGACCCCAACTCTGCCTGTCCTTTGGGCTTCGGGACGAAAAACTTTGTCTGGTGTACGGGTGCGCTGCCGCCTGCCCTTCGTCGGAATCTCAGAAACGTTGGTCACGTGACCGCCACCCGGGCCGCCCCTTGCAAGCGGCCGTGGCATTGCGCACACACTGGGCTGCTGGGCCGCCATCCGGTCTTTCCCCAGGCGCCGGCACGCCAGAGCAAGAGGCGCCCGCTGGCATCGGCGGCACGTGACCGCCTCGCTAGCAGATGCCCAGCCGCCCGTATGCATCGACGCTGCCAGCGAAGTTTCTTTTTCGCGCGCCCCTCTCCTATCCGGATATTTCCCGGTCACTCCAACGGCATGCATGCTGCTTATCAGAAGGCAGCCACCCCTTGGAATGCCCTATAAATACAAGGCGGCGGCCACCCTGCCTGGCCGACCATCTTCAAACACCGCCTCTTCCACTTGCTTCTTGAGCCGTCCGCTGTTACTGCTACCAACCATGCCCTCCACACATTTAGCCCCCTCCCTAGAAAGTGTGTACATCCCACCCTCGTGCAAGCCCATGACACAACAGATTCCCAACTACCACCCCAGTTTGATTGTCCAGGATTTCCAGACGGACATCAACAAGTTGAAGCCCTGCGGGTGTGCAGATGTGTACTGTGTGAAGAATGCATCGTTGTGGATTCCTCGTGCCGAGTAGAGCGACTCCTTGGGGGTTTCGCAGCCGCGGCAACGGGAGCTTTGCAACGGTTGCACGATTCTTATAGACGGACTTCAACGCTGCAAGGCGGAGGTCCCAGTCCAATGGTGGCTCTGGCGCTCGGCGTAGGCGCTGGGGTGGCGCCATGATGGCATGTTCATGTATATGGTGCCCACGGACAATGTTTAAAAGGAGAACTTGGCAAGATTCTTAGAGATTCTCAGTCAATCGTTCCTCCGATCCTTAATTATATATTTCAATTCTGTTTTCGATTCTGCTTCGATGGTGTAAAGCTTTGTTGAGTTGTTGTTACTCCGTTATTACTCTGTTTCTCTGTTACTTTGTTACTCTGTTACTCTGTTACTCTGTTACTCTGTTACTCTGTTACTCTGTTACTCTGTTACTCTGTTACTCTGTTACTCTGTTACTCTGTTACTCTGTTACTCTGTTACTCTGTTACTCTGTTACTCTGTTACTCTGTTACTCTGTTACTCTGTTACTCTGTTACTCTGTTACTCTGTTACTCTGTTACTCTGTTACTCTGTTACTCTGTTACTCTGTTACTCTGTTACTCTGTTACTCTGTTACTCTGTTACTCTGTTACTCTGTTACTCTGTTACTCTGTTACTCTGTTACTCTGTTACTCTGTTACTCTGTTACTCTGTTACTCTGTTACTCTGTTACTCTGTTACTCTGTTACTCTGTTACTCTGTTACTCTGTTACTCTGTTACTCTGTTACTCTGTTACTCTGTTACTCTGTTACTCTGTTACTCTGTTACTCTGTTACTCTGTTACTCTGTTACTCTGTTACTCTGTTACTCTGTTACTCTGTTACTCTGTTACTCTGTTACTCTGTTACTCTGTTACTCTGTTACTCTGTTACTCTGTTACTCTGTTACTCTGTTACTCTGTTACTCTGTTACTCTGTTACTCTGTTACTCTGTTACTCTGTTACTCTGTTACTCTGTTACTCTGTTACTCTGTTACTCTGTTACTCTGTTACTCTGTTACTCTGTTACTCTGTTACTCTGTTACTCTGTTACTCTGTTACTCTGTTACTCTGTTACTCGGTTGTTACTCGGTTGTTACTCCGCTGTTACTTTGATTCTGCTGTATCCACACCTTCCCTGTTTTCGACTTTGGTTGATCTCATACGAATTCTGTTCTTTTCTGCTATGCTTTTTGCCTAATTCTTGACTCTTGGCCTGTTCATTTCCTAGACTTCGTCAAAACACAAGAGGATCAATCGCAACTAGAGATACAATGCTCTGCTGCTACATTGTCGCTATATGTTCTACAATAAACTACCACACTCACTGAGCTCGATCCGGATTTCATTTATCATCCTATGTATTGGTGTTGGAAGTTCATCCGAATTCCAGGGGTATCAGCGAGCGCAAAACAAATATATATATGTAATTCTGAGGTCCAAACTCGTATAGGACATAATTATATGCGGCATGAATGTATCGGTGTCAATGTCAAATGAAAATAAATGAAGCAAATCTTATGAATTTTTTGTGAGTTCGTAAAATCGTCAAAGCCGGTGCTGTTCAGTGCATTCATGGAGTCATCAATCGTCAGATGCGGGGGTATTGGAGCTAACGTGAGTCCATCAATCGAAAACTAATGTGCATGGGTCGGAAAATGACGAACGGAAAAGTCCAGGTGATTGTGATTTGGGACCCCACGCGCTGGGCTAGTACTTGAAATTTGTGTTCTCAGGGTCCTCAGTTTCACAGGCCGTCTGGAGCAACTGTTATCCGGTAAGCTTCATCCAAATTTTTCCAAATTTATGGTGAGGGAGGCTCGTCTTCGTGTGAGTCAGGTTGCCCTTCACATAACAATGGCTATTGACTGGGCCATGGCTTCCCAATTGATATCCGTGGGTCTCAATGAACAGTCCGCTCGTACTCAACTAGTCAGGGACTATCTGTAATCTCTCGCTCTCCTTGAACTCTCTCGGTCAAATGGCTGTGCCCTTTATAATGTACCTCCTGGCTTCCTTGACCCAATTGAAAGAGTCTCTCATCGGCCGAAGACAGAACGCTGTCGTTTTCCCCGGCCTGCTGTTCCGTGTTCCTCTCTCGGTCTGCTATTTTTCCCCCTCCTCCAAGTGTTCTCTATTCTCTACTCTTATGGGCACACTTCCTGCTCATTCCAGTGGAAGGTGTCGTCACGGTCATAAAAGAACCGCCTCTTCTTCTCGTCGTCATAGTAGTCCACGTGGTCAATGAACATGGCAACCACGGCGAAATTCTTGATTCCGCTCTCCTCCTTCTTGCCATCGACGCCTCGCGAGATCTTGTCGATGAGGTTCTGGTTGGCCTCGTCGAGATATTCCCGTGGCGTGGGGCCACGGTACGACAGCTTCAATCCGTGGGAGAGCGAGTTCCACACGCGGGAAACCTCGCCGTTCCACTCGTCTGCGCTGGGCGCCGTGAACTCCATGCTGCTCAAGTCCTGGAGGTTGGCAAACGACATGGAAACCATCGAGCTATTTTTCTGGATCTCGCCCACCAACCGTGGCGAGATGATGGGGAACGCAAGCGGCGTACTCTGCACGGCAGCCTCGGCGGGCGGCTGTGTAGATACGGGCCCGACTGTGGAACGAGAAAAGCGCACCGAGAGGCCGCTGTCGTCATCGTCGTCTTCCTCCTCTTCCTCCTCCTCCTCGACCTTTTTCTCCGCTGTGTCACGAGCGGCATCGTCGGCACAGTCCTCCTCGTCGCTGGAGTTCAACTGCGAGTTCATCGAGCTCTCGATGATGTGGCGGGGCTGGATCTTGGTCAAGTCCAAGCAAGGCACATGGGAGTCGTCAAGGAGGCGAGCACGGCCCCGGAGCCGGAACTGCTTGCGGCACTTTTCGAAGTAGAAGACGGCCTCGAAACGGTCGTTTGCCATGAGCTCCTGGTACTTGTCGGTACGCTTGTCGGTGACAAACGTGAGCACATTGCTGGTTTTGTCGTCAAACAACCAGCCACGGGACACCACAGTCCGATTGTGGGGGAAGCCCTGACTGTTTACGGTGGCAAACTGGAAGCTGGTGAAGCCTGGCTTGTAGTCTTTGGCTGCCAATTCGCCTTCCATGGCGGAAACAAACACGGGCACCCAGGACGCCATGTATTGGAGCTGGATCATGCTGGCGGGTTTGCGGGCCACGGGGCGGAGTATGGTGGCAAGGGGGTGTGAGTTTCGTGGGAAACGATGCTAAGGTGGCCTGAAACGATGTTGAAACTGGCCTGAAACGAGGGTGGTTTGCGGCGGAGCGGTGGCCTGAAACGATGCTACTTATATAAAAGCGGCGTTGGCGGCGTGATTGTTGGCTCTTTGGGTTTTTGGGGCCTGCTGGGTAAACTGGATCCGATCCGTTTCCGAGAGCTTGACTATGCTGTGGTGAGGCCGACCTGAAAAATGGCGTGCTGGAACGGCGGATGAATGAATATTCTTCCCGGACAGCTCCAAAGTGTGCTGGGTGATGTTTGACTCCGTGGATGGATAGCGTCTCGTGGGACCTGAAAAATGCCGAAAAATGTGGTCTTTTCGTTTGGCCTGAGCGGTGGTCTTTTCGTGAGGCTGGAGGTCTCGTGATGTGCCCAAATTGCGGGCTCACTCCCTGGGTTTTTTCCGGCTGCCTTTTTGGCGCCCGCGTCGTGCGGCCCCGAGGGCTCGTGACTCCCGGCTCGGGGGGTCTCGGCTATAAAGGGCATGCTGCTCCCGCGCGCTCGACGGTCTAAATTTTTTGGCCCGAAACTGGCTGCCTTCGCCGTCGGTGCTGCCTTTTTTTTTTTGGTGGCGGCCGTGACCCGGGGTTTGTGGGCTGCGTCTGTGACTGTCGTCGCACGGATCGCTCAACACGTGTTGGCTGCGGTACAATAGCTGGTGTGCGCAGGATGTGCGCTCGCGGAGATGAGGTCTGCACACGTGGAGCCGAGCTGGATCGGGTAAACTCCGGGTGGTGGCACTGTTCCACGGCGGCGGCCTTGATGTTTCTCATTGGCGAGGTCCGGGTGCTCGGTGGGTTGCACGTTTTAGTACTGCACCTGGTGTGTGGAGCAAGTGCAACAGCGAGGCAAAACCGGCCCTATTCTCGGCGAATCCGTGGCGCACAGGCCCCTTGCTGTCCCTTATCTGCTCCTGTCGGCACAGGTGGGTTCTCCTCATTCTGAAGTCCAACTGTTGTGGCGGCCGCGGTTGCAGCCATTGCAGCGGTACCTGTTTCGGCGTGCGCCAGGGGCAGTCTGCGTATCAGCTTCTGCATCAGTCGCTGCGAACCTACACTTCACTAGTAGCCCCTGTTTCTATTTGGGCTGCTCCTTCGATTCGGTGCAGCCATGGCTACGAGAATGCATCTGTCTCAGTATTCGATATTGTTTGTGTATAAAAATAGTATTAGTGTCTACTTGGATTCCTTCCCATCTTCTCTCTCTTCCCCGGTGCTCACGGTGCCGTCGGAAAACGCCTTTTTCAAGCCCTCAATCACTTGCGGCTTCTCGTCGTGACTAACATACTCGCCAATGTTAGGTCTAGGTCCGGTGTACCACTTGTGAGCGTCAACGATCCACCAAACGATGAATATGAGCATAGGCCCAAAGTAAACCACACATGTCCAGTTCATGGCATCGGGCGTCAAGTCTTTGCCTTTGACTGTTGGGAAGCACAAGAATGGAATCATTGTGGCCACAAATGCACACGAGAGAGCTCCCAATGGGGTGGAGAATTTTCCAAGGTTCCATGGACCTGGTTGGAATGTGTTTCTGGCATAGGTGATCTTGAGGAAGGTTGGCATGGTGAAGGAAACAAAGGCAGAAATACCACCCACAGAGAAAATGGCTCCGATAGCCGTGTCTCCGGCGAACATCAAAAGAAGCAAAAGCTGCCCAATCAAGAAGTTGACCAAAACGGCGTAGATTGGTGTCTTGGTTCTGGGGTTCACTTGTTTCCAGATGTTGGAAAATGGGAACAAGCCATCTCTGGAGTAGGAGAATGTCACTCTGGAGGCTGCCAACATACATGAACAGCCCATAAACCACGAAGAGACAATAGTCAATGAAGTACAGGCAACCACGTAGTTTTCCTTCATGATCTGAGTCAAGTATGTAACAAAAGGCTGCCCGAGTTCTTGTGGGTCCTCGGCAATTAAATCCAAATCGACCGTGGTGTAGGAGATTGCCAAAATGAAAAGAAAACCAATGGTACCACCCACAGTAGAAGTCAAGCAAATGGCTCTTGGAGCAGCCACCGATGCATTAGAACATTCTTCAGATAAGTGGAAAGGCGAGTCATATCCAGACATGGCCCAAATCACACCCAAGAATGAAACCAACATGGCCACACCGGTGGGAAATTCAGACTGGTTGTACAATCCCCAAGCATTGGCGTTGCTGTTAAACTTAGGGATCTTTCCGTCGTACATCTCAACACGGTCATTGCAAGCAAAAATCATCACAAACACGATGACCAAAAAAACCATGTTGATAGCGGTTCCCATATTGTTAAAATGAGACAAGTATTTGGTCGGAAGACAGGTAATGCATGCATGAACCAACATTATGGCAGTGGTCAAGCCATAAATGACGCCATTAGAAGCAACGTATCCAGTCTTATACGTGGCCATGGAAAGAATCAAACATGCGCCGGAGTAGTTGACAGAGGGCGCACCAGTGACCTGACACATCCAGTTGGAAAAAGATGTCAACCAAGTCAAGAATGCAGAATATTTTGGAGGGGCCAACTGGGAAACCGCATAAGGAGTTCCTGCCGAAGTAGGAAAGGCCAGGGCAATTTCGGCCATGGAGTAAGCGACGGAGATCACACCAAAAACGGCCAAGATCCATGGGATGGGCGAAATACCAATGACTAACTGCTGGTAGTCAAACGTGGCGGCCACAGAGGGAAGTAAACCCAAAACGGAGAAAGAAACCGCAAAAATAGAGAGCGCACTGAACTCACGGTTAAATTCTTGTTTATAACCCAAACTCAAAATCTTGGCCTCATCATCGTTGACCTCGTGATCAATGTTCAAAACGATGTTTTGACCTGAAATAACAGACTGGATGCGGAGATCATCCACACGGACTTGCGACCGCACAGGGCTAAGTTCCATGTCTTTGTTGGACATTGGAAATTATGAATAAATGGCACTGGGGGGAAGAATCAGGAAAGCAGTCCACGTATCTCTTCGTCGACCAGCGATTCAAAGTGAGAAAGAAAGAAAAGAATAGTAAAGCTGCTTGCAGTAAATCAAGCTGAGCAGAAAATTTTCTGGTCGTTCTCTGTCAGACGGCGAACTAAGTACTTTTAATACGAAGAGAAGAGTCGAGGAGATTGCACTGCACGCAGGACGTTAGATTAGACCTTCACATGTCCTGTGTGATAAGCAAAAATAGGCAAGTCAGAATCGCGCTAAGCTCGAGGGGAGATAAGAGTGCGAGAACAGGTCTGGAAAACAATGTGTGGGGAGTATAGGTCTTTCATCTCTTCTGTCCGAGTCAACTATTTCGTCCTCGCCCCACACGGCCATGGTCCTTTCTGAGCTCAAAACTGATTACCGGTCAACTGCGGACTCAGGCCTTTGCCCGTATGCGGCTGTTCGGGTACGTCTTTTCATGGCCGGTGGTATGCAGTCTACGTACGGCCGCGAAAAGGTACTTCCCGAAATATTCGAACCCTTAATTGGCGAAGAGCGGGGTGGCGCAACATGCCAAACTTGGCATTCCATTTTCAGCCGTGTTCATGTGTTGGTTAGAGGTGTAGAAGGCCGCTGTAGGCGGTGAAAAATGTTCCTCCATCTTAGAGAGGCAAGCTTTTCTGGCCGCACGCTGCGAGGCTCACACGAGGTGAACGAAGATAAGATGCGATTTTTTTTCCCGGTGCACGACTGCGAGCACGACCCACGCCCTGTGGCCTACCTAATCTTATCTTTTGCTGTGCCCCCCTGGAAATTACCAAATGAGTAGCCGAGAAATTGTGAAACCTCGAAGCAGCTGCAATTTTTTGCCGAGAATTAAGGAACAACTGTGGCATGTCACCCGTCGCTTTCTGTTGCATTTCTCACCACCCTAAAAAAGCCTGTGCAAAAGATGCCGCATACCCCACCACTGAGGTGTGCTGGCGGGCCCGCTAATTTCCTGAATTCCGTCATGACCATTCACATCCAAAACTGAATGGTGGGGTATAGAGGAAGGGATGGCGCACTGGTCTGCTTCTTTTGGTTTGAAACGCCTTGCAAAGAATGAAAGAAAGATGCGCTTGGAAGGACCTAACCAGTGACAAATTTGGAGAAGAAAAGTGACTTGATTTGGGAGGTTGGTTGTAAAGAAGGAAAACGAGGACCAAAGAACCGCGACATGGCTTTGTGCGACATGGGGTTTGTGCGACATGGGGTTTGTGCGACATGGCGACAAGTGACCACCTCCGCGACATCGCGACACGACCCCACCGCACACGCGTTCGGCTCATCATCTCCCCGCAAAGGACCCCATACCATCCCTCCCGCCCCTGATGTTGGACTTGTCACCGTGTCTTCCGTCAGGCCTGCGCTATTCCTGGCTTCATTTTGCTACCAGCGCCTACAAATGCAAGTCCCTTACAGTCTCCACTGCTCAGACCTATAAAGCGAAACATCTCTTGGTGTTGGCGTGCGAGACATCCAAAGCAATTGTGTTTGGCCTTGAGATCTATGTCTACTTCCAGGTAGATGGAGAGCGCATGATCCGTCAGATATTTATTCCAAAGGCCGATACAACTGGATTATCTTCCCGCTTCTCGGCTGCTAGCGTCATGGAGACCTTCTTGAAGTATATCTTGGATCTAGATATACATGGCTACTTTGCTACCAGTGATACAGGTTTGGCAAACAAAGATCGCCAAGTAGAGGAAGTCAAGATTTTGACTCAGCCAAATCAGGACAGTGAATTTCAAGTTGTCAATGACATTCTTGAGATGAGCAAGAGGCTCTCGTATCGGGGAAGCGAGCTCCTACAGAAGAGAGATTTCCTACCACGCCCCAAAATCACAATCAGGCCACCGCTTCCGGAGTATTCTGAAGAATCAACGAAAATATCGCTTTTCACCAAATCTGCGGACGCCTACCTTTTTCCCAACTCGGAGAAAAACCGGGGGAAACATATTGCAGATGGAAATGCCCTCTTCCGGTGGTGGCTTCGGGTCTTGGATAGGGTCTTATCGCCACTTCCCGGGTGGCTGCTCAATGCTGATATCCCGGGATCAGATGCCAACGCCATTGCGAAATTCTTGCCCAAAGGCTGGAATGTGAATACCATATACAACGCGGACTCTAGCGTGTTGGCTACAATTCCTGTATTCCCCGATGATCCCAAAGGCAGATTTCTAGAGCATCTTGTTGTTGAGAATAGATGCAAAGGCGTTCTGGTACGTCAATTTTGGCATGAACTCGGGTATAGACAGGAATTCCGTCTCGGAAATGTCGTGGGTATCATTGGTTGTGTTGGCCCTCTGAAGCCACGATCCTCTCAATCGAACGTGTCTAGTGGAACCCTGGCCCAAGATGACCGCCTCATTTTGGGAGTGAGAAAATACAAAAAGTTCAGAGACTATATAAAAGGCCAAGATTACGGTAACCTCGAAGAGATACAGGATTTGTGGAATTGCGGACTCAAGGAGATGTGCATGCGCCTTAAGGTTGACTTTCTCCCGATACATGTGACTGGAGCACGAGAAATAAGAGCGACTGCCGGTATGTCCAAAGAAGGTACTACCCAAGCTGTGAATGTGCTAAGCACAGTCCGTAAGCGGCCCAAAGTAAACGACCTTAATAGTTTGGTGAAGAGGGTCAGATAGTTATTAAGATTTACAATTTACGTCACGTTTTTGGGCACGTGTGTGATGCAAAGACCGTAGCAAGTAATAAAGGGATCGCACAAAGCTTCTGTAGGAAGATATAAGGAAAGGGGCAGAAATTTGAAGAACCGTGCAATCCGGGGAATGTCTGAAGTCAAAACAGCAAAAAAATGATTCCGCCCAGGATCGAACTGGGGACGTTCTGCGTGTTAAGCAGATGCCATAACCTACTAGACCACGGAACCTCTTGTGAGTTTCTGAGTTTATGTGTTCACCTAGTAATGTGTTTAAGTGTTTTATAATTCAAGTACTTGATCAAGGGTAGCTTTTGCCGCTTACAAATACGCCAAAGATAAGATGGGTGGCGTCAGCGCATGCAGTCTCAGCAAAGACTCGCAGAGCGCCAGTCCCGTAAATGACATCCGTACATCCTTCTTTTGGGGCGCAGCTCCTCCCAATCTCATGCAACACGATAACGCCCCAAAAGGTATATAAGATGTAGATTTCTCAGCCGAAATTTTCGCCGATTGGATTCTGTTTGGTCTAAGAAATTTGTCATCATCTTAGCATGCAAAAGGTGGTTATCGTCGGAGGCAATTATGCCGGTCTTATCGCGGTCCAGACCATTTACAAGGAGGACCCCACGGCAGACATCACCCTAGTCTCCTCGTCCACACACGCCTACTTCAATGTGGCAGCGCCCAGATTGCTTGTGTCCCCACAAGAATTCGAAAACACGGTGTTCCCCGTGAAAGATTTGGTGCACGAGAACTCCAGCGGAAAGGGTCGCTTCATTCACGGAACCGTCACCAAGGTGGACCCTGAAGCCAAGTCTGCGCAGTACGAAACCGCCGACGGGTCGCTGGAGGTCTTGAGCTACGACCTCCTTGTGTTGGCCACCGGAAGCACGTCCGAGTGGGCCGGGTTCAAGGTGAACAGCGACTATGAACACGCACAAAAGGCCATTGTGGCAGCAGCAGAGCAGTTGAAGACTGCGGGCAAAGTGGCCTTGGTGGGCGGCGGCATCACGGGTGTGGAGACCGCCGGCGAGATCGCCGCCACGTACAAGTCTGTGCAGGTGGATCTTTACAGCCGGGGGCCTTTGTTGGCCGGTCCTGCCTCGAGTCTCTCTGCGGCCGCCACCCAAAAGCTCCAGGCACTTGGCGTGAATGTCATCACCGACGCCAGCGTGAAGAGGGTCGCTGCAGACGGCGCAGGGGAGGCGCTCTTGGTGGAGAGCGGGGACAAGCAGGGCGAAACGCTCGCATACGACGTTGTGCTCGAGTGTTTCCTCGTGGGCCCGGCCTCCTCGTACGTCCCAGGCCACTTGAAGGACGACAAGGGGTACGTGCTTACCAACAAGAATCTTTTTGTGCAGGGCCACGAGGACATCTTGGCCTTTGGAGACATTGTTTCTGGCGGCGGGCTGACTTATGTGGACATCAAGATGGGCCAGCATGGTGTCTTGCAGCAGAGCGTCAGGGCGGTTTTGAGCGGCGCCAGCGCCGAGGCCACCAGCGGTTTTCTCGCGCTGTTGAAGAGGACGTTGGGCTTTTCTTCAGACGCCACGGCCAAGAGCTTGGCCTCGGCCACGGAGAAGTACGAGCCCGTCTCCAACACCTTTTTGATTCCAACCTCCAGCTCTGGCGGTGTGGGAATGCTCTTTGGGTGGGCGGTGCCCAACTTCATGGTGTACTTCATCAAGTCGAAGGACTATATGATTGCCAAGTCCCGCGCAAACCTTGTTGGAAAGTAGAGCCGGCAGCCTGTGCGTTGTGGTGAAGTGGCTGTAGGAAAGCGATCTTGACCATGCGAGGTTCCGGCGTGGCTCGACCGATGTGGCTTCCGTGGGCTTTTGATAGATTCAGTTTGCATATTTATTGAACCGGAATGGACTTTGAGTGGGGCATGTAGTTGGCGGGTCTTTGGCTGGGCAAGCCTGGCTTCATGGCCATTTTGCAGAGCACTGAAATGAACTCGAGACCCAGCTTTGAATCACAGAGTCTTCAATTTGCACCCACACAAGCGGCAGTTTGCAGTCGACCAATACTGACTCTTCCAGACCCGGCTTTCCGTTTCCACGTGCAGGCATCTTCGGTTTTCCTGTGTCAGCCCCATGCCCCGATGTCTACAGCACCATTTGTTCATAGACATCAAAAACACTATGCCCTTTCGTGCCTTATACTCATGGCTGGTGGGGCAGCGCGGGAGTGCATGAACTGCCGGCGCTTGAAAGGCAAGACCGGCCAATCCACCAAATCACCAAATCACCAATCCACCAATCCACCAATCCACCAGCGGCCAGATGCTTGGGTGTTTCCGGGATCGCTTTCAGCCATGCGTGTGGGCGGATATGCTGTAAAAAAAATCATTGTTTTCCCAAGCCATCATTTTTAACTTCTCTTTTACCAACCGCCAGACGTACTGCTGCTGCCACTGTATTTTCGCAGTCGCCTGTCACCACTGGGTTTTTTCGCCAATCGCACCACATCCACTTTCTGTCACCTAATACTCTATAGTCTGCCCACAAGGAAAAATGGTACGCTTGCTACAAGTGATTGTTCGCCGAGAGATCGGCCCACTTCTGAGTATAAACAAAACACATAAGTCTCGAGCCGCCAATTGAATTAGATGCAGAATGGATGTTGCGCTGGCGGCCCAGCACAGGCCAGCCTGCCACGCGACACAGGCCGCCTGGTTCCGAGACGCGCTGGTCAATGGGCCATGTGTGCCTGGAATAGCGGACACACCCGACCGACTGACCCAGCAAGCTCTGCAAGCACCCGATTGGACGGCGGTGGCAGCCTGTGGCAAATGTCGCCTGGGGAGCCCCTTGCGCCGCACGTGACCCGCGGCGGCAAAGTGAGACACCACCCCGGCTTGCTACCGCATGCTCGCCTGGCACGTGCGCCTGAACAATGGCCCGGCGTTCCCTGACGTTCCGTCGTCAGCATGTTTCACCACAAGCAGCAAGATGATCACCCGGCCTGCAGACAGGAAGGCGGCTGCCTCTGCCTGGGGCGAAGCGTCCGCCACACCCACACATCACCCGAAAGCCCACCACCCACCTCTCGCCGTCCGTTTGCTGGGATCCGCTTCCCCAAGCACGTTGGCGTTCTGGCCAGTTAGGGCCACGGCCTCCCGCGGCTACCAGGTGTTGTCTCGGGGTCGCAGAGCGAGTGCCTGCTCCGGTGCTTCTGCCAATGGAAACCAATGCAATTGGCAGTCTAAGTCCTGCATATGCTTAGGCAGCTTTACATCATAGCAAGTAGCAAAGCAGCACCCAGGCGACGTTGTTTGCGGCCACCTCATGACCCCTCTACCCTTGCTGTGTGTGGTGTTTAAATAGCACCCCTCGTCCCGCAGATTTCTTTTTTTGGCCACCACCGACTCAATTACTTTGAAAATCACAATAGTCACTATGTACCGCTCCATTGCTTCCAGAACCATTTCCAGATCAGTCTTGCAAGCCAGACTCCCCGCCAGGGCTCTCTCTGTGTCTCGTGCCAACTGTGGAATCGTTGATGCCGCCAAGGATGTCTTGAACAAGGCCAACAAGAAGACCGGCGAGGTTCTCGCCTCTACAATCGACAAGACCGAGCAGGTCACTCCTTCCGCCGAAGAGGTTAAGGACGCCGCCACCAACGCCGCCTCCAAGGTCAACCAGAAGACCGGCGAAGTGTTAGCTGACGGCATTGAGAAGGCTGAAAGCGTCACTCCTGGCTCTGCCTCCGAGGCCGCCTCGGCCGTGAACAAGAAGACCGGTGAGGTGTTGGCCGACGGCATTGATAAGGCCGAGAGCGCTGCTGGTAGCGCCAAGGAGGCTGCGCAATCTGCCAAGGCCACTGCTGAGGCCAAGGGTAAGGTCGTCAAGAACACCGCAGGTTACGACGGCTTGCAGGACAAGGGCGCCAAGGTCGAGTCCGAGCAAAACCGCCCAGACGACGCTGTCTAATCATTGCATACACCCGCGTGCCTCGTTGACGAGGCATCAAAATACTAAAATAGACGAGTTATGAATTCGTTTTGTAGATGCCCCATAGAAGGCTGCCTTTGGCTTGTCACCGTAGATTGATTACCGAAGATGCATCACAGCATGTACCGTAATCAATTTGCAACTGTGCTCATTGCTATCGTAAGGACAGGTCATGTGGGAATAATCTACTCAGGCTGACAAGTCCTTGCTCGTTCTGCAATATGTGGACCGCTTCGAGTTTGAATTGTGGGATAGTTCAGGGTTGCCTCCTACTGACAATTATGGAGCATATTAAATATACATTCGTGGAGCATACTAGATATACATTTGTGAAGCATATTGTACACGTTTGCAGGACGTTTTATACATGATTGTGGGACTTATCATATACACCTGTAGGGCATATAATATATGGATTTGTGGGGCATCTTGTATTGTTCTGGGAATCAATTCATCTCTACTTTTTGCGTGCCGAAGCGCTAGTACGTGTCAAATCGTTTGTATTAATCTCAGTTGTGAGGCCATAGACCGAGAAATTGCTAGCCAGCGCCTCAAGAAATCAATATATACATCTGTATTTCAGAAGGTTTGACGAAAGGCCATCATGCTACCACATTAAAAGGTATTAGACCGACTTGGCAGCAAACTCGGAGGCAAAATTGCCGACTGCCAAAGGAGCCTCTTCCGAAGGCGGAGCAGCCTCCACAGCTTTGCTAGGCTTTCTCTGGATAATCGCCAAGAAGTTCAGCGGCACGTACCCAACCTTGCCGGTACGGGAACGCACTTTCCACCACTTGCTTTCGTTGCCAAGCGGATCTAGCTTGGACAAAATGGCCACGAGCTCCTTGGGCTTCAACTCAATCTCAATGTTGGGGTTTTCTGGATTGAACTCGTAGAGCGCCTTAGCAAACTCCAAGGACTCGAGGTCCACAGCGCCACGAATGCCTGCACCCATGCCCTGCTGTTGTTCCTGGAGCCGTCTTTGTTGTTGTAATTGCTGTTGCTCGTTGAGTCTCTTGATAGCCCTGCTCAATAAATATGGAACACCCACGGATGCGGCCAAGAATAACAAGAGGGGCTTGAACGAGATTCTAGGGGCACCCTTAGTGCCATTTTGCTGGCGTCTCAAAGCCTCCTCCAACTTCTTTTGTTTGCCTTCAAACTTGCCGAACTCCTTCATGTTGAGCCCGTGGTTGTATGCCTGGCCGGTGATCTTATAGAAGATCTTCTTGGCGAAACGGATCACCGCGAATATGCCGAGGAGCGAGCCCAAGGTGTTCTTGAGGTTTCCAAACTGCTCAGCCAAAGACACCATGGTGAAGAAAGACGAGTGTGTGGCCATGTACGTGGCCTCTAGCATCTGGGCAAAGCCTCCCACGGCACCTATGATAGATTCGATGAGCTGGAAAGTGGCCTGGGGGCCTTCACCAAGGCCTCCCGGTCCGTTCATTCCATTTTGGCCGTAGCCACCGCCGCCATACATGCTGGAGCCGTAGCCACCGCCGTACATGCCAGATCCGTACATGCTGGAGCCGTAGCCGCCACCGTACATGCTGGAGCCGTAACCGCCGCCGTACATGCCAGACCCGTACATGCTGGAGCCGTAGCCGCCGCCGTACATGGAGCTGCCGAGGCCGCCACCGTATCTGGACGAGCCGTAGCCACCGTAGCTGTTACCGAGCGACGAGCCCATGCCGCCCATGCCAGACAAGCCGCTGGAGCCGATGCCCATGGAGCCGTTTGCGTCGGACAAGGAGGTGGGGCGCTCCGGCACGCCGACTTCGGTGGCCGCTAGTGGCGCAGACGTGTCTGTGTTTGAAACGGACGCAGCGGAGGCGCCACTGGAGGCCTCCCAGGGTTTCACTCGAGGAGTAGACATGCAGGGATTGTAGATTTAGTATGTGCCCCCGGAGATGTGGCAGGAGACAGGTTCCGAGTTGGGGAGGGCGCCAAGGGGTTGTGGGGGTTTGGAGGCGAGTCTTTCGTGGAGGAAACCGTCGAAAAAAGGCGCTTTCTTGAAGGGGAAAAGCGGACGAGGACGGGGAATGCGGGAAAGAGCCGGTAGGTGCAACAAGAGCGCAAGCCGGAGGGGGTCAACAGAAGAATAGAGCCTGGAGAGGTGTAGTGGAGGAGTTGATTTCGGGTGGGAAGGGTTTTTCGAACGGTGGAGGAGGTGCGGGGCACTGCACACAGCGGCGCGCCGGGGCGGGGACCAAGCCGAGGACCCCACGTCGCACGCACAGCTTCCTACAGGGCCTGGCACGTGCACCAGAGACGAGGTGTATTCTTCTATGGAAGCGGCTCCAGGGAGCTGCTGAGCCTATTCAAGTGGATGTACACGTCGGTGCCGTAGCCCTCCATGGATATGAGCTTCAAGTCGCCGCCGAAGTACTGCGCATAGAGGCGGGAGATGGGCAAGCCGTAGCCGAAGCCGGCCATGGGCGCCTTGAAGCTGGTCTGGTTGTGCTCCGCGTCCAAGGTGGGCGTCTCGTTCACCGTTGTGTAGAGGTAGGTCCAGATGAGCGGGATCTCGCTGCGCGCAATGCCGCCGCCCTCGTCGGAGATCTTGATGGCAATGTCCTCGTAGCCCTCGGAGATGATGACCTTGATGGCGGGGAACTTCAAGTCGTTGAGGTCGATCTCCTCGGGATTCAAGTCCGGGTTCTCGCGCATCATCTTCTCCTTGAGGAGCGGCGTGTGGAACTCGATGGTGGCACGGAGCGAGTTCTTCAACACCTCGAAGAACATGTGGATCAAGTGGCCCGGCACGTACATGAAGTTGATCAGCTCCTGCGAGGCAATGAGCTGGATCTCGGGCGCCTCGAAGAGGCCGTAGTACTCCTCGCAGATGTACTTGGCGGTCTCCACGGCGTCCTCGGCGATCTCCTTGACGTTGCACTCGGTGCAGATGACCCCGACGTAGTTGTTTCTGCCGGAGCGCTTGGGCTCGCCGTTGGAGCCGTTCATGAGGTTGGAGAGCCGTTGCCGCGTGGGCAGCGCCTGCGACATGTTGAGGGCAATGTGCTGGCCAATGAGCATGCGGATGCCGATTCTCAGCATGTAGAAGCGGTCCAAGAACGTCTGGATGGCCAGGTTCACCTGCACGAGCTTGTGCTCGGTCTTCCACTCCTGGACGCCCTGCGCCATGGTGGCCACGGTGGCGTCGTGCCGCTTCTTGATCTTGGTGAGCGCATCCAACACCAACTTGTTGTAGTCGTACACCTCCTTGGGCCACACGATGTTGGTGGGGCATGCGTTGAAGTAGCTTTTGCCGAACGTGGGCGCGTCCTTGCGGGCCTTCAGCATCTGCTGCGCCGGGTTGTGTGACAGGTGTGGGCGCACCACGATGCCGTCGTCCAGAAACACGTTGTTGACGGCGGGGTTGGACTTCTGCTCCTGCGCCAAGTTGGATGTTTCCAGAACCACGGCCTGCGGGTCGGCGGCGGCGCTGTCGGCGGCGGCCTCGTCTGCCTGCTGCGAGAGCGAGTGCAACTGCGCCCGGAGCTTGTCGTCCACGACGGGCTTGGGCAACAGCGTCAACTCCTCGAACGACTGCGCGTACCAGTTGCGCACCTTGATGGTCAGGGGCATTTTCAGGAGGCCCAACGGGGCGTTGTCTAGGTCGCGGACCTTGAGGGCCAAGCGGATGGGGAGTTCCTCCACGATGAATTGCGACGCAAGGAAAATCGACCCGGGCGACGGCGACGGGCCGAACTGCACCATCTGCCGGATGTTGATGGACGTCTGTGGGTATGCGGCGTACTTGGCCATCTGGTCCCGGAGGGCCTTGGTCAACTGCCAGCCTGTGCCCATGGGATCAGGGGTTGTTGTGAGTGGGCCGTGGGGGCGGGAAGAGGGTGGCGGGCCGGCGTGCGGTTTGTGGGCGCTTGCTGGTCCGGCTCGGGCTGGGGGGCAAGGGGGGCGCTCGCTGGAGGTGGCGGCGGTTCAACGGAAGCTGGGTGTTGCAAATGCTAGGGGTGCCGAGGCGGGAGGCGTGTTCACGAGGTGGGCCTGCCGGACAATGGTAGCGGGATGGGTAGGGGGTCTTGGGGTCAGAGGGGGCCGCGGCTGTGTGAGGTGGCAGGGGCTGTTGGTGGGGGATTGGTGGTTGTGGAAAAAGAAGTAGGTGGTATGTGAGTCGGCCGTGGAAGGTGCGGGTGTTTGTCAGGTGCCGGGGGAGGCCTTTGTGGGGAAAGCAGGTGGGAGTGCGGTGCCTGTAGATAGACAGATGTCCGCCGGGCCGGGGTGCGTGCACGCCGGACTTCCGGGGGTGCGGGACGACGGGCGGACACGCGGGATGGGCGAGGGTGCCCGAGCCCCGGCGAAACCCACCTGACACCCCGGCGAAACCCACCTGACACCCCGGCGAAACCCACCTGACACCCCGGCGAAACCCTTCTGAAACCCCGGCGAAACCCACCTGACACCGACCGGCAGCGCTGACCGTGTCTCCAGCGACATTCCATGTGGTGCTGCCCCAACACAGCCCCCACGCCTCGAGCATGATGCCATGTTCGCAGCCGGCCCAGGACATCCATGGCCCTGGGTGCTTCCGCTTGTCCTTGCTGGTAAAGGCACGACCCGACATTTCATTGTCAGGCCTGGCTTCCTCGCAGCCGGTTGTCCTCGGACAAGCGCGCGTGTGAATCATTCTTATCTGCGGGACTGCACACAGAGAGCACCGACTCCGATCGTCCGGGGTAACACCCTCAAGTATATAAACCCCAAGAGCTGCCTGTGCTGCCGCTGGTCTCTCATCAGCAAACATTGGCTTCCACACAAAGCAACTTTTTAAAACGCTACGAGCAACACTCCCAATTCGATTCTCTTAACACAACACACCGGCAAAATGACCAGATTCGTTCCACTTTCTACCTTCAAGACCGCAGCCAGATGCTGGGTGCCATTGAACAACACACACAAGGCTTGGAGAGGCTTTTCGTCACAACACCGTGCCATCAACTTCAACAACGAGTTGGGCAATGGGGTGGTTGCTAACGACGATGTGATTATGGACGAGACAAAGCTTCACAACGTGGAAACGGCGACATTCGAGCCCACCGTGCACTCATCCGAGGATGTCTTCACTGCAGGTCCAGTGAACAAGGCATAGTCTGACGGAGGCCGCCAATCTTATATATAATTACCATGACATACGAATATACCACGCATTATGACACAGACTGAAGATGTATGCCGAGCCGGGGTTCGGACACGTAGGAACGGGGGCCAGGGTCACGTGCACTCGCAAACCGACCCACAGTCACCCTCTTATCGGGGGAGAAACAAGAGCACACTGGTTGGCTTGACGGAACTAAAGTATAAACTTCCGCGACATACGTGAAGCAGTTCTGGGACACACGCCAAGCACTTGTGATATCCGCCCAAAACACTACTGAGACACACGTGAAACACCTTCGATACCCACGTAAAACACTACCGGGACACACGTGAAACAACGATAGCTACAACTGCCCTCCAGCAAACTCCACCCAACCAACACACAATGAGCATGCGAGTAGCCGTCGGGCAAATGTGCCTGTCGTCAAACGTTGCCGCAAACGCCCGTGTGGCCTGCAAACTAATCGATCTTGCCGCAGCAGCCGGAGCCAAGGTCTTGTTTCTCCCAGAGGCAGCAGACTACATCTCAAGAGACGCCAAACACTCACAACAGCTTGCCCAAAGCACCCAGACGGCCTTTGTGTCGGTGATCCAGGACAAAATCCGAGCCCTTGCAGGACCAGGGCACACCAGCGAAGACGCATTGTGTGTGGCGGTCGGCATCCACGAGCCTAGTCCCAACTCCAGCAAGGTGCAGAACAACCTCGTGTGGATCAATGGGGAGGGCAAGGTGGCTCACAAGTACCAGAAGGTGCACCTTTTTGATGTGAACATTGCCAACGGACCGATTCTCAAGGAGTCCAACTCGGTGGAGCCCGGGAACGCCGTCGTGCCGCCGTTTTCGGTCTCGCCCGGCAAGTACCACGATTTCAAGGTCGGGATGTCGATCTGCTACGACATCCGGTTCCCCGAACTTGCCACCAAGCACCGGGCGCTAGGCGCCAACATCATCACGTACCCGTCGGCATTCACCACCAAAACGGGCGAGGCCCACTGGGAGATATTGGGCAGAGCTCGGGCCATTGACACCCAGAGTTTTGTGGTGATGGCTGCCCAGTGTGGAGAGCACGACGTTGGTGTGGGCGAGCCGGAGAAGGACGGGGAGCCTGCGAAAAAGGTCACCCGGATCAGCTACGGCCAGTCGCTAGTGGTGGGGCCATGGGGCGACATCTTGGCTCTGGCCAAGAGCTACAAGGAGCGTGATGGTGTGGATGCTGATGGGGACTACTACGAGTTGGTGTGTGCGGACCTTGACTTGCTGGTGATGGAGCAGATCCGGAGCAACATGCCGGTGGTGGCCCATCGGCGGGAGGATGTCTACTAGCGGGCTTTTAGATTGGTATCAGACGGGTATCAGACGAGTATCAGACGGGTATCAGACGGGTATCAGACGGGTATCAGACGGGTATCAGACAAGTGTCAATATAAACCAGACAAAAGCACAAAACAAGAACGCAGGACGAGGCACAGAGGCACACTCTCGAGGCAAGGGAGACAATGTCCTGGCTAATCTATACGCGCGAACCTCACTAATACAAAGCCTTCACCCCAGGCATCAATACGACACATCATTGGCGGATTCCTGTAGACATTCGAGAGCAATTCAGACCATACCCCTCTCCATCAAAGTATCCCCGTTCGCATACATGCCGGTGGCTGAGCTGAATTTCAAGTTGGTTCCAATCCTGCGACGAAGGTTACCTTATATTGCAGCCGCCCAATGAATATTCCTCCCATCTCTCCGCAGTTTGCGTGCCCAGAAAATCTAAGACGAGCAACTTCCGTGAGTAAATTTTGTACACCGCCTTCAACAAGGCTGCACCGACCACAGGCTATTCCCACTCATTGTCAAATGATGCTGCCATCGTAGGTAGCACAGGCCAGGGCTCAAGGCGTAGGCGCGCGGAACAACCACGTTTCGGAGAACACTTCGGGACCTGCAGGCAACGGCCCATGCCTATGCCCCAACGTGGTATCGCTATACGACGATACCATGCACTTACGGCCATACCCTGGAAGGCGATGTGAAGAAAAGAGATTTAAATGCCGGAGGTTGCGATGATGGGCCCGGCTGGCTGCGCTCGTGTAAAGATGCTGCCACTCAATTGATGAGGGGGCTGGCGGAGTGTTGGGCCCTTAAACGAAAACGCAGGAGTTGATAAGCAGCAATCGACAGTTGAGTAGCAACGGCAGGCGATAGATGAATTAGATTAGCCTGTACAAGGGAAAAACAACGCGAGCGGAATTGGCGGTGCGGAGCATCTCAATAAGGATAGGGGATGAGGAGGTCGGGGTGTTATGTGGCGCAGGGGCCATTGCTCTGATTCACCCTGAAATGGGAGGGGATCCACACCGGAAAAACTTGGGCGCGAGGGAGGGGAACCGATTCGGTGCAGCGAAACGCGGATTCCGCATGGCATGCTGAGTGGGAAATTGCGACGCACTTCAAAGGCAAAAAGTAGCGACGCCTCAGACGACAAAGAATGTAGGCAGATCTGATACGGAGGAGAAACGTGGTACGCAACAAGGACGAATAGAGATGAGGACGAGAACGTATTAAGAATGGGTTTCCAGGAACATTAATGAGCGTCCTTAATTAAAGACGATGAATAGAGTTGCCCAGCGGAAATCAAAGACGATAATAGAGATGATTTACAAACGAACTCAGCAAGACAGAATGGTGACGCTATTCCGTGCATTCAAAGCTGTCGATACTCAACAAGCTCAAACCAGCATCCATACTGTAGTAGTTCAGGGAAATTGTGTGTTGCTGCACTGCCTACTTACTAGGCTGTGTGGCGCTTACCCCTCTATCTCATTGAGGGGTATTCACTAGCCTACTCTTTTGCCCTATTTTTTTTTTTTTTTTTTTCTCTTTTTTCCAGGAGGGGTATCTCTGCGCCTAGCAGAACATCTCTGTTGAGCCGTTCTAAGCGCGCGCCCATCGTTATCGGAAAAACCCTTGCTGTTTTTTTGGGACCAACACACGTGTGTGCAGGCCCGCCGCACCTATTACCCCTCCCATCGTATAGGTCTCTGCTGCCATAAAAGGGCTGCCTCTTTTCCGGTTCCCTCCAGCACTTAAGATTCTGCGTTTCTCTCCCCTGTCTTTTTTGCTTACTTCAACAGTTGCAAAGGAATTGCCTAGTATCTTAACCAAGCCGCCACCAGCTTAGCGTCCACCATAGTGCCTGACTGCAAAATCCACTTGAGTCCAAAGCAGATAAGATAAGCGAGCCCCTCGAAGTCACAAACCAAGCTCCATAGAAAAAAACAAAACCAACAAAAAACCGGATTTCCAAAGCAATACAAATCCGGCCCACACCCCCTCGTGACAAACCCCCTGAAACAAAGCTATTTACCACTCATGCTCAGATTTGCCCGCTTGATCACCGGCTCGACGTCGCCTACGCTCACGCTCTTCCACAACAGCAACTCGCGGCTCTCCCACCACTTGCTTGAGCGTCTCTCTATCCATCAAAACCGCTACCTCTTGGACGTGCGCAGCAACAAGTTGCCTCTGTACGAAACTTACCAGTTCATCCATCTGGAATGTATGAACGTGCACCCACAGAACAACCGGAGTTTTGAGAAGGTGTTCCCTGCGCTTCTCTCGTCCCAGGGCCGCTCGTTCTGCAACTTGGAAGTCAAGAAGAACTCCAAGCAGAAGCAGTTTGTGCCGGACTTGGAGTTGGTCGACGAGTCGCTCTACATGGATCTGCTCGCCTCGCACACATCCTCGGAATTGTCCCCTTTTGTTGTCGACTGGTCGAACAACTTGGTTGCCGTGGACGACGAGGGCTTGGATGTCATCATGCAGAACTACATCACCTGCGGCATGCAGAAGAGCAGCAAGGTCCATCTTGCTCTGGGCTGCGACCGCATCGAAGTGAAGCCACCTGCAAGCTCGCCTCCGCCTTCCGGGCCCCGCTCGCCCTTCTCGTCCGCCGCCTCCAAGCTGTTCAATGTATCCAACGGCAAGCCCTCGGCTGCAGCTGCCTCGGTGATGTCTTGCGTTCATCCGCACATTGCCGAGTTTGCCGATCTCTTCTAATTTTCACTTCTAGCCCCCCAGCGCCTAGCCTTGCATCCATGGCTACACCTCTTTGAGACTTGCTTCATTTTCTATTTCCTAATTACTTATAGACCCGAAAAATAAAATGAAAAAAAATATTCTCACCAACCCAGCAGTATCTGTAGCGCTGAGCGCGTTGCCAAACAAAAGCCGCTTGAGACAGCCTTGTCGAGGATATCCTAGAAATCCTGCCGGCGTAAAGTATCAGCTCGCACTGGTTGACATGAAAAGACTGGATTGGGACCATGGGTACATGCCAAACTCCATCCACCACGCGTCCTTCTGAGAAATGTACCAAGACACTCTTGATTTGCACCACTCACGTGGGCCGAATCTCGCTGACCCGAAAGAGGCGGACTCAGGCACCCTTGCAGTCGAGTCGTATGGCGGCTGTCGTTGTGACGAGCCGTTTTCCGAAACAGCAATACCCACATCATAACGGCTCCGCTTGTTCACTATTTCCCGCGATGGTCGAGATTGATTTGGCTCGGCAAGGAGCTGCACCCGCCTGGAAAACGCATCAGATGCCCATGCGCTTCGTCACATACTCCTGGGCCAACACCGCAAAGGCCAAGCCCAAGCCATCGTGGATCCAGTCGCGCACCCACTCGCTGGGATCGACCGAGTCGTCAGCGTCGTCCAGGCCAAAGACAGCGTCCACGTCCTCGCTTTGCCCCGCGAGCCAGCGGGCCCACCGCAGCGGGAACGGCTGCGACTTGCTGATGATGGTGATGTTGTTGGTGATATCCTTGAGGATGAACGTGAAGGAAAAGGAGTCTGCGTTGTTGGACTCGATCAAAACCGGCGAGGCGGCGCTCCGCGAGTCGTCGGCCTTGGCGCCCACCTGCGCCGAGCCGCCCTCCACGCCCTGGGTGATGGGCTGGATGGCTATGAACACGTTGGAGCGGTTGATTTGCTGGCTCAAGTCGTCGGCCACCAACTGCTTGTTCTCCACCTCGGTGATCTTCAAGTAGTCCTTGATGGACAGGTCCAAGTTGGCAAAACACAACTTCTCGCCGTCGATGGCCTTGCCGTGGAACATGTCCAAGTCGTAGTGCTTGCCTGCGCTGTGCTCGTGCTTGTGGTTGAAGTTGGACACGGTCGTCTTGATGCCGCCCTCCACCTGGCCCATCACGCGGTTGAACTTGGCCGCGCAGAGCGAGTCCAAGTAGTCGATGCTCAAGTCGTACACCAAGAAGATGTTGAGCATCTCGTCCTCCTGGTCCGCCAAGCCGTCCTTGATCTGCTGCGACATGGTCGTCAACATCGAGTTGAGCTTGTCGGTGATGTGGAGGATCTGCTCCGCGTCGCCCACGCCTGCGTTCTCCTTGAGGAACTTCTGTCTCTGGTGCGACAACTGGTTGCTGGTGTTGGACGCCAACTGGTACGTGCTTTCACTGAGCTGGTGGGCGTTGGACGCAATCGAGCCCCAGAGCGACTGCACCTTGCTGGTGCCCTCGCTGCTCCACCACGACGAGAGCGAGTCCAATGCCGACGGGCCCTCGCTGCTGTCGCTGGCCTCGGGCTGCATGGCCTTGGCCTGTTCCGTGGCCTGGGCGCCCACCTTGGCGCCCACCCGTGCACCAACAGACTCCAGGGGTGCCGCCAGCGGGTGGCGTTGCTCCACGGCGGCGGGCGGCGTGGCGGACCCGCTGCTGCTGTCGGGGGTGGCGGCGGATGCCGGCTTGTCCTGTTTTTTGGGCTCCAATTTGGCCTTGGCGACGGGCTGCGCCTTGCCCTTTTCGTGTGCTGTGAGTTCGTCCAAAAAGTCGAGGAAGTCGTCGGAGTTGGCCGGGGTTTCGCCCGCGGCGCTGCCGGCCGGGTTGCCTGGCTTGGATTCCGGGAGCGAGTTGATGAAATCGAGCACGTCGTCGGTGTCGTGACTTGCCATTGGTGGTGGTTGTGGGGTACTCAGGCGCCTGGGGCCGGGCGTGCCTTTATGTTTCGGAGGCACGGGTGCACCGGAGGCACGGGTGTACGCGGTCCGGGCGTGCGGCACGGGTGCAACCTTTCAAGGCGGGCAGGCAGGTGCCGCCTCGACGGCGCTGAGGGGTGTGTGTGTGTGGAGTGGTGGTGGAGTAGAATGTGTGTTTGGAAACGGTCGTGGGTGCATCTGTGAGTGCGTTATGCTGTGCATTGCCTTAATGATGTGCGTCTCCAGTGCTGCGCGCAGAGTATCAGTTTCTCTAATTTATGCACTTGCAGAGTGCCAGTTTCCATGAATGCAGTGTAGTGCGTGCAAAGTAGATCTCCAAGTGGACTGAGACGCCCCAAGACCCCCGGCAGCCACAGTCCCGGCATTCTATCGGGCCCTACCACGCCCTGTGCGGTGTCCCGAGTACCGCAATGCGCAGTCAAGGTGTCTTTGTCGTAATGGCATTATGTTCGGGCAAGGGCAAGAGAGGCGGAGGCCAGTCTTGTGCAGGGCGTATAGCCGTGGAATTCTGCTGTGCAGTTCTTCTATCTGCCTTGAGCAAAAGCACGGAATACACTTCCCCAAACAAACATCAAGCAAGGCTCCCTCGAAGCGCGTTGATAATGCCGGCCGAGGTAGTCAACGTGGGCTCATGCAAGCGTTCGGGCCACCCACAAAGACGCATGAGTCCTGCAGTTTTATAACCTGGGTCTGACACCGCACCACAACGCCATACGTTGGGATGAAATCCGGAAGGATGCTTAAAGAAGAAGTTCATGAAACTGTCTTGATCCGAAGCAGCTCCGAGCTCATCTCAAGGCTCATCCCGAGGCTCATCTCAAGGCTCCACTTTTGCGACCATTGTAGACGAGAAGACTGCAAACGAGTCAGGATGCTGAACATGTCGAAACATCCCAGCTGCAATGAGAGCCAACATGATTCTCCATGCAGCTGTGGTATACACAGTATGTCGCATGTTGGGACCTTAGCTGCAAACGATGAGCGCTCATTTGCAAACCACTCAAAACAAACGATCAGCCACCTCGGATGAGGGCGGGATCTCGAATTGTGACAGCGGGAATACTCGCCACAGAAAAATGGCCGAAATGGGCACCCGAGGCGCCCACATGACAAAAGCGTATACGACCGGCGGCGGAACTCGGGCACGGTTGGGACCGGCGGTGGTTATCTTGCAGGATGCGAGAACTCGACCGCGGCGGCCGTGCAGGATCACACATTTTGATCGCTGACGGCATGCTCCTATTAGCCAGAGATACAGCGTGAATGCTTGTAAAAGGCAGGTTGGGAGAGAAACTGGAAGCGCTCCGTGGTCTGGAAAATGCATTTGGAAACCATTGGCCTGTCTGGCGCAGCATGTGGCTCTCCTGCTGGCTTTGTTCTGCAGCCGAGCACAGAAAGACAGGAGTTGCAACGCTAGTCTTTTGCGCCAACTGGTGGGAGATCGCAGAGGGTGAGGCACAGGCAATTTGATCCGGCTTGGTGGAAGTCAGGGTGCCGTGAGAGTAGCAATACGAGTCTGGATGGCAAGGGCATGCATCATGCAAAAGACATGCGTGTGGGCGCGTGTGCGTCTCACCCACAGATAGTGCCACATCTTGAGGTATGCACCCGCAGCCTTTCTATGGAAAGGCGGAGCTTATCGAGGTTTGAACCGGGTTTTGGCCGCAAAAAGGCGTGGGGGCCGTCACTTGTTCGCTTGGCAATTCCCGGGCCCGTTGCATATATTCGGGCTGTTCGCTGTCTTGAACTCGCTCATGAATTAGCCACTTGAGGTCAACAGTCAAGATCTATACTTTCCCCTACAGGTCGAGGTCTATCTTCCGGTCTGCACCTATAATAGAAAGCTCCAGCCCGAAAGCAAAATCTGCTTTTCGCCTGAAGCCGTATCGCCCCGTCGAGTCAATTTCACCCTAGTCCTACCCTACACAAGGACATCTCACATTCTACAAGCGGGATCCACACTAGTCCCAGTCTCTAATCACAGGCGGAACCCACACTAGTCCCAGTCTTTAATAAAAAGCGGGATCCACACTAGTCCCAGTCTTTAATAAAAAGCGGGATCCACACTAGTCCCAGTCTTTAATCACAGGCGGAACCCACACGAGTCCCAGTCTTTAATCACAGGCGGAACCCACACTAGTCCCAGTCTTTAATAAAAAGCGGAACCCACACTAGTCCCACACTAGTCCCGGTCTTTAATAAAAAGTGGAACCCACACTAGTCCCAGTGTCTCATCACAAGCAAACCCACACTAGTCATAAACCCGAAACCCCAAACACGCACAATGCTCCAGGCACCCATCACCTTCACCGACAGACCGCGCCTCAACTGGAGACACAAGATCCGGCGGCGGTCGGACGAGCCGGCCAAACGCAAGAACAGCGACGCCGTCGGCGGGTGCACAACACCCACGCCATCCCGCAAGTCGTCGGCCGCCAGCTCCCGCGGCCTGACCCCCGCCTCCCAGCGGTCGGTGTCGTCAGCAATCACGCCCGCACCCACCGCACTGCCCGCCACCACGTTCTTGACGCCGCTCGACGTGTTGGACGTCGACAGCATCAACGACTTGGACCTTCTCGTGGGCGGAAAGGTGCTCGAGCTCGGCGACATGTGCATCCCGCCGCCGCCGCCACGGGCCCGGCCCAGCGACCCGGTGCGGGCCCAGCTTGTGGCCAGCAGCCCGAAGCAGCAGGGCCCCAAGGTGCGTCCGTTCGTGGCCACCAGCCAGGCCTTCCACACCCCCAACGCCTTGTGCCACATCTGCCTGGACCAGCTCCACACCAAGCTCGAGTCCGAGAAGTTGGTGCCGCTCCGCTGCGGCGACTGTGTGCACAGCGAGTGCCTCCGGGCCAGCACCACCTTTGCGTTGGACAGCGCCCTCAGCGCCGGCCGCCTTGCCCAGGACTGTGCCGCCAGCGTGGTCAGGGCCGCCGTGTTCCCCGCATGCCACGGCCACCGGTGCACGCAGAACAACGCGCTGGCCGCCGTGGACCCCATCGACCATTCGTTTGCTTCCGAGCTTCTCTCGGACGCCGTGCTCAGCTTGCGCCTAGCTGCGGTGCCGAGTGTGCTGGGCCCGGCAGCGCTGCCCGCTGGGCCCGCCGGCCGGGGCGTGCCTGGCGGCTCGGCAAAGCCGCCGCTTTTCCGGGACAGCGTCTCCAGCGGCGTCTCCACACACAGCAGCCACAGCCTCTGGAACCGCCAGCCCACCAACACCGCCGCAGACTCGCTCTTCTGGGTCAACCGCGTCTCCCAGTTCTATGTGCGGCAGAACAGCGAGCTCCGGGCCAAGCCGCTGCTCAGCGCAGACACCCGGGCGTTTGCAGACGGGCCCTGCCCGAACCCCGGCCTGCCGGCAGCACGCCCCACCGACCGGCCCGAGCCGCCAGGGCTGGCCAGCATGCCGCCGGACCAGTTGAAGAGCATGGTCATCCAACACATGTTGCGCGTGCACCAGCTCGAGCTCGGCCTCTTGACGTCGTTGGGCTCGCTCAAGTTGGCCGACACGCTCCACGTGTCGCTCGCCAACGGCCCGTTCCAGCTCCAGACCGTGTACCTCTTCTCGGAGTACCTTGTGGTGAGCCAGAAGGGCCGGCCGTTCCTCTTCCCGCTCAAATGCGACTTCATCATCACGTCGCCCAAGATGTCGGTGCTCCAGGCCCGCCCGTTCGACGACACGGTGCCGCTCTTGAAGTTGCACTCCGACACCCCCAGCATCATCGAGAAGTGGGGCATTGCCATCTCCGACCCGCTGTTGCTCATCCCGCCCGAGTTGGTCACGTCCTCGTTGTCCACGGCAGACCTCTTGGGCGGCAGCCCGGGCCGCCAGTTGCCCTCGCTTGCGCCGGCCCTCTCCACACGGAGCATGGCCTCGCCCGAGATGGACCCCGACTTCTACCTGGCCTTCAACAGAGACAGCGTGGCCCAGCCCAACGACCGCACCGTGTTTGATTTCGAGCAGGAACTCATCAACCATGGTCTTGTGGGCTCGGTGCACCCGTTGTCCTTGGACTCTGCCAGCACCTCCAGCCTCAGTCCCCTCAACATCTCCCACAAGAAGCTGCCGGACATCCCTGTGCTCTTGTCGTACTCGGATCTCGAGGATCCTGACTCGTATTCGGAGTCAGATGCAAACCCGGACTCGGACTCGGACTCGGACTCGGACTCGGACTCGGACTCCGAGATGATCTGCAAGATAAAGGCCGACTCCAACCAAGGCAGGCAAGCACTGAAACCTTGATGTTAGGGCAAAACCTCATCCCTCCTGGTTTCCATTCTTTTTAGCTTTGCACCAGCTACCAATTACCCTTAATGCTCCTTTTGTTTAATTTCTAAACCTACAATAGTTGAATGCTCCTTTTGTTTAATTTCTGTATTCACAGTGCTTAAATACTGTTTCTTGTTTGATTTCTGTATTCCCAGTACTTAAATACTGTTTCTTGTTTGATGTCTAAACCCACCACAGTTGATTCCTGCTCTTGTTTGAAATCTGTATTCACAGTACTTAAATACTGTTTCTTGTTTGATGTCTAAACCCACAACAGTTGATCCTGCTTTTGTTTGACTTTGATATTCACAGTAGTTTAATACTGTTTCTTGTTTAATTTCTAAACCCACAATAGCATAACCCTGCGTTGTATTTGATTTCTGTCTCCAAAAGAGTTGCCTTTTGTCTAGTTTATGTATGTGAAATTGTTGTATACTGCTTTTTGTTTGATTTTAGTACTCACAATAGTTTCATACTGCTTTTTCTTCGATTTTGTAGTGACAGTATTTTCATACTGCTTCTTGATGGATTTCAGTACTTACAGCAGTGTAATGCTGATTCTCGTAAAAGTTCGAAACCCACAATAACTGAATACTGCTTCTTGTTTGATTTCTGTATTTACAATTCATTAATACTCCTTCCTGGATAAATTCTGTATGCACAAGTCACCTCCAACCACATCCGTTTTCATCTTTTTCCCCCATAGTCTCCACAAACGAATCAGTATTTTTGTCGATGGCATCATGAGACGCCAGAAGCTCCCCGGTTGACTTCCTGAAGAATGTTGTAAACCCACATCTCCCTCTCCTGACGCGAACGTGCCTGAAAGACAAGCACCTTCCCCGTAATCCCCAGCTTCCGTGTCATGTGTAGAAGCCCGGGGTTCCTGATTGCACTACTGTCAAGCGCGTTTTTCCGGAGCGCCCGCTTACTTCCAAACCAGATCGAGAAACTCCGCATTGATTCCCTCTCTGTAGATTTCCACCCATCTGGGTATAGTCGAGGCAATACATTCTCTTCGGGACCTTTGCCGGTTTTGGACTCAAGAAGATCAAGCTCCGTGCTGTTCTCAGTGTAGACGTAACACTCGTTGATCGGGATTGTCATATACCGCTTGTAGTAAGGCGTCTTCTTCCAGAGCCCAGAGATCTTTGATCGCAGATGCATCGAGAATATTATAAGGTAGCCTGGACATAACACCATGAAATACTGGTTGAAACTGGCATGCTTTTTCTGCTTCTGGTACACGAGCCCCGAGGCCAACACCACTGTGGCCATGGCCATGCTCGAGTTGGTAAATAAGCTTCCGTTAGCAAACGACCGGCCGAGCTCAATGCTCTGTGGGTCGAAATCAACATTCAGATCCACCGAGTCATCAATATGGAGACGCCTCTGGTTCTCAAGCTTCGCCGTCACTTGTGACAACACCTGGCTTTCCGCGTGCTTCCGCCAGTATTCCACTAATGCCTGCAATCTTTGCATCCATTCTAACTTGATGGCACGCGACGGTGCCATAAGTTTAACTAACCCTCCATTAACAAGCTCCATTTCAAACCCACAATCCATGATTTCCCTCTCTTGGATAATCGTCGCGGACGAATGCCAGAGGTATGATTGTGCGTAGAGATGGTGCTTTGGGATTGAATCGTGCCGTATTTCGCGGATCTCCTTCACTTTACACAAGTCCACCATAGCTTCTGCACAAGCAATGTGTTGTATCCGCCGAGAAAACTCATCCATGGCCTCGGTGTCATAAGCCGCAAAGTCGGAAGTCCCAAGCCACGGTATGTGGTCGTTTTCATCAATCTCGAATGAGGTCTTGTGGTAAACCTCAGGCAACAGTGCACGAAGATTGATTCTTTCGTCTGCGGATTTTGGGTCTGATTTCAATAGTATGTTCCGTGGTGAAGGAGGTATTCCACGCATAAACTTTGAAAAAAATAAGATGTTGTTTGCCGTGTGGAAATACTGTATGCGGAAAAATGCCCGAAGATGAGAGAAGTCTTCACCTTTTATGTTCGTGATTCGAGAGAGAAACCCTTCTACAGGCAATGGCCTCGTAATCCATGTTTTTGCAGAAAGCTTGCCCTTGTCATCCTGATTTTCGATGGCTAAAGGTGTGCTGTTCATATGGCGTAACTCAAACACCGCCGAGTTGTGCAACAATTGGGTCTGTACAAATAGCGCCTGTCCAGAATTTGGTACCCACTCAACACGGTCATAGAATTTGAAGCAAAACCAAGGCTTGGACGTTTGCCCAAACCAGTCTCGAAGTGTCTCATGCGTTTTGGAAATAGTCTTGATGCGCTGCACCATCTGCTCCTTTAAGTACTCTAGCAAAGGATCTCTAACCACCTCGTACCCTTCACTTTTCTCGACGAGCACAAGGGAAGACGGCACCACAAAAGCCTTCGTGAGAAGCTTCTTGGGGATGTTGATGCGAAATTTGATGTCGGTCTCCGCCACTCCCACTTTGAGTAGCGAGTAAAAGTCCTCGTTCAATACCTCTTTGAGCATATAAAGCCATTTGTAAGCAACTCTCATGTATCTCGGGTTCATGACAAAGAGACGAAGGCCATTTTCGACCGGCTCAGCAATGCATATAGACTTATCCGAATGACAATAAAAGTCTGCCTGGACCCCTTCTCGAATCTTGAGCTTATGGGCGGGCTTAGCCTTGTAATTATTATGATTCTTCTTAACATCAAAGAATTGCGCCACCAATGGCGAGGTCAAAGAATCGCTTTTTCTCAATACCACATCATACTCACGCCAGTGGTCAAGGACTTGAAAATCGAGCTCTCTCTTTTCTCTCACAGAAGTGAGCAGCGTGACCGTGCGGGATTCTTTGAGAAGCATGAGCATACGGTCAATCCGAATGATGTCGCCTGTTTTGTGTTTCAGCAAAATCGAATGAACGATTTGGAGTCTCAACTTGGATTTTGTCGCAATTGCCCTTCCCTTGGATCGCCTGGCCATGGTGTGTATTTTCCGGAGATGTCGATGGCGCTTTTTGTCGGCACGAACGTATTCCCGTTGGAGAGCATCATTCATCTCGGCGTCTTCTGGCGCTGGCTCTGCAAAAGAGACGCGTCCCTGGCCACTTGGTTTTTTCAAGATTGACAAGTTTGTCACCTTGCTGCTAGGAAGCGACAAAGTCAGCTGCGCCTCCGTTTGGTAATGCAAGGAGTTGTGCCCTGATTCTCGGTACTGGTCAAGGGCAACTTGAAAATTGCCATTGCCCGAAGCTTGGGTGTTGCTGTTCTCATTCTCGGGCACTTGAAAGAGTTGCTGATTCTCATCTGCCTCGAATACAAAGACAGGGGCGCATTTCTCTGGAGCAACTTGGTTCTGGCCTGCAGACTCTTTACATTTTCCAGGAGAGTTCTTGCCGAAGTCGGCTGTCACAGAATCCGGCGCGTTCAAATTCAAATTGCCTAAGCGTTTTGTGGACGAGTCTTCGTCCCGCGCCTCCAAGCGTTTTGAAGCAGCCATGGATGCGTTATCTTGGACTTCATGCACACTGACTTCCGAGCTCGTGTCTGATAAATCTTCGACGGAATTCTGGTCTCCCTTGAAGTCGGAGAATTGCGGAATGAAATCGTAAACCGAAGAGTGGCCCGAAAGCCCGCCCGACGAATTTCTCCGAAATCTCGCCAGGAGTAAGTTTGGATGGCTTTGCGTGTCGTCATTGTCATTATCGGTCCACGACCGCGACAGCAGCAGTCGTGAGTGTTCGTCTGTGACGCTCGAATCTCGAAGCAGCTCTTGTCTGCTTTCAGGTACTGAATATGGGTCGGCACCCGCTTCAAGGCGACCTTCGTTCTTGAAACTGCCCCTGACCTTAGACGACGTGCGAGCCACCCAGTGGCGCACAGTGCTGTTTGTTTTAGTCTCCAGTTTCAAGAATACTGACGTCCGGGCTATGTCCACCCAGGCGTCTGGGATCTTGCCCAAGAATACGGTGCAGGAAAGATGGCTGATTTCTTTGGGGTCGGCGTAAAGAAGACGGAATGCCGTGAAGGAGTCTCGCGGTATTTCAAGCCGCCTTGCTTCTTTGACTTGACTCTCTGCGGCGGATCTCCCATGACTCGCTGAACTCCTTCCATTGCTGAGAACTATTGGTTTTGACTGGACGTCTGCTGCACCATATTCTGAGGGGTGGCTATCTGCCGTGAGAACTGCGTTTTGTGCAAAGGCCTGATCTAGATCTTTGGCCGGCGAGGCATCAGCATCGTTGGCTATGCTCATTCAACGCTATGTTCTCGTTTCGTAGCAAACTTATGGTGGCTGGATAGGGTGTTTTCCTGCAGAGGAGCGGGTTCTCGCTGACGTTAGCCTGATCTGCGGGATTGCTCGGGTTGTTGCGATTCCTTGACGCTCAAGCACGTTCTCTGGATGGCTGGAAAATGGCCTCTTGTTTTGGTATTGTCTGCTGAATTCGAGTCTGCCAGCAAGCCTGCCAGGTAAGATGCTGTCACCATATTTGTGAAGTGGCGCGTCACACAGGCGTGAAGTGAGGCTTGGCCGCGGCTGTGGGCCCGTGCACCCATAAGCTTCACTTTAGGTCATTCACCTGAACCAAGATCACATTGGAAAGCAGCCATCCCATCCTCTTCTTCACGTTTAATCGGCTATTTTGATTTGTAGGGTCTTTTGTGCATTGCACAATATTTCGTATCCATGGGATTTTTTTTTTTTCTTACTCGTTTTTTGCAATACAGATACGACTAGAGCCAAACCTTGGCAAACATATGGTTTCTATTGAATGATCCTAAACAAAGTCTTCGTCCTCGATTCCCACGGAGATCCCTTCGGGGTTCATGTTTTCTGGCGGAGACACACTTGGGATAGTTTCCAAGACCAAGAATCCAACGCCCGTCAAACTGATCAAAAGGCTTGCGAGGAATCGGAACACACTCGAACCATTGATAATCGCACCGATTAAAATATAGACTGCAAGTTAGTAGGCTCTAAATGTAATGATCCGTAGATTGTCCTTGCGGTTTGCGAGTAGTGCAAATCTCGCGACGAGTATATGGGCGTGCTTGACATATGATAGACCGGACACCCAAGACCGAAACAAGAACAACTGGGTTCCAGAGAATATTTATACGTACAGGTTCCACGACCGATGAATGAGAAAAGAAAGGAGCCATATTTATAGGCTTCAGCAGGTACACGAAATTCTGAAATGTTAGTAATGTATGTTGATGCATGACGGCGAGAGCAAAAGGTCTCGAAAAGGCTTATGCATATGGAAATGCCCCAATGGCTAGCAAGAAAGGGATATATTCGCAAAATTCTGATTCTTGGGAGCAATAATTGTGTTTTCAGCTGACGTTTGGCACAAACGGCGTCATTTCAATAGCGACTCATTCTAAGTCGTCTGCAAACTTTACATACCGAGAAGACCAATAACAGCAGCGAAAGCTATTATGTAAACACCGACAATAAACTGGTATTAGTATGATTAAGGAGATGTAAATGAGATCTTAGGCTAAACATACGGATTGACTGTAGAGTTAGTAAACACACAACTATGGTGCATGGAACCCAAGAGCCGAGAAGCGGCTTCAAAGGATTACTGCCGGATAATCACATGAGAGTATCAAGGAATTATTCGCCTCAAACATACATGCCACTAAATAATTGGGAAACTCCACATAAGCCCTAAATGTTAGTAATAAGTCAGAATTGAGATGCGGAGGTGAGCCCGCGAATGAACAAAAGAAACATACCGAGAGACCTGCAACAGCCAAGTTGGCTATCTTGAAGGCACCCGTTAAATCTTGTGAACCAAGAGCGTCCATTGTTGCTTGTTAAGATAGCACAGAGTAGATTGGGGGTCGTTTTGACCCATGCCGCGGGGGCACGATGCAGGCAGGACGCGATCTGAGCTCAATCCGGGTGAGGATTTCAGTTTGGCAGCCACCCATACAACCCGGAGCTTTTGAACGATCAGCAAAATTTCCGGGTGTCTGGAAACTTGCATATTTTTGGATTCGGCTTGTATAGTCTATCGGCATCAAACAAAGTATTTCCATAACCAGAAACTCCGCGAATAGGGGGCAATTCCCATGAGATAGAAATAGGTTCCCTGGAAACAAAAGCAAAAGACAAAAACGAAGCGCTTGGGATACACACATAAAGGCAGCCATTTTCAGTGAGTCATCCCCAATTGAAATGGAGGCACTGTCAGGCAATAGAGTCTGGGTCCCCAAAGTGGGGCCGCCTTGGTCTTGGTCAATTTCGAGTTACTTCATGGTGGCAAATTGAACAAGCCGAAGCGCCTCAGGTCAAGAAATTCGAAATCATTTGTTCAAAATCACCACATAGAGGTGAAAAGCCAATAAAGTGTCCAATTACCCACGGGATGGCTTTGACACAAGCGCAAGGCATTCTAAGGTGATGCAGAGAGAAAAAAAAGCTGCTGGTAGTCCTCAAGACGCTGCAAATGGCAAAAAAACAGCTCACTGAAAATTGCAAGAGAAATGCAAAACAGTCGATTATATGATCGAGAAAAGGCTGCATAAAACAAGAGTGTGGAGCGAGAGGGGCGGGTGCTGCAAAATTATCAGTCGTGCAACGGAAGAGTTATGGCACATTATTTTAATGTGCGGAATAATGCCTTCTCTATTTAGCATGCGTGAGGGATAATTCCACAGGGGCCCATGGAATGCCAGAAGACATCCAACCTTCACTCCATACATTTGACCCGCAACCGGTGTGCGTGCGGCTCGAGGGCCCATGCGTCTGGCGGGCAGGCGCGTCCGTTTGCAACACTAACATCACGGTGTCATGCACAGGCGCGGTGCGCGCATCTATACTTTTCTGAGGTGGTGCACAATCAAATTGGAAACTCAGATCCTCTTCCACAGATCACGAAGCCATGGTTGAGTTTACCATCAGTTTGATCGTCAAACAGACTGACAGAGACAATGAGGTGAGAAAGGCAGCCGAACTCCGCTTTAACGAGAGGGTGCGGGAAAACCCCTCCCAGATATGTTTCGACCTCATCCTGGCCGCGGCCAACGATGCGTTGGCTTTGGAAATCAAACAGTCGTGCTTGCTCCACTTGCGTCAACTAGTGACCAAATATTGGTCCATGGGATTTAGTCTGTTCATTGGGCCCCCTATTGACCAAGGCTTGAAGGCCATGATACGCGATAAGTTGCTCACCATTGCCACAACATCTCTGGACTCCAAAATGAGGTCCGGAAGTGCGTACGTCATTGTGCAAATTGCCGCCGTTGACTACCCAGATGAATGGCCAGATCTTTTAAACCGCTTGTACAACCATGCTATCCTGTTTCTGGACGAGGTTGCCATGTTGGGAAGCTTGACCGTGCTCAACGACCTTTTCGATGACTTGATCTCCGAGCAACAGTTCTGGGAGGGAGGTGTTGGTAACCAGCTCATCACTTATATCACTCACATGCTCTCACAACCCAATGTGTCTCCGGAAATCAAAGTTAGCGGCTTAAAGTTATACTTGACTGTGTTCAATACCTTGCTGAGTGCAGAAGCTTTGGAGCTGGACGAGCGCAGGGTCTCGGTGGTCAGTCACATCGTGCAATTTTCTGAACTCCTAGTCAACTTGCTCAAGGATCTGATTGCATCCTCAAGAGCAGACGCTCTTGAGTTGCTTCCTCTAGACATGGAGACACACATCTACAGAGTACTTACACAACTTCTTGGCGAGTTTTCAAAACAAATCCCCGATGCATTAAAGATTGAGTTACTCATTGTAATTGTTAATGATTTGGACCACTTGACTCCCATCAAATCAATCTTGAGTCTCATGGAAGCTGGTGAAAACACTTCAGCTCCGATCAGGACCACGGGCAATAGACTGGCAGGGCCTGACATGGAAAACCGGCTAGTGGAGATGTTCGAGGTTTTGTCTTTATTACAGCAAAAGTTGACCATGTCAAATATCTTGGACCACGATAAATTTACAATGTTCATATCAAGAATGGTCGAATGCTGCATTTACCCAAAAGAAAGTGAAATTCTTGGACGCGCTGACTTCAACTACTTAGTCCCGGAAATGGCAGGATTATCCACCATTGTGACCACAAGAGATAGGATCTACGAGTTTCTCTCAGATTTACGGGGTGTAGACGCTGCCGCTATTTTTAATGCCCTTGCTTCGTCTGCTTTTGCTCCCTCTATGGATTCTAGATGGAGAGAGGCATATTTATACACGCTTGAAGGCCTCTTCCTGAATGAGGATACAAAGATTACAGGCCCTGAGTTTTCTTGCACATCATTTTTGGAGAATGTGAATTCTCTCAGCGCTTCTGGCAAACCAGCTTATTACGTTGAAGCAAGAATTTTATTCCTTTTGCCCAAGTTTATCGAAAAGTTTAGACTGACACTCTCCGCCAATTCATTTGGAGTCAAGGAGTTTGCCAGGAGAATCGAATTCGTCTCTCAACTTCCAGAAGAAGAGGAGGATTACGAGATAACCAAGATTGCTGCTTTGGTCACCACAACTATTTGGAAGAATATTCCAGGATTTGATTTATCATTAGTGGACAACCTGGTGCAAGGCAAGATCTTTGAACTTGCTTTTAAACTCATTGACTCAAGCGAAGAAGACACTCTTCCTGTTCTACTTGAAGCTGTTTCTGTTGGTATTGATATCGATCGAAAGGCTCTGATCCAGTCTATGATTCAGGGAACTGTGAGTATAATGGATGTTATCTTACGTGTTTCTTTTAAAGAGCCCGAGAATGTTCAAACTATGATCAGTTCTACCGAGTGTTTGCAAAATATTTTGGAGGAAGTCGAGCTTGCCGACTATCTTTTCATTTGTGACAAGATCATTCCCTCTTTGTTTGAGGTGATGTCAAAGCCATCAAATTCAGCAGAACCAATCAAGTATAGCGCAGAATTATACTTGGCCCTTGAATTACTAGGATATTTGATCGGTGCTGCACCAGAGAGAGACGACGGAAAAGATGCATTGCCTAATGAAGTATTTGTGTACACTTTCCCAGTCTTGACAAACTTGATATTGTCCACTACTGATGACCAATTGTTGCAAAGTGCAAGTGAAGTGTTCGACAAGTTTTTACAGACAGCTTCAGAATCATTCATCAATTACAAAAACCCACAAACGAATGACTCAGGAATGGATTCTCTTTTGAAAATTTCCTCTAAGTTTTTGGCACCGGAGCTCTCAGACAGTGCAGCAATGAATTGTGGTTCGATTGTAGCAAGTTTGTTTGAGAAGTTTCAACCATATCTTAATCAGGATTTCTTTTTCCAATTGCTTCAAGCCACAGTCAAAAGGTTGGGAATAGCCAAAGAAGTTATCACAATCGAAAATTTAATCATGGTATTCTGCAAATTGGTACTTAACTCTTCTCCTGAAACCCTCGTTAACGCATTGACAGGTATAAACGTTCAAACGAATGATAACTCGACCATCAATGGATTACAATTAGTGATGCCCATTTGGTTCAGCTCATTCGAGGTCACCAGAGGTTTTGAAAAGATTAAGCAAAATATACTAGCATTGGGCAAGATATTCTCTCTTGACGACCCCAATATCACGAACTTGATTGTTGACGGAGAGCCTCTTCCAATTGAGACTGACCGGATTATTACCAGGTCGATTGCCAAGAGTATGCCGCAACAATTCAGGCAGGTCCAGGCACCACACAAAATATTATCGTTGTTGGTGAGTGAGCTCGAATTTCAATGCCTGCAGCCGGATGCAAATGACTATGTCACTGGTGAGGCTATAGAAGGGGATGGTGATGACGAGGGCTGGGAAGATATGGGTGACATTGGGGTTCCCACATTCGATAAGTTGAAGTCCTACGTGGATTCAGATGGTGAGGAAGAAGAAGAACAGGTCGCCGATGACAGCATCAAGGAAATGTTGATCCAATTTTTCAAAGAATGTGTATCCAAAAATCTCGGAGGCTTCCAAACATACTACGAGCAGCTAAGCGATGACGAAAAAACCATCATCTCCGAAAACGTGATTTTCGAATAGATCCTAAATATCGAAACGGAATAAACGCGCGATTTAGGAGCTCGCAAGCGGAGCGCTCTGGCTTCCTGTACACTACATCTCGCGATGGCTTTTAGATCGATCGCAAGTTTCGAAAAAGACAAAGTGAATGTTGAGGCACCTCCGAAGAAGGCTTTTGAATATGTCGTTTAACACCAAGGTCTTGCCAATAGACAAGACGAAAATCCAATTTGTCAATGACGCCGTGGTCATTTCCGACGAAGAAAGTGCTCAGAACCTCAAGGCGGCCGCAGAAACCGTGAAAACCCCAGGTTCCGTGGTTGCTTTTCCAACGGAGACCGTCTATGGATTGGGAGGCTCAGCGCTCAATGATGAGTCTGTCAAGGCCATTTACAGCGCCAAAAACCGTCCCGCAGATAATCCCTTGATCGTCCATGTGTCTACTCGCGAACAACTAGAGAGACTCATTCTCAAAGAACTGCACACCATCCCCAAGGTGTACGAGAAGCTCATATCGAAGTTTTGGCCCGGCCCCTTGACCATCTTAGTCCCCGTCGAGGACGACAGCCCGGTCCTGAAGCTAGTTACTACAGGGCAAGATACCGTTGGGATCCGTATACCGGAGCATCCTGTCGCTCGGGCATTGATTGCTTTGAGTGACACGCCTCTAGCAGCTCCCTCAGCAAATGCATCCACAAGACCTAGTCCGACGCTTGCCAGCCATGTAAAGTTTGATTTAAACGGCAAAATCCCCATGATTCTCGATGGTGGCGCATGTGCCGTTGGTGTTGAATCGACGGTTGTCAACGGCCTTTGCGACCCTCCCATGCTTCTTCGTCCTGGTGGCGTCAGTGCCGAAGACATCAAGAAGTACGGAGGCGAGGAGTGGCAGAATTTGATCACCGCCAAGAAGACCGCCGGGAAAATGGAGGCCGTTAGAACCCCAGGCATGAAGTATAGACACTACTCTCCTACTGCTCGTGTTGTCTTGTTCACCGACTGTGGAAATGGAATGAACGCTGTCAAGCAATACATGCAGGGACGCTCCGAGAGAATCGCTCTTTTGCGGAGCAAGAAGTTTGTTTCGCTGAAGGAGATGGAGATCGAGGTTGTTTCGGAAAAATGCATGGGGTCTACCGATGCAGAGGTTGCACAGAGCTTATTCAGAGATCTCCGAGAGGCCGATGAGTTGGGCGTTGACCTTATTTTGGTCGAGGGAGTGGACGAAACCGGCGACGGCTTGGCCGTGATGAACAGGCTTTCAAAGGCAGCCTCCGAAACTATCATTGACGTCAAGTAGTCAGTCTGGCTACTCTACGATGGGCCATCCCGGAAGAGAACCGCCATCACTGGAGGTTTGGGCGCTGGGCAAGGCTGAAGACTCCGTACACCAGATTGTAGCGCCGCACTTAGCGCGCGTCAGGTGACTTGCGCTCACGGCCTCTTTTTCTGTGGTCAAATTCCCCCTCATTGCCCCATTCAAAAGTGTAAGTTAACACTGCAACACCCGTCAGCATATTGAAAGCTCCGTCTTGCAAACAGAACCTTGCTGCACGTGATATCCAAATCCTTTTTCTTTCTGTTCTCAGATCCGCACATCCACGCTTATAGAGATCCTCAATGTGCCGATTCATGATCTACAAGGGCCGACAACCCATGATGCTCTCAGATCTTCTTACTCGTCCTGCCCATTCCATCATCAATCAAAGTTTTGATCTGCGCCTTCGGCTTGATATGCGGAATCCGATTAACGGTGACGGGTTTGGTGTCGGCTACTATGGCGACCAGAACGAGCCATGTGTGTTCAAGGCAATCACTCCAGCCTGGAATAACGTCAACCTCAATTCCTTATCAAACTGCACTGAATCAGAACTAGTGTTCGCCCATGTGCGTGCATCCACGCAAGGTGTGTTGGCCGAGACCAACTGTCATCCGTTCCAGTACGGCAAGATTCTCTTCATGCACAACGGTGGAATTTCATCTTTCGGCAAAATCAAGCGTAAGCTTATAAACTACTTGAGTGACAAGTTTTTTCTTTTCATCCAGGGGTCAACTGACAGTGAGTGCTGCTGTGCCTTGTTTCTAGAAACACTTCTTCGCATGGGCTACGACCCCGAAGATCCAGATACCGTATTCACGCACACAGTGTTGCGTGAAGCGATTCTCAAAGTCACAGAGCTCATTAAAGACTGGCAAGTCGAAGAGACGAATGAGCCATCTCTTCTCAATTTTGCCGTCACGGATGGCCACTCCGTTGTCGTTTCTCGTTACATAACGTCCAAGACTGACGAGGCCGCCAGTTTGCATTTCTCCACGGGTTCTCGCTTTCTCGAGTATGAGCCGAACTTATTCAAGATGGAACGTTTAAACCGTTCTCAAGATGTGGTTTTTGTTGCTAGTGAACCACTTACATTTGAGCGTGGAGACTGGACATGTGTACCAACCAATACTGTCATATCCATCACGAAAAACAATACGGTCTTGATGCACCCAATAGAGGATGAGTTCTACGATGCTCATATGGCTGAAAGATCCTCTGGATTTGCCATGAGCAAGGGTCTCATTGGCGGCGTTCCTCAGATGAAAGCTGCGCCTGAAATCGAAAACGAGGTAGAAAATGCCGTGGCCCATGTGCCTCCCTTAGAACGCGAGGGCAGAAAGCTAGTACAATCATAGTCTAGTTCTAATTCGCAAGTGTCAACTCGCAAAGTTTTGTGGAACACACTGCCTTGAAATCTGAGTGTAAACCTACGATTTTCCGAGTCTATTTGGATATTTATTGCGTCGTTTCTATTTAATTAAATACACGCCATCGTATGCCAGATCCTAAATGCGTGCGCATCATCAAACATTCCCAGCTCTTTTTTTACTTTTTTGTTTCTTTTCGGATAAGCTTTTGAGTTGTCGTTTTCACATCAAAGGGTATCACCGATTTTGATCAACCCTTGCTCGCAGCCCGAGTGAGCTTATTACTCTGCTGCTCGTCGACAAGGTCGTCGTCACGAAGCTCGTCATCATCACTGTCTGAACTGCTTGAAGAATCGTCACTCAAGACGCCCTTGTCGTTATCTGGGCTGTCTTGTTCAGACATAAGCATTCCCCTGGAATCGTATAATGAATGTGCTTTCTTGTAAGACATGCCGTCATCATTTGGATCAATGTAATCATCATCGTTATCATCTTCGAATGTCATATAGTCCTTCGAGTTTCCACTAGAATCTCCCTCAGTAAACTTCTTTGCCCTGTTGTTAAGTGAGGCCATGAAGCCACTAGAGCCGGAGTTACTCAATTGCAGAGACATGTAGCTAGCGAAGTGATCGTCGTCATCTTCGGATTCAGATTCGGACTCATCACTAGAAAAGCGAGTACTGCTTGTCTTCGAGTTTCCCTCATCGATATCCTCCGTGAACTCTTCTTCTTTATCTTGGTCTTCATAAGCATTGCCTATGAGATCATGGTCGACCGTTGGATCAAGGTTTAAGTCGGAATCTAGTTCGCTCTCCTCGATTATCTCTCCTTGACTCTCGTCAAATGTATTCGATCCTTCATCATCGTCGATATCACTTCCTCCTAAGATTGCGTTGTATTTTTTCCGCGTGTCATAGAGAACGTGGCTCACGTAGTCTCCCCACAATTCGTCTTCTATCTTCTCGTCAATGAGCGCGCTAATTGTACCAACCGGATAAAGTTGAATGAATTTCACAACCTCCTCGGCGATTAATGTAAGATGGCCCATGTAACCCAATCTGAGACCACCGTGAGTCTCTTCATACTCGTTACAGAGCCTTTGACCCTCGGTGATACGAACGGTAATATCACCGGAGTGGAAAATGTCAATGGACAAAAACTTGTTGAAGCCAATATCCATAGAACCATTCAAAACCTGTTGTACTATGTCAAAGACGACATTGTGCAAAAAATTGTTCCATGGAAATTTGAAAAACATTGAAAGGATGTTGGATATAATTTGTGTGTCGAAGAGCTGTATCTTGAGGTAGTCACCGACAACAGGATTCTCACGCATTTGCTCTTCTGACAAATTTGCGTTGGCATGCACTTCTTCATCGTCATCAAGGTCAACGTCGTTTTCCAGCCTGTTACTTTCTTGCATGTTGGCGTTAAACGAGTCGACAGTATCATTATAATCGGCTTCACTGTCAGCGCTCTCCTTTTGACTCTCCTTCACTCTTTCACGTGACTTTTTGGCCTCATGTTCGTACTTTTCAGTGATTTTCTTTTCGGCTTCAAGGCTCGGAGTTAAATCGTCTTGTGGCAAATCAATGACTTCGTTGTACTTGAACCCGACTTTATCGAATTCCTTCATCTTCTTTCTTAATTCATCCCTAATATGAACAACTTCGAAGCCTTTGTTGTCATTGAGGAGTGCCATGTTGGAGCAGTGTAGAAGCTCTGCGATCAACTCACAAATCTTGAACCTTTCGAAACCTAAGGGCTCGATTTCGCCAAATGTAGTTTTGAGTTTGCTTTCAGAATTGGAATGCGTCAACAAGTCATTGAACTCGTTGATCCTGCTTCCGAAGACCTTGACCAAGTGGCCCAAGTAGATTGGATCACGCCCTGTAGGAGGATGGCTTTCCAAAGTTATGTAGAGAACAGGGAGAATATCGTAGTCGGAGTTGTTTTTCCTGATGATTTCAATGATGATGCCTACACCATTGCCCAAGGCGTAGCCGCCTTCTAACATGATGTCGCAAAGTTTCGACATGATCTCATGAGACACCAATTCACGCGTCAACTCATTTGGACCGATGGTGGAATTGTCTGTGGTGGAATTTGCAGAGATGGTGATGAGGGCCTTTAAGAAGTCAGCGGCGGAGGACTGGCGGGCCAAATCCATGTCGAAGGAGGAGGCGCTTTGTTTTTCGGGAGCAGTGTCTTTGAGAGAAGAATCCAGCAGATCATCAGCGGCAGCAGACAGCAGATCCTCTGGAGCGTCCGACAGTTGGGCACTGGGCTTCTTCTCTTTGATGTCGTCGAGTGGGCCGGTCGCGAGGGCGTCCACAAGCTTCTGGATCAAGTTCTGGTCCTGTAAGAAGTCGATGATACCGGTGGAGTTATCGGGCTTGTCGGTGGAGATCAATTTCAACAAGAAGTCCATCAATGGAGGGTTGGATAAATGGTTTATGAACTTCTCGACGAGCTTGGGCTGGTTGTCAATGAGGAAGGTGACCATTTCCTCACACTTCATGTCTAATAAGTGCTCCATGATTTTCATGAAGAAAGTGGCCAAGTTGATTGACAACGGAGGCAGGAGGTCTAGGATAGACCACAACTTGTTCAAGTTTTCGGTGGACTCCATGACGGTGTCGGTCAAAGACCAGACGTCCGCGGACAAGATCTCGGCCGCCAAGGTGGCGTAGCGGGTGCGTCTTTCGTCGAAGGTTTCGTCGGAGCCGGTTCCGTTGTCGCTGGCGTCTTCCGAGAGTTCGTTGGCGTCGGCCGAGGCGGCGGCCGTGGAGTCGTCGGAGTCCGGAGCGGCGTCGGAGTCGGCCGAGGCTTGGGCCAGCGGCAGGTCGTCGGCGACGGTGGCGTCGGTGGCGTCAGTGGAGTCGGCAGAGTCGGCGGCGTCGGACGTGCTGTCGGCGGCAGGCGGCGGGTTCAAGCTCAAGTTCTGTAGCGACAACTCTAGCTCGTCGCCCGACAAGCTCTCCAGAACCAAGAGATCCACCAAGAGCGCAATGACGGCGTCGTCACGCAAAAACTCTAGGAGCGACGAGTTGTTGGACATCAATTCCTGCAAGAGATCGGACTCATCCAACAATTTCAAGAGCGTCTTGGCGGCGCTGGTCTGTGGGTCGCCGTCGGCCATCTTGTGGTTCTCAAGAATCGTGGACACGTTCGAGAGCGACGTGAAGCCGTTGCTGAGCTTCCAGAAGGAGCCGGACATGGCGAGGCGGCGAAAGGCGGTGGACTAAGGGGGCGCTGGTGGAAGCGGGAGGGATCAGCGGCGGGCACCCGGGGCCGAAGGGGTGATGGACGCGGCACACGCTGGGGGACGGCTCTCTGAAGGGCGCTTGTGAAGGACAAAGGCAAAACCACTCTAACCCTGAGTGTAAGCGAAGAATAGACCGGCGGAGACTGTGGGCCGGGGGCTGTAGTGGGGGACTTTTTTGTTGATTTTCGCTCGCTTTTTTCGTGCAAGAATGAGTCGCGCACAGTGGCTGCGAGCACCGCGGCTGCTGACCGGGGAAGCAACGCTGGTGGCGCTGGCGGGCGCGTGCTGAAACCCGGCTGAAACAGGCCTGAGACGGGGGGCGGTGGGGTACGCCGGTTTGGCGGGATGGCTGGCGGGGCGGGTGGCGGCTTGGTTTCGTCGGCGTAGCACGCTGGCGTGGGCGGTGCCGGGTACGCGCGAGCAGGTGGCCTCTGGCACCGGCAGGGCAGTGCTGTGGAGCGCAGCCAGGACGGGCCGGGCGAAACTGGGGTGGCACGCGGCCGCAACACGGCCGAAACGGGTCCGAAACGCCGCCGAAACAACCCTGAAACCCGCCCCACCGACCATAAGCCCTTCCTCCCCGGACCCCAAAGCCCGCGGCTAAACACCGCCGCAGCGCCGCACTCCACCTCCCACCAGACCCATGGCCCAGGGCACCCTTTTGGCAGCAAACGGCGCGGCTTGCGTGCGGCTCAGTGCCCGCTGCGCCTGGCCGCCTGACCATCGGCGCCGACCTTGCGCCGCCGCTGCCCAAACGGGCCTCTCCATGCAGGCTGCCGCCGACACCCTCACACGAGCCCCTGCATTTCTCTTCGCCAAAGCCCGTCTTTATCCAGTCCCCGGCAGCGGCTGAAGTCGCATGCGAATGTGCCAAGGCTGCGGGGACCCGGATGTACGGGTGCGAGGGCCACCACGGCCAGCCACGCCACACTGGAGCCCGGCCAGCCACGCTACCCTGGCGCCCGGCACCCAGCCCGCATGCGGCCCCCAGCACTGAGTCTCGGGCGGCCGCACCGAGCCCAGCGGCAACGCCTGCCGCCGGGGTGTGTGCACGTGACCACACGCACGTGCACGTGCACCTGCCTTCGCACCGCACCGCCAGAAAATCCTTCACCACCCTCCAATCCACCCCACTGAACGCCATGCTTAGACTGTTCACCGGCCACGCTCTAGGAGCACGCCTACTCTCGGGCTCCGCCAGATGGGGCTCTGCTGCGGAATCCTCGGTGCGCACTGCTGCCCCACAAGCCCCCGACTTGACCGCCATCAAGTTCGACTCCAACGGCTCCAAGGACCTCTATGCCATCTGCAAAATCCACAACATGCCCTACTTGGTCACCAAGGGCGACAAGATCATCTTGCCGTACAAGATGAAGAACCTCGACGTGGGCGACGTCTTGAAGTTGGACAACGTGACCACCATTGGGTCCAGAAACTTCACCTTCACAAACGCCGCTGGGATCCCCCAGCAATCCTACTCCTTGACGGCCACCTTGACCGAGATCACCAAGGAGCCAAAGTACAACGTGTACAAGAAGAAGCCCCGGTGCAGAAGAATAAAGACCGTGGAGGTCGAGCCCTTCCAGAGTCACTTGACCATCAACGAGTTGAAGGTCAACTAGGCCCGTGGGTCGAAGTCATTGGGGCCTCCATGGGTTGCAACTAGGCCATACACGTCTTGACGGTCAACCAGACCACTCACGGGTTGAAAGTCATCCGCGCCCGTCCTAAATCTCAGTGTAAATAGTTCATGTATATTACAAGTGGTGTATCTTGTTCCCTTTGTGGGCCGACCTGTAGGAAGAGGCTTTCCGCTGTTGTTCCATTCCCTTTATTACTGTTTTAGGGGATTTAAGGGATGCGTTTCATGAATTCATTGGATGTCATACGATTTCATGGGTTTCTGAGTGGTTTCTGAGTGGTTTCTGAGTGGTTTCGAAGTGGTTTCGAAGTGGTTTCGAAGTGGTTTCTGAGTGGTTTCCAAGTGGTTTCTGAGTGGTTTCCAAGTGATTTCTAAGTGGTTTCTGAGTGGTTTCTAAGTGATTTCTAAGTGGTTTCTAAGTGGTTTCTAAGTGGTTTCTAAGTGATTTCTAAGATTTCTAAGATTTCTAAGTGATTTCTAAGTGGTTTCTATGTGATTTTATATAAACTCTAAATGATATCTACGTGATTTCTTCGAGTTTTCTGAATTCTCTTTCACTTTTCTTCCAGCAGTCAGCACTTCAGTCCCCCTTCGAGTATTGTCGGATTTGCATTTTTTAAATTCTATTTTCTTTAAGCGATCTTTGAGTCCCTAAGTTCTCAACGGTCTTTCATTTCCGCTGAAGGTTTATATACACAGAGGCTTACATCTATTTGCAATCCTCTTGAGTTTCAAGGTCACGGGAAGCATCCAGCTCTCCTGCTAAAACCCAATGTAAGGCAGATCTCAGGACATGACGCTTTTCCTGGAATTGAATTTGATGATTTCACTCAACTTGGTGCTGCTAAAGTCAAATCCATCATTGGCTTGCATGAACTCGTGACTAAGCAAGTCCGCCGCTGTAGGCCGTTTCTCAGAGTCAATGGTAAAGCATTGATTCAAAAAGTCTTTGGCCTCAGGACTCACTTCCTCCGGGATGGGTGGCGCCAACTTCGTCTTTCCTAGCTTGTAAATTGCACTAATGACAGCCTCGTTGGACCATGGCCGTTTTCCTGCAAACATCTCAACCATGACACATCCAAGTGACCAAATGTCGACCTTGGCACTATACCCTTGTTTCTTGTCTTCTACCATGGAATGAATCACCTCAGGCGCCATCCAGAACACAGTTCCCTGCATTGACATTTCTGCGTTGTTGCTGTAAATGTCCGTCGACTTCTTGGAGATTCCAAAATCAGATATCTTGCATGTACCGTCAATTTCTAAAAGGAGATTGTCTGCTTTCAAGTCTCGATGGAGAATCCCGTTTTGGTGTATATATTTGAGGCCCTGGAGAACTTGACGAGTAATAAATTTCACCAATGGCTCATCAAACTTCCCATATGACTTGAGACAGGATGCCACCGAGCCTCCAGCAACATATTCGAGAAACAAGCTGTACGTCTGCTTTGACTTCTCGAACCCCAAGTATTGCACAATATTAAAGTGATCCAAATCTTTCATAGTTTCCACTTCTTTCTTCAATGCTTCAATGCCTTCGGCATTCCCTGAAGCATTTTCATTAAGTTCAGCTTGTTTTACCGCAAGCATCTCTCCAGTTGAAACATTGAGCGCCAAAAAGACTGAGCCGAATGAGCCCCTCCCGATAAGCTCTCCCTTGATCCATGCAAATTCTTCAAAAGTATCGTTCGATACCTTTCTTATTCTACTGACATAGCCTTTTTCAATATCGTCCGAAGTCACCTCCACCACCTTTTGTCCCCACAATTTGGTATTTGTCCGTGTCAAGGATGGGTTCATCGCATTGTAAACATGTCTTTTCACGCTTTTATCTCTCCGAGCATCTGAAACGGCTTTTTGACTAGCAAGCCTCTTGATCTTTGCTTCATTGGCAACAATTCTAATTGTCTTCATCTTTCTAAGAAGTTTTGGCCCGTCACCGTAAAGAATTTCGTCATCGCCATCTTTCGAACGTGTGACAGGCGATATATTGGCATTGGAGAATGTCCTAGATATTGAAATTTTCCGTGAAGCTGGTTTGGAATTGGATGTCTCTATTACCTTCTCAGCTGGTGCTTCTGGCGCTGTATCGATGATGGGTTTGTCCAAGATAGTATTGGGGAAATACTTCTCAAGATTGTCGTAAACCTCTTCCACAGGTGGACGAACATTCATGAGTTTCAATTTGTCAAGTGGCCTTCTTTCGGATTTTTTAGCTAAAGGCTTCATGAAAAAATCGTCGTCATCCAGGATTTCCTCGTATTTTTGCTTCGACTTTATTGGTTTAGCAAAAAATTCGTCGTCGCTATCCCCATTCGTGTCTTGCTCCGTGTCAAGATTAGGAGCATCACTGAAATCAAACTTTTTTGGCTTGCTCTCTCTTCCACCAGCGAGTGAGCTCCTGAAAGAGCCAATGCTACCACTTGAGAGGGAGTAGTTGTCTGATCTATTCGAAAGAATCAGTAATGCAGATGTGCTCTTCTTTTTCAGAATTGAGCTATTGACATTCGGAGGCGGAGGTGGTTTTCTTTTCGCTATGAGTGAATTCTTTTCCATATCCAGCCCATTGGAAGATGCCCGAGATGCGAAAAAGCGTGATCTCGAAGTACTTGGAGACACCTTGACTTCTTCTTTGAGTGCATGAATAGTGGAGGCCGATATGGGAGACACATTAGAATTTGTGACCGATGACGAGTATATACTCGGAATCAATCTTGGTGCTTTGCTCTCCTTTGGCGTATTTCGACGCTTGTCAAAGTCAATTACTCTCCCTGGCTTCCTCACTACTGAAAATGATTGAGCCCCGGCAGAAGCATTGATTCTATCTGTCTCTAGCGGAGATATCTCCTGATTATTGAAGGAACCCCCACGAGAATTAGCAGACGCCAAATTCTGGTCTGTAAAATTTGTATTGATCGTAGGAACAGATCTTACTTTATCTCCCGCTAATGACAGAAGTGCAGCGGGCAGGACTCTTCGCAGCTGAGGCATTGTTAGCTTTATGGGTTGTGAATCAGACCTGTTCGAATGCGAACCTTCTTTGTTCAAATCCGGTCTGAGGCTAGCCGGGGTTGACCGAGCAGCACCGGGGCTAATTCCGTGATTAATGATTTTGTTGTCTTTGAAGTTCATGTAATCGACCGTCTTGTCTCTAGAGTGCTGAAGTAAATACTGTGGTGTAGCTGGATACATAGAGCCGTTGTTCTCGCCAGACAAGTCAAATGATTTGGAGTCGGAAGACGTGCTGGAAAAAGTGCTGGTCTCTGCCTTTATATCAACCAGCTGGTGCACATAAATTTTTAAAAGCTCGCTAGTCTTGAGAGCCTTTAAAAGAACGTCTTCTTCCATAGCTTTTCCAGGCTCGGCCCGAAAGTCAGTAAGATGAAAAGAAAATTGTCCGATGTTCAAGAGTTCTAATTCCTTCAATATATCGTTTTTGACAACTTCCAGATTATTGAGATGTTCTTCGCGTACTTGAAAGGCTCGGAAGAACTGATTATCTTTAGTGAGTAAAAGCAGTCCTCGTGAGTCCAGCGTTGTATTGGGAAGATATTCGGCAGGAATCGAGTTGGCTAAACTGGAGGTACTCAGACTAACACGCGTGTCTTGGTTTTGTTCTTGGTTTTGTTCTGGGTTTTGTTTATGACTGTTCGTTTCTGATGCATTCGAATCCACTTTGATGGCCTCGGTGGGCACGATATCTAGCTTTGTGCGGGAATTTTTTGTAATTGAAAGCGACGATCCCGATATGTCATCGTGCCTAAACGCATTTGAGCTTGTAGTAGACTGTGGGGATATTGCCGAATTATTATTGATTGGCAATGATGCTTGAGACCTTGAACCTCCAGAGTTTGACTCCGTGCGTAGAGCTTCTAAATGACTGAGTTCAGACCGCAGCGATGTAAGGCCTTTAGGTTCGTATTCAGATCTTCTTGAATATCTCTTTTGAGAAGTCAGCTTCGAAAGCGATGGGGATTGAACTTGCTTTACTATTTCAGCCGCCCGCTCTCCACCAAATTTTCTCAAAGTACTAAAAATACCGCTTTTTCTTGACCTCAGAGGGTCATTGGTAGGAGATGAAAGCTCTTTAGAAGACTGCGAGGAATTTTGTTGAGGAGCATGTGCATCTTTGGTAGATTCAAGGGATGAAGTTCTCCCATGGCGTCTGTTGAAAAACTTAGTAGCACTTTCTCTGGTTGTATATTTCAGGGAATCTGGATCAATATAGGAGTATGGCCTTTGTTTCGAAGCAGGTTGGTTTACAGAGTAGTTCCACAACGAGACGGTTGACTTTCGACTTTCAGCTTTCTTTTCAGATTCTGATTGAGGCCCTGGAACCATGAGTTGTGAAGATGGAAACCTGGATAAGGTCGCACTAGTAGGAAAATCTGCACTCGTGGGTGTGAGAGTTTCAGGGCCCTGGTCTTTCATGAGATGTATGAAGCGGTCTATTGTTGAATTGCTGTCATTTTCTTCAATCCTCATACTTAATTGCTTCCAAACAGAGGAGCTGGAATCGTAGTTCGCTAATTCTAGGAACCTATTGCCTGAAATTTCATTCCTCCTGAAGGTTTCTTGCCACGAGGTGTTAAACCCGTTATTTTTGAGCCAGGACAAGACATTTGGCATCAGCCAACGAGTCAGAGGATTGCTGGAAGCGCTCAGCTGTGTCAGCATCACATACTTGACAAATCTTTGCTGATTATTGTTTGTAATAGTCGACGCCGCCGAAGTCTGAGATAAATTCGATGACTGGGAATCATGCCTAGTATGTGCTGGAGGCGGGTTGTGAAAAGCTGGTGTAGAGAGTGGGGTTCTGTCAGTAGGAGCGGAGCCCACGAGCGCCAACAGACTCCCACTTTTGTCGTAAGCCTCAATCAACAGGCCAATTGCATTAGAATCCACGGAGCTTGCTAATGATTTTTGGGGCAGACTGGAAAGGACTTTAGGTGTAGCAGAAAATTCGGTAGAATTGTGAAAATTATCGGGCTGCTGGGCAGCATCAGAGTGATTCTCATGATGAGCAAGTAATGATATATATTTCTCCAGTGCACTGAGTCGAGGCACCGGCGCAGGAGTCTCACGCACGGGGGATATCTGTAGTTCCGAATCGTCCGCTTCTGAGAAACTGAACAGGGTAGATCGCCTGCTAGGGGGCGCTGGAGGTCTTAGACCCACTGGAGAATTCAGAACATGCTGTTGGGTGGGGTCCGAGCTGTACCTCCGCTCCTCCCAACGGGAAGACGATTGTATGGGCAGCAGACTATGCAGGGCAGATGATGTGTGTACTGGAAGCAGAAAATCCGAGAGATGGTTGGACGAATGGATGGTTGGGTATGGGTATGCCTTTGTCCCTGGCTTCAACGACAAACGGCCGTCTGAGGAACTGGAGGTGTTGATCGGCGAGATCATGGGCAGCTCGCGACCAGAATTTGCAGATTTGGGGCTTGGACCGCCAGGGAAGAAGTCAAAGGAATCCGAAAAAGAGTCTGTATCTATGGTTCTGGCCAGCTTGGGTGCTAGCATCTGGTCGTCAGGTTGCACCAGGGGTCGCCTCGGAATTTGGGTCAAGGAGTCTGAAACTGCTCGCTGTGAGGGAATAGACTCCGACTCTGATGGGGTCTGGATTCGCTTTAGCTCGTACGTCACAGAGCGACGGTTCGGTAAATGCATGGGGTGCATGTTTCAGAGGAGGGCTCAATGCTCCGATGTGTAGCGCGTGCATCGCGTTCCCCGGAATCAGTGTGGTGGTCGGATGCGCTCGCACCGCCCAGCTTGAGCGCGGGGCTTCCGGTTGTAAGGGGCACAATGGAGGGTCACAATTAGATGGGCGTGCTTTACTGGCTGCTGCAAATAACAGTCCACTTTTCAAAGACCAGAAAACATCCTCGCCACCTGAATATCAGGAGTGTAGCGTGGCTTGGCGCACCAGTGTATGAATAGCCTCGAACCCCACCTGCCTCGGTATATTCCCCATTTGGTGCTCTAGAAAATAAGGACTTTTGACGGACTTTGGTAAAATCCGAAAACTGGAAATCCAGCTTATAAATAATTTTGCCTGGTATATTTTATGAAACAGGGGTGAATGTCTGCATAAGTGTGCTCATAAATGTAACAAAATGGGGCTTGCAGTGTTTCGATGGTTATGTGCCCCACTGTGGCTGTAAATTGTATTTAGTGCCTTCATAAGTCGCCGATTCTCCAGAGTCGTTTTTTTTCCTGAGCATTTGCCTGACGGAAATCTGACGTAGTTCTGTCAAAAATTAGTTGTGTCCACCTTGGTGCCCGCTGGTTTGCGTAAAATATGGGAAGTTGCAGCCGTGCTGTTTGCGCATAGGGACAGTAGAGTCCGAATCGGCTGCAATGGGCTTTGGTTCTTGCAACCCTGCAAATTTGCCTTGATGTGGCTCGGGCTTCCCCTCAAAAGAGAAATGAGTCGGCTGGGCCAAGTTTCTCATGTTGGCAGCCATCACATTTGATTCTAGCCTTGAGGTAAACAGAGAGCAGGGTGCAGGACACCAACAACACATCTGCGCCCTAGATACCTACTGCTTAAGATTACCCTTTCTGATCACAACCAAGCCAGGAGATCTGCTCTAGAAAACAAGTGGGGGACTCAATCACAACGCTACATAAATCCGGAAACATCCCTATCCACTATTGGAACACTCGACTCCACACCATTCTGACTATATGTGCAAGATATCAATCACAGCCTCTTCCCCCGCAAGTGTGATACAACATGGATGAAGATATAGACACAGAGCAACTATTGAACACCGGCTCTTGGCACCAGAATGATACCGAATTACCTACTCGAAGCTTCCATCACAGTGATGCCTTTACGCGAGAGTCACCACATACACAGATGACCGCTGGGCAAGGCGTGTTTACTTCAGACGAGGCTTCAGAATTGGTTTATTACCTTGGCACCGTGGTGGAAATCCTAAAGGAATTCAGTCTTGAGTTTTCTGATGCCTTCGCTTCTATTTTTGGCCGGTACGTTCTTTATGTGTACGGCAACTACAGTGAACTTGCAACACCACAAGACCATGAGATGGTGCTTGCTGTTCTGAAACTAGTGAATTCTATTATAGTTTTTCGCAATGGAATTGACGACGACCTGCAAATACACCATGTTATTGATGGTCTACAACACATTCAAGCCAAATTGGTTGTTCCTCCAACTCATTTGGACAGAAACAATCTTGATAGATATGAATCTCCTGATTTTACTACCATCATGCGTTTGATCATTTTCGAGCAGCGATCCGCGGCCCTTTTACAATTGAAGTATGCTCGAAAATGGAATTTATTGACTTATCGCATGCATTCGGCCGAACAGAGGCTTTTTCAAAGTCGTAAAGCCCTGATTCTTCGCCTCTCACTCCATACATGGCAGAGAAAAAGAACATTAAACAGCCAGATAATGCTTCAGGCAGAGGCATATGCTTCGAAGAGAAGTGAGGCCCAATTCCTAGGTTCCTGGATTCAGAAGGCAGTCATATCCTTGCAGAGAGAAGAAATAGCTGATTTGATTTTCACTAGAGGGTTTCTACGATTATGGAAGATGAAGCTACTCCATATCAACTCCCAGGATCCAGAAAAATTAAGAGCAGAGCATCTCAAGAAAAAATTTCTACGGTTGATTATTCAGCAGTTTCAAAAACACCAGGATTATCGCTCAAAATCTGCCGTCTTTCAAAAGCTGGCAAATACGCATCTTGAGTACACTGTCTGGAAGTATTGGCTAGCGCGTCTCAAGATGCTTCAGAAAACCCCAGAGTACTACACATCGAAGCAACTCGAGCTACGCTACGAGCAATTTGTGAAACAAAAGTTCTTAGGCGTGATGAAACAAAAGTTTCTACTAATTCTGGCAATGAGGGCACATGAAGCTAATTCAAATTTACGCATACAGAAAACATTTTTTTCGTTTCTTGAGGCCAAAGTTCATCTATCACAGTTGAAGGCCCAATTCGATCACAGACAATGTGAGTTATTGAAAGGGGAGTATTTTCGTCAATGGGTAGTCAACACAGAATCAAAGTCTCGATCTATTGCATTTGCCAGGAGAACAAATTTGCAAAAGGCTTTCAGGGCATGGTCCCTCAAAATGAGACAGAAGACTTTCTCGAAAAAAAAGCTTTCACAGTTGACCGAGCAAAAACTTTCCTTGTGGAGACTAAGATCTAAAGCATCCTCAGCGCAAAGTATAATCAACCAATCCACCCTTTCAGATTCCATATATTTATGGCGCGAAAAGCTCCATCTGCTCTACCGCATGAAAGAAAAGGCTGAAAAGCTACATGAAAATTCACTTCAAAGAAAAAACTTCTCCAAAGCAAAATTCAAGTGGCAATTCATTTCTCAAGAATTAAATGAGGTCGCAGACTTGAATTTCCAAAGAATTTATTTTGCCAAATTCCGAAAACTTATCGAAAGAATAAATCAAATGGAACAAACGAGGTATTCTTTAGAGAAGATGAACCTTGAATTGAAATTGCTGCTTAATCGGCCTATGGATGGAGAAACCAATGAATTTCAAAAAAGCGAGTTAAGGGGGCTGCGCGACTTGAAATCACAATTTCTTACAGGTACAAGCAGTCCAGTTTCCTTTGACAAGCGGCTTAGTCTCAAAGCTTCCCTTCGTAAATGGAGATATGCATACTTGACTAAATTTGAAACCGTTACGAACAATTTGGTTCAGGAGTTTCAAAATGAGAAACAGAAGCAAATCCTTGCGGCCACTTTTTTCCACTTGTGGAGACAAAACACTAATTTATCGCGTCGCAGGAAAGAAGTTTTGAATCAAAACTTGGCTTTTTTTAATAAAACTAATATTCTAAGAAGCGAGGCTTTTCTTCTCTGGCGCGACAAGAGAAAGCATCTTGATGATATGCATGAGAGAAGCTTTCAGTTTTACAACATGGTCTTGAAAAAGCGATTTTGCTCGCGATGGTATCAAATGTTTTTCACAAAAGCTATCTATTTACATGAGATACTGGACGATTTGACAAACAACCGAGATTATCACTTGACGAGAAGTTATCTACAGAAATGGAGTTTTGAATTCACAAAAAACGTCAGAAGAAACGAGCATTCATGTGTTTTGTTCTTGGAAAAATGGAACAGAGCTCATTTACGCAATTTCTGGGATCTTTGGGTATACAAGCAAACACGCATTGATGGGGAAGACGAATCTCTTGATGAATCGTTTCAATCATTTTCAATTTCGCCTTTGCACAAGAAAAATCAAGTGTCCCGGAATTCCCAAATTCTTAATCGCAGTTACCTCCAAACACCTATTAAAAGTTTACCTTCACCATTTACCCCACATAGGACTAAAGGTCCTAGCCCCACAAAGCTTATGGAGACAAATCGAAAAGTGAAGTCAAATCAGATCGATGCTTTGCTTAGTAGATATAAACAGGCCAGGTTATCTCTTGGTAAGCAACCACGCCTTTCACCTCCTAAAAATAAATCGAAATCGCCGATAACCTCGCCTTCCAGTTCAATTTTGCCAATTAGGAAAACAGACTCTTCTCAACTTCCACCAGCTCCTCCTCCACCTATGTTTGCTGCCGGAAAGACTATACCTGATCTGATAAGAAGCCGGAATTCTTATAGCGTGGAAAAACAGATCCCCGAGCAGTTCTCTACATTTTCTGAGATGATTCCTAGCGATCACTCGCCAATATTGCCAAATGCTACATCTTCTCCGCAACAAAAGGAGGAGGAGATAGATATAGACCAGGACGAATATTTGATTCAAAATGCAAAGCTGATGCAAAAAATCAGACCAATAAGAGTTCCTTTCGAAAACGAAATAAAGTATTCCTCTGTCAGCAAACTCAGAGAGCGACTTTTGGCCCGATCTGGCTCTCCACTCAAGTCACCAGGATCGCCATTTGATTAAAAGCATTTATTCAAATCTTATTTACCGGAAAGAAATTACGCATCACCTTGATACTTATTTACTAAATAGTTTAAACTTCAAAGTTCATCTTTCTCCAATTCGTCGATTTGTCTGTTGACGGAATCTTTTAATTCTTGTGCATTAATATCCTCAACTTCGGGGATATAATCAACATCCTTGGCCTCTTCAGTTTTGATGTCTTTTGCTGCCTCTTTAGCAAGGGCCTCTTGGAAAGCTTCAACTGCGTCTGGTCCTTTCCTTTCATAGATGAAGATAGACTCTCTCAAGTATAATGCCAGTTTGGTGTAAGCTGGGATAGATCTCAATGGAAGATGGCCACCTTTGACTTCCTTGATAACTTTTTGGATGCTTTGGACAGCTCCAAAAACGTTGATACCGGCAAAAGAGCTCACAGCAGAGCTCTTTTTCCAATTCTTCGGATCTACTGGCAAGTCTCCGTAAGTATCTCCTGACATATCAATGTGAGTAATTAAGTAGTCAAAAGAGTTCCATATATCAAGCAATTTCTCTGGATCTTCTGTTTTGTCAAATAATAAACCAGGAGTGTGTAACTCAGTAAATTTGGTGACACCCGTCATGCAAGCAGGAACATCCATGTGCACAGTGAAATTTCCTTCTGGGAGGTGTTGAAGGAATTCTCTCATAGCAAAACCTCCTGGGTAGTTGTAGCTCGAGACATAGGCCATAAAGAAGGAGATAATCAATGAGATGCAAGTGCTGCAAAATATAATGAAGATCATGAACTTATGGGCGAACAGTCTCGATCTCTGGGACCACATTACCGCAAAACCATTTGCTGCAAGAAGTATGATGATGGGCACGATGTACACAATAAATCTCCATTCTTTGTGCCCTTGAAACGACATCACAAACACAAACAAAATCGAGGAAACAAGAAGGATACGAAGCGAGCTGTGCGCAGGGTGTTTCACGGCGTTGGAGTCTGTCTTTGGGGAAGACGTAAATTCGGCTACAGGATCATTAAGAAAGCCGAAGATGGAAAGAATTGTAACGTGGGGTGGACGGAAAAAAGCGGGAATGTACCGACTGAAGTAAGCATTAAAAGGCTCGGTTCCCCAATCAGCGGACTTTCCAAGAATCACGTTGAAGACAAACGACTGCACTTCTGGAAGGCATGGAGTACGCCAAAAATAGGAATCAACCGTGTAGGATAAAATCGAGCCCACGCAAGCGCCAATGAATAAAAGGTATACATTTTGGAAGATGTTGGAGCAGCCAAAAATTAAAGACGATGTAAAGGCAATAATAGCAGCAAAAACCCCGATTTCCATGCGGAATACCGCACCACACATTGCAAGCCAAGTCAAACCAGACATATCGCCTATAATCAATTTGCTCACAGCATAATTGACAAGAGGCAAAGCAATGAAGTTTGGCAAAGTGCGGGTGGAGTAGTAAAGAACGTGGAATTGGCCAAGCAAAAGAAACGAGAATGAAATAGCAGCCAATCCGTATTTCAGCTTCTGAGTCTTGGTGATTTTGGTGAGACTGCTCTTAAGAGACAAGAAACCCATTACATTGAAGAACCCCAAAACAGCTCTGACAGCCAACTGAACATGCAATTGACCCAAGTCACCGTCAACAATAAATGAGGATCCCGTGACGAGGGTATAGATGTAATCTGCTGCCTTGACGACCAGAGCTAAGACAAGACTTCCAATGAATGTGCGGGGCACAGCACCAGGAAAGGACACATGATCGTACTGATCTAAAGCTTCAGCGGGATAGACGCCTAAGTTAAGCATGTCATGGATAGCTTGCATGTTGAAGGACTCTTCAACCTTCGTGTAGGGGGTGAGCCATAGGTAGAAGAGCACGACACCTAGAAGGGTGGCATTGAGTAAAAGTTTCATTGCCGAACGATTGAGTGTGCTATCAATTTCACGGTGTGGGGCCTTCTCGTTATCACGACAGGATAGCGCGGCATCTTTATAACCTGCTTTTAAAGCGGAGCCGCACGCTGTCTTGGAGCCGCGCGGTGCATTGCGTCTGCTACAAACAGGCCACGACCGCCTCAGTAAAATGCGCCGCGAGAAACTTAAGGGATTCCCCGTCGCTCTTTTTGCAGCCATCTCCCGTTGACTCCTGTCATCCCACCTTATAATTTGAGGCTGGGACTTGCCTCTTTTATAGCCAGGTGTTTTTTTTGCCACGTGTTTGCGACACAAAGTGCCAGCTTTTTTTTTTGTTTGAAGGGGCCGTCAATCTAGCTCCTCTCTTTTGAGTCTCTTTTCATGGGCCATAAGAAAACAATGGCAACTATGACCATTCCCCAACTTATTTTCTTTGACTTTCTTCGAGATTACATTTCAGTGATCAAAAAGCCTCCTTTCTTTTTCGAATTTCGCCGTCCTGTAAATGGTGATCTTTTCATCATCTTGGTTGAACGGCGTGTTGAGTTCTCTTTGCTCTCGTCCCGCATACTCCATGCTTAGACCCACATGCCCAAGATCACCGACGAACGGCCGACTTTATATGGTTGCAGATCGATCCATCGGTTTCCACTTACACTTTTCAATCTTGCTCGCGTCTTGAGGCTGAACTATAGATTTGAGGGCATGATATCGTCAGGCTAGAACTACCAAATTGGACATGACCCTGGTTCTCGTAATAGCGCAGGCCAAGTGCGCGGTTGCGACTGCGTATCCTAGGCCATTATGAAATTTCGCGCCATAGTGCATCCCCACTAGTCTGAGTGAGCAGCGCTTAGTGCTGCTTTACGGATTCCCTCTTTCCTGGAAATTTATTTACCATACAATTATTCACAGTCTGTCTAAATATAGACAAGCCATTTTTTCTCCTCTCTCCAAATGGACATTCCCGAACTAGTTGAAGCTCTCCCGGAGGACTTTTCTATGAAGTCCCTGTACCTTGCTACAGTTGATACCGAGACAACGGCAGCCCCCAAGCCTACTCGCAAGATTCCGATTACTATTGTAACAGGATACTTGGGCTCAGGCAAATCCACATTGTTGGAACTCATTGGCAGAAAAACGGATAAACGTTTGGCCATCATTCTCAACGAATTCGGTGACTCGGCGGCCATCGAGAAATCCGTCACCATCCAAGACTCTGAAAAGGGTGCCGTTGAGGAATGGTTGGACTTGGGAAATGGATGCCTATGTTGCACAGTCAAGGACAATGGTGTTGTTGCAATTGAAAATCTAATTGAACGGTCTGCAGACAAAATCGACTACATTTTGCTTGAGACCACAGGCGTCGCCGATCCCGCTCCAATTGCTAAGATGTTCTGGCTCGATGATGCTCTTTCTTCCAGTGTATATATCGACGGAGTCGTTACTGTGGTCGACTCGTCGAATATAGAACAATGCTTAGATGACATAGGTGGACATTGGCATAAAGAACATAATCACATCAGCGAGACTGCTGACACTGCTGAAATGGAGCGTTTACAAGAAGGTGTCACAACAGCTCATCTTCAAATTGGGCTAGCAGATACTATCCTCCTCAACAAAGTTGACAAGATTCCCAACAAGGATGAACTTCTGCGCATCTCAGAACGCATTCGCAGAATCAATGCCTCGGCTCCCGTGCATTATACGAGCTTTGGTGATATATCGCTTGACAAGATACTTGATCTTGAAGCATTTGATTCTTCACCTGAAAAGATTAATCGCATCAATAGCGAGCTGAGGTTTCACGATGATAGAATCCAAACTATATGTATAGACTTTCCTTTCTTCGAAGATGAGACTGATTTTGACAAAGTTGAATCCTTTCTTCAACAAGTTTTGTGGGAGGATACTGTCAATGGCAAGCCTGTGGAGGTACATCGTTTGAAGGGTGTCTTGGCTCTCGGAGGCGATGTGCGTGTGATTCAGGGGGTACGTGACACCTACGACATTACGAAACATGGCACATTGCATCCAGATCTCAAACTGAACAAGCTTGTCTTTATAGGCAAAAATCTCGTGCGTGATGATCTAGAGAAGGATTTGGCTTCATTTCTCCACTCGCCCAAGCATGATTAGAATCATGGAGGAGGAACCCAAGATAAAATAAGAGAGACATTGGAGAAAATCCAATGGCTGAAGACAATTCAATTACCTTCCAGTATGGAAGAATTGAAGTATTTAACACACAGCTTTAGCGTTTGGGAGTGACTGTAAACACTTGACACATGGAATCGCACCCGAGGCCAAAATATTTTGGTGCACGCACTTCCGCGAATATCAAATTGTTCACTCATCACAGAGGAATTCTAGAAGGGCATAATGGGAGAAGAGAAGCCAGAGACAAAGCCTCAGAGTGAGGTTTCCAAGCCATCTAAAGAGCCTCCAGTTGCCGCTACAGAGAAGCCAAATGCGGTTAAGGATGCAAAGCCCGCAAAGAAAAGTTGGAGCAATCCGGCTTTGCGTGCCATGGGAATCCCCCGGATCTCGCTTCCCTCGCGTAATTGGATGATTTTCTGGACTGTCTTGGCATCGATTGGAGGAGGTATTTACTATGACAAACATCAGCAGAAGCTCGTCCGGGAGAGTTATATGAAGCTCGTCGAGCCCATGAGTCAAGAGGTTTACACGACAGACAGACTTCCTCGAAAATTGTCCATCTTCATTGCCCCACCTCCAGACAACTTTTTGGATGAGTCCATGGGACATTTCCGCAGATTCATCAAGCCGATTTTGAATGCTGCAGCCATCGACTTTGAGATTTACACTGAGAACAGACAGGGAGATATTCGTTCTGATGTTGCGGAAAAAATCCGTCAATTACGCCGTGAACGCTTGCAGCAAGCAAATGAATTAGCTGAGGCTGAGGCTAAGGCCAGATATGCCCGTTCATGGGCTAAGTTCCTCAAAGAAGATGTTTTGAGTGGATTCCACGTTCTTGACTTGTTCAAGCGCAAGAAGCAGGACCTCGAAGAAGATGTTGTGAAGTCCCGCCACGAACTCTACACGCCAACCGATGTCATTGGACTCTATAGTATGATCCCTGCCGAAGTGGCTGTGAAAAGAGACAATGGAGGAGATGCTGATTTGTGTGGTGGTGTCATCTGCATAGGCAGAGGCACATACAAGGAATACATGGCGGGAGTCCACGAGGGTTTGCTTGGGCCATTGGACAAGCCTGCACCAGAGGTGGCCACTATTGATAGCATTGAGGAGAAGAAAGACGAGAAGCCTGAGATTGAGGATTTCGAGAAGCCGGAAGGAGAAGCAGAGAGCAAGCAGGAGCCCGTGCCGCAGCCATACATCAAAACAAGCGACTATGCGCAAGGCCTCCTTGCGCCGGAGCTCGACTTCAGCAGCACTGTGATGAACAACAAGGGCGTTCCTGTTCTTTTCGAGCAACCGATTTATGTGTTTGACGTTCCTAAATTGACGGGATTCATGAACCTCCCACGGAAGATCTACAGGTTTTTCACGACACGCGACTTGGCGGAGTCTGTCTCTCAAAAGACCATGACTATCGTGGAGGGAAAGAGCCGAGGATATGAGTTCAAGGACAAGTATCTTGCCAAGGAGGAGGAATTGGATTGGCCAAAGAAATGGGTGGAGCGTGGCAGAGAGAAGAACAGTGAGTGGACGCAAGAGCTCGACATTGATGAGAGAGTGACTTCGCGTATGAAGGTTTTTGCCTAGTGCAAAAGGACCGCGTATGACAAGACGCAGCAGCGGAAGGTTTGACTGCTAATCAGATTGCCTGTATATATGTATTAGACTCTTGATGGTCTGTTTAAGATAACTGGGGCCAGCAAGAATTCAAAGAGCATGAGAAATGGCTGATGTAGGGGGGAGCATCCCACATCAAAAGTAAGGGTGTGCCTGGCGTATACAATATATTTGAAGATATCAGTGACCCGTTTACTTTGATTGAAATTTACAGTAACTGGTTCATACTATGATTCAACATTACAGTGCTCCATTTACGCTATGATTCAACATTACAGTAACCCGTTTACACTTTGATTGAAATTTACAGTGACTGGTTCACACTTTGATTGAACATTACAGTGCTCCATTTACACTATGATTGAACTTTACAGTGCTCCATTTACACTATGATTCAACATCCCAGTGACTGGTTCACATGAAAGACGAGGCCGGACTTCAATAATGCAGGCGCCAAAAGCCCCGGCCATTTCAATTTCAAGGTATCAATAGAATACTAGCCAGAGAGAAATGCACTTATGATGTTAGCCACCACCCTGCACAAGGTGCTGAATCTAAGACCTAGGCAAGTTCTTGTGGTGAAGAATCTTTGGCGTTGCGTGGTTGACTTGAGGTTTAAAAGAGTAGAGTGGAAAATGGACTGGGGCCCAGTAGTGAAATAGACGATATTGCCCCAAACCCGGCAGGACCCATGATCTTCTGAAGACTTTTTAGCGGGAACTCAATTACTGAATCAAAGGACTTTTGATTCCCACCACTTTAAGTGACCGAGTACGAGGCTGTTCAAGAGATTGCAACCACTTCAATTTACCTAGTGCGAGACTGTTTTAGAGAATCAAATACTCCAATGCAGCAAGTACGACAGTTGGTTTTGTGAATCCAAGTACTACGGTTTACCGGAAGGACACCTTGATTTACCGGATTCGACCTGAATTGAGTCATATTGTCTCAATACACTACGAATGGTACTCCCATTGTCTCGATAAACTACGAATGGTACTTCCATTGTCTCAATACAACACGAATGATACTTCCATTGTTCAAACACCTGACGTGATCTAATTTTTCCGGTTTCCTAGATTTACCCAATACAAGGCTTGATTTGAATGGTGCTTTAATTTACTGAGTACGAGACTCGATTTTGAAATTCAAAAACATAAATAGAGCAAGGAGGCTTGCTTCAAGTTATCCCATTACCTCAATTCATGACACTTCATCGAGTACAACGCCTGGTTTAGAGGAATGTTGCTTCAATAAGGAAAACGGCAGTGGATTTCAAGGGATCAATCTCAACTCAGTTGTACTACAATTGATTCCAATCCATCTCAACTCACCAGATTTCAATCCAGTCTCAACTCATAGAGAATAATTTCAACTCAGTTGGTACTACAGTCAATTCCAGAGTCCAATCTCAACTCACCAGATTTCAATCTCAACTCATAGAGTCCAATCTCAACTCACCAGGATTTAATTCAATCTCAACTCACAGAAAACAATCTCAACTCATAGATAATAATTCAACTCACCAGGTACTACAATCGATTCCAATCCATCTCAACTCACCAGATTTCAATCCGATCTCAACTCACAGAAAACAATCTCAACTCATAGAGAATAATCACAACTCACCAGGGACTACAATTGATTCCAAAGTTAAATCTCAACTCACCAGATACTACAGTAGATTTCGATCCAGTCTCAACTCACCAGATTTCAATCTCAACTCATAGAGAATAATCTCACCAAGTACTACAATCGATTCCAACCCAATCTCAACTCACAGAAACCAATCTCAACTCAGTTGGTACTACAATCGATTCCAGAGTCCAATCTCAACTCATAGAGAATAATCTCAACTCACCAGGTACTGCAGTAGATTCCAACCCAATGTCAACTCACCAGATTCCAATCCAGTCTCAACTCATAGAGAATAATCTCACCAAGTACTACAATCGATTCCAATCCAATCTCAACTCACAGAAAACAATCTCAACTCAGTTGGTACTACAGTCAATTTCAGAGTCCAATCTCAACTCACAGAAAACAATCTCAACTCACAGAAAACAATCTCCACTCGCCAGATTTCAACCGGTTCCAGAGTCCAGTTCCCCAGTTCCGGCGGATATTTCAAAAATCCGCAAACCATGCCAATACAGCAAAAAGTCCACAGATACAAACGCCCCCAGCCCACAAAGCTGCCCCTCCACCAAGCATGGCAGCACATCCAAATACCAGACTCGCATCGAAAGACCCTGGCCAGAACAGGCAAAGACATCCCACGCAGTGCGGCCAAAGCGAGGCTCGGACAGCAGCAGCTCCGGCGGCCTGAGTCATAGCGGCGTCCTGCAGGCACCCCCACCACCCCATTCGTCATGGCACCGCCCCGCCAGTCCCATTCTCTTCCCTTCCATGCTGGCCTCCCGCCAGCAAATGGCAGCCCGCCCAAGTGTCACTGGCACCACCGTAGAAATGCCGTCCGCCCCCAGCCACCGCCCCTCGCAGCATTGGTCCTCCACCCGCAGCAAGTGCACCTCTCTTCGCACCCAGCCACTTGCACCAGTCTGGCGGCAGCAGCCTCACAAAGCCCACCAGATCCACCCAGTTCCACCGGCCCACCTCTCACCCCACCCAGTTCCACCGGCCCACCTCTCACCCCACGCAGGGCAGCACCGGCTGCCCAAGATAAGCACCAGCGGCACCCGGGCCTAAGTCTTATCGCAACACAGGCAGCGCCCGAGCACGCACCACCAACGCAGCGCCAACGCACCACCAACGCACCACCGCAGCGAGCACACCCCACGCCGGCCGGAGTCCGAGTCGGACGTGGCCGCTACGTCATGGCAGGCCGGGCCTGGACCGGCCCACGGGCTCCACCGCGCACGCCCGCACCCATTGGCCAGAGATCAGCCCGCGCACATGCACGCCCGCGGCTTTCCGCGGCGGAACCCTTGCCGGCGGCCGCAGCCACCCACGCACACCTCAGAGGGCCCCGGCGCGCGTGGCTCAATTAGGCTTATCACGGCGCTGCTGCAACATCGGTGCGACCCCAGGCGGTGGCAAGCGCACGCCAGAAGACAGCGGGACGGGCTGCTATTTAAGGCGGCAGGCACGCCCACCGCTCTGGGGAGCCTCTTTTTCCCGTTTCTCCCCCACGCACACACCGCATCTTTCTTCCATCCACAAGACACCATGGTTTTGCCCAACGAACCCGAATTCCAACAAGCCTACCACGAGTTGTTGTCCGCCCTCGAGGACTCCACTCTCTTCACCGAGAAGCCCGAGTACAAGAAGGTCATCCCGGTTGTCTCCGTGCCAGAGAGAATCATCCAGTTCAGAGTCTCCTGGGAGAACGACAAGGGTGAGATCGAGGTCAACAACGGTTTCAGAGTGCAGTTCAACTCCGCCTTGGGCCCATACAAGGGTGGCTTGCGTTTCCACCCCTCCGTCAACTTGTCCATCCTCAAGTTCTTGGGTTACGAGCAGATCTTCAAGAACGCCTTGACCGGCTTGATGATGGGCGGTGGTAAGGGTGGTTCCGACTTCAACCCAAAGAACAGATCCGACGCCGAGATCAGAAGATTCTGTGTCTCCTTCATGAGACAGTTGGCCAGATACATCGGCCCAAACACCGACGTGCCTGCCGGTGACATTGGTGTCGGTGGCCGTGAGGTCGGCTTCCTTTTCGGCGCCTACAAGCAAATGCAAAACAACTTCTCCGGTGTCTTGACCGGTAAGGGCTTGACCTGGGGTGGTTCTTTGATCAGACCCGAGGCCACCGGTTACGGTACCGTCTACTACGTCGAGAAGATGATCGAGAAGGCCACCTCCGGCAAGGAGACCTTCAAGGGCAAGAGAGTCGCCATCTCCGGTTCTGGTAACGTCGCCCAATACGCCGCCTTGAAGGTCATCGAGTTGGGCGGTACCGTCGTCACCTTGTCCGACTCCCAGGGTGCTATCATCGTCCAGGACGGTGTCACCCCTGAGCAAGTCCACGAGATCATGGACGCCAAGATCAAGTTCAAGTCCTTGGAGGAAATCATCAAGGTCTCCGCCTTCTCTGGTAAGAAGGTCGAGTACATCAAGGGTGCCCGCCCATGGATCCACGCTGGCCAGGTCGACGTGGCCTTGCCATGTGCCACCCAAAACGAGGTCTCCGGTGAGGAGGCCAAGGCTCTTGTTGAGGCCGGCTGTTTGTACATCGCCGAGGGCTCCAACATGGGTTCCACCAAGGAGGCCATCGATGTCTTCGAGGCCAACAGATCCAAGAAGGTCTGGTACGCTCCAGGTAAGGCTGCCAACTGTGGTGGTGTTGCTGTCTCTGGTTTGGAAATGGCCCAAAACTCCCAAAGAGTCCAATGGACTGCCGAGGAGGTCGACGAGAAGTTGAAGAACATCATGTACACCTGTTTCGAGAACTGTTACGACACTGCCGTCAAGTACTCTGTCGACAAGGATGCTGGTTTGCCATCCTTGTTGAAGGGTGCCAACATTGCTGGTTTCATTAAGGTTGCTGACGCCATGTTCAACCAAGGTGATGTCTTTTAAGCGCGAGCCTGTGGTTCTCGGACATTGTAATATATAAATTCTTGTACGAAGTCTGTAGAGCGTAGCAAAGCGGAACGGCTTTCGGGCACTCGTAGCTGCTCTCGCATACGAGCCTATCCGGCTTGTCCTACAGTAATGCTAGTCGGATTTTAGGACTTGTTGCTGACCTTGAGTGTGCTGGTGCGGACTCTAGACTATGGCTCATTTTCATTTGAGTGTTGGTCTGGATTTTCATTTGAATGTTGGCCTGGATTTTCATTTGAGTGTTGGTCTGGATTTTCGTGTGCCTTGTGTAGCCACGATGCTGACTCGCTTGGCGGCCGATCGGCACCCCCCTCAAATTGTACTTTAGTTCACCAGATCACTGTGGCTTCGATAGCAGCTGCAACTGTCGGTGGATGCACGGGTGCGGGTGGTGGCTACACCATCAACAGACCCGCCCCCGCACACCCTTACCTCCGCACCATCAGCTCTTCCCATCCGTCTCCCACAAATGGATCTCCCCGACTTCACCCAGCTCCCCCTGTACCTCCCCGTACACCTGAGTCTTCGGGTCAACACAGACTTCCCGCAGGTGGCGCTTCTAGCGCAGATCGACGACCGCATCCAGGCGTGCAAGAAGGCTTCGGAGAGCTTTTTGGCCTACGTCAGCGAAAACTCCCACCTCCTCCGCAACGACAAGACCGCCCGCTTCCTAGACAAGCAGCTTGCGGTGTACCGCCAGCTTCTGGTGGCCAAGTACCGCTTGCAGCAGCTCCAGACCACACTCAAGTCCGCCCACCGTGGCTTTGTGGAAAGCCGGCGCGAGGAGCAGGACCTCAGCCTCGATAACTACCACGTGTATGCGGACGTGACCAAGGCCAACTTTGCCGACGCGATTGTGGCCAAGTTGGGCCATGGCCCGGACGAGGCGGAGTTCGATCTCATTCTTGCGGCCGACGCGTCGTTCCAGTACTTGAAAAACGCCCGGTTTGTGCTCCACCACCCGGAGGACCCGCTTCCGGAGGAGCACAAGGACCAGGAGGACTTGGCGGTGGCCGGCGGCAAAATCTCCTTGAAGGATCCGTTGTCCTTGAACTACTTTGTGCATCCGGTGATGTCGCGCAAGTGTGGCCATGTGTACGAGCGGGAGCACATATCGCTGGCCATCAGCGGGCTGACCAACTGTCCGGTCACGGGGTGTGACGCGCTGATCACCGCCCGGGACTTGCGTGACGATCTCTTGATGGCGCTTCGGGTGAAGGTGTACTTGGCCAGTGTGCGCAAGCGTGAGAAGGCTGTGCGTATTTAGTGGATATGGCTGGTGCTGGCAGCGTGCTGATACGTTGTCTTATTTATGTTGCTGTACTGCTGGGCTGTTTCATGTTCTTTCGTGCTGTTGCGTTTCATGTTCTTTCATGCTGCTATTTTTTCATGTCCTTGCATTCTGCTGAGTTTTCAAATCATTTCATGCTGCTGCGTTTCATGTTCTTTCATGCTGCTATTTTTTCATGTCCTTGCATTCTGCTGAGTTTTCAAATCCTTTCATGATGCTACCTTTTCGTGTCCTTTCATGCTGCCACGTTTCAGGTCCTTTCAGCTGCTAAGTTTCCATGTCCTTTCCCACTGCTGCTGTTTCACGGCAGCCTTTTCAGATCCTTGCATGCTGCTACGTGTCCATTCATGCTGATACGTTTCATGTTGTTGCAGCACCCCAGGAATTAACAGACGCCACCTGCAAACACATGAGCCGCCGTCATGGCGCCATCCTCCGATCTTGCAATTGCTGTCTTCCTTTCTGGGTGGCACATCTGCCCCGTGGCCACCACCAACCTGCCGTGACTGGGCATGCTCCTCGGAACAACAGGTCGAAACACCCAATAAATAGGCACCTTCAGTCCGACAGACCGCGCCACCAGGCACACCTCGGGGCGGCCATGCCAAAGTAACCGCCATTGTCATCAGACTGCTCGTCGTCAGAACAAAGATGGCCAAGGCGCTCGCCGGAGAATCGCTGGCAAAATGCTTGTTCCAGGAGCGCCCTGCAGGCAGCGCCCCATGTGGCCCTCCAACCTCCACCTGGCTTCCATCAACGGGGTCCGCGCACCATTGCCGCCACAGACCCTCGTGTTGCATGCGTGGCCACGGGTCCCACGGCCCCGTGTTTCATGTCTGATACCCGCCACCCCAGCGAAACCCTCTCCCCAGCGACATCCTCTGGTGTTCTTCCGGTGACGTGTGCTTGTGTGCACGCCCACATGGGCCCACATCAACCCTCATTGTTCGTCTTCCTGCACCCACTCCACCTTTCTTATTCAGTGTCTATCTGACTACCTCTACTTGAGTTCCGCCTTGGCTATCCGGTCATTGTCTCCACTAGAGCTGTTGCACTTCTAGATCCGCCTGTCCTCACAGCTCTTGCGGTGCCTTTTGTGTTCGCCTGTGTTCCTTTACCCCTGGTCCACTTGCAGACCCGCCCCTATTCTATAAACACCCACTTCACAGCATCGTGCGCCCGTTTTTTGCCCCTCCGCTGCCCTGATGTCGTTCACCCCCTACCGTGTGGACATCCCCTTCACCGACTTAGACGAGCGGGATGACGATCTCGACCTCGATCGCGATCTTGATACCCTGGCCAACGACTCGGACTTTCTAGATTCCATGGACTACACCCACAACCACCGGGAGTCGATCATGGCTGCGGCCTGGCGCCGTGTGAGTTCCAGACTACTGATGAAACCGCACTACGCGCCACCTACCTCCCAGTCCACTGACTCCCTAAGCGACCTTCGCGCCTACCACATCAAAAGACTTCACCACAAGCTCAACAAGACCATTCTCATCTTTGCTGTGGTCATAGTCTTCACTCTCGGGTTGGCTTTCTTGCGCAAGGACGCCATGCTTGCATCGTTGTCGCCGTACCGCAACGAAAAGGTCATTCTCAGCAACTCCACCCACAACTTCCACCCGACCACGCTTATGATCAGCTTGGACGGCTTCCATCCGCATTACATCTCCGAGGAAAACACCCCGGAGTTGAGCAGAATGCTTATCTCCGACTACGGGGCGCCCTACATGACGCCGTCGTTCCCCAGTTCCACGTTCCCCAACCACTGGACCTTGGTCACCGGTCTCTATCCATCCGAGCACGGCATAGTGGGTAACACCTTCTACGACCCGAAGCTTCACAAGCAATTCATCAACACCAACCCCAAATATGGCTTGGACCCGGCTTTCTGGCAAGGCGGCGAACCACTCTGGACCACGGCGGCGCGCCAAGGCGTCCACCTGGCAATCCACATGTGGCCCGGAAGCGAGGTTCCTGGTGTTGGCGACAACGGGCCGCTGTTCACCGACAAGTACAACGGCTCCGAGCTGCTCTCGTCTAAAGTCGATCGCATCATGACTTGGTTGGATATGGAAGACATAGCTCAACGGCCTCAACTCATTCTCTCTTATGTGCCCACAATCGACCAGGTTGGACATGCAACGGGTATTTCCGGCGAGCGTTTGGTGACGGCGTTGCGCCGTGTGGATGGTTTCATTTCGGCCGTCCGTGACCAGTTGTCTCAGCGCAATCTCCAGGACATTGTGAATTTGGTCGTTGTGAGCGACCACGGAATGGCCCCTACCTCGAATGACCGTGTCCTCATACTCGATGATTTGATATCTCTAGACAAGATCGAGCATATTGATGGATGGCCCTTGTTTGGTTTGAGACCCAAGAAACAATTCTCGGTTGCTAGTGTCTACGAGGAATTGGTGGCCAACTTGCAAGAATCCCCACTCTCTGGCAATTACACGGTTTTGAAGAAGGAGGATATGCCACTAGAATGGAATTTCGGTGGCCTAGATTCCGATCATAGATTCAACTATCGTCTAGCGCCGGTTTGGATTGTGCCCAATGTGGGTTACTCCATAGTCACAAAAGAGGACTTTGAGCGGTCGAACTACGACTACCGTCCGCGTGGAGTGCACGGCTATAATAATACCGAGTTGTTGATGCGAGCCATCTTTCTCGGTTCCGGTCCTTACTTCCGCTCCAAGTTGCCCAAGAACAAAAAGGTCAAACCCTTCAGTAACACTAATGTCTACAACATGATCTGTGACTCTCTAATGATAAAGCCTAGTGCCAACAATGGAAGCGATGTCAGCGACACCCTCTTTGCGCAAACCCTCCCAGAGATCTGGTCCGATGACTTGGTTTATCCTAATGTTCCCTTTGATGTGGCACATATAGTCAATAATGCAACTTACGATGCGCTATGGGGAAGTGAGCTGGCCGCGGCTATGGATGCATTGGAGGGTGATAATTCGGATACTGAAGGCAAGCCATCGCCAAGTTCCATCCCCGCTGATACAATTGTCGAAGAGAGCAGTGCCGTGTCCTCCAGTCAGAGCGCTCTGTCATATACTGAGGCATCTGGTGCCTCCTGGGCATTTGATAGCTTTCTCGATGGTCTACATGGTGTCATAGATGACGTGAGTGATACTGTGGAGCAGACATATGAGGAAGTTGTCAACTCTATGAAAGGCATGTTGGACTCGGCCGGCGACGCTGAGGGTGAATCGAGTTGAAGAATGGTCGAGGGTGTTTAGGGCTTGCAAAGTGCGATATTTGATGTTGGGGAGGTTCGCAATACGAGAGAAGATGGGGTATACTCCAGAATGCTCGAACGGCGGTTGCACCAGTGCTTGGCGTGCATTCAACATATGTATCATCGTAATCTAACACCAAGTTTAATAAAGCATTTAATTTTAGAGAAACAAGCAGAAACTGGTATGTGAACTTATATAAAACCAGACGACTGGTAGATGGAGTTGCTTAGCCGAGACACGATCACAGAGAATCAAAGCAGCATCATGGCCTGGGTCTAACCATGTTTCGCAGCCGCCGCCGGAAACAGCAAGACGGAATGCTGCAGAGGTGGAGCAGAACAACCAAAATCACACTTGCGCATCCCGCCAAGAGATGTAACCTCACACACCTTGCACTCTTTTAGTATTGAAAGCCTCGGCGGCATGGCTGATAGCGCATGAAGTTCGGACCCAGCAAAGTCAAGTCGTGGACCGCCTACCAGGTCTGGAAAGGGTCAGCGTCGTGCTTGCTGATGAGAATCTCTGCGTCGGGAAGCTCGGCTGCCAACTGCTCCTTCAAGGTCAGCAAAAATGCCCGCTCGGTGTTGGAGTGGCTGCAGGCCACAATGGCCGAACCCGACTCGGTGAAGAAAAGCGCCTCGTGGTGCGACAACTCGCCGGTGTAGTAGAGGTCCGCCTTGACGCCCCGGAACACCGAGCCGCCCGAGCCGGCGCAGATGGCAATCGTGGAGATGGACTCCTCGTCGGCCCCCACGGCCTGCGCTTGTGCGTCCTGGGACCTGGCCGCACCCACCTGGACGTGGTCCAAGTGCAAACTGGCCTTGATGTTGTGCACAAGGGTGCGGAGGCTGGCGGGCTTGGTGAGCGTGACCAAGCGGCCCATGCCGCAGCCGGGCTCCTTGGCGTCGGGCTGGATCACCGCACGGGACTTTTCTTGCAACCCACCGCCCAAAATGCCGTCGGCCAAAAAGTCGTTGACGCCACCCTTGGCGCTGTCAATGGCGGTGTGGGGCGAGTACACGCTCACGCCGCTCCGGATGAGCTTGAGAAGCGACTTCTGCTGCGGGTCCTGGTTGGTGATGCTCTTCAAGCCCCGGAAAATGAAAGGGTGGTATGCTATGACGTAGTTGCTCTTGGTGTCGATGGCCTCGGCAGCAACCGCCTGGGTCAAGTCGATGGTCAAGAGCACCTTCAACTTGTCGTTGTCGCCATTGTGGTCGGAGGAGTCCACCAACAAGCCGGTGTTGTCCCACGACTTGTCTGCTAGGTGCAACGGGTATAGCTTTTGGACTGGGGTTAGTAGTGGACGGAGGCACGGATTTGTGGGGTGGGCCCGGGCGGGAGCCTTTTTACGTACTGGCGTTGGTGGCTCTCACTATGGCGCGGTTGGATGTAGACATGGTTGTGGAAGAAGGGGTGGTGGAGGTTGAAAGACCGGTGAAGAAGCGGCAGTGAGGTCCAGAGAGCGAGAAGCAAAAAAAGAATGCGCAAGCCCGGAATCGAACCGGGGGCCCAACTATGGCAAAGTTGGATTTTACCACTAAACCACTTGCGCAGCGAGAGATGATGCCTCCTGCCAGAATTGAACTAGCGACCTTTGCATTACAAGTGCAACGCTCTACCACTAAGCTAAGAAGGCATATCCTGGTGGTTGTGAAAAACAATTCTTCATCACGAGTGTTTCTGGCTCTTTTGGCCGGCCGCCTAGGCCTCGTCTTTTCTTTGGGGCTTGTGCTGCGGCCGCCACACGCTTTGCAATTGGTGCTTGTTTGCTTGGCCAGCAGCTCTTTGGCCCAAGTCGTGCACTCGACTGCAGAAGGGCTGCCGCAGAGCCCCACTGACGCAAACGGTCTCCCCAGCGGGGCAGTGGGGCCGGCTCGGTGTCTGGGCCCTTGGCAGATTGCCGCCAGCAAAGGCATGCCGTGCGCTTAGTTAAACCCTGATTGGTTCCACCGCAATCCGTGGGATCTGGCGGGATCTCGGCAGGAGCTCAGCAGCCGCCACTTCTCAGGCCGCGCCGCACACCACACGTCTCTGCATTTCTCGTTTTATCCTCCAAAGAACTGCTGCAAGTCGGCCTCCGTGCGTGCGGCCTCGGCCCGATGCGTCTTTAGGCGGTTCTGCCGCGGGCCCGAGAAAACCCCCGTATCTAAGCTTTTATTTTCCTGCTCTCTGCATTGTGGGTTGTATGCTGGTGCTCTCGCGACAAGCGATATACGGGTCTGTTCGCACTTTGCGGCCATTTTCGCACCTCTCATGTGAGAAGCGTCTTTCCTACCACACGGCTGTGTCCCACCACACCACACCTCCCTACCCCAAAAGATCCGCCACCCAAGAAAAATGGCCGGCCTGAGCTCCGGCATCCACCCACATCACAGGCGTCCTGCACCACCGCCCACAGCATCCAAACCAGACAAGCCTCACCCACGACCACTTGGCTGCAAGCGTGCACCTGCACCCAAGCCCGCCGGCCCCCACACCCCGCGGTTTCCCACAGGTGGCCGCACAACCCTCTCCTTTCTTCCAGCCACGTACCCATTCGTACCATCAGCAATTTCTGGCCGACTGCCGACAAACACCCAACGGCGAGACCTCCGCATTGCCTCCAAACAACAGGCACCCAACGGACATCCAGCGCAGCCAACACTGACCCCACAGAGCGCTCAGGCCTGCCCACACGAAGCACCTCCGCCTCATTTCTCCGCCGAGGCCGTCTTCCACGCTGGCCCTGCCGCCGCCACCGCCAGCTCCACCACGCCACCAAGCCGGCGCTCCGGGTTTGCCCCCTGTTTCATCGGCGCCACCGCACGTGCCCCTTAGCCCCTGGCCGCGCCACCCACACTGCCCTAGATGGCCCAGGCACCAACGCTGTCGCACGCGGGCCCAGGGCCCTATGATCCCGCTATGCCCGTGGACCCGGGCCCTCAGACGGGCGCCTCCGCAGACCTCGGCCCCACAGACCCATGGGAGCCGCCCGACTACCTGCAGTTGGCCGCCCGCTCCCACCGGGACTTCTACCAGGCCTCGTACATGGGCCAACCCGTGCACATGGCGTCGTCGGATTGGCGGGACAGCACGCTTCTCAAGACGCAGCTAGCCGCCGGCTTCCTCAACTTCATTGTGTTCGGCTTGGCCGAACAGGCCATCGGCACCGCCATCCCGCACTTGGAAGTCCACTACCACATTGACGACTCCCACATCGGCACCATTTTTCTTGCCTCGACGCTCGGCTACTTTGTCATGGCTCTCATCCTGGAAATGTTGCACCGTGCTGTTGGCGTGCGTGGCCTCGGGATCCTCGGGGCCTCCGCCATGGCCGCCGCCTACCTTGTCATCTACACAAAGCCCCCGTTCCCGGTGTTTATCGTCTGCTACTTCTTCTCCGGGGTGGGCTTTGGCACCTTGGACGCCACCTTCAACGGCTGGATGGCCAACTTGGTGGACTCCAACCAGATCCTCGGCATCCTCCACGGCTGCTACGGCATCGGCTGCATGATCTCGCCCCCTGTCTTGACTCGCCTCATGGAGAGGGACCACGACCCCTGGAGCTGGAATGACTACTACTTGGTCTTGAGTGCGCTCGCCGCATTCAACGTCGTATTTTTCGGCTACATCTTCCGCTTCGAGACGCCGGCAAAGTACAGATTCATGATTGGCCTTCTCGATGCTCGCAAACGCTTCCAAGAGCGGGCCCTGCTCCTGAAGCCCGACCCGGGTCTCGATTCAGACCTGAACACCTTGGAGTTGGACGACTTGAGCGTGTCTCGGTCCCCTTCTTACGAGCCCGATGCCACCACCGAGTCCGCAAGTCTCTCGGAGTCTTTGCGGTCCAAATCGGTCTGGTTTTTTTCCATTGCCATGTTCATCTACGTGGGAGCTGAAGTGGCCTTTGGCACCTGGCTCATTACGTTCCTTACCCGAATCAAAACCTTGCCTTATCAAAAGGCCTCTTACATGGCTACATCTTTTTGGACCGGCTTGACCGTGGGCCGCATCTGTTTGGGCTTTGTCACGGCGCATTATTTCTCCCATGAAATGAACGCCAATTTCGCCTACATCGTCCTATCGTTTGCCTTCCATGTGCTCTTCTGCTTGGTCGTGTTCACGAATTTCCTCGCCTTACAGTTTGTGAACGTATTCATCTCTGGCCTTTTCGTGGGTCCGATCTTTCCCACCATCATATCTACGGCCGTGAAAGTGTTGCCCGTGAAATTCCATGCGACAGGCGTCGGCTTCATCTGCGCTTTCGGAGGCGGCGGTGCTGCCGCTGTTCCTTTTTTCGTGGGCATTATTGCACAGGCCAGCGATCTTGGCCTCAAGTTTTATCCTTTTGTCATAACAATACTTTACGGAGTCTTGTTCGTCTTGTGGCTTATTATAAAGACAAGGAACAAGTCGGTGGTTTTGAAGCAAAGCTAGAGGTCGAAAGTTCCATAATGTATCGAACTTTCATCGCCTCGGGCGCCTGGCACGCCGGAACTGCGTGTCACTTAAAGACAGCAAATATCTACATAAAAAGACCCTGCAGGCCGGGTCAGTTTCCAATCAATAGGATGATCATGCTATTATTATTATCGTGGAAACTATTGTATCTAGCACACACTATGCTTTGCGCCTCTCATCACTCCTTCGCCGCCAGTAATCGCTATTGACTCACATAGCAGGTTATTTACTTGGGATTATCCCGCTCATTCAGCAATCGAGGTGGATCCCCATCGCCACTCCTAGGTCGTATTCATGATGGTTTGGTTTAGGCATCGCTTCGCCCCCATCGCGGTACCTATGAACAAGCGGCCATTGTGTCAGTTATTCAGGCAAGTGAGCCACCTTGGTCTTTCCATTCTTGGGGCGTGAACCCTTTCTGGGTGAAGGCGTGGATCGACGCAATCTCCTCTTTGAGCGCCGTGTTCACAAGACGGTGTCTCATCAACTTATTCTTGCCTTGGAACTTCGGGCTGACTATGATCACAGCGAAGGCTTGTCCGCATCCACCGGACATGTCCTCTACTTGGACAAGTTGAGCCTCGAGGCGCTCTTCAATCAAAGCTTTGAGCGAGTCTGACGTCAAGGTCATCGTATGTGTGTGTATGGGGTCGTGGTGAGTATTTATTGGTATGAGATACACCGGAATGATCTCTGTTTTATGGGGGATTGACTATGTCTGACTGTAGACCAGGGGTTTATTAGTAGTACTGGTTGTAAGTCTCGCAAAAAAAAAAGGAATTAGGTTGACTAGTGAGAGCTGCTGATCAATTAGATAACTTGTTCGGCGTGCGTGCGTTGAAAGACGGGCCGGAGGCACGGGTCTCCCGCCTTGGGGAAGAGAGTCCGAGAAATTACTCGGCGGCTAAAAATGTCAAATTTACTTTGATAGATTACGTGAATCTTCTTGATCATAGTGTATTATTACTCATATTATTACATCAAGACCAAGCTAAATTGTCAGCAAAACTGCTAGAGAAATTAAGATGCTTGGCCCTTTCTGGACTTTTTGATGGCGTCACGTATTTCGGAGTGAGCCACCTTCAGTCCACCTTCTGCAGTTTGCTCAGTGTACAAGTCTGGGTTCGTAGACTCGCTAAAGTAATTGGGATTGCCTTTCAATGTCTGGTTGATTTTGCTGGTGATTTCTTTAGCGACTGCACCATCCGAACCCGATTCTTTGGCGACATTAGAAAACTGACATTTCTCGTAGAAGCCCCACAAGTCGTTCGGAATCACTGCGAGGTCTTCATGGATTTCGATTAATTGGTTTACCACCTCGATGGCGAGAAAATGTGCATCACCAGACTGGGTTTCGCCAGAGTCACTTGTGGAAGCTTTCGACAAGAGGATATTTGGCGCGATGACGGTCGCCAAGTTGTGTGTATCCATTTTAGACCCGGTCTCCAGATCAATCTCAGCAAACGATGCCACCCAGCTAAAAAAGTACAACAAAACTTCCAAGAGGTTTCTGTGGCTTCTTGGGAGCATACAGTAGACCAATTGAAGAATCCGCTTGCGCTTGCGAGTGTTTCCAGACCGTCTGGAGGAGATCCACAACTCATAGAGCTCGAATGTCAAAAGCGGATTGGGAAGTTCTCTCAACCACTTCTTCATCAATGCTGCTAGTTGAACGGCTGAGTAGTTGTTGAATTCTGGAGACTTCAAAGGCGCATTGTTTATCTGGGCAGTCAATTCTCTAAGGTTCTTAATGTTACCATTGAGTCTGAAGATACCCTCAACAGACATATCTTTCTGGCGAAGGGACTGAATCACATCATCAACAATTATGGGTATTCTCAATTGAGATGGCCCGACACCAGAGCTGGAGTCGACACCGTACTTTTTGGTCACATCCTTCAAGTCTGATCCAAAAACGGTTAAAGTCTTACTCTTGTCATTACCTCCAAATTTGAATTTATCCCAGAACGTTGTTTGTTTCTTAGGAAACACAAGATTGATGAGCTCCTCGCGCGAGAAATCACCACAAATTTCAAGGAATGCTTCGATGGCGACATAACGCAAAATCTTATGTTCCTGTTTGGTCAATTCGCTGAAGTATTTATAAGTGAGTTCTGTTTGTATTTCATCAGTAGCAACCGCCGGATTGTTCACTTGCTCTAAAGGCAGTGCGCTTCCCGCCATGGACAGCACAGTTACCACCCTTTGGTTGTTTCTCTCATACAAAGAGTTGTGATGTTTGAAGGCATTCGGACGCTGCTCTCTTGCTTGCTCTGCAGCGACGATTCTTGGAATATCATCAAGAGTCAATGACTTTTCATTCTTCAAGAGATCGGAAGTTCTATCGAGACTATTAGCAGCATTTTTACTCTGAGGCTCATCTCTGATTTTAAGCTGATGAACCTGAAAATTGAGCTCGTCTGAGTCACCTCCGCTCATCAGAGGTAAGAATGAATTCAAACTTGCAGAGCTTTCCTTTCTTTGCTGCGTCGATGGTTTCAATTCAGATTCAATCGTATTGTCTGGCTTGGCAGTAGCAGCCTCTGGTGCGTCTAAGATGACCGACTTTCTGGCGCTCTTTTTAACGGATTTAAAGAGTTTTTGACTCTCCCTCTTCTTTCTCAAAAGAGTTACCTCATTCAAAGTCTTAGAATAAGTGGTCTCAGTTTCAGAGGGCTCCTCTTCGATATATGTCATTTGCTTCTTCTCATACTCATGTTGATGGGTAGCATCCTTTTGTATAGCAGACTGTGATCTGAAAATGGCGATTTTTAATAAATAAGACAATTGAGCGAGGTCTGAGACTCGAGAGAATCCAGATCTGTATCCCACGCCCGATTGGGATCTATCCATTGAGCATTCGGCGCAAACCACCAGATTATCGGGTCCGCATAGGAATGAATCAACTCTGAACTCAGGCGATGGTTTCCTGTGACAAATGGAACATTCAAAACATTTGATGTGCCATCTACTGTCGTCAAAAAGAACACAAGCCTTCTCAATACTTTTCAGACAAAGTTTGCATGCATCAGTGGAGGTTCTAGAAACAAAGAGGCGGGATCTAATCAAGTTGTTTTTAGATTCGTTGGCCTTCTTTTCAGAAGCCTCAATCTCTTCATAGTTTTTAATAATTGAGAGAAGTCCATCCAATGCTTTTGTATCGCATCTGAGCTTATTCAATTTCAAGGCATTGCTCAAGCCGATTCTTATAAGTAATTTGAAGTAATGAGCACATCCAGTAATGACCGAGAGAAGTTCAGCGGATAGGCTCCCAGACGCCAGCAACTGGTTCGATTTTCTAAGAATTGCCAAGTAACTCATGAGTTTACCAGAAACGTTTCTAGGTTCTTTTCTCAAGGAAAGGAACTTGTCAAACGCATCAACTGAATAGATTTCCTCAATCAAAGCAATCTTTGAGTCGCTTAGAGATGGTTTATCGGATTTGAATTCCAAACACATACTCTGAATCAAATCTAAAGCTTTGAACAAGATCTCAAGGTATAAAACCAACTTTCCAGTCACGTTCAAACCAGACTCGCGTTTGCCCGTGCACGCAGATAAAAGCATTTCTGAGATACAAGAAGCGGATGTCTCCTCAAATCCTGACAAGGTAATCCAACAGTTTAAAACTGTTGTTTCGATTTTTTGCTCAACGATCAAGAGGTCCTTTGGGGCGAGCTCAGACGCCATGGAGGCTAGAGCCAATTTTTCGGGTAGCCCGACCGAATCCGGGGTAAAGCTAACGTTCCAAAATTTGAACACCATGTAACATTCTGGGTGCCACTGTTGGTTCTTCCCACTTTTGAACAATTCAACAAACTGTTTTATGATCGAAGAATGGCAGCCCTCACATTTGGTAGCGAAAAGCTGCGAGTAATGGAAGTGACAGTATATATTGTTCTCATGCTCATAGTAACTTTCATCGGAATCAAAGACTTTTCCACAAGCTGAACATTTGAAATGCTCCAAATGATATTTGTTGCCCAAAGCTGTAATATAAGGACCTCTTAATGCAGAATCACACGTGTGGCATATGAGATCTAGCTTTTTGAAATAGTCATATTCACATAACGGCACTTGTATGATGGAGCCGTCTGTGGGGGAAGCGATTTCGTGGGGAAAGAATTTAGACGAGCATTTCACACCGCACTCATGACACTTGAAGCAGTCAATGTGGTAAGCTTTAGTTAGTGCTCTAACGAATTGACCGTTAATCGTTTCGTTGCAAGCATAACAAACTTTTCTTTTCTTGCTACCCACAGACTTTCCATTCGGGAGTTCTCTCGAGGCCTGAATACTAGTATTGTGTTGACCTTGATTCTGATTTTGGCTTTCGATTGAACTTTGATGCACGGGAAGCTGGGAAACCAGATCCTTGGAAGAGTTCATCGGTCTTGGAGGCGGATGGTTGGGAATAGATGAGCCTTTTGAGCCGTTAAGTTGTGGCGTAGCTAGAGAGGACAGCAGAGAATACTGAGTGCCAGAGACCGCCCTCTGCAGCAGGTAGTGGTTGAAGCCGGGACGAATGTGGTTTTGGAGCGAGTCCGAGTTCTGCTGGACATTCAAGGCCAGGGAATTCTGGGATCCAAGCAGGGCCGGTTGGTAAAAGGGAGACTGGTTACTGGTTGAGAGCAGATTAAAGGATGGGTCTGGGTTCTTGTAAGGCGCTTTCAGCGAAGGATGCAGGGACGACTCGTGGGGGGTGTTGGAGCGGGAAACGTGCGGGCGGTGGGGAGCCGACTTGAAGGAGGTGTCGGCGGAAGAAAAGGATTCGTTCGCCAGACGGTTCAAGATGAAGGTATTTTCGCTAGACGGCTTGTTCGAGGGCTGCAACATGTCGGGAATGGCGAAGGAGCCCTGGTTGGGCGACACGGCGATCGTGTGGCGGTTGGAGTTGGGCGACTTGGAGCGGGGCTTCTGGTCCGTGGGAAGCATGAGGCTGGGGTGGGAGCCCGTCGCAGGAGGTTTGCTGGGGGAGTCCGGCCCGCTGGAGAAGGAGGCCAGCAGCTGGGGCACCGGGCTGTTGCTGTTGGACGGAATGGGCGGGATCAAGGACGCCCAGTTGGTATGGGCCGAGTTCTGGCGGCTGTGGTGGGGGCTCCGGGAGGCCGGGGTGTGGAAACGCGACTTGGCCTGGGCGTAGAGGTTGTGGGAGTCGTGGCTGTGGCTCCTGGAGTGGGACACGTGTGCAGACAGGGCCAGGGGTGGCGAGTAGGGCAGCGAGGAGGCTGGGGGGAAGGCCGGGTCTGGGCGAGAATTGGCGGTGGTCGTCTTGCGGGACAGCGAGGGCCGGAACGGCGACACATTCAACGCCCGGAAGAACTTTTTCGGGCTGTTGGGATGCTGGGGTTTGGGCGTCGAGTCGGACATGGCGGCACGGCTGCACAGGGCAGGGGGATTAGGGGGTAAAGAGCGGAAAGGTTAGGGTAGGCGGGTGCCCGCAGGGATGGGGCAAAAGGGGTGGAGGGAGGACACACGCGGCTTGCGGCAGATCGAACAGAAGCGGCAGGCGGCACGGGGTGCTGTGGAGCAGACAGCAGAAAAAGCGGGGGTGCCGACAGGGGGTGAGGCGACGAAACGATGCAGATGGGCGAAGGGCAAGAAAGAAATAGAACCAGCAAGTGCTCTGTTTACTGTGCGCGAGTAGCGAAGGTGTTGGGGTGCGAAGCTGGTGGTGTGAGAATGTAGAGGTGCGAGGTGGCGGGCTGGAGGTACGGAGGCGCCCGCCGGTGGTGCTGGCTGCGCGGGGCCACGCGGGTGTTAGGACGTGTTTGTTGTCGGGGCCGATGGCGGCGCCGGGCCCCGGCTCCGAGCAGGGACGCGAGGGCCGCCACCAGCGGGCGGCCAAAGTCCGCCGTGTGGGGAAGACAATAGGGGACGCGGAAGGCCGTTATTGGCGGAGGTACGGGTCTGAAGACCGGCGCGCCAGCACCTGCCAGTGGCAGGACACGGCAAACGGTGCGGCGCAGCCTAAGGGTGTGTGCAGGGCGGGTGGCGGCGCCGCGCGGGGACAGGTGCACGGGTGAATGGGAGGCACGGGTGTTCAATAGGATGCACGGGTCTAGAGCTAAGCCTGATCTGCGGTGTACGGGTGCATAAATCTCCCTGTGCAGCAGCCATGCGAGGCCGCCCCTGAAGTCCACGCGGGCGGAGGGCATCATGCGGGCGAAGCACTGCTTATATGCGTATCCAAGCCCGAGCGCCTGCCGGCATGCGTCTCCGTAGCTGCTCGGTAGTGTAGCGCCGGGCTCCCGCTGCTAGTGCAGTACTGCAGGGGCGCGTCGCAACCGCTCTCTTATGCTCTTAGACGGATCCTGACCTGTCGAGCTTACCAGATGACGCAGGCGGTCCGGGGCAGCGGGCGTAAGTGTTAACTTCTAGCAAAAACTGGCTCAGCCGAGCCGTCACCACCTGCAATGGTTGTGGTACCTGCCACTGCCCCTTTCTCAAGCACTGGGCAAGGCGTGGGCGCTGTCCCGACTTCACCCGCGGGTATTCGCGCGTGCTTGTAAGAGGATACGGCTGCGCAGCTGCAAATGCAAGTGCAAAACCTCACCCCACCCACCACCACATAAATAGCAGCCATCCCAGCCCACGGGTCAGGCTTTTGTTCACTATATATAATCCGCTCGCCTGTGCAGCATCTGACCATCGACCCCTGAATCCTGCAGCCACATTCTCCCGTACAATCACGTACAACCCCGCACCCACGTTGCCAGTCCCTGAAGTCAGCCCTGAAATGAACCCACTCATGCCCTTCAGAAACCAAGCCCCCCAAATCTCCCGGATGGCCATTGGTCTTTTGTGCTACACCAGCGCCACGTTGCTGGTGGCCGCTTTGGCCGAAAAAAACAACTTCAAGCACATTTTCCGCCAGTTGGGCCAGTAGGCTGCAGCCGGGTGGCTTTGCCACCACTTCTCCGCGTCACCAAGCGGGCCTTTGTTTCTTCGCCGCGGATCCTTCTTCGCAAGAAGGCTATGTTAAATCCCGGCCAAATTTATAGATGTTTTTTTTACCAACAATAGTTCTAATATACTGCGATTCCCTTCTGGACTGTCCCATGAAGACGTATGAGTTGAGCGGCGTCGAAGCCATGGTCTTGCAGAAGCCTATACATGACGAAGGCCTGGCCTTTGTTACTTGATTTTTTAATTACTGTGTCTTTATTAATAATCTGGCTTCGGTGTCATCGGTGCCTTTGCTTGTGACCGCATACACTCTACGCACAGCGGTTTGAGCACTTGTCATCAGCCCATGCGATTTGCCCGCTCGGGCGCCCACTCGGACCTATAATCAGGGTGTGTCCTCTATTTATTGTGGCCATGCCCACAGCCTGCTAGGCCAGGAGATATGCATGCATTTGTTCACATGTCTGGTGATGGGCCCATCGCGAATTGGCGACGTCTTCTGGCGGCTTGCGGCTCCGGGCCGTCCCGCAACCTGCCTGTCATCCTGCTCATATGTTACATCCATTCGAAGCGTACGTCTTGGCTAGTGCTCCAACTAGTGGAGGTGCTTGACCTCCCGGAGCCCTTGGCCCGGCACGTGCCGGTAGTACCGGCGCTTGGTGCCATACAACATCTCTCGGCTGGACCGCCACGTCTGCAACAACACTTCCTTGCGGGGGAGAAAGTTCGGGAAAATCACCCGCACTCCGTTGCCCCCGCCACTGGACTCATCTTTTTCGCGCACCAACACGCACATGTAGTAAATAACCTCAAACCCCTGGAATCCCTCGTGCACAACAATGTCAATGACTTCGGATATGGGGATGAACTGCGCATTCTGTTTGCTGCGGAGAAACTTCCACCGGGGCCGGCTGCTGATCTGTACTCCGTAGTCCTCCATCACCATGAAGGTATCTGCAGTCTGTTGCATGGAAAGAAGTACTCCAACACACACAAGGGCCAAAAGGACCCCGAGCAGATGCGAGTGGGCACCAATTTGGCCTAGTATGGAGGTTTCACCACCGACGGCGAGGCTCCGATGTGTGGCCACTTTGCTTATATCCTGAAGAAATTGGCGGGCGTGAGGCATGAGCCCCGCTATGATAAGACATGCCAATGCTCCTCGGAGATACTTCCAAAACACCGACGGCTTGTTGCTCACCGTGAAGGACACAGAATTGTTGCGCGAGTCGGTGTCGATCTCAAATAGGTAGTCTTTTGCCGATGACATGGGTGAACATGAGAGGAGTGGAGCTATGCTAGATGCGTTCTTGGGTACAGCGAGTTGACTCACGAACACGAGATCGTACGAATCGCTGTGTGCAGGCCGGTTCGCGGGCTCGGGTGCGCACTGCGCACCGCGCACCGCCCACTATTTGCGGGGCCCTACGCTACCAATGGCTGCTGTAGGGTTCGCCGGTCCAGCTGTAGCTATAAATTCAATTTCATTCATTTTGTCCTCGCGGAAGCTTGCATCCTTTGGCAAGACACCGCCACGGACAACCCTTTGGATACCAGGATCCACCGCACACCTATTAACCGTCATTCTCCATACTCTCTCGACTCCGCTTAACATCATCGATTGTACCAACCACAATCTCGCCCTTGCGTAGCTCTCTAATTCTATCCCGTCTGGAACCGGTCTTTGTTCCTGTTCTGATCTCAATCTCTCTCTGTCTGTTGGTTTCCAAGTCCTCCTTGATGGCTCTCTCACGCTCGGTGTTGATCTCCTCCAAGTGAGTTTCGTGGTCCTTCCTCAATTGCGTCATTTCACGGTTGAAGTCCTCCAAAGTCTTGAAGGCAGACACCTTCGACACATTGGCACGGTATTTCTCAAAGTCTGCGGGAAGCTTTCTGCGAAGGGCTAGCTCGACCAATTGCGGGTTCTTTTTCTCCTCCAAGATAAACTTGCTTTTCACCTGGCGCCGGGTTCTGTATGGAAATAACTGTGCAATGAATGTAAAGTCCGTACCCCAAGTACTGAGCGCATTATAGAGCTCCACAATCTCTTGCGTGGTCCATGCGTCGGTGTGGGCCAGCTTTGTGTAGGTGTTGGAGGTGACTGGGTTTTCGAATGGGTTTTCTATCTCGACCGTACGGTCAACCACATCCATCGTTGCGCCCCTGGACACAACTTGCGAGTCTGTATCCACAGAAATTGTACCATTCACAACTTGCAACTGCACACCGCTTGTCTGGTTGAGGCGATTTTCCATTGCAGCCATGCCGGCCGCCAGCAAATCGATTTTACCCGCTGATTGTTGCTTCTGCTCTTCCAAATCCTGTTCAGAAACACCCAGTGGATACTGGATTTGAAATAAGGCGTCCTCATAGGAGATACGCTCAGCACGGGCCTTTCTTCTGGCTTCGCGGCGCTCCTGTCTTTTTGCAGCGATTTTGGCCTTAGCATCCTCGGCCATTTGAAATTTTTCACTCACAAGACCGATTTGAAGCGTGGGCTTACACAAGTCCGACATGCTCATTTCGTCGGCCTGGATACCCACAGCAGCAAAGTATGGCTCGTCCTCTTTACTGATTTGCTTCGGAAGCTGTACAGCGGCAGAAATATTGGTGACAAGGTCGGCAGGAGCGATGGGTAGGTTCTCATGACCGACCACTGCGGCAGACGTCCGGAACTTCTTAAGCTTACCGGAGACAGGATCTACACCCACAATTATATCAGGCTTAGGGCCGGCCAGCAGCCTGCGGCCCGAAGAGAGCCGCTTTTGATCCAGCCCAAGGCGAGTGCCACTCAGCGGGGCATCAGGCTCGGTTTCTTCGCGGAGTGTTTCTTGCTCCTGTGGGATGTTGATAATAGAGCCGCGGGCCAGTTTACGGGCGGAACGGGAGGCCATCGACGAGCGGCGCTTCCGCACAGGCTTACCGACGGGAATACCAATGGTCACAGGCGCGGGGGCAGACGAGCCGTCTTCTGTGGGGTCAGGGGTGGCAGAAAAGGAGCTTGGCCGGCGAAATGCACCGCCGCTAGAAAGGCGCCTGTGGCTGGCGACCGACGATCGGCGCCGCGACTCGAGGGCCATGGGCTGCTTAAAGATATCATTGTCGCCATACTCCTCGTTGTCTGAATCCTGGTCGTTTTCGGCGCCGCCTTCAGGCTCCTCGTCACTAACCAACGCACTGTTCGGAACTTTCAGCTTTGGGTCCAACAGGCGCTCATCAGCGTCTTTTTTCGCTAGCACGTTAGCGATGGAGTAGCCCTGGAGCGCCGCAGGAACATGTGCTGGGGAATCTCTCGCCACCGAGCCAGCATCTGGCGAAGCATGCGACTGCAGACCCTGACGTACGGGAGCAGGTGCAGTTTGTGTGGACGGCGGCGAGGCCAAGCTAGCGGGATGTTGGGGTGTGGCCGAAACCGGGTGTTCTGCGGTAGGGGGCTGGGACGCTGGTTGCAGCAGTGCAACTTGCGTGGAGGGCGGGGTTTCGAGGGCTTTTTGTGCCGCGCTGGCCTTACGTCGAGCCACCTTGGGAGTGAACGCCGACTTTTTCTTGATCACACTACTCATGGTGTAAGTTGAAGAGGTGCTTGTGTGGGTGTAGGTGTGTGTTGATGTGCGACGCAGAAGGCAGAGGGCGCGATACGTGTCGGAGGCACGGATGCGATGCGCTGGTGCACGGGCGCGCAGGGTCGCACGCGCCAGGCGCATCGACTGTGCATCTCGCCTACTCTGAAACCTCCCTTGGATAGTCCGCCTTTCAAGACATCTTTGCCTTTGCAGCACCTTTGAATTTGAAACATATCGAGTCTGCTACGTCTTTCTGGTGCGAATCTTTTTGAAATTTGCAACCACCGTGAAGACTGAAACGCCTTCATCTTAGCTTTAGTTTGAACATCCTTCGCCTTGCAACACCCTTTAGGTTTGAAACACACCTATTTTTTTGCAGCACCCATCTAGTTTGACCCATCCCCAAGCACAATGGCCGCTCAACTCCAGTTCACATGGGAGTCTCCAGGCGACTGGCACCTCAACCTTCATCAGTTCAGCAGCGGCTTCATCTCTGGCACCAGCTCGGGAAAGCTTGCGTTGTACTCCCTCGAAAAGCCACAGGTGGCACCCCTTGCCTCCAACGCGTCAGCTCACGAGGCGGCAGTTAACAGCATCACGGCTGTGAACGACAATGTTCTTGCCTCCGTGTCCACGGACGGGCTTAAGGTGTGGGACTTGCGGGCCAGCCTCCAAAAGAGCCAGGTGCATGTCAGCAATGCCAAGAAGTCCAACTTTCTCTCAGTGGCATGCTCGTCTGATGGGGGAGTGGTTGCCGCAGGAACTGAGCTCGTTGGTGTTGATGCTGAGCTCCACATGTGGGACCTTAGGCTGCCGGAGCTGCCGGTCCGGTCGTTCGTGGACCTGCACCATGATGACATCACCGACATTAAGTTCCACGGCTCGCGGTCGTACTTGATGTCCGGCTCTACCGATGGGTATGTGAATGTGTACAATCTTGAGGAGCCCGACGAGGAGGAGGCATTGCATCAGGTGGTGAACTTTGCCTCTGTGCACCAGTGCACGTTTTTGCAGCCCCACCGGATCGGGGTGCTTTCGCACATGGAGACCTTTGCTATCTACGAGCTCAATAGCACCAACTATGAGAGTGCGCACGAGCCGCAGCCCAACGTGTTTGGCGACTTGCGTTCGGCCTGGCCCGATTGCGAGTATGTGATTGACATCAACGCTCGCGGATACGCCGCTTTCGGCTCCAACCTGACCCTGCAGTTGACGGTAATGCCGTTCGATGTGGGGTCGGAGCGCTTCTTGCTCGACCAAGCCATCAGCTTCCCTCGCGCACACAGCGAGGAAGTTGTGCGTGACTTGCTTGTGATTCCAGGGTCCACCTCCGTCTTGAGTTGCGGTGAGGATGGTTTGATCAAGGCCTGGCGTGCCCCTCGCAAATGCGAGTACGAGGGGGCAAACTTGACCCTCCTCCAGGATGACGGAACCATCGAGGAGCCAGAGGCAAAGAAAGAGAAGAAGGACAAAAAGGAAAAGAAGGACAAGAAAGAGAAGAAGGAAAAGAAAGACAAGAAAGACAAAAAAGACAAGAAGGACAAGAAGGATAAGAAAGACAAGAAAGACAAGAAGAAGAGCAGCAAGGCCAGATTCCAGCCATACTAGTGCGCTCGGTTGCACGAGCCCACACACGCCATTTGAAGGAAGGTGAGAGTCGATTCCTTTGTTGACAGAGCAGTGACGAAAATCAGCAGACGAAATTGAACCACAATCTGACGAAAGGCAACGCCCAAAACCATAGACAATACAACATAACTACAGGAAGTACACCAAGCTCAAACCAGAGGGCGCTGGTATACTTGCAGGGTGCCCAAGGCCATTTAGGCGCGGCAGGCCGAAGCCGAGTGCCTGCATGTGCGCGCCGCGACGGTGTGGTATTGTTCGCTTGCGCCACAAGTCCACAGAGACATAGAGTAAATTTAGGTAGCCAGCTAGTTTCCGAGGCGCAGAATACAGGGCCGCGGCATAGCATTAGCTGGGATAGGACCGAGCACGGCCCCGGGCGAAGAGGCATTGGCGGCATTCCAAGCCCCAAGCGCCCCGCACACCGCACACGCCGGGGACGGTCTGTCTGCTCAGGCGGACCTGCATTCAGCGCATGTGCGGTAATCTCGACTATCGTAAAGAGGTGTACTACCAGTGCAACAACTAGCCCCAGGCAAACAACAGCAAGACTACTCAGAAGAGGCACCTCTCGGGAACCAGCATTGAAGTTGACCGGTATACAGTATACCGATATTTGAAAAGCAGCCAAACCGCCGCCCGGAACCCAGCTGCCAGGTGCAACCCCCACGCACCGGAAATCCAGCAACCAGACCGGAAGTCCAGCAACGGCCCCCGGAAGTGCAGCAGTGACCGGAACTCCTCCAGCCTGCCACAGTCTCAAACACCCAAAAACGGCCTCTTTCGGAATCCCTACCCCTATCGAGCGGACATCCGAGCCCCAACACCCATCAACCAGAGCCTGCGTCGAGCCATGAATCTGGACGCTAGTACACCAGCGGCCAACGGCCATCAAAGCAGCCCTATGGACAACCAGACGGTCAGTACCGAGCTTGCTAGTTCCAACGGGATAGATATCCCCGTCAATGGAGACATTTCAGGCCCAAAAGAGGCGAAGATAACAGCGGGCCAAAATCCCGACAGCGAAGCGGCAGAGCATCCAAATAGCGAGTCGGCAGCACAGCCAGAAGCGCCAGCAATCCAAGATGAAGACAAGGACCCAAAGCAGCCGCATAGCGAGCCCCATGGCCAGAACGGCCACTCGAACGGCACCAGTATACCCGTCCAGGCCAGCCACGGCTCGTCCACAGGTGCTCAGCCATCTGGCGAAGAATCGGCCTTGAGCGATGGCACAATGCAGTCCACTCCGACAGAAACCACCAACAGACAACCTCGGGCAGAAGAATCTAGAGCTGAGGGAGGTCAGACAGACGATAGACAGGAGGAAGACCAACAACAGGACGGACAAAGCGGCGAACAAAGGCAAAACGACCAAAGCGGCGAACAAAATCACGACGACCAAAAGCACGACGACCAAAGCGGAGAGGAACAAAAACAAGTAGACAGTGATGCAAGCAAAAACGAAGCCACCCTGCCACCCGCCCAGCAAGGCGAACCCACAGCCCCACAGCCGGATGTCGACCACACCGCCGACACCGTGGCAGCCAATGGCACCGCATCCCAGGCGACAGCAGAGGTGGCCGTCAAGGAGGAGGAAGCCGACACGGAGCCCCGCCACGAGCGGCCGCTGCCGGAGGCCGCCGAGCCGGCCGCCAAAAGAGCCCGCAGCGACCAGATGGTGGTGGTGCCGCACAAAAAACCGGACCTCGTGTACAGCCCGCTCAAGACCGGGCTTGTGTACGACGTGCGCATGCGGTACCACGCCAAGATCTTCACGCTGTACTTCGAGTACATCGACCCGCACCCCGAGGACCCGCGGCGGATCTACCGCATCTACAAGATCCTAGCCGAGGCCGGCCTCATCCAGGACCCGGCGCTTTCCGGCCTGGACGACATCGGGCCCTTGATGGTGAAGATCCCCGTGCGGGAGGCCACCGCCGACGAGATCTTGCAGGTGCACACCGAGGAGCACTTGCGCTTCATCACGCTGACGGAGCACATGACGCGGGACCAGCTCTTGGAGGAGACCGAGCGCGGCGACTCCATCTACGTCAACAACGACTCGTTTCTCCTGGCCAAGCTCTCGTGCGGCGGCCTGATTGAGGCGTGCCGTGCGGTGGTGGAGGGCCGTGTCAAGAACTCGTTGGCGATTGTGCGGCCACCGGGGCACCACGCGGAGCCGGACTTGCCGGGCGGCTTCTGCCTCTTCAGCAACGTGGCGGTGGCCGCCAAGAACATCTTGAAGACGTATCCGGAGTCCGTGCGCCGCATTGTCATCTTGGACTGGGACATCCACCACGGCAACGGCACCCAGCGGGCCTTCTACGACGACCCGCGCGTGCTCTACATCTCCATCCACCGCTTTGAGAACGGCAAGTTCTACCCGGGCACCAAGTACGGTGGCGCCGACAAGGTGGGCGAGGGCAAGGGCGAAGGCTTCTCGGTCAACATCCCCTGGCTGGAGGCCGGCGTGGGCGACGCCGACTACATGTACGCGTTCCACAAGGTCGTGATCCCCATCATGAGCGAGTTTGACCCGGACTTGGTCATTGTCAGCGCGGGCTTCGACGCCGCCGACGGCGACATCATCGGCCAGTGCCACGTCACCCCGGCCGGCTACGGCCAGCTCACGCACATGCTCAAGGCCATTGCCCGCGGCAAGCTCACCGTGATCCTTGAGGGTGGCTACAACTTGGTCTCCATCAGTGAGAGTGCCTTGGGCGTGGCCAAGGTGCTTGTGGGCGAGCCGCCAGAGGCCACCATCAACACCCAACCGCGCACAGACACCTTGGAGACCATCAGCCAGGTCATGCACATCCAGTCCAAGTACTGGAAGTCGATGAAGCCCGGCATATCGTCCCACGTGTTCGAGGACCTGTACGACCTTCCGACGAACGGCCCGCATGGCGGCATGGTGTCTTTCGCCGAGCCCATCCGGGCCTACCAGGCGCAGGACCTCTTCTCCAACTACTCCTTCGTCAACTTGCCTGTTCTCGACGAGAAGTCCGAGAAGCTGTTGCACTTCTCCACCGATCTCCCCTCGCACCTTGAGGATCTTGTCTTGGCCAGCTCGGACATTGACCAGTGTGGCACAGTCATTATCTCGGTGCACGACTCGCCCGAGGTCTGGGCCAACGTCAACCCGATCAACGGCAGCATCGAGAGCAATTCCTCGGTGGTCCTTGAGCACCCATTGACCCGCTTCATCGAGAAAATCAAGGTCGAGCTCCTGTCCGAGGGCATTACCGATAAGGTAGGCTACATTGATATCAACATTCCTTCTCCGTCCAACATCGACACTCAAACAAGCTCCAACTCCTCCAAGCAGTCAAACTACAACTCTACAATATTCGCCCAGGAATTGTTGTTGTGGATCTGGGATAACTATTTAAATTATTTCCAGGCATTGAAGAAAGTTGTCTTTGTCGGCTATGGCGACTCGTACCAGTCGATTGTCCATCTCTATGCGAAGATCCCCTCGCAGGAGGTCAAGGAGCTCGTTCGCGGAACCGTCGTGTTCACCAGCCGATCAAACCTTAAGCCCATAGTGCCGGTCATGGATGAGTCCATGGTAGATTGGTATTACCAGAATTCCGTGATCTTTGCAAGTCACATGAACCCATGCTGGGCCGGAGCCTCCGGAAAAGCAGATGCTGAGGAGACAAGCAGACGTCCAAGAAGAAAGTTTGGTCGTGTCTTGAAGGCCGCCGCAGACAGCACCTGGGACATCACCAACGAGAAATTTGACGAGGGCATAGATTTCATTGTGGACTCGATATCGGATTTCTCCGGATCCGAGTCGGGTTGATATTTTAAATAGTTCATGAGGTAGTGTAATAATGTACATGAAGCCATAATATGGAAGTAGGAAAAAATGATTTTTGTCTAGTCTGGCTAGCCCCGTATAAGATGTGACGCAGATGAAGAGCTGGCCCCGGCGTCGCTTGGAAATGCTTTGTTCAAAACTCTCTCATTTCGGCCACTAAACATAACTCGGGTACCGTCTTGAAAATTGCTTCTCAAGATCGTCTACATCTGGAAGAGAAATCTCGCTCGAGGTACTGAGCCTGCGCTCGGTTTTCACTTTCAAATGGCTGGGCTTGAAGGGCTTTGGCGGTGGTACTTTTTTAGCTCCTGTTGAGTTGGCGGTGGCAGCACCAACATCCTTCTTAGTAACGGACACTTCAAGCGGTTTGGGTTTGAGACTGGCATAAGATGCTGCCTTGGGCAATGGCGCCTTTGTGCTTGCTAGGCTAGGTGGACACAAAGGAGGAGTGGTCCTGGAATTTCCCGGGCTTCGCGACTTTGGTTTCTCCTGCGGCTTCCGCAAAACAGGCTGTGTAGATGCTCTGGCAGGCAATTTAGGGGGTTCCGGCTCCTTGTTGAAGTCGTACTTTTGAGTGGGCTCCACCAGGCTAGGCAAGGACTCGGTGCTGAGATTAGCACTCTTGTGATTGATTGCATAGATATCATCTTGGTCGGTGTACCTGCCGTAGCCGTACGCCGACTTCAGCACCTTTTTGTCCTTGTTGCTGAGAAGCTGCTGGACTCTTCTCTGGATTGACGATCTTCTTTTAGGTTCCTCGGAAGGCTTCGGTCTGGCCGCAGCCTCATCCGTATCTGGACTACTCGAGGATCTGGTCAGATTGGACGGCTTAGCAAGCACAAGCGGACCGCTGCTCTGCGCCTTGATGGAGCCGCCAGTGCTGATGCGGCGTAAGCCCTTGACAATGGAGTTTTTGAACGAGCCGCCGGTGTTCTGGCGCGACGTGGTGCCCCCAGTCTCCTTTGACCGGAGAAACTCCAAGGTGCCGCTGTCCTTATCTTCCGAGACCTTGCGCATCTTGGACAAGTCGGACGTGGACTCGCTCAAATGTAGATTGACGAGATCATGGATACTTGTGGCAGAGCCGTAGCTGCTGGAAGGGCCCAAGGAGTAGAGCTCGGACTTTGGGCGCGGTTTTGCTGGGCCGGCCATTTTGTAGAGCTTGGACTTGTCGATTTTGGCGAACGCATCGTGATGCGCCAGGGCGTCCTTGTGGTCCAGGGCCACCGGTGGCGGCGGCTTAGCCAGGCGCAATGACAGCAGGTTGCCTGCGGGAGCGGAGGCGACTCCGTGCGGCCCGTGGTGGGAGCCGGAGGCCGGCGTGGGCGCTGGCGGCGCCAGGTGGCGGATTGAGTACGGAATGACCTGGGGGATCTGCAGAATGCCCTGGATCATCGACACCTCCTGCAACAACTGCAAGGTGTTGGGGCGGCGCGCGGGCGACGCACGCAAGCAGCAGCTGATGACGTTCTTGAGCCGGGTCAGGAAGCGGGGCAGGTCCGGGAAGCGCAAGGTCTGCAGGCAGTTGAGGATGGCGGCCTCCAAGTCGGGCAAGCACTTCTGCGAGGGCAGCTCGAAGGGCGTGGTGTAGTAGCACAACTTGTAGAGAAACACGCCAAGCGCCCAGATGTCCAGCTTGTCGTCAATGGCAAAGCCCTGCGAGAGATCGATCATCTCGGGGGCCCGGTACTGCGGCGTGGTGTTCTGCATGATGTCGGCCCGGATCTTGGCCACCTGCTCCGGATCGGCGGGGACCGGTGTGTAGGGCACCGCCAGCCCAAAGTCACAGAGCTTGAACGTGCCCTTGGCATCGATCAACACGTTCTCGATCTTGATATCGCGGTGGATAAGCGGCGGCCGGAGATGGTGGCACATCGCCACCGCCGTGGTCACCTGCCCCATGATCGACAAGATCTCGGGCTCCGTGAGCCGGTTGGTGAGCCGCTGGTTCATGTAGTCAATGAGGCCCTTGCCCGAGCAGTACTCCATGAGAAGAAGCACCTCGTATTGCGGAGGCGCCGAGGGCGACGTGCTGGCCGCAGGCAAGCGCGACGCATGCGAGTCGAGATATGACACAATGTGGGCGTTGCCCCTGAGGCGCTTCATGGCGTCGACCTCCTGGCGGAGGAGCGTGAGCTGCCATTTGTTGGGCACCACGACTCGTTTGAGGCACGCGGTGGCCGTGCTTTTGTGCGGCGGGTCGACGGTGCACAAGTACACGTAGGCAAAGCCGCCCTGGGAGATGTACTTGGAGATGGTGACTTTGTGGGACCCCACGGTGAGTGCCGTGCCGGGAGGGAAGGCGTCCGGCGGCGGCAGCAGATTCATTTGTGTGGGGAGGGAAGGAGCGTTGGTGGTTGGGGCTGGTCGGTTGAGGTCGGGGCCGCGGCGCGCACGTGACCCGCCAGGTGGCTACACGTGTGTTCGTGCACGTGCGCGAGCGCATCGGGCGGGATGGGCTCGGAGGTGGTGTGGAGACGGCGGTGGGCACTGGGGGGACAAGAGTTGCAGGAGATCCGAGCGACAGGAGCATCCCAGTGAAACGACCGTATACCGGGCTGAAACGCGTGTGAACCACCGGCAAAACTAGACCGAAACCACTGTGAACCACCGGCGAAACCAGATTGAAACCACTGTGAACCACCAAAACCACCAAAACCACCAAAACCACCAAACCACCAAACCACCAAACCACCAAACGAATGAAACTCTACTTCGAAGCCGAAAAGTTCTTGAAGGACGGCGAGACCGGCTTGAAGACCCGCATCTTCAATGCCAAAATCACCAACTCCCCAAAGCACATCTACGCCTTGGTCATCTCCGCCTTGAAGTACAAGAAGTACATCCAGATCATCATCAAAAAGGCCAAGCTCGCCACCAGCGCCGAGTTGAAAAAACTCAAGGTCTCCCCCCACCTCTTAACCTTGCTCGTCTACGACTTTGTCTTCAGCGCCAAGGGCCGCATCCAGCTGGCCAAGCACCCGATCAAGGACGCCTTCTTGAGCCACAAGACCCGCATCACCGCCGAGTTCATCAAGTTGAAAATGGCCTATAAGGTCAAGAGCGCCGCCGAGCTCCCGTTGGACGAGTCCATCGGCGGCGACGAGACCCCCGTGCGCTGGTTCCGGGTCAACGCCATCAAGCTTCTGACGGATGCGTTCTTCAAGAAACACGCCTTTTTCGCCGCGTTGAGCCCCGTCGACTCCATCACAGCCTTGACGCTGCCGGGGCTCATTTTCAAGGACCCCTACATCCAGAACTTGTACGGCCTCCACCCACGCGAGAAGCTCACCGCACAGGCGGCGTACTTGGGAGGCGAGGTCATCATCCAGGACCGTGCGTCGTGCTTTCCGGGCGAGATCCTCTTCAACGACCCGGCCGATGTCCACACTCAGGTGATCGATGCCACCGCCGCCCCGGGCAACAAGACCACGCACGTGGCGTCGTTCATCAGTTTGCAGAACGCCACGAACGCCCAGGCGGCCAAGAATGCCAGCGGCTCGGCGAAAAAAGGCGCCGCACCCCCGGCGCCCGACGGTGTGGTCTATGCCTTTGAGCGGGACGACAAGCGGGTCAAGGTGCTCAAGATGATGTGTGAAAAGGCCACCGGCAAGGCGGCCAAGAGCCTCATCCACCCCACACATGCAGACTTCACCACGGTCGCTCCGCTGGACTTCCCGCAGGTCACAGGCCTCATTGTCGACCCGTCCTGCAGTGGGTCGGGCATTTTCGGCCGAGCCGTGGAGGACTCCGTGGCGCAGGAGCAGGAGTCGGAGGAAATCGACACCGAGCGCCTCAACAAGCTCGCCGCCTTCCAGTTCAAGATCGTCAAGCATGCCTTGTCCTTCCCTGCTGCCCGCAAGGTTGTGTACTCCACGTGCTCCATCCACCCGCATGAGAACGAGCGGGTGGTGGTGGACTTGCTCAAGGATTCCGAGATCAAGGAGCAAGGCTGGCGGTTGGCCCCACGCGCTGTGGTGATTCCATCTTGGCCTCGCCGAGGCTGGAAGGAGGAGTTTTCTGCGGTGGGCACCTCGGAGGAGCACTGTGAGCAGTTGGCCGGCGGTTGTGTGAGGTCTGTGCCCAAGGAGGACGGCGGGATTGGCTTTTTTGCCGCCTGCTTTGTCCGGGACTAAGGCGGTACGGCCCGCAGTGGCGTGCCTGTTCTGTCCCAGTGTGCGAGTGCTACATTTGCATGGGTATCATATAGAGAAATGTTGTATTGAGTGCTCCAGGCGCTATAGAATTCTCACTGGGGCTCTTAGATTTGGCCGCGAGCTATGTAATTGGTGAGTCTCACTTAAAATCTTCTGATGATATCCTCGATGACCTCCGTGGTGGAAGAGGAACCTCCCAAGTCTGGGGTCTTGATCTTGTCCTCAGACAAGTTGGCATCGACAGCCTCGTAGATCTTGGCAGCAGCCTCTTGGTGTCCCATGAACTCCAACATCAAAGCAGTGGATCTGATGGTGGCGATAGGGTTGGAGATTCCCTTGCCCTCGATGTCGGGGGCGGAACCGTGGCATGGCTCACCAATGGCAAAGTTGTCACCAACGTTGGCAGATGGCACCACACCCAAGGATCCAACGAGGGCGGCCGCTCCGTCACTCAAGATGTCTCCGTACAAGTTAGGGGCAACAACCACATCGAAAATCTCTGGCTCTCTGAACATTCTGTAGACCATGGAGTCAACAATCTGCTCCTTGTAGGCCACGGCGCCAAAGTCGCCGGACTCGTGCACCTTCTTACAGGTCTCACGGAACAAGCCGTCGGAAACCGACAACACGTTGGACTTGTGGGTCACGGTGACGGATGGCGAGGAGTGGATGCTCTTGGTGGAGCTAGACTCCCTGATCTTTTGTCTCAGCAAAGCGATCTCGTAGGCCATCTTGGCGATTCTGGAGGAGGCGGTCTCGGTGATACGCTTGATAGCCTCGGCCACCTTGGTGCCGTCCTCTTTGGTGTAGATCTTCTCCTCCTTGATGTACAAGTCCTCGGTGTTTTCACGCACAATCACCATGTCAACGGGTCTTCCGACACCCTCAACGGACTTGACCGGTCTGACGTTGGCGTACAAGCCCATCTTCTTTCTCAAGGCCACAATGGGGGAGGAGTAGCCGGCAACCTTCACGGAGGGAGACGACACGGCACCAAACAAGGCACCGTCACACTCATTCTTCAAGACGTTGACGGTTTCCTCTGGAAGCGCAGTGCCGGTCTTTTGGAACAACTCGTAACCGGCGTCCAAGTGAACAAAGTCGAATTGCAAGTCGTACTTGGCGGGGAGATTCTCCAAAACGGCCCTACCAGCAGGAATGACCTCTCTACCGATACCATCACCTGGGATCAAAGCAATCTTCAACTTCTTGAAGGCAGGCTTTGTGGTGGAGAATGCACGAACGGAATTGGAAACAGACTTGGAAAACATGATGTCTTTGGCTGGGAAAAAGCTGGGCTGAGGATTCGGAAACGGGCGTTGGCCGGAGGAATAGGTGAAAAAATGGTCTTTTCTCACGTGAGCGAGAGCGGGCCGAGATCTGGGGAAGTGCGTGAGTCACCGAGGCGATAAGAAACGAGTGCCTTCAGCCATGACAGATCGCGCATTGCACGTCAATGCGACTAGGCGGTGCCGCACGCGGTTGCCCTGGCCCGCCGACAACCCAGGTGGTCTGCACAGTCAGGGTATGCAGCACACAGCCAAGGCCCCACACAAAAGTGGGCCGCTGGCAACTGCCAGCTATATATATATCCTTGGGAGGCAGCCTGCATCTGCTGTGTCAAGCACCCCGGGTGCGCACGCATGCGTGGGGTGAGCAGTCTGGAGAGAAGGTGCTACACACTCGAAACAGCCGGGTGCCGTGCATCCATGTACATTCTTACATTGTCCTGAAAATGCCATTAAATGTGTAAATTAAGATTATTGTTCCTGGAGCGACACGCGCATGGAAACTAGAACTTCTTGCGCTCGCTTCCACTCGACTCGGACACCGGTGCCTCATAGCCTTCGTGGACATCAAAGCCCTTAACCTCCAGGTCGAAGTCCTCGACGTCCTGGAATTCCTCGATCCAGAGCTTCTCGAAAGGTCCGACGTTGGGTGCGTCGGCAATAGGGCTCAAGTAGCAGAGCACAGCGTACACAATACCAGCAGAAAAGAAACCCATGAAGAAGTTGAGTCTGTAGACCTGGGTGGCACCAAGAGGAACACGGTCTTCACCGGTGGTGGCACCAACGAAGCCCACGATGTTGGGCAAAATACCGCACAAGTAGGCAACGAGGGCTCTCCAGTTGGTACCGAACTTGTTGTACATGTAGTAGGAAAGCTCCGATCTGTTCTCAGGCGCATGCGTGGAGTAGAGGTGGGTCAACTTCAAGTGGCCTCTTCTCACGTAGTAGTAGTCACAGCAAATGACACCAACAATGGAGGAAAGGAACACCGAGTATGCGGAAAGGTAGGTGGTGAACTTGGAGGAGGAAGAGAGGAGGTTCCATGGTTGCACCACCAAAGCAAGCGCCGCACACAAGTACGAGCCCCTTCTGATGTTCATGAACTGTGGGAGCAAAGCGGTGACGTCAGTACCGAACGACAAGGAGTTGGCACTGATGTTGGTGCCTAGCTGGGCAATGGCAAAGGCAAAACTGAGGAGAAACACACCGGCACGGTTGCCGGAGGTGTAGTTGTCCAAGAAGCGGCCCAAGACGTCCAAGGGAGACCAGTAGGTTTCGCCGTACAAGACGTTGGAGGCAGAACTCACCAAGATACCAATCAAGGAGGTGATGGAGAAACACACCGGAATCGACACGGTCTGCACCACGTACTTGATGGAGAACGAAGGCTTGTCGGCGAAACGAGAGAAATCGGGCGCGTTGGTGATCAAGGTGGCGAAGTTGGCCAAGGCGTTCATGGTGGACTCGACGAAAGTCCAGGCCAAGTCCGAGCCGTGGAGCTTGGAAGGCTCGTGGATCACCGGGCCCGCGCCGTGGGCCTTGACAAGAGTCCAGATCAAAAAGGTGATACCTGCGACCGGCGAGATGTAGGCCTTAAAGGTGAACAAGTGTCTGATTTTGTGAGGGGGGAGCCACAAGAAGGGCAAGGAGATCAACCAGAAGAGGAAGAAACTCAAGAAGCCGAAAGTGGTGATGTTGTTGTTGGAAATGCCGTCGTGCATGGTGGTGTCCAAGTGCTGGCCGAAGATGGAGCGCAACATGAGCCCGATACATGGGCCGGCAACCATGGATTGCACGGAGTACCACACACACGACATCACCACTCTGTTGAAGACGGGCCAGATGCCAAAGAAAATACCGAAGGACGCACGGGACACGATGGGGAACGAGATGTGGTTGACCACACCGATACGGGCGGAGATGGACACGAAGATACCACACATGAAGTATCCCAACCACACGGAGATCCACGTTTGCCACCAGGTCATGCCGTTTTGCACTCCGGTGGCGGCAATCATCCATGTGTTGATGTTGAACGAATCGGCCACCCAGAAAAAGACGTAGTTGTACCACGACCACTGCCTTCTTTCGGCCTCCACGGGCCTCAAGTCGTAGTTGTAGAGGTATCTTTGTGACATGGTGAGGCCCTCGGACTTCTCCACCTCCAAGTAGTCGACAATCTTCTGCCATCTGGATTTGTTCTCATTGTTTTTGTAAGACTCGACAGAGACCTGCTCTTGAATCACCGGGCTTTTCTCGGTTGTGATCATCGTTGATGGTTGCTGTGGGCTCTGGAAGGTTCTCAACCGGGGTGTGAATGAATGAGGTCGTCGTGAGATCCAAATGCGATGTGAGTCGAGAAGCACTAGCAAGCGATGTCAAAACCAGAAGAAACGGGAGAAGAGCAATGGGTATGGGGCAGTTATATAGGCGGGGTTCCGATTTTTCACAAACGTAGAGGCCGCTGCATGAGCATTCTGCATGCGATGCTGAGATACCTTGATAGACGTTGCTGCGTGAGGTCGGTGAGGCGGTCCTGCACGATCTGCCTTATCAAGGTGCGCCGCCTAGCGCCCTCTATACGCAGCGCTATCGGCCGTGAATGTGACACAAAACTGCTCGAGGCTGCCCGCATGGAGCGGCTGGGGGTATGCTGTGCAACGAGCATCACGGATCGACGAGCTGCCGGCCACATGGCAACAAGATTTTGCGTTCTTTCGATGCATCTACGCTAGCAAACACCTGTGTGCAAACCAAGAATTCGGAGTAGATATCACTCTCGCTGCGCCATGGTAAGCTTGCGATACTCGACCGTCACCTGCAGGGTCTGCCAACCCAATGTATTGCACATTGACTCGGCTGCAAGAGCTTGTGACTTTAGACCATTACAATATGCACTTGGCATGGCCGCGTGCAATTTTTGCCCAATCTTACCAAATGGATTGGACCAAGAGACTTATCGGGCTACCATGCAGAATCTTTCTTGAGATGCCGCTCTTTCTACACCGATAGTTGCAGCAAAGATGCCGCAACAGTGCTTCACCACCACAAGAGGCTACAACTTGGACACTTCTCAAATGGAAACCATCTTTTGGCATTGACAAACGCTCGAACAGCGGACGCCAAGATTGCGGGACCTTGAGAAAGACGCCTCTTGGCTGCATGTTCTAAAGGTGGCGCTATCTGCAGAGTCCAGTCCCTGAAACGCCGGCGCTAATCTTTAATTAATGCCATTTCTACCTAGAGATGCTAATCTCTGGAGGTGATGCGAAGCACTATCAGGCACCGAAATGCGGCGCACCAGCGAGAAGACCGGCCCTTTCGGCGCTTTTGCCGCGCAGCATAATCGAACGAATAGGACATGCATGCAGGGCCGCCAGGTGCCGTTATCGGATCAGCTGGTCGCGGAACTTCAATATGCCGTGGAAGGAAAACACACGTGACGACGTGCGGCAAGAGAACACCACGTGCGCTCTTACGCGTGCTGTGGATCACGTGCTGGACGCATCCACGTGACTCCCGCTCTCCGGTGCACGGGCCCGCCAACTCCTCCTCCCCAACCACCGCACGGCGCGCGCTTGCCCCCACCGGCCGAACACGAAAAATCTTCACATGTACAGCCGACTCTTTCCCTTCCCTACACACTTGCCACCATGAACAGATTCCTTTCCCAGTCTGTGGCTGCAGCCAGCAGAGCCAGCAGAGCCAGCGTGCGCGCCACCCCACTCATGGCCAAGCCATGGGCAGTCAGAAGCGCCACCGCCCTCCGTTATAACGCCACCAAGGCTGGAGCCGAGGCCGAGGCCGCCAAGAACGAAAGCGACGCCGCCGAAACCGAGGAGGCCGCTGCCGAGCCCTCCGAAATCGACCTCTTGAAGGAGAAGTTGACCGAGAAAGACAAGGCCTTGGCCGAGATGAAGAACCACTATGCCAGAGCCATCGCCGACTTCAGAAACTTGCAAGAAACCACCAAGAAGGAGGTGCAAAAGTCCAAGGACTTTGCTCTCCAGAAGTTCTCCAAGGACTTGTTGGAGTCTGTGGACAACTTTACTTTGGCATTGAGCTCCATCAACGAAGAGACCTTGGCCTCCAACGCCGAAGTGAAGAACTTGTTTGAGGGTGTCTCCATGACCAGAAACGTTTTTGAAAAGACCTTGGAGAAGCACGGGATCGTCAAGGTTGATCCTGTGGGCGAGGCTTTCGACCCAAACCAGCACGAGGCTGTTTTCGAGGTTCCTCAGCCAGACAAGGAACCAGGAACTGTGTTCCATGTCCAACAACCGGGTTACACCTTGAACTCGAGGGTCTTGAGACCTGCCAAGGTTGGCTTGGTCAAGGGCGACAATTAGTATGTATATAGAATCGGTGCTGCTACACCTACCCCTGGGGCCCTGGGCCCCAAAACATGAGTTTCTTCGCGACAACGGAGATATGTGAACGCAAATCAGAGTAAATCAAGTGTAGTCCGGCACCAGCTCGCCACTGTCAATCCAGCCTGGCCTGTTAAAGCTAATTTGTTGAGCAGTAGTGCGGTCAGTATTGGGGAGAAAAAAAAAAAAATCAGGTCACACCCGGATTCGAACCGGGGTTGTTTGGATCAGAACCAAAAGTGATAACCACTACACTATGCAACCATCTTAACATTCACAGGAAAATATTTCATCCATACTGACTAGTCTTAGTTGCCGTGTCGTGCTTGTCGCTCGGGGAAACTCATTGTATTTGCAATCCATGGGGATGCGAACCATTATAAAGAAATGTGGTTTGCCAGATAAAGCAATCCTTCACTTCGCACAAGTGATCTGCAAAACCAACGTTGTAACGTATGTGAAACATACGTGGAGAATATAAATACACCTCGGAACCCCCGAGAAATGCCCGCATTTGGTCTTATTTTTAGGTCAACTGAGAAGAACGTGCACCTCCAGCTCCAAAATCCTGGCAAAATCCACTTCCCTCATTCGGACGCCGCCATGTAGTATTATCCTACCAATCAATCAGGCTGGTCATCAAGATTACAATTCGATTGGTTCGTCCCACAAGCGGGGTGATGGTGGGTTTGTTTGCATTTCCGTACGGGTATTTTTTTTTTTTTGTTGCAAATCCTTGTCCATGTCTTTCCAGCACTCAAAGTTGCATTTTTGCTTCTCATTATCAGACAAGGGCCTGGCGTTGCGAGCTGCCGGTGCGGTTCATCGAGACTTGGCCGGAACGCCCGCTATCGTCCCATCCAACAAATATATTTTCGAATTTCAATGTGCCGAGGCTTGCTCTAAACGGTTATTGACAGTCCAATGACACAAGGCATGGGCAGCTGTATTTTGCACGCAAATGCTCTGGTATGTGTGACACACTATGAGCGCCAACACCTCACGATTATGCACAACGATCTGTCGATCAGGTGCGCTTTGCACCCAATTGCAGACGAAATGCTGTCATTTCAGCGTTGCACCTGGGACGATGAATCACTAGAGGCATTGAATTGCCCTCTTGATCCCTAGACTTGCCGGCGTTTTGTCCACCTTTGGCTCCTCCTCGTTCAGATGTGTTCCCCATAATGCCAGGCCACGAAAAAAACATACACTCGCATAAATTCGAGCTTAAAAAAATACTGACAACGTCTCAGCGCATACAGTCCCTGACCAGCGTGATACTTGCAACCGCCCATTCTGCATCAATTCCACTGGCGGTCCCGGTCCAATGAATCGCTTTCACATGTTACGGTCCCCGCATGTCAGCGGTGCCGTGATGCAAGCTGTGCCATACAAGAGGTTTTTCCATCTTCCTCCAAACTACAAACCACCGACTGCTCGGGCAGATACACTTCCTCTTGGCAGAAGGTTGAGGATTTGGCTCAACTCGTTTCGTCCCAATCGCCTACGCGAGCTTCAGCAAGAATTAATCGCCATGCACTTCCCAGACACCGAGCTCATTAGTGTATCAGAACAGCAGACACCTATCGGTGACGGAGAACATATCAACGAGGTGATATTCTCTGTAGAGAAGGACCCTGCATTGAGTACTAAGCATCTTGTGTTTGTTCATGGCTATGGTGCATCGTTAGGCTGCTTTGCACGTAACTTTCAAATGATCGATGAGATTGCAAAGCTTCAGTGTAATTATAAAATTCACTTCTTGGATAACATTTCTTTTGGACTCCTGTCGAATCCAAAATCAACAGCAGTGGCAGCTAAGGGGTATTGGCTGAAAATTCCCCGGGTCGATTTTCTTCGCTTACCGCCAACGCCGGAGAAGCCTACTTTCTACAAGAAGTACTATCAGTTGCTCGAGAAATACGATGTGGACACGGAAAAGAGAAGATCTCATGCAGATGAAATGATGCCCATTTTACGCGATTTGGAGGAGTATTATGTCGGTGCCTTAGAACGCTGGCGGGAAAGTTCGAGAATTTCCAAAATTGATTTCCTAGTTGGACACTCCTTTGGTGGTTATTGGTGTGGAACATACGCTTTGAACCATGCTCAACGTGTGCGTAACTTGGTTCTCTTATCGCCCGTCGGTGTGGAGCGTCATGCCGCAGCGGTGACTGATCCTGACATTTCACAGAAACGGTCGGGCGAAAACTCCGGTGAAATAACACTCAAACCGAGCTTAGATCCAACGAGTTATAATTTTCTCGCCAAATTTCCTAATATCTCTCGTTCATCCGAAGATTTCTGGTACAATGTGCAGCCTTATCTCCCGCGTCTTCTCAAGCTTATGGGTCCAATTGGCGTCCAAAAGTACTATAGTATGTGGTACAACAAACTCTTTGCAATCAACAAAGTTGTGGATAAGTTAGGCGGCGCGGAGAAACTATTCACCAGCGAAAAGCAACTTGTTTTTGGCACAAACGAAGAGGTCCAGTTGATCATAGAGTACCTCTACAATTCCATCACTGCGGGCACACATTCCGATATTCACATCAAGTACTTATTGACTCCAGCTACCAACAGCAGGTGGCCATTATACGATAGATTCATGGCTTCGCTGGAAAGTATCACCGCAAAATGTCATTTTGTTTATGGTGAGTTCGATTTCATGTGCTCAGAGGCCGGTCAGAAGCTCGCAGAAGAGCTCGCCAAGCGGAATATCGATGCAGAATTTCATGTTATAGAGCAAGGTGGGCACAATTTGTACATCCAGAACCCATTTGGTACAAATAAGCTTTTAACCCATTTAGTGGCCGAGGACGCACAACAGAGGGCAGCTGATTGAGAGCTACCAGGATTCCTGCAAAGCTCTGATGCGAGCCTCTTCTGGTCGTCCCATATTTATTTATTTCTAGACTTCCGAATACACCCAAGGAGGCAACACGCCGGGTGAACTGTAATAATGGTTGTCTGGTATCAGCCTCATTCAGCACGTGACCATGGCGTGACGCGTAACAACAAGATAGCCGTTTGGGCCGACAATAGGCGTGCCAATCAGACAACGAATCTCGATTCGAAAAAATATTCGGATTTATCCTAACGACATTTGATCACGGGTCATGGAGACGTCTCGCCTACTCGCATCCCCGCCAAGGACCCCCAGCAAGCGGCCGCCGCTCATATCGGTGCCAAGCAGAATGTCGCTTCGAAGCGGAATCTCGCTAGAACCCGCCATGGAACACCACGATATCAACACCCGGCATCTTTCGGATCTTGATCTCGAGAACGTTGCGTATCAGCAGCCGTTCGACCGATATGCTTATCTCTCATACTACCTTCCGATTTTGCGCTGGTTGCCGCAATACAGAAAATCTGACTTATTGGGAGACTTTCTCGCAGGGGTGTCGCTAGCTAGTTTCCAGGTACCGCTAGTCATGTCGCTCTCCACCTCTTTGGCCAAGTTGCCTCCACTCGTCGGGTTGTACTCGGTAGTGGCCGCCGGCCTTATGTATGCAGTCTTTGGTGGGGTACCCACGTTGATCGTGGGCCCTCTGCCCAGCACGGCGGTGCTTTATGGTCAAGTCATCCAGCTTCTTGAAAAAGACAAGAACTTTGCCTTGAGCCCTCTTCAAATCAGTGCCATTTTGTCCGTGGGCATGTCGGCGGTTCTTCTCTCTGCAGGATTGCTAAGGTATGGATTCCTAGACAATGTCCTTTCACGAGCGCTTCTCAAAGGCTTTATCGGAGCCATGGGCTTCATCATGATCATCAACCAGCTTGACATCCAAATGGGGTTGCAGGAAGAGGCCGCAAAGCATGCACACCAGTCCATTTTGGATAAGCTCACTTTTGCAGCTACACATGTGCGGGACGCCCATGGCATGACCGTGGTAGTGACGCTTATCACGCTTGTGCTTGTCCTCATTGTCAGAGAGTTCAAGTCCAGAATGGTGGCTTCTGGCACCCGGTCTGCCGTGTACATTCCGGAGCTCTTGGTGATGGTTGTGAGTGCAACATTGCTTTCATACCACTTTGACTGGGAAAGCAAGGGAATCGCAATCGTGGGCGATCTCCAGTCCGTGGAGGTGCCGGACCAGCCAGGCTCACAGTCCATTCTCATCAATCCGTTCAATGCCTCCACGGTGCCCCTTCTCAAAAAGGCATTTTCCACATCGTTGTTGTGCTCGATTTTAGGGTTCTTCGATTCCACCACTGCCACCAAGGCCCTCAGCTCGAAGTACAACTACAATGTCTCATCGAACAGAGAGTTGATTGCGCTCGGCGCCTGCAACCTTGCTGTTAGTTTCTTTGGCGGCATGCCGTCGTTTGGAGCATTGGGTCGGTCGAAAATCAACATCTTGGCGGGTGCGGTCTCGCCCATCGCATGTGTCATCATGGCAGTGACCGTGGTCTTGGCAATAAGGTTCTTTCTTCCATTCCTATACTATCTTCCGGAGTGCATTCTCTCGCTCAGCACCACCATCATTGGCATCACGGTCATCGAGGAAGTCCCCCAGGATTTGTTGTTCTTCCATGCCATCGGTGGGTACGTGGATATGGCGGTCTTGCTAATTGTGTTTTCCACCACGATGTTCTGGAGCGTCCAAGCCGGGGTGGTTCTCGGCATCATGATCGCTGTTGTTCGGATCATCAAGAACGGTGCCCGCTCCCAGATCCATGTTTTGGGCAGAATATCTAATACGTCGGCGTTCCGGAACGCCGACGAGTTGGTTGAAGAGAGCTTTGCGTCGCACATCAGCAGCCACTCTGGCGAAGACGATTCCTTTGACATCCGGGAATTTGTCGCTGAGATCGAACAAATAGAGGGAATCTTGATCATCCGGATCCCGGAGCCCCTCAACTTTGCGAACATTGGGGACCTCCGTAACAAGCTATCCAGGCTCGAGAAGTTCAGGACGCTTCTGGTGCACCCCTCTCAGGATAAGGCAGGGACGGGCCCTGCGCCCACGCGGTATCTTATTTTCGACTGCAAGGGCATGACCTCGATCGACTCCTCAGCAGCACAGGAGTTGAACGAGCTCGTGCACAGATACACGCAGGACATGTGTGTGGTTTTCAGCCGAGTCTCTACCAGCACCAAAGTGAGGGATACGTTGAACAAACTGGGGATCCGACACATGATCAACGAGAACATACAAGGTTTGGGGGTGCAGTCGAGCCCCAGACAAGCCAGTTCCACCGGGTTGGGCGACGGGTTCTTCCTCAGCATCAAGGAGGCCGTGGACTGGACCGAGCAGGACGCAAGCAAAGTCTGAGAGCGAGCAGCCCACAAAACAGCCGGGCCAAGGCATGTAGTAGCGTCCGGTGGTGTGTCATTTGCACCCGGTGGTGGTGGTTGTGTGCAGGATGTCCCGCAATCTCTTCCTTGCGATTCGCTGCCCGCAGCTGTGCAACACATCTTTTTACCCAGTGCCTTGCAGCAGGACTAGCCCCAAATCAAGCCCTCTTACCACTGGCGCCCAGCACATCTGCATAAAGCCGCATGCCCAGGTCAGCGCCGCTCCATCATATCTGCACACAGCATTGCCACCCACACATCAGCAACGTCACAAGCCTTCCTCAGTATGATTCAAAGACGGTTTAACTCTACCGCCAGCAAATTCAAGTTCTACGATCTAATAAAGTACAGCAACCGAAATCCTGTGCACAGCGCCCTGCCGCTGTCCAGCAAAGAGAAGAGCTCGCCGCAAAGCCGCTCGGCCCAGGGCCTGAAACTGGTGTTCCATGGCAACTATACGGTCGACAAGGCCAGCGCCGAGGAGCGCATCAGAAAGGTCTTTGGGGGCCGCATTGCCGGCGAGGACAGAGAGAGCTCGAGTCGAATGAGCATCGGCAAGCCGCGAGTCATTGCCGGAGTCAAGGTTCCACAGAAGCCCACCGAACCAGATAACTGTTGCATGAGCGGATGTATCAATTGTGTTTGGGAAATCTACAACGACGACGTCAAGGACTGGAACACCAAGAGACGCGAGGCTGCCGCGAAGATGGTACAAAACGGTGGGGTCTGGCCCGCCGACTTCCACCCTCCCGTGGAGCACTTGAAGAAGGAGAATCTCCCGTCGTCCTTCAAGCAAGAGGAGGTGAAGAGAAAGGGAGAAGAAGGCTGGGACTCCGTGCCTCCTCAGATCCGCGCCTTTGCCGAGGTGGAAAAGAGGTTGAAGGCTCGGCGTAAGAACACAGGGCCACAGTGAACACAGTGGCATGGAAAACAGCAACTCCCCGAAACATTGGGTCTGTGGCGAGCAAGCGAACAACGCTCCCTGTGACCAAGAATCTGCATCATCTTATACAGTCGGCTAGGTATATCTTCACGTATATGTATTATTCGTTATTTATTCGTCCAAATCGAGTCCCTTTGTCTTGTAGAAGGCTTTGGCCTCGTCAATCTGCTCCAACAACTCATGGTAGCTGCCCTCCTTGTCTTTGAAAGTGAGCACGCCCCATCCCAAAGTTCCCAAAGCGTAGGCGCCAAAAGTCACCAATGCCCACCAGGGCAAGAAGGGCAAGATTTCATTACGGATAAGCTCGCCGGTTGGAATAACGCCGGTGTAGGCAGCAAAGTATACAGCACTTAATGCGAAGATGGCAACGAATGCTTCAGTGGCCTTGGTCATGTTGTGATGTGTGCTTTGGAAGGATAGACGGGTGTTTCCTCACACCCTCTGTTGAAACGTGTTGAGTTCTCGAGACGCACTGCATCTAGCGCGCGGCCGCGCTCAATATGGCTACTGCCGCGGCGAACGCTGCCCCCTCGCCTATATGTGCACTTAGTTCCGACCCGTTTCTATACATTGAGTGCTTCGGTTTCGGGTCTTTCTTGTAAAACACTCTCTTTGGGATTCCTGGGTAGAAATTTGAGGCTCGGCTTATTTTTTCTATTTCTCTTTTCGGTCGAGCTCGTCTTGTTTAATCAATCCTACGAACGACCGAAGCTTCTCAGCCGTTCTCTCATCCACCTGTTTGATGCGATTGTAGACGTTCTCCTCTGTCACTGTGGTCTTGTCTTCACTAATTTGGGTAGCGCCATCTTCGTCGTCTTCATCTTCGTCGTCTCTCATCTCCTCGTCACTCTCTTCGTCCATTTCCTCATCTGGAATTTGATCCATCTCGTTCCCATCATCCATCTCCTCGTCTTCATCATCCTGCTCTGCCTCTACAGCTTTGCCACCGCGGTTCTTTGGGTCAAGATCTGGGTCCACCATACTTGCTTTGAATTTGGTGGCTTCTGTCTTCTCAGTATAGTCGGTGTCTATGATTTGTCTGATCATATCTGGCTCTATCGTCTCGTCTTTCTGTAGCATGCGTAACTTATATCTTATGATTCTCCGTATGGTTTCCATTGCTTGACGTCTGATCCACCCATCTTGTGGATCCACTGTATCCCTGAAAAAGTATACATCTCCTTTACCTTGCGCTGACTGGATCAAATTGAGAATGTCTTCATCCAAGATATCTCCGATCTGGAAATTGATTGTCTTTGGAAGCTTGCGGCCCGTGAAAAATAGATACTCTGAAAGCTTCACATCACTTGCAGGATGGTAGATCTTGATGGTGTTTGGAGTAATTTTGGGTTCGTGGCTGGATTCGTAAGCGCCAGGATTGTGCTTTGTCCGGAGGCCCTGAAGCCTAAAGTATTCACTTTGATACATCCAGAACGATTTGTCGTCTTTTGGATTGACCCCAAGCTTTACGTTGCAGAATCGCCATGGCCCATTCTTGTAGCAGTAAGATACGTAAGGCAATGCTTCCTTGACTGCAGACTTAAAGGGCTCGGGCACAACATCAATGATCAGCTTTCTCAACCAAATGGGTTTGAGTGCAAACAATACATTAAGCTGTTGAATGCACTCGTAAAGTTTCTTGTCTGCATACTCTTGCAGTAGATCTGTATTCAGCATCCATTCATATTTTGCGATGATTTCAGGCAAAGGACGCTGAGGCACCTCGTCCCGATGGTAGTCAACTGTGTTTGTGAATAGTTTCTTGCTATCCGATTTCATGACGACTCTGCGGTCGCCAGCCTCGTCAACAATTGTTGCCGTGAAGGGACTCGTTTGATAACGGTAATCAAAAGGAAACCGTATGCCACTGAAATGAGGTGGAGGGATGAGATGGTGGTCTTTGTTCTCGTAATTGGCGGGGTCCTTGAAATCTTTCTTAGGAGTCAACTCCTTTTCATAGAAACTCAGAATGTTTTCAAACCGACGCTGAGGATCAAGAACCCCGGCATTAAACTTTTGGACCGTCGCATTGTTTTTTGTGGACATCTGGAAATCAGCCATACCACGGAAGCAGTAATTTTTGTTTACTATAGCGACAGGCTCGATGGATGGTTGCGGCGAGTTTGGTCCACTCAGCTCAGCGTGGAGTGCAAGCAACTCCTTAATTGAATACTTCCCGGGGGCATCGTGGTAATCCGCTGGCAACGATCTTTTTGGCACCCTCACTTTGACCAAAATCTTTTCTCTGCGATTTACCAGCGCTTGTAGTGGATGATGGAATGGGTCGTTTCTTAGGCGGAGTTCGAGATTGCGCTCATCAACTGAGTGGCTCGAGGGCTGGATCGGCAGTTGGCGGTATTGGGAATTGACCGCCTGGCGAATCTTATCTTTGCCACCCAACATCTTGATGGCCCTGGTGTTATCTTTCACGAGCAAGGGTAATTCCACCGCCGCCACGTGCGGGATATCAAGAGAATGCTTCTCTGCTTCCATAGCCAATCGGGAATGAGGTGAGCCGGCGAGATCTGGGTATTCAAAGGGTATTGGGCGGATATATCCTCAATGGCTTATCTGTGTGGATCGAAAAGGGCTAAAAGAGTCGAGTACGACTCCAATCGATAGAGCGCGCAAATACCATGACATCCCATGTTGTCTGTTTTGGGTGCGAAAAGTCACCAGGATAGAATTCGAGCCGCGCTTCCTATCGGTGGCGACTAACGAAAAGACTGATCACCCTGAGCAACTGGCTGGAATCGAGAGGTCTGCGGGCGGAGTGGCAAGCTGGCGCTCGCCCATTATGTATCTTCCATCGGTTTCATCCCTTTGGCCAATGAGGACCTGAGTTTCATGCACTATTAAGTCGAACAATGTGTTTCTGTGTTTTGGCTTATGCTTATCTCCGTCTGGGATTTTCGTACATGGTTTCGATGATTCATGGGCTTGGATAATAACAGATCTCGATGTTCAAAAAAAGAATTAATTTCACAACAAAGAAGAGTCTTTCTGGGGCAACAGGATATATAGGTCTGAGGGGATCTTGAGCTTGGAGTGAAAGGCTGGGGACTCAAGGGTTCAAGCTGGGTCTTAAAAGCCGATCAGCGGACTTCCAAGCCCGACGACTGCTCATAAATAGAGACAAGTTCGAATGAGAGAAGGAAAAAACATTGTTCCAGCAAGGGTTTGAAAGGGCCCTACACAAGACGATACAAAATGAACCTGTTATGAGGTCATGGAAATTTACGCCATGGGCTGCTTTTGCAGCATAACATCCGGATTTACAGCCACTCTCGAGAAATGATTTATAAGGATACGTTAATTTAGTGGGATTGCACTATTTGCAGCGCGGGCCCATGAATGGTGGTGTGATCGGCACAACGGGCGAGCCCCACATGGGCAGATGCCAAAGTCTTGGTGTGCGGGTTTTCCGCTCGTGCCTGGCAAGACTCCGGCAAAACTCCGGTGAGCCGAGAACACCCGTACATCCTGGAAAGCACCTGGCCGCCGCTAGATCCGAGTCGACATTGCGGAGAAGTGTGGCGAGCGGCGCCCACGCGGAATACCTGTGGCCCTCGCGGCCCCCTGCTCCGTGCCACTGCCGGGCGCAATTGACCACCTCAATCTTTCATTTCCCCTTGAATATGCCTCATTTTCGGCAGGGTTCGGCAAGGCGCGCGGCAACACCATGACGCCGCGCGCTGATTGGCGCACATGCTGGTTCCCACACATACTCCGTCGGCGTCGATATATAGCAGTCCTTTTCGCGCCCGCCTTGTCCCCAGAATCAGCAATTGTCCATATCTATTCCAACATGTTCAAGTCCGCCGCTAGATCCTTTTCTACCTCTCCATCCTCCGCCTACAAGGTCGCCGTCTTGGGTGCCGGTGGTGGTATTGGTCAACCATTGTCCCTTTTGATGAAGTTGAACCACAAGGTCACTGACTTGGCCCTTTACGACTTGAAGGGTGCTCCAGGTGTCGCCGCCGATGTTTCCCACGTCCCAACCAACTCCACTGTCAAGGGTTACGACCCAGAGGGTTTGAAGGACGCTTTGACTGGCTCCGATGTCATTGTCATCCCAGCTGGTGTCCCAAGAAAGCCAGGTATGACCAGAGACGACTTGTTCAACACCAACGCCTCCATTGTCAGAGACTTGGCCAAGGCTGCTGCTGAGCACGCTCCAAACGCTGCCCTCTGTATCATCTCCAACCCAGTGAACTCTACTGTTCCAATTGTTGCTGAGGTCTTCAAGTCCAAGGGTGTTTACAACCCAAAGAAGTTGTTCGGTGTCACCACTTTGGATGTCTTGAGAGCCTCCAGATTCGTCTCCGAGGTTGCCGGTACTAACCCAGTTGACGAGCACGTCACTGTTGTCGGTGGTCACTCTGGTATTACCATTGTCCCATTGTTGTCTCAAACCAAGCACAAGGACTTGGCCACCGAGACCAGAGACGCTTTGATCCACAGAATCCAATTCGGTGGTGACGAGGTTGTCCAAGCCAAGAACGGAGCTGGTTCCGCCACTTTGTCCATGGCCCAAGCTGGTGCTAGATTCGCCGGTGCCGTCTTGAACGGTTTGGCTGGTGAGAAGGATGTCATCGAGCCAACCTTCGTTGACTCTCCATTGTTCAAGGACGAGGGTGTTGACTTCTTCTCTTCCTCTGTTACCTTGGGTACCGAGGGTGTCAAGACCATCCACGGTTTGGGTGAGTTGTCCACCCACGAGGAGGAGTTGGTTGCCAAGGCCAAGGAGACCTTGATCACCAACATCAAGAAGGGTGTTGACTTTGTCAAGCAAAACCCATAAGCGTCTCGTGTAGATGGCTTGGGTAAACGTCCCCCATGAGCATCGTGTTTGATGACTTGATGAATGTATATACGTATTAATTCGCTATGACCAAGAAGCAGGCGTGCGGAAGCACGTGCGAGTAGATGAAAAAGATTGTGCACACGTGAGGGGTGGAGCGGCCGAGGGCACACGTGCCCGCTTCACGTGATGCGACGCGTGTTGCAGCTGACGCGTGGCCCAGCACAACGCGTGTCTAGGAAAGTGCAGTGACGATCGGAATGCGGGCTGTGTGCCGGAGCAGTGTGTGGCATTTTGCGCAACCATGTAGGCGATGCAAAAAAAAACAGTGTAAGTCTAGACGCACGCATCAGGAGCCCGTAGCATCTATTTTTGGATTCGCGGGTCGGACGCAACACAGCCCCCGAAAGGACAAAATTTTTGCAGATACGAAGGTGGGAGGCAGGGCCACAGTGTGTTCGGTTGCAGTTGAAGAAAAGCAGAGGCCCCGCGGAGAAAGCAGGGTCTGGGAATGGTGGGAGCAAGATCAGCCCGAAGGCCGCACCTGCGGACACGGCAGCAGCAGGCCCGCACCTTGGTGGGCATGCAAGAGGAGAGAATGTTGCACATGGCAAATGGACCGCTTTATTGTAGAGGGCCCACGGCGGGGACCAAGGAGTTTTGAGCACCAGGTCCGCGTGCATGGCAACACAGGCCCTTGTATCGTAAATGGGGTGACATCGGGCCAGGGCGAAAGACCGGCGGCCCAGCGTAGAACCCACACAGCGGCCCGGGCCGCAGAAGCAGCGACGTGGCATGGCCCGACCAGGACGCTGCAGCGGCCCCCGGCACATGACACCAAGCAAAGCCAGCCTGCAAAGCTAGTGCTCGGGGCTGCCACCAACCACCGCCATCAATCACTGCCCGGCTGTCATCACCAAAACCCGCCACGACCACCAAAACCCGCCATCAATCACTGCCCGGCTGTCATCACCAAAACCCGCCACGACCACCAAAACCCGCCACGACCACAAAACCCGCCACGACCACCAAAACCCGCCACATCCACCAAAACCCGCCACATCCACCAAAACGCAGTCCGCCAGACGTCCCGACGCCGGTGCACGTCCCCAGCCGGAGGCCCACGCAGGCGCACCACGCAAATCCCTCGGGCGGCCCATGGCGGGGGCTCCCTGCAACAGCCGCGCAGCACCGGCCACGCGTGGACGCCTTTCGCAGCAATAGCCGGGGGGCAGGGTGCGTGCCAGCGGGTTCCGCCAAGTCGGCTGCGGGCAGTGCCAGCAACCCCCACGCCCGCGGGCACCGCCGCCCACGCCACCGGGCCGTGGCCTCTCTTTATACGGTAGCTTTTTCCCCTTTGTGCTTGTTTCAGTCTTGCGACCGTTGCCCGCGCGGCTGGCCCCCGCCAGGGTGCCGTCCCCGGGTGGCCCCCAGCCGCTCCACCACAAACCCCCTGTGCCCTGTCGCCACCGTAGCACCGGCACGGGGTGCAAGCGGCCAGCTCTCTGGACGGGGCGTTGCCCGGCGGCGGTCTGGGACGGGGGGGCTCTGGGCCCGTGCCTCCGCTGTGCCCACGGGCCTTGTTGTGGCAGCACGGGCGTCTCCCTGGCTGGGGCCGCCGTTGGCCCGTTGTGTTTCTGCACGCCGGGGCTGCTTTTGGCGCCGCCTCTGGTTCCGTTTCCGAAAGCGTCGTGGCCCGTGTTCTCTTGTGCGGCCTTTGACCCCCGCCGCCAACGGCTCACCTGGCCCACGTCTGGCCTGCGCTGTGAGTCCTCTTTGCTTTTTTTTTTTTCTGTTTGTTTGTGCTGGCGCCTGCCTGTGCTTGCGGGTGCTCTCTAACGCGGCCCGGCCCTCGGCTTCTTTGTATCTCTTTTCGGCGGTTCTTCCGGTGCTGCTCTCTGCTACAGTGCACCAGAGGGCCGCCATAGAATTAAGCCTCTGTTGCGCACCCTAAGCTTAAGCACTCACTCAAATCAGCGCCCGCACGCGTGATTTTTTCTTTTTCCTGCCAGCCACAAGCCTCCAAAAAAAAAAAATCCGGATTTCCTCCATCCTCCCCAGGCCTACCTCTACTTCCCCCACCTGGCCTTCTGTGCGTGTCTTGCCCTTGCTGCCTCCCCTGGCCCTCTGTTTTCGTGTGTGAATCCCGGCCCATTGTCCTGTTCGCCTGGTTTCTCCGTCCGCCTGGCCCTCACGTCCCTCTGCCGGCTGTCTCCTGACCTGTGCTGCCCCCCTGCCGTTTGTGCTGGCCCCCGAGCTCCTGAGGCCGCTCCCCCTTTTCTCCCGTGTTGCCCCTGTCGCCACCGCCTCCGGCCGTGTCTCGGGATGCTGCCATGGAAAACTACCTTGTGAGCTCTCCCACGCAGCTATCGCACGCCTTTGTGCCCGCCGACAACATCAAGCAGCCCATGCCCGAGGACCTGTTTCTGTACGGCCTGTACAACTACCCGTCCAAGGGGCCCCTGGCGTCGGGCGCCGCTGTGCCGGCCTCGGCTGCCCCGGCGGCTGCCGCCGCCAAGCCCCCGCTGCTCCAGCACCAATACCACCACCATCAGCATCCAGGCCAGCCCCTGGGCCACCCCCTGGGCCTGTACCAGCACCCGCAGCCTGCCCCGCTGCATGACCTCCTCCCGGATGGCCCCTTGAGCCCGTCCGTCTACGAGGACATGGACTTTGCCTCCGACTTGCCCGACTTCTCCTACGACCAGACCATCTCCTTGGACCTCGACGTGCAGTCGTCCCGCTTGATGTCTCACCCGATGATCTCCAAGGGCTCCCACCTGAAGACCTTCTCCTTCGACGGCGCCTCCTTGCAGACCCCGTTCTCGCTCAACTCCGGCTCGCGCTTCTCCAACTTCTCCCACCTGCGCAACGTGTCCTTGGACGACTCGGGCTACACGCGGCCCGACGCCCCCAACCACAGCCTCTATGCCTCCAACGACGTGGCTCTAGGCCATTCCCACTCGTTGTCCTTGATGTCTGCAACCGCTGACCCTCCCTTGGGCACCTTCTCCCACTCCATATCTAACTCCACCTTGCAGTCTCTAGACCTGGTGCCCCAGCTCCTGCTGCTGATGTCCAACAAGTCGCTCCAGGACTCGCCCTACTCCGTGGTCAACATCAATACCTCCAACCTGGCAACCACCCCTGGCAGACGCCGCTTGTCTACTTCGGTCTCGTCCAGCAACCTCTACGCCACGCCCTTGCGTGGCTCAAGCATGCACTCTCCCACCTTGAAAGTGGGCAAGACTCCTTTGAAGTCTCACCATGTGCGGAACCGCTCAAAGCCCCAGGCTGCCATCGACGCGGGTTCTTCTCACTTGTTGACCTCGATAGCCAACATGAAGAACCTTTCTGTGCTCAACTCGGCCTCATCCAAGGGCGGCCCTGCAGCCTACGCCGTGCCTCATTCGGCGCCTTTGCAGAATAACGACGCGTCCAACCCGTTCGACAACTCCTTTATTTCGCCAAAGATCGACATCAATCTCAGCGATTTTGATGCCACCCCGCTTGCCACCCCGGCTACCAGCCTTTCGGGACATGTGCAATCTAGCAATTTCACCCCGATCCCCCACAACCTGTCGTTCGGTGGCTCCTTGATCGACAAGAGCTCTCTGAGCTACTCTCGCGACTTCCTTAATGCTGAAAGTACCCCTTTGCTGCTGAGAAAGGAGCACTTGGATGCCATCAAGATCGAAGATCAGGACAACGACGCTTGCAAGCAGTTGAAGAGGGCAAAATCTCATCTTAGCATTCCGGACGGCCACCGCAAACCCTTAAGCCGTGCCACTAGTGCCCGAAGCTTAAAGTCGGCCAACCCCTACAACCAATCCCCTTCTTCTTTCCACGAACAATGGTCTTTCAGAAACTCAGCTTCAATTGACTTGTTGCTGCCTGAAATCGTCGACCAGGAACGTAAGGGGGCCACAAGGACATCTGCATTGAGGTCTTACCCTGCGTCAATCGACCTCGCATCTATCACGAAAATGAACAGTCCCGAGGAATCCCCGGCTTCCTCAAAATTAAACCCTGGTCCTTTGAGTGATGTCATCAGACACGAATATCACCCCAGCGACCTTCTGGAGCAGAGCAGCATGCATGACTCTAGAGGTCTGGGAAAGCATCTTCTCCCCGCTATCACGACGGTTAATTCCCTGTCGGTCCTGGCAAGACAACCCAATCGGTCGAGGAACCACCTGTTCTCGAGCACAAATCTTTCTGCCACCCAGACAGTATTCCCGACCCACTCACAAATCCAGGAAACGTCGGCCACCGAAGAAATTGCCAAGTTTGCTGAAAGCATCATGAACTCGGATATGAAAAAACCCATAGTTCTTCAAGAGGATGCGGAGGAGATCCATGATCCAAAAAAGAAACACAAGTGTCCATTGTGCTTGGCTCGTTTCCAGCGTCCCGAGCATGTTAAGCGTCACTTAAAATGCCACTCTTCCGAAAAGCCTTTCCAGTGTGATATTGAGAATTGTGGCAGAAGATTTAATAGAAAGGACAACTTGAAGGCACACTTGAAAAAAATTCACGGAAAAGTGATTTAATGTTCTAGAAAAATTAACGGGAATGTGATGACATATTTATTTGCTTACGCATTTTGGATATCTTATTGCCAACACAAACTTGAGTCTTGAATTGATCAAGTTTAATACAGGAAGAAAAAAAAAATCAGGATATAGCACACACTTAGTATCTAGAACCAATGAGCTGGTTTCAAGTTCAGACATAAATCTAAAATGATACTTTACATTCTGTATTCATGAGTAAACGAGCGCTACTAATATCTTTGTACTGGAAGAAATGTCTCCAAGGTTTTATTTTGAATATTAAACTTCTCTTTTTAGAGCCATGTATTACCCTTGTTGCCCATTTGGCATGAGAACCTGCGTCCGACTTTTTCCACGAAGACCTTAGCTGGAGTACTTTCTCACCACAGCGTCCACGGCTTTACAGTAGTTCTTGATGTTTGAGTCATTCAATCCAGCGACATTGACACGGCCATTGGAGGTACCGTAGACGTGATACTCGTCAATCAATTTTTGGCATTGCAATGGGGACAAGCCGCAGAACCAAAACAAACCGTTCAGCTTGACGACATGGGACCAGTCGCCAGGAGTGCCCAATTCGGTGAAAGTGTCGAGAAGCTTTTGTCTGACAACCTTCAATCTGTTGGTGACGTCCGAGACGTCCTTGGCCCAAACCTTACGCAAGTCCTCGTTTCCTTGAATGATGGCGGAGACTCTGGCACCAAAGGCTGGAGCAAAGGAGAACTCGGTTCTCACAAGAGTCACCAATTGGGATTTGATGGCAGGGATTTGGGACAAGTCCTGGGAGCAGACGTGGGTACATCCGACACGCTCAGAGTATAAGCCCATGTTCTTGGAGTAACTCTGGCATGCAATGAACTCGAGCTTTCTGCGGTGAGCCTCTCTGATTGCCCAGGCGTCGTCGTCGACATTGCCGCTGGAGAAGCCCTGGTATGCAATGTCAAAGAGAGGGAAGATCTTCTTCTCTTGCAAGACATCAAACACCTGGATCCATTGGTCCTTGGTGAGATCAATACCGGTTGGGTTTTGACAAACGGCCTGCAAGACGAATGCAGACTTCGCTGGGGCCAGCCTCAAAGCGCTCAAAACAGACTCGAAATCCACGGCCCTGTTCTTCTCATCGTAGTAGTTGTAAGAGTGGTACTTGCAACCAGCTTGCTCGATCATGCCTTGGTAGTTGCCCCAGGCAGGAGTACCGACGTAAATGTCGGTGATGCCCATCTTGCTAAGGAACACCAAGCCCAAGTGTAAAGCACCAGAGCCCGAAATGGCTTGCACGGAGACCACGTTGGAGAACTGTTCACCAAAGACGGTCTTTTGAGCCTCGGCAACAAACTCCGGGATACCGGACATCTGTGTGTAGCAATGGCCCGGGTCGTTGGCTGCAAGCCTCTTCTTGCCCTCCACGACAGAAGGGAAGATGTAGTTTGGATCACCTTCTTCGGTCATGTACACGCCCACACTGACATCGATTTTACCCGGGGTGGAGTCGGCCTTGTAGGTGTTCATAAGCTTGATGATTGGGTCTTCGGGGCACTCATTGATCTTGAAGAATGTCATGATGATAACTGGGTTGATAAGAGGTTCTTGAGTGAAAAAGCTTGGAGAAAAGGCAGCTGTGGGAGGACCGGCATATTTGAGTCAGAACGCAGGACACACAGCGAAATTTGTCGGCAGGACGGAATTGGCCACGGCTTCATCTGGCCGGAGATTCTCCGCGCTAAGCGGGCTGTGTGCACGAATGCTCGGCGCATAGAATCGATTCCGATAAGCCAGACCACCTCATTCGCCGTTCGAAATTCCCCGCGTCTCGCCCTGGGCTTCTCTTGTGAAGCGCCCACTGGCTGTGCTAAGGCGGCAGCGCCCCAGGGCATCGAGCGCACAGGGAAAGAACTGCCCAAACCGGGCCCAAGGCATGTGTGTCAGGCACGCCCAGGCCGGGCCAGAGTGTTTATGGCGCCAGGACATTTGCGGCCCAGGGTCCTGGCCTCACATTCTTGCATAAAAAGAGGCTGGAGCCTACGGAGCACCAGCGCCGCAGTCATTGGCGACTTTTCCGAAATGATAACAGGGCGGGCCTCGCTTATGCGCGACGGTGAGATGGGCCGCGATTACATCAATTGGTCGACGAGGAGCCAAGAATGTCCATGCAGCAGCGACTGATGGCCGCCGTGGGCTCGTCCAAAGTGCGCTTGTGGGCAGCCAAGTCCTCCACGTGGCCCTTGATGGAGATGGCGATGAACTTGGCGTTGTTGCACACGACCTCGGCCTCCGGGCCCTGGGCCGCGGCACTCTGTTGCAAGCCGTCGCGAAGGTTCTGGACAAACGCCAGGAGCAGGCCCAAGTACTCGGGAAGCTCGTCCTGGTAGAGCGCAACGACGTCGGCGGTGCTGTGGCTGCGCATGAAGATGGCGAGGGTCTTGATCTTGAGGAGAAGCGTGCTGGAGGCCACGGTGGAGCTGGTCTTCAAAAGCAACTCCACCAACTCCTTCTTGTAGTCTGCCACGCGGGGCGTCTTCTCGTGCGAGAGGAGCTGGAGCACAAGCATGTTGACGTCGATGGCGTCGTCCACGGGCAAGAGGTACTCGTAGCACTCGGAGTAAGGGAGGAAGCTGGGCGCCGGGTCGGACTGGAAGGCGAGCGTGGTGAACTTGCGGAGAAACTTCAAGTAGAGCACGCCGACGTCCTTGTAGTACTTGAAGTTGTCGGCGACGATCTTGTTCTGCCTCAGCAAGTGGGGCTGCACGTCGCAGGCGGCAATGTCGCCGGCCAAGCGGCGGTCCAACGCGTTGTTGAAGAAGTGGAACGCCTGGAACTGGATCACGTCCACGTAGTTGGTGGCCAACACCTTGAGCAACACAGCCTTGACGTCGCCGTCTGCATCGTGCTGCGCCAAGAACGCCTGCTGCTGCTCCAGGGTGGCGATGCAGTTGCCGAGCGAAATGGCACACGCCGACACCACGTAGGCGTCCGTCGAGGCCAAGAGCCGGCCGATGTTGGTGCGGGCCTCGGCCTCGTTGTCGGTGGCCGGGTACGACGAGATGTTGCCGCAGGCGGCAAACAAGTTGCGGCGGATGTTCAAGAACTGCGGGAGCTGCGGCGAGAGCGGCTGCTCAAGGAGCCCGAGGTACTCCGCGAGCCCGTACCGCGAGGAGTCGGCCACGTTGGTGCAGTTGTAGACAATCTCCGTGCATGCGATCAAGAGCTCGTTCAAGGCATCCATGGACTCCGGGCTCGGGCTCGCGAGCTCGGCCACGCGCCGGTACATGGCAGCAAAGCCCAGGGCGTCCACGGCGTCCGGCCGGGCGCGGCTCAACTCCTTGAAGAACTCGAGCGGCCGGTCGGTGTCGCCAAGGAGGTCGATCTGCTCGTCGCCTAGCGGCGTGGCGCCGCCGAGGCTGGCCAGCTGTGTGCGGAGGTACTGCTCGACCCACCGCGGGCACCCCTTGCTGCACAACAGGTCGAGGAAGGCTTCGCCGTCCGACACGGCCTCCACCGAGAGGATGTACTGGTTGATGAGGATCATGAGGAAGAGGTCTGCTTGGGCGGAGGCGGCCTGCGGGCTGGTGCCCAAGGCCTGTGTCCAGAAGGCGGACTCTTGCAAGAGCGCATATCTGTTGGCGGTGTTGTCGGCCACGTAGTTGACCAAGACCCGGAGCACTTTGTCTGGGAACTGGGGGTAGAGGCCCGTGACTTTGGGGATGAGCGCCTGGATGGCGGCGGTGCTGCGCTGGGTGGGGTCCCGGAGAAGCGTGCCGAGGTCGTCTAGCGACTGCGGGGCGGAGGTGGGGTCGGTGAGCCCGTGGGTTATTTGGGTGGTATCCATTGGTGTGGTGTGGTTTGGGGCGGGAGTGGTTCACGTTGGTTTCACGCTGGTTTCACGCTGCCTTCACCTTGGTTTCACGTTGGTTTCACGCTGCCCGGCCTGCTCGGTGCTGCATCTAGCGTGCGGCCGCGCTTGGCTGATGAGCCGTTGCAAACCTGAGCCATGTGTGTTTCATGTGTGTTTCAACTGTTCCCAGCCATATCGCTCCATTTGCGCCTTTCTCTTAGAGCCTGAAAGCGTTATGATACTCTTGGTCGTCAACGTGTCTTTTGGCTGCAATTCAGCATGCCACTTTTTTTTAAATCTCATACTTGTTCCGCTAACATCTGTTTGGTGTTCGCATTTTTTGGCAAAAATGCCAGTCTTCTCTCACTTTAGCACCATTACTGAACACTTTAATACTTCACAGGTAAACCTCCACTGAATGCTATCCATAAATACCTGAACTGTAGCAACATCGGCTGAACCGTAATTCTAGAGACGCCGTGCTCGGAGGTGTAAGTCCGAAACAGAGCACAATCCAAGCCCGTTGTGTCATTGCAGACTAAGCCACTTCTTGGAACCATGTTCTCACGTGCTGGTCTATCGCAAATCTTACTTACAAAATCGGTGAAGTATTAAGGGCATCACATATGATACCGTCTATAGTTTATATTTACCTTGTTCCTTTAATTCTCGTGTTTCGTTTTTTTTGTTCTTTCGTTTTTTTTTTTGTTCCTCGTCAATGATCACCGCCTATGACCGTGCGTTCGGCTTCTCAGTTTACTTCGGAATCTCGAACGCACAAAATAGAGGGCGTCAATTGGTGGCAGCCTCAAAAAGCCTCTCGCCGTTCCGCAAGCCCAAGATGAACCTGACATCAATGCACACACTCAAGCTATATAGCATTGGCAAGAGGTTGAGAAGGTCTCGATCGCTTTGATCGTTGATCCAGCCCTCAATCATGATAGCATTGTCCTCGTGCAAAGCGTAACTGACAGGAGAATTATCCAAAATAATCACATTTTTTAGCTCGTCGTCTTTGGCACAAAACTTCGAGAGATCTTTGATGTACCCAACACCGGATCTGAAGGTGCAATCGTTTCTGTAGTATCGTTTTGTGAACACCGGCTGCAAGTCCGTCTTCTTATAATCGATAATGTCGCTTTCCAACCAGTCTATAATCGGGTCAGCGTACTCCTTCACACTAGCAGTGAATATGCGCAACTCAAACCACTTGGAGACTTCTTTCAAGAAAAAATCGCAAAACGGACGCTTGTACACATAGTAGAGCGCTGGAATATTGTTGATTTTCAACTCAATGACTTGGCATGCTGTGCTGGGACCTAGCGACCGGGGTGCTCCTCGAGACAAAGAGTGAATCAAGGTTTCATCTAGGTCAAGAACCAAGATTTTCTTCCTTCTCCTGCGGTCAGGATTCCTCGATAACGGAAACAATCTTGGCGGCGGCGGCAAGATGTATTTGAAAGCCGTGGGCGACTTTATATGATTCGCCATGATTTTCTCTTTTTGAAGTAATGCTGTTTTCTCGTCTATTTTGTGGCGAGCCTCGGCCGACGAGTTGCCGCTTTCTTCCTCCAAACTAGGGTACTCCGACTGGAAAAAGTAGGTGAAGGGGAAAGTCACCAAGAGCCAAACCAATAGCACCGGCTGGATACACACTGCATACATCACGGCCCGAATCGAATTGCCAAGGCGCTGGGCGAATGTGGGGCGTGTCTCCGGAGTGTCCGGCTGCTTTTCCAGTGCACTCAGCGGCGAGTCTTGGACAGAGTCTTCGTCCGGAGAAACAGGCGCCTTCTCATCAGTTTCTAGCTCGGTTGTGATCTCCTCTGGTCCGGCAGGGGGCTTCTCTTCGCTGGAATCATAGGCGACGGGGCCTGTCGCCAGAAACGAACTCGCTAATTTCTTGAAGGAGTTCATTGCATCATAGACCAATCATGCAAACACAGACCAATCACTGTTTGGGTCTGCTCTGAGATGAATGGCGGTGCTGAAGGGGGTGATTGGAAGAGCACACAGGGCTCGTTTACAGGTTGATGTGAACGACGGTTTCCACAGAAATGCAGCACTTGGAGCAGGGAATGGTCAAAAGAATGCAACTGAAGGGAAGTGATGGCCAGCACTGTTGTTGAGAAGTAGTGGTCCAGGTATTAACGAGCAGTATAGGCTTGTATGTTGCTCTTTCCCGTTACAAATCTCGCTGATTCGCACGCAACGTGCGCAGGACTCGTTCCCCAACTTTCGAGCGTGCGACATTGCTTGGGAATGAGAGGCCCAGAAAAGCACCAATGTCGCACTAAAGACGACAGAGGAGCCGGAGCTTGGCGGAATCACTAGTGTACTGTGGGACAGGGCTCACGCCGGTTAAAGCTTCTGTCAAGTATAAAGCACCACACCAGCTCCAATAATCTTGCTGCGGATTGAGTTTCCGTAAAAGGCTTTCCTCGGAAGTGACCAGTTACCAAAATGGACAATACCCAAAGTGGCACAGGCCCAAAGTGGCACAGGCCCAAAGTGGCACAGGCCCAAAGTGGCACATGCCAAAAGTGGCGAATTTACAAGAGGCACCAAACATGTGGCTGATGCATAATGTGGCTAAAGCTGCTCCCTTGAGACCATTTATGGTGCTTTTTATGAGCACGCTTTGCTTCTTGGGGAATCCTCAACCGGACTTGTCAGTCGTGTGGCTAGTGTTAGGAGTGGCTAATGCGTGGCTTGGGCGTTTAAGATGCGAATTTCGCGAAGTCGCGAATGTCCACTTGGCCCAAAGTCTTCCAACCCAAAGTCGAGGGCCCCGAAGTCGCGGATGTCCAAAACCCGTGGCTGGGTTGTGCGCCGGAGGTTATTCGCCGAGATGACACCAAGCCTTGCACCATGTAGTTGCACCACGACATTCCTCGCTGCTACTAAAGCATGGACTTAAACCACAACGGTGGTGGGTCTTTCAAGGTTTCCCTTGGGTGCTGAAAGCTTTGGCAAAACCAACCTCGAGCAAAATGTCCTGTACACACCAGGCTGCAAAAATGTCGCTCGTGTCTCCGACACCATGCCCTAGTGCTGCCTGGCACCCTTGCTGCGGTCCCAGAAGCCACCAAAAGTGTCCATGTCCGAGTCGCTGCAGTCGTTGTCCTCATCGTCAAAGTTGGCCACGGTGCTGTTGATAAATTTCTGGAAAATCGACGTGAGAGAAGTGCGATCAAGGTCAGCATCTTCTATCCGTTTCAACTTCATGAGCGCATGCTCTGCATCATCCGCGATATCGGCGCTTTCCTTGTCTCTAGTAGCCCTGTGTGCATGGGAATCGGGCCCCTTGGGCTGCAGCCCAGCACCCCCGTGGTCCCGGTCGTCAATCAAGAAGTTCGAGCCGAGGTTGGTCTTGATCAAGCGCATGGATGCAAGGCCCTCGTCGCCACCGTCGCTCCCAGACTCATCATCACTCTCCTCGGGCTTCTTCAACTTCAACTGGTTCGTGTTGTAGCTCCCACAGTACTTGCACTTCAAGCCAATCACGTGGTAGGCGCAGTAGGACTTGCCCTTGCAGTCGTTGCAGCTGATGAGGCAGCGCCACTTGTCGTAGGGCGAGGGCAACGGCAGCTGGCGGATCTCCTGGTCGAGGATGCGGAACTGCGTGTCGGTGTTGACCACGGTCTTCTTGCAGATGGGGCACTTGTACGAGTGCTTGGTCATTTCGTCGTAGCAGTGCTGGTGGATGGAGTGGCCGCACTTCATGAACACCACCTTGTTGACACTCGTGAACAAGTACTCATTGCAGATGGGGCAGTCGCAGTGGGTGGTGTTGGTCACGCACTTGTGGTGCTCCTTCAAGTCGATGGACAAGCAGATGTTGCACGTGTCGCAATGGAAGTAGTCTTTGGACAAGCCCAAGCCAAGCCTGCAAATGCCACACTTGTCGCAGTGGTAGATGTCCTTGGCCGGGTCGTTGTCGTACAACACGCACTTGCTGCAGAAGTAGTTGGCGAGCTCCTCCTCACAGTTGACGCAGTAGTTGGTGTCGGGAGCCTGCGGCGTGTTGCACTTCATGCAGAGGATGTGCCGCACCTCCTTGCGCACGAGCTTGTGGTCGGCGGCCGTGGCATCATGGCAGAACCGGCACGGGTACCACTGGCAGCACGTGGGGCACTCGAGCTTGCAGTTGCGCTGGTAGTGGACACAGCCAAGAATGCGCCGCTGCTCGTTGTAGTACGACGGCAGCGTGTCGGCGTCGGTCAACACCACCTCGTCGGCAGAGCCCTCGGAGCCGGTGGACTGGCCGGAAACCATGGACGCAGTGTCGGACTCCGTGGCGGACGCAGCGTTGGCGGCGGGTTCTGCAGCAGGACCGGAACCCGCCTGGCCCAGCTCCGCGCCGCTGCCCGGCGAGCCCGGGCCCGCCGCCGCGTCGGCGCCCAGTGCTAGCGTCTCCTTCCTGTACTTGAGGTAGTTGCCCATCATCAACTTGGTCACCAACTTGTTCTTCAGGTGCTGGCTGAGCCCCGCCAACTTCTGGATGTCCTGGATCTTCTTGCGGAGCATGTCCTGCTTGAAGAAGTCCTCGACCGAGTTGAGCTGGGTGAGGCGGGCTGCCTCGGCGGGCGTGATGCCGGCCACGTGGTCCAAGTCCGTGGTGTTGTTGCCGGAGTCGTAGACGGCGGAGTCGTCGGACAAGACGCCGCGCGGCGGGCCGTGGCGGCGGCGCCGGCGGTCCCTCGCCGAGTGCAACGGGCCCACCACGTCGCCCTCCGGAAGCACGAGCCCCGTGACGAGCGGCTGCTCCCGGTTGACGATGCCCACCACGCCCACGGGCTCGGTGTCGGGGTCCCGGTCGCGGTCACGTGACTCGACGGCCCCGGCGGCATCGGCGGCGGCAGCCTCGTCGTCCTCGTCGTCGTCGTCGTCCACCGGGAGCATGATGGCCTCGTGCACCACGTCCGTGAGCGTCTGGAGCCGGTCCAAGGCCGCCTGCAAGGAGGTGCCGTTGCGGAGGTCTGCGAGCAACGTGTTCATCTGGATCCGCGTGACCAACGACGTTTTGATGGCGTTGATGTCGTTGGGCCGCCCGCCCAGGCTGGCCAGGCCGGCCTCTGCAGCCACGCCCGCACGGGGGTCGTCGGACGGCTGCGAAATGGACGCCAAGTATTGCGAGATGGACTTGGACATGTCGGCCAAGTCGAGCGACGGCATGGCGCCCATGTTGGGGAAGTTGGGGAGCTGCGGGAGGTTGGGTAAGTTGGGTAAGTTGGGCAAGTTGGGCAAGTTGGCGATGTTGGGCAAGTTGGCCGACGGCAACTGTGGCAACTGGGGTAGTTGCGGGAGCCCCGGAAGGCCGGCAAGGTTGCTGGTGATGCCCCGGAGGCTGGGGAAGGGGTCACGTGGAAAGTACGAGGAGAAGTTCGGGAGGTTGAAGCGGCCGATCTGGTCGAGGTCCTCGGTGAGCGAGTCGGTGTCGCTTGAGTCTGGGGAGTCGTAGTGGTCGGAGTCCGAGCGGTCTTCCGGGGGCGGCGGGCCGGCGGCGCCGCCGGAGAGCTGGAAGGCGTCGTCACGTGCTGCGCTGGGGGGCCGGATGTTGCTCATGGCGCTGTAGGCGGTGTCCGTGGGGAGTCGGCTCTGGAAGAGATCGGGCAGAGGGTGATGCTGGGGGCGGTTCTGGTGGGGCTGCGGTCACGTGATGCAGGCCGTCGGGGGAGGGTGCGGTGGCCGTGGGCCGGGCGCGCAAAAAAAAGAATAGTGATACCCACGAGGTTCGAACTCGTGCCTCCGAAGAGACCAGGAATGTATGGTAAGGTAACCTTACCCTGGCGCCTTAGACCACTCGGCCAGAGTACCTTATTCTGCAGGTTTTCTTTCGGATAATAACTCGACCTCTACGGTAAAGCATCAAAATACTGCTAAGCCAAGAATTGGCCGATTTGTGCATGGCACATGTGGAATTCTGGCGCCCAGCTCTTGAAATCGGCTTGGACTCGCGGCGCAGTTGAGCATGTCATTCAGAATATCAGTGAATGCCCGGGATTCCCAGTAGCACGAGCTGCTCGGAGTCCTGAACCCTCAGCCCACTTTACAAAGCCACTCACACCCGTGGGTTGAAAAAAAATACAAAAGCAAAAGGCCTTCTCTACAAAATACCACATCTAGAGCTGAAGATATGCTTGAGATGTTATACGCGGAACGAACGCTGAAAAAAAAAATAATGATACCCACGAGGTTCGAACTCGTGCCTCCGAAGAGACCAGGAATGTATGGTAAGGTAACCTTACCCTGGCGCCTTAGACCACTCGGCCAGAGTACCTTATTGATGGTAAAAGAAAAAGAAAATGATCAGATTGAAAAAGGGGAAACTTATGATTCCCACAGGATCATGGTGAAAGACATTTTACGCCACATTTCGGCTGCAGGGAGAGAGCAGCAACTACCCTCGCTCGCGAAGTATGCTCAAAGGGTGTTTAGTTTAAGCCTTGCTGGTAAAACACCTCGTTCTGGCAATCGCTAGAGTTTTACCAAGCGGTAGGAGTTCTTGTTCTAGCACATACTCATGAAGTGAGACCTGTCCATGTGACAATCTTCGAATTTGTTGATAATTTCGAGCACCTGAAGATTTCCCTTATGAGAATTGTCCCTATGGACGACCCAGCTCTTTTCTTATCGAGTCTTTATAGGAAAAGCATACTGAACGAAGAACCCAAAAGCCTACCTGGACTCAGGCCATGGAAAGTCAGGCTATGGCAAGCTGAGAGTTGCGGATGAAGAAGCATTAGGTTTAGGTTCTTAAAAAAAAGCTGTACAAAGAGGGAACTTTAAACAATCTGGCAATTCTTCTGTTCAGTGACCAAATTCAGGCCACCGCCATTTACGTGCTCACCTAAATCCAATTGTATCTTCAATTTGCAGGGTGATATGAAGATATGAAGATATGAAGATATGAAGATATGAAGATATGAAGATATGAAGATATGAAGATATGAAGATATGGAGATATGGAGATATGAAGATAGAACGATATGAAGATAGAACGATATGAAGATATGAAGATAGAAAGAAAGAAAGATAGAACGATTCAATGGCATACCGACATCATCACAGAACGACATCACGACACAACGACATCACGACATCACGACATCACGACACAACGACACAACGACACAACGACACAACGACACAACGACACAACGACACAACGACACAGCCCGCGGTTCAGCCACGGCGCTCTCAGGCACGTGCCCCAGAAACCAAACTCTTCTGTTTCCCGCCAGTGATGGAGTTGACCGGAAATCCAGCGGTGCTCACGTGCGCGACATCTGCCGCCCCACAATCTGTAACACCCCATCACCCCTCTACTACTCTTCTTTGCAGCCACACTACACACACTACGGCCCAGTTGAACATATAAAGCCTCACATCTCGCAAATATCCGATCCCATATATCCGGAAAAGTCATGCTGCAAACGCCGCCATCCCCGCCTCTGCAGATAAAAGAGACCATAGCCAAGTGTGTAACATACGTGGTAAAGAACGGCCCTTCCTTTGAACAAAAGCTCAAGGACTCACCAGAAAAAGACCAATTCCCCTTTCTTGATAGCAGTGACCCATTCCACCATTACTATCTCAGCGAGCTTGTCCGGCAAGGTGGCGACGCAAATGTCGCTAATGCTGTAGTTGGGCCTTCTGGAAGCGGCAATGTACCTGACAACAACTCCCTGACCAGTACGACCGCCACAGACACATCCAAGGCGCCTCAGAAGTTGGAGTTTATGGCAGACTTACCTCCTGTGACAGACCAGGACTTACAAATCGTCAAAGCCGTGGCCTTATACGCCGCCTGTAATTCCGAGCAGGCCATCAAGAAATTCCACGAGCATGCCAAGAAGCTTCCAAACAGAAAGCAGTTTGCCTTCATGAACGAAGGCCATAGCTTGTATCCGTTGTTTCAAAACTACATCCATCAATATGGTCTTCTTGTCCAGAAGGCAGAGAAGACATCTGATCCCGAAGCGGACACACATGCTATCGACGGGTACCTTTACAATGACCAAAAGGAGTTGCTCCAGGCGGCCTACAGTCGGGCGGCCCATGAGAAAAAGGCCAGGATTAACCAGCGTAATCAGGAGCTGGACGAACAGAAAAAACAATACTTGTATGCCTCTATAGACTGGCAAGACTTCCTGCTAGTGGCAAGAATCAATTTTGACTCCATCGACGAGGTTTCAGAGTTGGCCAAGCCCATCCTGAGAAGCGATGTTGCTTTCAGGCTGTTGGAATCCAAAAACAAGGAACTACAATTCACCTATGACGTGCAAACGACCACGGACACCGCATCCAGAAACCCCGAGGCGGCAGAGACACAGAAAGTAGACTCCAACACTGACACGCCCGATACACATTCTAAACCGCATAACGTGCCTAAGGGTATGAAGATCCGGGCAGCCGGCGAGACAAGACTCAAGAGAAAATCCAAAGAGAATTCATCGAGTGAACGTCACATCACTTGTCCGCTTACTGGTCAAAGCGTTCCCGAGAGTCAGTTTGATATTCATTTGAAAGTACTCTTACGTGATCCAAAGTTCAAGGAGCAACAAGACAATTACATCAAGAAGAACTTCACACACGCATCAAACCTAACGACGGACGATGTTTATGAAAACATCAAGCGTTTAGTCAGAAAGAGGACACACTCGGAAGAGGAGGAAGAGGCATTCGCCAAAAGGGCTGACATAGGGCCAAGCATATAGTTCAATGACATAGAGCCTTACAGCTCGATAACAATGTATAGCATACACAAGAACATACAATAATGGCCTACGACATGTTGAATAGAACAACGGTATTTTATATATTTACCAATTAGAGTGGAGTTTATGGAGGGATGCTAACTTAAGCCTTCAAAGAAGAAGCTCTTCTCTTCTTGATTTCAGCCTTTTCAGCCTTACGTTCGTGCAAACGTTGAGCCAACAATTGAGCGTACTCAGCAGCAGCATCTCTTTGTTGCTTGGCGTTGTTGACCTTCTTGGCCTTCAAAGCTCTCTTTCTTTGCAAAGTTTGAGGAGTGACCAATCTTTGGATTCTTGGAGCCTTGGTGAAGGTCTTACCGTTCTTCTCAACGGTTCTTCTGACAACGTAGTCTCTAACGTCATCCTCCTTGGACAAACCGAAGAATTTTCTGATGTGGTTGGCTCTCTTTGGACCCAATCTCTTTGGGGTGGTGGTGTCGGTCAAACCCTCGATGTCAGCGTCACCTTGCTTGACAACAGCCAAAGCAATAACGGACATGTCTTGGTTGACAATACAACCTCTGACGGACTTTCTCTTTCTCTCACCAGATCTTCTTGGTCTGTAACAAGAGTGACCCTTGGACAACAACAATCTAACTCTGGTTGGGTGCAAGACACCTTGCTTCATTGGGAAACCTTGCTTGTCGTTACCACCAGTGATCTTGAAGACGTAACCCTTGAATTCGTCTCCAACAGAGTCACCCTCAACCTCTTGGCCCATACGCTTGTCGTAGAAGGCACGCAACTTGTGGTCGTCTTCAATCTCAATGCACTTTTGAGTACCGTTGGCTGGGTAAGAAATGTTCAACTAGAATGTTAGTATAATGTCGTTTGCAAGGTGAAATGTCGTACGCAGCGGATGAGAGAGCAAATTATCCCCAAGCCATGTCGCTTCGCATGTTTCAGAATTCCGCTTTTGTGCCAGCGAAAAGCCGCCATTCTTGACTATTAAAGAAATGACCTTGGCCGCTTCTGGAACTGTGCCATTCGAAAGTACTGAAATCTATTCCAAGAATTCTCTTTGGAGTAGCGTCTCCTGTTGAATCTCAAGGAGCTCGCGTACTCCTTAAAAAAAATTCTTTTCATGATTCTTTGGCAGTCGGATTCTATTCTTTGAAGACCTTTAAGTCTCTGTCATGGGGCCATGCTGAAAGGATTTGCTTTCTATCGACGCAAAACAAACGTTTCATGATTGTATTCAGTGTTTGGACATACCTTCATGTTGGATTGGTTAGCCTAATTGGAGTAGAAAAGAAAAATTTTCAAGCGCTGCTTAGAGGAGGTGAATTTTTTTTTCTCGCGCAGTCACCTGGGAGCGGCCGCCGGCAGCGATCATGCAGGTGCGGTGCACGGATTCGAGTGTGCGAAGTGTTTTCCTGAACGCACGTGATGCCAGGGCAAGAGCCCTCAGCAGTGCGGCCTGCTGCCCACTTGCAACCGCCTCGTCACACACACTTGTGACTGCACGCCGCAAGTAGGCTGACTTGGTGGGAAGTCATTGTTTCTCATGCCTAAGGTGAGGCTGAAGTGTAGAGGAATCAATGCTCGAAGCCCTGAACCAACTCATTATGGTAAAATCTTACAAAATCACGCCAACAGTGGCTACTTGAGGCTCACGTGAGCAGCATACAGGCTTTCAGACATATATATATTGATTCAATATGGTAAGGTTTCTAAAGTACAAAATGAAAAGATAGCTTGCGCTATCGATAATGCCACGCGAAGGTAACAGATGCGTAATGTGCGTATTGTTTCGATGTATTCGAAATCACTTATTTTATTCTTCACTTCCCGCGGCCATTCGCTATCTCGCGTCAATCTTTGGGCCGCTCTTCAACCCGACCTCCTTGCAGGCTTCGTAGATTACCTTGATCTTGTGAAGTGCTATTCACGACCGGCTGCCCGGGCACTGGGAGCGATCGCAGCGTGCCAGCCAGATGTGAATTGCGTTGGGAATTGGCATACCCTGCAGCCATCGGGAATGGCGTTTGACCATTCGCACTAGGGGTCATATTCACAAAGTAGTGGGACATATTAGGCGCACCATAAGGTGTCATTCCAGTAGGCCACTCCTGAGAGGCATAGAGATTTGACGGAGATGGGAAAATATCGTTCATATAACGCGAGGGAAGCCCTGAGACTGGGGTCTGGTCGCCATTGAGCTGGAAAGGTGGCTTGAATTTTGGTGGGGCACCACTATCGCCTCCACCATTGGCATTTGATTCACCTGCCGCCTCCAGTATTGGGTTGTGAGAAGAGTCATGCGAAATTCCTCCAGGCTGGCCCTGTGACGGGACTTGGTTCTGACTGTGAGCTAGCGCTGGATTTGTTTGATTGTGGTTGTTTTGGCCTTGCATTTGCTGCTGAGTATGACCATGAGGCACTGCATGTGGCGCATAACCATTCATTTGATTCATGTATTGCTGGTTGAAAACTTGATTGAGGACAGGTGTGGGGAGAATAGAAGGTGGGTATTGACCAGACGGCGAAGGCTGCGAAATTGGCGGAAAGAACTGCATGCCCCCATTGATGGGAAGCTGTGGCATGGAGCTGGACGACGGACTCAGAGTTTGCAGCTTGTTAATTGGTAGAGGTAGTTGAGGAACTTGCTTGCGACTTTCCGGACTTTTGAACTTACCAAAGGAATACCTCGCTGCATTCAAGGCTGGCGCTTGAACAGACAGCCCATCGATAACGTGCCGTTGTTCGTTCTTGCTATTTGGGTTCGAATCGACAGGGGTGACAGTTTTGGAAGCCGTGGAATGCGTAGGAAGCTTGGGGTCAGAGGGGATTTGAACACGTAGCACCGGCCGCTGCAGTGCCGTCTCCTGCTCCTTGTGAGTCATGATATTATTTTGTTGAGCCGCCAACTGGTCGAAACGCGAGCTCACAACAGGTTGTTTGGAGTAAATTGAGGGGGAAGCCGGTGCCTTCCTTGCGCGTTTTGGGTCCGGAGAGTCTGAATCGTAATCAGAACCGCCATTTGTATCTTCGAGGTGCATTTCATTCATAGCATCATCGTCCATGACAGAGTATTGCTGTGTCAGCAAATGAGGCTTTTTCTTGTAGGTGCCGTAGTATTCAGGCAGCTTCAGCTCATGAGGATCTTGTTGCAGATAATATTCCATCAATTCTTTTGTGTCCACAGAGGAGAATTCGTAGACTTTGTTATTGTTTCCCACTATGATGACGGCCAAGTCGACTTTGCAGAGGACGGAGAGCTCGTACGCTTTTTTAAAAAGGCCCGCCTTTCTCTTCACAAAAGTGACAGTACGGTTGCGGTCATCGCCCAAAGGCTGAATTTCGATCTTTCTTCTACCCATGTCGAAGTAAGCTGAAATGAATGATTCGTCCGGGGAATTCCAGATGTAATATGAGCGGCGGTCTTCAGTACGGACTAGAATTCAAGTCCCTTGCGTTGATGTATCCTATATCGGGAAAATGACGGAAAACAGAAATTTATGATAGGAGTTTCAAGGTTCTGTAAGATGCAAAGTTTGCCAGGTGATTATGACGGTGATGCCTTTCTTTTTTTGTGGCGGCCTCTGTGTATCTTTGCTTATATGTCAGCGAAGGGGGTGAATGTCAGCCTGAAAATAGAGAATCGTGCAGTAAAAATCACTTGCGTTATGTGTGGCCTAACCGAGTTGGAGTCACAGGGAACAAAAGATTCTGTGGAGATGACGTACGGGGAGAATGGGATAAGAAACTGGTGGGTATAAAAATAGACCTGCGCATCGACGGATTAGCCAGTGGCGTGCAGGCCAGCCAGTCCGTAATTCTGCGGCGCGCCCCATTCTTTGGCAGCCTCTCCATGCTGCGGGCATTCTCCAATTTGCATCCGGCAGCCCGCCAAATATGTAGTCTACTTTTGTTTTGTACCTTCAGGGGCCTAGCATGGGCTTATTCAACCGTCAAGAAGATCCCATGCTGCCAGCTGGCGACGGGATTGCTATGCTGCCCCACTGCAAGAATTACCCAACTTTTCACAGCCCCGCGCCACCCAATTGGACTAGGGGGTATTCTCGTGATTGATTCTCGGGCATTGGGCACGGGTTAAGGAAGAAAAGAAAGGAATTCCTCCATTAGACTTCAAATTCCAGCGACCTAACAATATCTATATGGAGAAGATGAATTTGGGACACTTAGACGATGGACTGGACCCCAGGAGCCCAAATGTTTGTCACTGTGCAGGAGGAGTGACCGGCCTTTATCCATTCAAATGGGATGCAATAGTTGAAGGCACTTCTGGATTATCTTCGATATTTTCTTGTGAGTATAGAAAACTCTGTATGGTAAGCGTTCGAGTCTAGAAAATTTAAGAAAGTTTTAGTGTGATTTCCTGTTAAAAGGTCGAGTGGGGAAAGGCTGATGAAACGCACCAAGCGAAAATACTGACACACGCCCGCTGAGGCACACCCGTGCCCCACATTAGCAGTTGCCGCCAACCGAGGTAGTAGTCGCTGGCGGCGGCTTTCATACATCCTTGCGCCAGCATGATTGGTTACTAGAAACCACCCACAATTTAAAAATTTGCAAACGCTGGTTTCAGAAATATTCTGAAATAAAAGCTCTACTTGTTGGGGACTTTTTAGGGTTACCTGAGAGCCATTCTGGGAAACGCATGAAGTGCGACAGTCGGAGAAAAAACCGCGAACCGACACCTGAGATTCTGTCCAAACCAACAACCTCTTACTACCCTTCTAATGTGTTATATCTACACAAGAACAAAGTGAAAAAGTGCAAAAATTAGCCAAGAAGAAATCCAAGAGGGAAAAAAGGTCAAAACCTGACTTTCTCCAAAGGCGCTCTTGTCAAACCTTGAGAAATCACTCAGTTGCAAAGTGGTAAGCTGCGGCAGGCAACGGTCCTTGCGCGTTTCGCAACAAGATCTACGCGGCACACCCGTACATCGGGAACAATGGTTCACGCTTTCAGGGGTCACTCTTGAGATTATTCTCTCTTGACAAAAGAGAGGCGTCGACTGCATCTGCTCTCAAAGCCAGAATAATGTCCGGGTTCCCCATTCCTGGAATGGTGACGCAGCACTACGTCGTAACGCAAAGCACATAGATGCGTGTTTACAACCTGCACACAGAGACACTCGCGCTCTCGCTGGACAAAAACGATTTCTGCCAACGATTCCCTCCACTACCTCCACACTTTTAGCACGTCCCAATTTTCACCCTGCTACACCCAAAGCATGAGTCAGAGATCGAGACCCGCGCGAAGGAAGCGCGTGGACCAGATCCAGCAGTATGCTAATATTGCCGATCAGCCCTCAGATTCAGCCGCAGTCACGCCGGCGCTCCCACAGCCTCCGAGACAAACCCCAAGGGCGCCCCCTCAAGATCTTCATGAGGCTCTCATCCCGGCCCACGATACCCCGCCAGCCCAGCCCGCAGAAGCCTTTGGAATCAGCCAGATCCCCAATTGGAACGAACCCACAGCCGCCAATGATGGCGACGGGAACGACCCTTGGGATGATGAAATCGCTGATATTTCATGGGAGGACGATGCTGAAGCCTTGCCTCAGCAACAAGATGCCACGGAAGCTCTGTTCCCGCAGCAGACACAAGAACCTGTTGACGTGGGGCACTCTGCTCACCAAGATGCGTGGGATCCACACAGTATCGTTTCTGGGAGCGGCAAAGACACATGGGATCCTTACAACACTGCCTCGGTCAAAGACACAGAATCAGATGCTTGGGATCCACATAGTAGTATTCCCGTTCGCGCCGAAGAGCCAGACTCTCAAGAGAACAACGAACACGCTGAATACGAACAACAGCTGCTGTCACCGGTCCAATGGGGCGGCGAGGACCCGGATCTGCCATGGGACACGCAATTGAACCTAGAGCACGACGACTTCAACTCGCAGGTCAGCCCTGGATGGGAAGAGGATGGCGAGCTCACCCAACATAGAGAGGAAGACGGGTTGCAAGACTCACAAAAGCTTCAACCAGATGGAAACATGCACCAAGACTCTACAGAAAACGACACTGCTCAACAACATGCAAACTTTGACGATGATGAAACTCACGGCTCCCCATATCAGTGGGATGGTGACTTCAATCAAGACAATTACGAACAAAACACACAACAGCACCAACAAGACGTTTATTTGGCAGAAGAGGCCTACAACCAAGGTGAAGCTCTGCAACAAAATGAATTCCCTGCAGAAGTATATCCCGAATACAACGTTGAAGATGGCGCTTACAATTCGGAATATCAGCATGACGACTTTTATAATGAACAGGCGGTTGATTACAACGATAATTTTGAAAATCGAGAAAATCCCTATCCATATGAAGATGATTATTACAATCATGAGCAGCCTAACCAAGAGCCGGTGAATGAAGAACAGAATATCAGTCAACGCACAACGAGCGAGCACGATGAACAGCAGCCTATGGACGATTTGGCAAGCGACTTTGACAAAAATGATGATCTCAACGATAATCTTGGTGCCCAACAAACGACCCCAACAGAAGCTGCTTATCCAGAATCAGAAATTCACAGTCAATCACACGCTCAAGATCAAAATCAACTTAACCAATCTGAATCCCAGTGGGATGACACTATATACACAAGACAAGGTGATCCAGAGGACGACTTTTGGAACCAGGCAGCTGAATCAAACAGAGCCAGCTCAAGCGCATTGAACGAACAGAAGAATTTGCCAAATGAAAGAGATAGCAGTGACACTCTTGACTCAAAATTCGACAATGATGGAAATGGAGACATGATATCCAGTCAACAACCAGTGGATCAACACGAGAATGATTTTCAGAGCGAAGAAATAGAACCCCTGGACTTAAATTCTAATGTCCAAGAAAATGCCTATGAAGAACGTGCAGCAAAACACATGCCAACCGATTCAAATCAATTCAACCTGTTCAATATAGAATCTATTCAAGCAGGTGATGAGAATACTGGAGACATTTCATATCAAACAGTGATAAGAAACGACGAGTTTAAAGAAAGTGATGGTCAATCAGAAGAATCACAGAGAGCTAAGGCTCTCGAACTTTTGGATTTGGATGATGATCTTCTTTTGGATGATGACTTCTTGGAAGAGGATATTGAATTGCCACAGCCGAAGGCCGTTCAACCAATTGTCAATAGACCAAAGCCTTCTGGAGCAAATTTCGCAAAAAAATACGCCCGTGAGGAAACTCAACTGTATGTTCCAGCTCCGGAAGCTCAAGCATCAAGAACTGTGACATCTATCCTTCCTCCCTCGAATCCGATCAATTCTTTGCCACAATCTCATCAAAACTCGAACATTGATCTCGCAGTTAAGAAAAAGAATGACGCATATGACTTTCCAGATACTTTTATTTCACAAACCATAAAACCCGCTGCTAGAAGAGCTCCACTGGAACAAGTGAAGCTGTCTTCTGAAATCCCGAAAGCTTCAGAAAACAAGAAAACATTCTTCGAAGACTTACCAGTACCTTTGAATAACAAGATTGATAAACCAAGCAGACCGAAGGCTACCATGGCCAAGAAGGAACATCCAGAAAATTCAGCACACACGGGTACTGCAGCAGCTGCCGAATCTACGTCGCAATTAGCTCCTTCTGCCCCCAAAATCAAAGCTGCTCCAAACCCTTACGCCTCTTTGGCACCTAAGAATACTTCGTTTCAACAACCTTCTCGAGAGAACAAAAGTTCGGCCAACAAGTACCAACCGAGCGGTCCTCCAAACTTGCCTGGTCCTCCATCAGTACATCAAGGCATGATGCCACCGGCTCAAGGAATGATGCCACCAAGTCAAGGCATGATGCCACCGGCTCAAGGTATGATGCCACCGGCTCAAGGTATGATGCCACCGGCTCAAGGTATGATGCCACCAAGTCAAGGCATGATGCCACCAAGTCAAGGCATGATGCCACCGGCTCAAGGGATGATGCCGCCAAGTCAAGGGATGATGCCACCAGCTCAAGGTATGATGCCGCCAAGTCAAGGTATCATGCCGCCAAGCCAGGGCATGGTGCCACCGGTCCAAGGTGTGATGCCACCAGCTCAAGGTTTGATGCCATATGCGCCACTTCAGCAAACTTCAGCTCCTCCTCTGAATCAAGTGCCATTTTCACAGAATAATTCAGGGATGAGAAAAGGAAGTGACGTCTCAACCCATGGCCCAGGTTCTTCTACTGGGTCTTTGAAAAACACAGCGTTGCCTTCGCCACCAGTCAAAACTTCTAGAATTGAGCAAAAACAACCTCGTGTCAACATTGCGGCCGCAAAGAACACCGAAAAGAGTAACAATCTCAGCCCATATGTGCCCAACCAGGGACCATATGGCCCCTCGGCACGTGGTCACTCTAGAAGTAATTCTCTCATGGGTGGAAACGCAAAGGAAGGGAATCCGTATGCACCAGCACCCCAAGGTGGAGCTGGAAGTCCGATTTCGCCGAACGCTGTCCTCAAGCCGCACCCTGCTCAAAGAAAACGCGGAAAATCCATAGGCAAAAACACTCTACCAACAATTGCACAGGTTTCTTCGCCAAAGATTTCAAATCCCGAGCTGCTTACGAAGAGACAATTTCCAATATTCAGATGGAACCAGTCTGATCGCATTACACTCATGATTTCGGGCCCAACTAGTGCTTTTGGGCCACCAAAGACCGACATTAGGGTTTGCAGGCCAACAGAGGTCTTGCCAAAGTTGAGAATCCATGGTGATTTCCCCGGTCCATTGTCCAAGTCTAGAACCAAGAGAAAAGATGTTGAACTTTGGCTCGAAAAAAATATCGAAGGTCTTAGAGGCGAAGCTTGTAATCCGGATGAATTGCTAATCTCGGAGGTTTTGCTCGCTTTGGTTCAAAATGAAAAAGAATCCCTGTCAGGACCTTCTCATCAAAGAATTGCTTCTTTACTTACACCCAACGTGGATTTCTCCTTTAGTCAGGATGTTACAACAACATTTTTGAATCAGGGACGCCCTGGTTTTGCAGCAAATGCCTTCAAATTAGATGCAGGTGGTATCAATATTGTCTGGAATTTGATACAAGCAGGTAATAGAGAGAACGCTTTGAGTTTCGCCGTTTCGAAGCAGGACTGGTCCTTAGCTTTCCTCATTGCTAAATCGTTAGGCCCGGCATCATTCAATAAGGTGAGTACTGATTATGTGAGAGCCCAATTCCCTGCACTGACAGGTCAAAACTCTAAAGTTCAACACTTAATGCCTTTGTTGTTAAAAATCTTCGCAGGAAATGTGAAGAGTATAATTGATGATTTCGAGAACATCCCAAGTGAGGCCGAATTAGCTAAGTCACATTATCGTGAGATTTTATCGGCTGCAGTCATAAATAACTGCGGGATGGAATTTCTTGTTGAGTACGGCCACTTCTTAGCACGCGCGAATCTCGCCTGTGCTAGCGAAATTTGCTTCATGATTTCTGGTTTGCTTTTGTCAACGACTCAATTGTCAAACGGGTCCGTTTTCTCCATTGTTGGTTCGTTCACGCGTACTTCTATATACTCGGAAGTTTATGAGTACATTCTTGCTAGTTCGCCAACAAACTCTACTACGATTCCCTCATATGGTTTGCCACATTTGATTCCATACAAACTTAAACGTGCCCAGTTATTGGCAGACATGGGATTGTTTGCTGCGTCAAGAAAATATTGTGACCATATAAATAGCGCAATTAAGGCTCTCGGAAAGTCTCCACTCCTACCAGCCACAACTTCTATCGAATTGAGGAGCCTCGTGGAGAGGTTGTCTGAGTATTCTGCCACAGAATCTGGCTGGCTTGGAAGCAAATTCAGTAAAGTGAACCTCGATAAAGTTTGGGGTCAGCTTGATAAGTTTATCGGAGGAGAAGATGCAACCTCAAAAGCCAATGACAATGGTGTTTTCAGCAAGTTCAGTCCATCCATATCAAGAAACCCATCTGTGTTAGATGTTACATCATTCGGGAATCAACGCGTGGACGCGGCGCCTGCAGCACAGGTGGCAAGTGCTCCACCTACCCAATTCTCGAGCCCTCCACAAGCCGTGAACCGCGCAGCCGGATCCCTGAAATATGCACCCCAAACCTTGAATAGCGGAGCAAAATTGAACTCCATGGTTTCGACGTCGCCTCAAAGATACTCAAAGTCGTCAGCTGAAGGCAATTCTACCGCTTCAGGAGGGAGATACGCACCAAATCAAGGCTCCCAAATTGAGAGGAAGCCCGTGGCAAAGCCGGGCCCAGTTAGTCATAGACCGCCCACCAAGCCACTGGTTTATGAAAATCACACTGCACATTTGTCGAACCAGTCTCTTGTGTCACAAGATTCTCCATCTAAACCTCCTCCAAATGGTCATATGGATTATGTGCCGCTTTCAGATCCTCAGGACTCTGGAGATTCAGACCACTCTCATATCTTCATGAAAGAGTCTTCGCGCAAATCTTCCATTGACAGTCAATTATCTTCCAATAAGGTACCAAAAAATTTGCTGGAAATCAAAGAGGTTGAGAGTACAGAATCGAAGAACGATTCCATTGAAGAAAATCAGAGAAGTGAGAACAGAGAAGAAGAGACAACTGCAGCTTCTGACCCATCGGAAGCCAAGGATACAAATCAATCTACCGAAGATATGGAAGTCACACAAGAGGATTCGGTACCTGTATCTGCTCCTCCACCACCATCGAGGATTGGTGCACGGAGAACAAATCCCTATGCCCCTTCAGCTTCCAGAGCTGCAGGTAGAAGGACCACCAGATACGGACCGGCTCAATCTGGGCAGCAGCCTGCCAGGAAATACGAGCTTGTTCCGAAGAATGTGACTGAAGAACCGACCTTAGATGCTGCTGCTCGCGAGCCACAGGTAAAAGAGGCTGAACCATCAAGCCCAATTACAGAAGATCCAAAGACTGAAGTGAATACCCCACTTGATAACGACGAAAAACCGGAAGCACCTCTTGCCATTAATAATGCATCTGACGAATTGCAGAGAAATGAGCAAGTTGCACCAGCTCCCAAAACGCCTTCCTCCAAAATTCTTGGAAAGAATGGACCTCGCAACTTCAACCCATATGCACCACCTGCCACATCCAATGCCAATGTGGACGTAAGTTTTGATGCAAGCGCTGCATTAGACGAGGCTGAGGCGGAGCCAGAGGAGAGAAAAGAGCCACTTCTTTTGAACCCAGTACATTCACCTACTGCTTTGAGGAATAGCTACGGAAACCCTTACCAGGGCGGAAAGAGGAATTCAGCTGACTTGAATATGCACAGCAGCTTGGGAGAGTACCCGATCCCTGGATCTCCCGAATTATCGACTAGAGCCAATTCTGTCATTGGAAATCCTGGCTTGTATTCAAGCAGATTATCTCAGTCTCAACAGTCAGCATTGTATCAACAGTATGAAGTGAAAGATGATACAGTCTTGGATTATGTTCCAGTTCCAGAGGAAGATGAGGACGAAGACGAGCCAAGTGTTAAGAAAAAGCAAGAAAGATTGAAGAAAACTCGCGCAAATGCCAAAAATAACATCCAGGAGGAGTTGAGGAAAAGAGGGGCAGGCCAAAATGCTGAAAGTGGTTGGTTCAGAGGATGGCTTGGCTCAAAGAATGGCGACGACAAACCGAAACCCATCAGGGCTAAATTAGGTCAAGCCAACACTTACAAGTATGATGAAAAGCTTCAGAGATGGATTGACACAAGTCGTCCTTTGGAGGAGCAACTCAAGGAGTCTGCGCCTCCTCCACCTCCAAAGAAAAAGGTTGAGAAGCCTGCCGCATCAAACAGCCCTTCATCTGCTGCACCTGCGCCGCTGATGCCTACCAAGACACCGGCCGTTCCAACCGCGAAGGCTAAGAGTGGACCCGGACCCGCATCTAAAGCATCCCAAAAACCCGACTTGGCCAATGCAGGTCTTGATGATTTATTGTCGATGACCGGATCTGCCGCCGGAGGAGTCGGAGGCGGCCGCAAAGGTAAAAGAAGATATGTTAATGTTATGGAGAAGTAAATATTGCCAATCAGACAACGTCTTTTAAAACTATCGAACAATATACACACAAGAAAGAAAAATAATCGATAAGCCCATTTCGGCAAACTATGTCGTTGGCCTCACCATAAGGTAGTATTCTGGTTTGATGACTTTCCCGTTCCGCAAGGTCGAGTCCGTCGGAGAGTCTGGAGACAAAATGTACCCTTTTTTTTTATACCAGGAAAGCGCCCGATTGTTCATGGCGAAAACAGTAAGGCCTGTTGTAGCATTTTGTAAAGTCTCGAATTGTGGTTGCAGGCTTAATGAGTTCATGTGGCTTGCAAGGCTGTGAAATGCATCCAAAAGTTGCGTACCCCATGAGTTGCCTTGCACTTGTGGTAAGACCTGAATTTCATACAAGTAGAGACTTTGGCCGTAGGATTCTTGACACAAGCGGAGTGACAAGAAGCAGGATGGCTCACCGTTATGCTCATACCACACAAAGACCAACCCAGGGGAGAAGAACTCTTCCATTTTTTCATCCCTCCATGCGGCACCTTTGTTGATCGTGTAGAGTTCGCCCATACATTGATCGACCAAAGCCACAAGCCTGATCTTGTTCTCAACACTCAAACTAGATTCGGGAGAAAATTTAAGCTCGAAAACGTCATCCCTCAGGGCGAGGTGCGCAGGGAATATTTGCGGGATCAAACTGGCCAAGGTTGAACCAATCGAATCCATGAATTCGTCGTCATCCTCATCAAACTCCATTGGCGGCGGATGCAGCGGTTGACGCGTCACAGCCATTTCTGGAGAAACTTCGCGCCAGATGTAATGAGTGCTCGCGCAAACAGGAGAATGATTTGAAATGAGAGCTGAGTCAAGATGTTTCACTGCAGAAGATGATATGTTCATCTAACTATGGCTAAAGGATCCATATCATTCGCAGCTTGGAATTGTCATCTCTTCCAATGATCGTAACTTTATCGTTTCCATTTATATAATTCCCATTATCTTTTTAAATTTAATCTTCACTTCATTGACCGTAACTCAAATTCATTATATATGAGATTGAAAACTGCGAGTTCGCCAGAAGAACCTTTGTTCTGAGTAGGATCCTTATTTTAATGTATTGCACGAGTACATTTACACTTCTGATGTGAAATTTTGATTGACACAGAAAATGTATGATTCAGCTAAAGAGTTTGGTAATGAGACGTATTTTTTGTATTAGCTGATGTTTTCTGCTTTTGTGGAATATCCGAAATTAGAATGGAGTTGATATCGGGCGGAATGACAAGTATGTATATCCTGAGACTGAAAAAGATTAGGGGGTGGCTGCAAATAAGGGGTCATAAAAAGCCTCGCACATATAAAACCAGCTATACTCATGTGCGAGCCTCGAAGGTTGTTTCTCTCAACAGACCATTTTTTTTTTTTTGGCTTCTCCATTTCGAAAGACTTAGCAGGCAATTTAAAGAAGTGAATGCCCATCCATGGGACTTCTTGCTACTCAGGTTTTCTTTCCAAATTGAATGCAGTCCGCAAGCGGAGAGTGCTAGTCTGATTCTTATGAAGATGTGCTTTGGTGAGATACGCGGTCACGTGACAGAACCGATGATAAAAGATTGTGATGCAGAACAGCGTGCTAGAAATATTACATGAAAGATTGGGCCAGTTCGCCGCTTAGAGAGCGATCAGGGCTCCAGGCAGTGGAAAGCCAACAGAGGCAACGGGCACAATGCATGCGCCATCCGATGTCTTCGCCGATAAAGGATCGGGCCACCACACAAGACCAGAAGAGAAACGAGCTCAAGAGCTTGAGACACGAGGTCCGGCAAGCCAAACTCGAGCTCAGCCGAGAGAAAACAGTGCACGACGAAGACGCCCGGAAGCGCATTAGTCAGATGGAACAACAGGCAGCAGAGTTAGAACTTGATCTAGATCTATTGATAGACGAGATGAACTCGGTGACCCAAGAAGACACCGGTGCGGATCCGTCAGCCCGGTATCATGATGAGGATCGCGAGACAGATCAGTATGATGAGGAACTAGAGGCTTTTTTGGCCGAGGAGGAGCTTGAGCTTGAGGCACAGCTAAAAGAATTAAGCCTTTTGTGAGTGCTGGTTCACTTACACAAGGATTTTAGTCTACGGAACAGGCTGCACCGACATCTGCTTCGAACATAATAATCACGGCATGATTTTTCTGCAACTGCAATGGGATATTTTTCTGACACGCAAGAGGGGGCTGGGGGCGGCTAAAGCCGTAAGCCGTAAGCCGTCAGGCCTTAGCACTGAGACTGCTTTTCTGAGGCGCAGCTGTTGCTGATGTTGCCGACATACAGCCCATCTTTACTGCCGCGTAAGGAATTGCTAAGTAGGGATCTGGTTGAGTGGAATGGATGAATGTCAAGCCGAAGGCAGGGAGGGCCCGTATCTTTGAATATCCGCGCCGGAGGTCTAGATGAGAAACATGGCAAGATTAAGCGGTGAACATACAGGGGGGCCCGACAAGGTGTATCGTGCAGTTGGGATCCAACACCTCCCGATAAATGCCACACACAAAATCAAGTAAATCGAACAATTTGTCAGCGAGACTTTAGTCAAACTGGAAGCAGCCAATCACGGCCGCATAATAGTGCGGAGTCTGCGCAACGGAGACTAAGAGCAGCACATGTCTAGCCATTAGCAGGGTGGGAATATGCTACTTGTATGTCGGCCGCAATTAAGCGACTTTGCATTCTGACGTCTGTCAGACTCGGCTGTATTGTCTGAGATGAATATTTGTTGCCCAAATGCACTTCTATCATAGAATAGCGCGGCGGAAATATAGCTTGGCAACGCTTGTACGCACAACATACATCACTATCTATACCGATCAACAGGCCCGTATAAACAATCAGCTGTGTCAACTGCATGCCATAATTTCCTTTTTTCTCGAGATATGGCTTTTTGAAAAATGTAGCTGCGACACTCTCGCCTCTCAACTCTGGCTCATTGCTACCGCTATTCTCTTTCATTGCAGCTCCTGACCCAGAAATAGCAGAAGCTTGCAATGGGTGTCACGTGTAATTCAGAATGCATACCGATATCCTTCTACTTACATATTGGACCAGGATACCTGCATAATCATTTTGATCGAGAGTCCACAACTTTCATTTGTTAACACACCAGCGTTCGTGCACATAAGATGCACCTACATTATCGAATAAGATCTCTTGTTTGAAAAAAAAACTTCACGCAGCGGCCGCGAGTGCACATGTGCAACGCATCGAGAGCACATAGAGCCTTATATCGAGGGATTGGCAGTTGAAGCCAAGGAAAAGCAGAAATAAAATCCACGCCATCTTTATACAAGTCATCTTAGGATTCAAGCTGCCAAAATTTTTGGCCGTTAAAAGGTTGCCATACCAACCAATTGCAGATTAAGCTTTAGCTGACCGTAAGCCGCATGCAGGCCATGCATAATGATGTGCATTGATGTGCCAGATAAAAATTTGCCCTTGAGGGTTGCATTACGCTAAAGGACGAGCAGGGGATGAGCAGGAGGACGAAAGTCGGCGAAATTGAAAGAGAAAAGTCAGCTCAGATGGACCAATGACAGCAGGCTGGTCTTAGAGGGCCTTCGAGGGTCCTAGGAGCTCAGCACATGTCGTAGATCGACGCCGAAGAAAAATATTGACCGCAGACGTGCAGCTCAGAAGGTGGATGCATGTATCTGCACGTTCTCTTGAAGTCGGTGCACATTTTCGAGGCCTGAGCTTTCACTCACATACTTAAACGCACATTCCCGGCCCATGAAGAATGTTAGAAGTTTTTTCATCCACCAATGGTGTCATTCCACAAACTCCTCCGTTTGGCATTTGCAGCCAATGTCGCCTTGGCCGACAACGAGAATGGTGTCCAGATTTACCACAGAAAAGATCTTGCAGTGACCGCCTGCACAACCATCTTGGGTAAGATGGTCTTGCTCTTCGATGAGGATGACAAGAAGGGCTACTGTAACGTGGACAACCAGCCGGCCTTGGGATCAATGGCCACATGTATTGACCAGCTCAACGTCAAGGGCGCCGTGGAGTCTTTCCTTGAGGGCTGCTCCAAGTTCAAATTGACTCAGCTGGACTTTGATGCTGCAAAGGAGAACGCTTCTCTGTACCTCGTCAAAAACGTGACTGCCTACCCTGGCTTCGACGCCGAGAAGTTGTTCTACTTGCCTGTTTCTGTTCCTCAGAAGAAGTTGAAGGGTGCCATGGACTCCACTGTCGGTCGTTGGTACAACTACAACTACGCCAACTACTACGGTTGGGTTCTTCTTTCCTACTGGTTCTTCCTTGTCTTGGTTAGCGGTGCCATCAGACTCGCCAACGCTGTTGCTCCTCGTTTCTGCCAGTCCTTCAACGGTAAGGTCAGCAACATGTGGAGAAAGTACATTACCTTGCCAGCTCTCTTTGGCAGAAAGAGAGTGTCGCACGGCCGTCTCTTCAAGTTCATCGAGTTTGTTATTCCTTCCCGTATCGAGACCATCTACATCTTCGTGTGGTTTATCTTGGCCTTGGCATTCAACGTGGCCAACTTCCACCACGATTCGCCAAACGCCATTTGGAAGATCGAGAGCGTTGAGATCGGTCGTAAGATCGCTGACAGAACGGGTATCATGACCTTGTACTTGATGCCGATTTTGTTCTTGTTCGCTGGCCGCAACAACTTCTTGCAGTGGGTCTCGGGCTGGAGTTACGCTCGTTTCAACGTGATCCACCACTGGATCGCCAGAGTCTCTTTCGTTTTGATGATTGTCCACGCCGTCGGCATGACCTACAACGGTGTTGGTATCGGCAAGTACACTTCCCGTAACCAAAAGCCATATGTCAGATGGGGTTACGTTGCTCTTATCTGCTGCTCCCTCATGTGCGTGCACTCCTTGTCCATGGTCAGAAAGAACAACTACGAGATGTTCGTCTTGGCCCACAACGTCTTGGGTGCCATCTTCGTGGCTGGTTTGTGGATTCACGTTTCCGACGCTGTGTTCCAGCAGTTCATGTATGCCACTGCCGCCATCTGGGTGTTTGACAAGGTTGTGCGTTTGGCCCGTATGGCTGTGTTTGGTGTCAGAACTGCCCAGGTCCAGTTGATTGCCGGCGAGACCTTGAGGGTGCTGGTGTCCAGACCCGCCTACTGGAAGCCTCATGCCTTGAGCCACTCGTTCATCTACTTCTTCCGCGCCTCTTGTTTCTGGCAATCCCACCCATTTACTGTGGTCGACTCCGCTTTGGAGAAGAACACCATCACCTTGTACATCAAGGTCAAGGGTGGTATGTCCAACAAATTGTGCCAGTACTTGTCAAGCCAGCCTGACCAAAAGGCCCAAATCAAGTGTTCCGTCGAGGGTCCATACGGTACTTCCCACCGCTTGCAGCACTTTGACACTGTGGCCTACCTTTCTGGAGGTAACGGTATTCCGGGCTTGTACGCCAGTGCTACCGACCTTGCCAAGAGGGCTTCTAGCAGCCAACAAAAGCTCCACTTGTACTGGATTATCCGCCACTGGAAGTCTATTGAGTGGTTTTACGAGGAGTTGAAGAAGTTGGAGGGTACCAGCGTCAAGCCTATTGTCTACGTGACCCAATTCCACACTCCATTGGACAAGAGTTTCATCGAGAAGAACCTCGAGACCTCTTCTGTCGAGGAGAAAGACGAGAAGGACTCTTCTGACCAAGAGGTGATCTCCTCTGAGAATGTGGCCAATTTGATGGCCTCATTGCCACACGTTGAATTCAGAGAGGGCAGGCCCAACCTCGAAGAGATTGTCAAGGTCGAAATCTCCGAGTCTGCTGGCTCTACTGCCTTCGTTTCTTGCGGTCACGACACATTTGTTGACGAGACAAGAAGACTTGTGGTCAACAACTTGCCTGATGGTAAGCGTGTTGACTTCTTCGACACCATGCAAATCTGGTAAGCATTGGATATTTCGTCCACCACTTAATTATTTATAGAGCCGTATAGATGGAGGCTTATTCTCTGCAATAACACAATTCTTTCATGACTTTTTTTTGTACAGATATACTCGGAAAATGCAGAGCCATTGCATCGAGGATGGTTGCGGCGCATATGGAAGAAAGCAAAGGGACTTACAAAGATCTTGAGATTGGTCTTGGAGAGATGAAAAATATCTATTCTTTATCTAGGTCATAGGAGAATCTGCGGGTCTTGTGTCTTTCGCGAGTACCTTTGTCCGCAGAGTAGTGATACGGGCTCTCCGGCTTTAAAGAGAGGTGATCTTGATGAGGGCAGTAAGAAACACCGAGGAAAATACAGGAATGGTGAAGTTATCGTCTAAGCCAGGGACATTGATGGCTTCCGACACAGAGGTGACGAGGCCCATGCAGAGAGCAAAGATGTGGATGCCCATGGCACTGGAGGCAGGAGACCAGGAGATGTCGCCCACCGCATTGACGTGGTCATAGTGCGGCACCACGTAGCCGTAGAAGAAGTAGCACACCAACACACCGGTGAGGGCGCTTGCCAAGCAACCAGCCAAAGATTTGCCACGGGTCACTTGCGGGGTATACATACCATAGGCACGGCCAAAGGTAGAGGCGGCGGTGTCAGCCCAACTGAGAAGCAACGTGCACACGGTGGCGACGTCTTTGGAGGCAAAGGTCAAGTTGAGGGCCACGCCGGCCAAGAAGAAGACAATGCCGTTGCAGGAGCTGTACTCCTCCTTGCGGATGATGTGCTTGACGAAGCGGTACAAGAAGCGGTTCGCCGGCGGGAAGTTCAAGCGCACCACCTCCACTAGTGACGTGGCGGCAAACAAGCCCCAGAACACAAGGACAACGTCGCTCTGTCTGTGGCCCGCGATGTAGAGGTAGAGCGCAATGAAGCCTTGCACCGAGTGGAACGCCTTGCGGGGCACCTCGTACTTGGCTAGCGCCGCCGAGACGCGCGGCCACAGAAACCAGTGGCTCTCGTCGGCCAAGTAGAGGTGGCCCGAGTCGGTGATGCGGATCTGGGAGTGGCTGGGGAAAGACTCCGTATACGTGCGGGCCGACTGGTCCTCGGAGTCCGTGCACGACGACGACGTCTCGTCCTCAGAGTCTGTAATGGCGTAGGTTTGGTCGTAGTCCTTGAGAAGCGCCAGGTCGTCGCCCAAGTCGGCGGAGGTGGAGGCTGCCTTTCGCAGGGGCAGGGTCACCTTCAGGGGAGACACTGTAGAGACTGCCACTCGCAGGGACAGGGACATTCTGGCGAGATGTGGTGGGGTTGTGGGCGGGCGGGGAGCAGCAGGAGACAGGGCACGGGTCGGCAGGCAATGTGTGGCGGCGGACCGGGGGAGGGTGGGACTTGGGAGCAACTGGCGGTGTTCAGGTGGAGCAGGAGAACAGGGAGCTTGACGCCGTCACGTGGGCAGGTGAGAGGCACACGCGCCTTCTGTTGCGCGACGGTGGAGCGTCATTATGCGTGGGCGAAAACTGGAGTGCGCGGTCATGTGATGCTGGCCGTGCGTGCGGGCAGCCGTTTGCACCCATGCTTTGTGCTCGGCTGGAGAACATCACTTTCCTAGGACAGACTCCCCTTGCCCTTGGCCTTGTAGAGTTTTTTTTATTTGGCAACAAAATAACCGTGGACCACATAGGGTGCAGCTGGACCGACCACAGCGCCGCCTTCCAAGTCAGTGTATCCGCGGCATTCGAGGCTTTTGCGGCTCTACTCTTTTCTCTGCTGCCACTGCCTGCCAGTGCCACGCAGCAGAATATTTCCGGCAGCGGCTTCTCTTGCTCCAAGCAGCGGGGTCCCGGGGACATTGGGCACAGGCCGTGTTTTGCCAACAACCCAAGTCCACAAGTACTTTTAAGCACTTTCAAATACCCGGCGTGGAACCTTCGGCGTCTAATCCGAGGGCCACTCTACAGACTGAACTCGGTTCATTGAGCACTCCTCCGGCTGAATTGTTGGAGACTTTTCGTTGGGAGCTTTGGTCCGGAGTCAAAGCACTCTGCAACCAGGCGCCGACCTTGGCCCGAACTGACATCCGGCGCCCTCGAATCAGACGGGGATCAGCTTTGCACTTTCTTTTCGAAGAGCCCTCCGGTTCTTCACTTAGCATTGTAGTCCGACCGTGGAAAAATGCAACTTCCCTACTGGCTCTTGCTTGGCTCGGGATGCGCCCTTGTCCTCAACACGTCACGAGAGATAGACCTTGAGGAACGCATACAAATGTTCAGACAGGTCTTCCAGAGCCGGCAGGCCCCAAAACTAGCGCTCGTGCCCAGTTCATTGGGAAACCAGCCCATGGCACCCACCCACGCAAGCATAGTACCACTGCAAGATAAGCTGCCCGAGAAAACACCAGCACACACCATGGTGCCGTCTCAAGAGGTTTCAAGAACACCCGGCTCAACTGTAGCAAAGCCCACGCGGTTGCAGATCTTTGGGCCCACGCCTGTAGCAAGACACTCATCCCATGCAGCAAGTGGCGCCGAGACGCCAGAGCAACAACGATATGCAACCGGTGGATCCCACGGTGAAAGTAGTCACATGAAACACGAACTCACCGCAGAAGCTTCTGCAGATACAGGCGATCCAAAGCTGCCAACTGGCACGAATAGGCTGGCAGCGACCGCACAGGTTGGCGAAAGAAGCACATTAACAGATTCTCAAGACTCCACGGTGGAGAAAAAGGTTGCACACGGTCTCAACCTGCTTTTGAACAGTTCCCACTACAACGACGTGAAAGAGTTGCGGCTCGAGTCCTTCTTCACGGAGGACCCACCGGGTCTGCAGGCGGAGACCAACACTGGCGAACAAGCTGCTGAGTCTGCAAGCAAAATTGAGCGAGGGCAGACGGCTGCAGATGTGCCAAGCCACGGACACACAGAAGCGGTCTTAGAAGACCAGAGAGAAACCACACCAGACAAGCCGAGCACTGCACAGCAGAGCCAGCACTTGGCCGGCGACCGAAACAAGGGCCCCGGGCACTCGAATATGAAGTCGGTCTTGGAATCAAGCAGACTAGGCACCAAATACCTCAAGCAAGCCAAAGTGCCGCTCAGTGAGCGGTACCCCGAGCCCAACCGTACCGTCGCAAAGATCGGCTACAAGAATATCATGGAGTTGAAAACTTCAGCTATAAACAGTGGCACAGACAAGCCAACAAAAGGAGACGTGGGAGAAGAGCCATCGTCTAGCGGCAAAAGCCTGGTCGGGACCGGGAGCACACTGCCGCCAGCCACTACGAGCACACACGACGTGGAAAAGCTCTTGAAAGCATTGCTCACCCAAGAAAGCATCCAGGCCGCCGTTCCCCGCCTCAACGCCAAGCTCAAAAGCCAGCTTCACATATTGGCGCCCGACTTGTTTGGTGCCAAAGACAGCAGGGATGACACAAACCGCACCGCCGAAGGCACAGACCAGACAAGCAGAAGCAGCAAGGTCGGAACGCCTATCCATGCGGCAGTACAGGCGGAGGACAAACAAGACGTCCCAGCCGCGGCCGACCACGGGAGCACATCAGTGTGGGCGATCTTGAACGGCATGAGGCAGCACATGTTCGGCCACAAGGCCCGAGCAGCAGCAGGGAACACAACCGCGCATGCGGTTGCCAATACAGCAGCAACCCCAACAGAGAACCTGCCGTCGATGGTAGCCGTGGTGATGTTTTCGATCTTTGTTGTGCTCATGTGATGCAGCGACAGAGGCGCAGCGCACCGGTGTCAGACTGGCCCGCTTCTAAGTAGCTAGTATATTGCATACACCAGCAACCCGGAGGAACTGTAAAGCCGAGGCCGAGCCCGAGGAGGCTCCTGCAACACAAGAGGGGCCAACGCACGCTGGCTTCACCCAAGTCTGTCCGCAATGCCTCGGGCAATGTCCATGTAGGGCTTGACCACGGCGTCGGCACCAGAAACAACCACGGGCGCTCCGTCGTCGGAGCCGCAGATGGCCTGGTTCAAGGGAATGGAGCCGAGCACAGGCATGCCCCGCTTGGCCGCCTCGCGCTGAGCACCGCCGCTGCCAAAGATGTGCGCGTGGTGGTGGCAACACGGACACTCATAGTAGCTCATGTTCTCCACCATGCCCAACAAGGGAATGTTGACTTTCTCGAACATGGCAATGCCTTTCACTGCATCGAGCAACGCAATGTCCTGCGGCGTGGTCACAATGACGGCGCCGTCCACCTTGAGCTGCTGGCTGATGGTCAACTGCGTGTCGCCGGTGCCGGGCGGCATGTCCACGATCAAGTAGTCGAGCCGCGGCCATGCCACCTCAAAGAGAAGCTGCTGGAGCGCCTTCATCACCAACAAGCCCCGCCACACCACGGGGGTGTCCGGGTCGACCAAGTAGCCCATGGACATGGACGGAAGGCCATAGTTGCTGAGCGGGAGCAAGAGGCCCAGCTCCGAGATGCGGGGCTCGCCCTGGAGGTTGAGGAGTTTTGGGATGGACGGCCCAAAGATGTCTGCGTCCAAGATGCCGACCTGGCGGCCCAACTTCTTGAGCGCCAACGCCACGTTGACCGACACCGTGGACTTGCCCACGCCGCCTTTGGCCGACGACACGAGCACGATCTTGTCCACGTTGGGGATGCGTTGCTTGAGGGGGAGCTTCTTTGCAAACGGGCTCTGGCTCTTGGGGAGCCCGAGCGGGTTCTCGTGGCCGCGCAAACGCGCCGAGGTGTGCAAGCTACAGCCGGCACGGAGCCACGGCACTGGCAAGATACGGGACCGGGATATCATGACTAGGTCGACGGAAAGATGCTGCTACAGCCGGCGGGCCAACTCAGCATGCGCGGGCCCACTTTGCATGCAGCCGACTCTGCCCGCGCGCAGAGATGGGCCTACTTTCGCGTGGGCATCCCGCCAGCCCCACACTATTTCTCATGCACCGCCCCACCATCTACGCCCTCTCGACAAAACCGGGCCGTGCCGCCATCGGCGTGATCCGCGTCCTGGGATCCCACGCCCAGCATGTCTACCACCGCCTCACAAACTCAAACAGGGCCCCTGCAGACAGAAGGGCGTTGCTCAGGTCCTTGTACGGACAAGATGGTGGACTCTTGGACCATGCGTTGACCACATTCTTCAAGGGCCCCAAGACCTTCACAGGAGAAGACCTTTTGGAACTCCACGTGCATGGAGGCACCTCCATTGTGAAGTCTGTTTTGGACACCGTGAAGCAGTTCCATGACCCCGAGAAAGAAATCCACGTGCGGTATGCCGAACAGGGCGAGTTTTCCAAGCGGGCTTTCTTGAACGGGAAGTTCGACCTCACGGAAGTCGAGGGCATCCGGGAAATGATCGACGCAGAGACCGAGTCGCAGCGAAGAAGCGCCTTGGCTTCACTTACTGGGCAGAATAAGAACTTGGTGCACCAGTGGAGAGACCGCATTGTGCAGAACGTGGCCCTCTTGACTACAGTGATTGACTTTGGCGAGGAGCACGATGTTGAGGAGACGGAGCATCTTTTTCTCGACGTCGAAAAGAGCATCGACCTGCTCATCCTCGAGATCAAGAACTACCTAGCCAAAGTCAGACGCTCAGAAATCCTATTGAAAGGTATAAAATTAACTTTGGTGGGGCCTCCTAATGCAGGCAAACTGTCCCTTCTAAACTATTTGGCTGGCTCCGACTTAGCCATCGTGTCCGACATTCCCGGAACAACAAGAGACATAATAGACGTTCCTTTGGATATTGAAGGATATAAAGTAATTGCTGGCGATACCGCAGGCATCCGCGATTCTTTGGAAAAAATCGAGCAGGAGGGAATTCGCCGGGCAAAAGAAAAATCCATTCTCGGTGACTTCGTTTTGGTGGTTCTCCCCGTCAACGAGCCCGTTCATTCTGATATCAAATCGCACGTGAAACTCCTAAAAGAGGCCGATATACCCATCATTGTTCTTTTGAATAAATCAGACTTGGTTGACAAGCCCTCGCGGTATGTCAGCGATTTCGCCAACCAGCTCGCCGTCAACCCACAAACAATCTACCCCATCTCATGTTTATCCGAAGCAGGCATGTCCGAGTTGCGCCATAAACTAGTGAATCTGTTCAAAAGCTTCGCATCATCTGATGCCTCTGATCCCGTGAGTATATCTGCCAGGGCACGCGACCTCCTTGAAAACGATGTTCTCTACGGCCTTGAACAGTTCAAGACGTGGAAGGATGCAAATGATGTGGTGCTAGCCTCTGAATGCCTTCGACAATCTGCAGATGGCATTGGCAAGATCACCGGTGAGGCAGTAGGAGTGGAAGAAGTTCTTGGTGTGGTGTTTTCGAGCTTCTGTATCGGCAAATAATTTCGAATCAATACAAAGTACACTTCAGAGAGTGATCTCAGCACATGTTCTCGATTAAGCACCCAATGAGACAACGTACAAAGTAAACTTCTCGACATCCCAGTTGAGTTTATACTGCTGAGTTTGGTGTCTTGTGTGACGTCCAGCAATTTCTGTGGATTCGGTCTCAGCATCTTTCTTTTTCAAAGTATTGGACAAGCTTGGCGAAAGCCTCAACTCAAAGTTGATGATATTGAGACCATAGTTAAGCTTTATATCGTAACCAAGACTCAACAACTTGGTTTCGTTATCCTGTGGATCAACCTCCTCAGTCATTTCAAGCCCACCCGACAATTCCTCATCATTCAAATACAACGAGCACATGAAGTCCTCCTCTGCCTTTCCCTTCAAAAGCCCTTGGCCGTCAATGAGATCGTCTCTCTTGATGTTGTATATCAATTCATGGAGATAAATTTTAAAGTGTGTCAAGGGGGAGGAGTCATTTGGCAAATTTATAGAATATGCCTTGGTTGAATATCCGAAGGGTTCGAAAGTGTAGTCGAAGAAAGATGCGATATTAAGGACCGCAGCTTCCGGGTAAAGAGACTTCTTGATCATATCCGTTTGCAGCAAATTCAAATCAGAAGGTTGAGTACTTAGAGAATCAACGACTTTCGTACAGACACTAGGCGAAGAAGTAAAGCTCACTCTGCGAATAAAGACCTCGTCACTGGAGGGCACAGTTTTCGACTTGCCCATGGCATGCATTTCAACAGCATTTATCTGCTGCTGCTCTTCTTCTTCATCGTCTTGAGTCTCGTCAACCAGCTGCTCCACCTGAGGTTCGTCTTTAATAGCAGCCTCCGCCTCCAAAGCCATCTGCTCAAGCAACTTCTTGGGCTTTCTTCCCCTCTTTTTTTTGACTGGCTGTTCAGCCAAAGGAGACGACTCTTTACCCTTTAAACTGAGTTTAAGCTTGACGGGTTCTTTTGGAGCTTTAATTTTCAACTTGATGTTGTTTTTAGAAGAGGTCTCGCCCAAAACAGACAATTCCAAAGCAGCGTACTTTTCATCAAAGTATGCCTTGAGCTGCTTCAGGTCCTCGTGGATTAATGATGACTCGTCGTTATAAGCTTGGGCATTGGAAAAAATAAGGACTGTGGCTTCATAAAAAGCATGCAAGTTTTCCGCTAGAGATGCTTCTTCGTTAAATAAAGATAAATCTTTCACGCGCGACTGGACATTGCTCAAGGAGGTTGGGTTTTCAATCAACTTGTAATAATCAGGATACTCCTCGGGGTCAATGTCCTCAAGGAAAGGTCCACTCAATTGTCCGTCTTCTGGGAATTCGTGATTGATGACATCATTGATGACACCCAAGCAGAGTTTGGATAAGTCGGAAGTACTCATTTCGGCGGGACTATCAAGCTCGTCCGCATGGCTTTCTAGGTATTCGAGCAAGCTTTTGGCGTCTTGCACAATCCAAGACTCTGGGTCGTTGTACTTGGAAGCATTGTCATACATGAGACGGAAGTCGGCGATCAAAGCACTTGAATCTGGGTAAGCAGACTTGGCGACTTTTTTTCCGATTTCGTTCAAAGAAATAGGATCCTCGATGAGCGCATAGTAGTCTGGATACAACTTCTTGGAGGGGAGCTTCACGAACGCTGTGACTAAAAGACGTGAGCCGTCTTCGGATTGTAGGTCATCAAGAGAGTCTAAAAATGAGCGGTAGCTGCCGCCAGACTTAGCTTTCTTGGCAGCGGGCTCCTGTTCGGTACTTTGGCGCTTCACTCTGGGCATTAGGCAGGATGGTCGGGTACACCGGTGTTTGTTGATTGAGATTTTTGAGCACGCGCCGGAGAGGCGTGTGCAACCCAATACACCCAGGACTTGCAGCCAGCAGCCGCCTCTGCACCCCTATCACCTTTCCCTAATGCATGGCAAGGTCTTAGGCTTGATACCACGTCAACCCCTATATCGGACTCGCCACCGCCTGCCCCCGCAGATTCTTCAATCTACCTTTATATTTAGGTGACTCAGTTCCAGTTCTATTTGACAAATGCACCTGAGAGAAGGCCGCTCTGCCCAAGGGATAATTTGTACTAACGCCTCTTGGAACTAACCAATTTCAAAAAAGAAGGCAGAGATTGACTGGCATGCAAAATGACCCGAAATGAAGAGTCACTGTCAGTGATTGTGTTGTGTTGAAACAGTGGAGTGGGAGGCGGTGAATATACCGGATGCTATCTCCCATTTGGTGCGGGATCTGATATCGGCATACCACACGGCCTATGCGTACGCGGTCCGAACTCGCGCTCTGCGGCACCTCTACACCTAGATCTTACTGTCATCATCTTAGGCACACTTCCTCCAACCGCTGCTGATACCCATGTTCAGCCCTTCCAGCGTGACCATACTTTATGGCAGTGAGACCGGCAATGCCCAGGACTATGCGCACTACCTCGGGCGCAAGCTTCGGTACATGTCGCTTGAGCCCACTGTGGCAGCGCTCAACGACTATCCTTTAGAAAAGCTTATCACTGATACCCGTTTCCTTATTGTGCTCTGTTCCACAACCGGCCAGGGCGAAGTCCCAAGAAACGGAAAAAAGTTTATGAAGTTCCTTCTTCGAAAGAAATTGCCCCGGGACTTGTTCAGCCACATCCGTCTAACAACGTTTGGCATAGGTGACACATCCTACGTGAAATTCAACTACGCAATCAAAAAGATTCACACAAGGCTCATGCAGCTCGGTTGCAAGGAGCTCAGCCCGAGATGTGAAAGTGATGAAATGGCTCCCGAGGGTGTTGATGGTTTCTACAGTGAATGGGTCAGTTCGCTCATGATCGCTTTACAACCACATTTCGAAAAATTGCCTTCCATCGATGATCAATCATTGTTGCCTCCAGAGTTCAAATTGTCCATTGAATCCACCAGAGATGATGTAGAGACTCTCGAATCCTCAGAAAGCCGCCATCTAGATGATAAAAATCCAGAATCCATAGCAGACAGTTTGGCCACTTTAAGTCTATCAGATGCCAGCTTGTCGCGGGATGGCAAGAATCTCTACACAGCGGAAGTCGAGGAAAACCTCAGGCTCACCCCTTCAGATCATTTTCAGGATGTGCGGCATCTTACCTTCAAGCTTGTGAATAATTCGGGAGAATTGGATTATTCTCCAGGAGACACTGTCGCATTGTATCCCCCTAACGATCCACGCGATGTTCAACGTCTCCTTGACGCACAACCTCACTGGATACCTTTTGCTGATCAGCCACTTGAGATCAAAAGTCCTATTGCTGTGGAGGGTGGTTTTATAGATCCCTCTAAACTCACTCTCAGAAGCCTTTTGACCTATCATTTGGACATTATATCCATTCCCAGAAGGTCCTTCTTTTCCCTCCTTTTTTTGTTTGTGGATGAGTCATCTGAGGACGGGATGAGAGAGAAGGAAAAATTATTCGACTTTACAAAATTAGAGGAAAGCGAAGATCTCTACAATTATGCGAACCGTCCACGCCGGTCTATTTTGGAGACAATTTTAGAATTTGAGGCCAATCTCCGCATCCCGCTTGAATATGTGCTCGACCTTTTCCCGCTTATCAAGGTTCGTTTGTTTCTGATTGCATCCAAGCCATCGCCTTGTTCCGTGGAACTTTTGATCGGAATTGTCGAATATAAAACAATACTCAGGCGCATTAGGAAAGGTTTGTGTACCAAGTGGGTGAAGACCTTGAACAAAGGCGACAAATTTGTTTTCTCCGTACACAAATCCAAGCTTCAATTCAGTACCTTGGCAGCCCCTAATCCGCCTATTCTCATGATAGCTCCTGGAACAGGAGTTGCTCCTATGAAATCTTTGATTGAGGCGTCCGCCGGGAAACAAGACTTGCATTTGTTCTACGGATTCAGAGACTCAGAAAAGGACTACTTCTTCAAAAATGAGTGGGAAGGCTATGAGAAAGCCGGTGAGTTAAAAGTTTACCCCGCAATTTCTCGTGAAAGCGGCTTTAAATACAAATACGTCCAGGATAGACTCTATGCCGAGAAGGATCTCGTGCAAGAGCTTATATTGGAAAAGAATGCCATAATATTTCTTTGTGGTGCGAGCGGCAAGATGCCTATTCAAGTCCGCTTGACGCTTGCAGAAATATTGAGGGAGAAGGTGAATGAGCCTGAAACCTTCTTGATCAAACTTGAGAACGAGGGCAGGTATATCCAGGAGACCTGGTGAGATCAACCATCATGAGGCTGAACCGGGACCGGTGCTAGGAGTATGTACTGCATTTAAGCGAATGAGAAAAAACGAAAGAGTTGAGTCCGCGTCTATGAGTACGTAACTGAAGACCGATACAATATGTTGCCCAGAAGTATAGGACCTCTTCGGCAAGCCTTGGCTCGCCAAGTTAGGTTCCAATCGTCGATTGTGGTTGCAGGAAAATCATACAAGAGAGATGAATGGACAAATGTCCCGGATCTGATCCTCAGTCTCACAGAGAGACAAATGCACCAGGACCCAAACCACCCGATAGGAATCCTTCAGAATCTCATTCAAACCAACTTCAAAGGCTTGGGATACACTTTTTACAATGACTTCAAGCCCATCGTGACAACGTTCGAGAATTTCGATATTCTCGACTTCCCCGCCGACCATCCGGGAAGATCCAAGTCGGATACTTACTACATCAACGAGAAGTATTTGCTCCGTACGCACACCTCTGCACATGAGCACGAATGCTTCCAGAAGTGTGAGACCCCGGGATACTTCATCACGGCCGATGTGTACAGAAGAGACGAGATTGACCGGACTCATTATCCTGCATTCCACCAGATGGAGGGTGCTCGCTTGTGGTCCCAAAATGATGACATTGAACTCTTGAAAAAGGATATCGCCGCTATTCCCGAGACGGACATCATTGTTGAAGACGAATTCAGAACCGTGCCGTACAACGACAACAACCCAAAGCAGACCTACATGTCCGACGAGCAAGTTGTCTTGACTGCCACACACCTCAAAAAGACCATCGAGTATATGATTCATTTGTTGTTCGAGCAGGCCCGTGTGTCGGCACTTGAAGCAGGTTCGTCCGAGGCATACTTGAACGAGCCACTCAAGGTCCGTTGGGTGGAAGCCTACTTCCCCTGGACAAGCCCATCTTGGGAAATCGAGGTTTGGTGGAAGGGCGAGTGGCTTGAGTGCTGTGGGTGCGGAATTGTGCAGCAAAACATTCTCAAGAACTCCGGCATCTCGGAAGACAAGTACGGATGGGCCTTTGGCATTGGTTTGGACAGAATCGCCATGCTTCTCTTCGGCATCCCCGACATCAGATTGTTTTGGCTGCGAGACGAGAGGTTCGCCCGCCAATTCAAGCAAGGTCAGATCACCACTTTCCAGCCATACTCCAAATACCCTGGAGTCAAGCGTGACGTGAGCTACTGGCTCAACTCCGACTCAGCCTTGCACACCAATGACGTGATGGAGGTTGTCAGACTGTTTGGTGGAGACTTGGTGGAGAGCGTCGCCTTGAAGGACGAGTTCGTGCACCCCAAGACTGGCCGCAAATCGCAGTGCTACGGCGTACACTACCAGTCCATGGACCGTAACTTGACCAACGATGAGGTCAACGCCATCCACAAAAACGTGGAGGAAAATCTCAAGACCATCTACAATGTCGAAATCAGATGACCGCACATCTAGACCCGTGCCTGTATATAAACCAAGTTGCAACACTTCACATCTAGCTGGCCAACACTGTGGTATGTCGCGTATCCAAGTAGAATTAGGGCCATAAACACGAGCTTCTAGGAAACAGAAGAACGCCCGCCCGCGCTTTGTTCCTCACCAGCAGTATGGCAGTACTGGAGTGCCAAGGCGGTTGCAGTGCGAAGAAGCCAGACGTCAGTAGAACAGCACTGATACCCATAAAAGCATAAATCTAGCTGAAAGCAAGACATCGGCTGAATAACGGCACATCCAAAAGTACCTAACAGTAGGCCAGTACGGGCGTCGCCCGGCGCTGGCAAAAACTCACTTGTCATGATGGGGACCAAGAACCACCACCCGCCGCCTGCATGCAGGCACGAGCGAAAAAAAGCGAAAAACCCAATCACAACCACCCCAGCGTCCTTACTAACCACACATGTTGAGTCATATCCTCGGGTCCCTCAGAGCACAGCCTCTTGGCGCCATGAGAGCACAGCCTCTTGTAGGCAGAGCCCTCGGCCCAGGCATCAACTCCGAATTGCTCAACGTCTTCAAGAGATTCAAGCATGAGTACGCACCAAGATACAAGCGTATCCGCAAGGCCTTCAAGGGCAGAGTCACGGTCAGAACCGGAGGCTCCATCAAAGGTAACTCGTTGGAGTTTGGAGAGTACGGCTTGCGGTTGAAGTCCAACGGACTCCGTATGACTGCCACGCAGTTGAAGGAGGCCGACAAGGTGATTCTGAGAGAAATCCGTTCGCTGGGCGCCTCCTTGGTGACCAGATTCACATGCAACACCCCCGTGTGTATCAAGGGTAACCAGACCAGAATGGGTAAGGGTAAGGGTGCGTTCGACCACTGGGCCTGCCGTGTGCCAACAGGAAAGGTGCTTTTCGAGATCCAGGGAAAGATCCACGACAAGGTTGCCCGCGAGGCCTTGAGAAAGGCCTCCGACAAGTTGCCTGGCATTCTCGAGATCATCGACCCTACCTCGAAGATCAGAGTGAGTCCCACCGAGTTGATTGACAAGCCTGAGGCTGTCAACTACATCAAGGTCATGGAGAAAACCCCCACTAAGAAATGGACCAACATCCAGATGTCTAAATTGCCAGAGTACATGATGTACAGAGGCAGATAGAGAGGCCCAGAGGGCTGGGAATAGCCCTGAGCGGGATATGGCTGGGGGGCCCAAGTAGGCCGGGCCAGCGCCTGACCCGTCCCGCCGTCGACCCGCGAGTTCCGGAGCAGCTCGTGCTCAGCCGTTGTACATAGAGAAACACAATCCACCCAAAACGAATTTTGTCTTCTGTAGCGCCTTGAACCTCGGCTGTTCTCACAGTGGATGCTGGCCAGCCGTGGTGCACACAGCGCCCTGTCTAAAGCCGCTCCAAGCAGGGCCCCTACACCAGCCTGCCGCACAAGGAGACCGTAGATCAACTGCAAAATCCAGCGTCTCACAACCAGCTCGTCAATCGCATCCTCTCATGGCGTCGTCAGAAAGCAGCAAGCTCATACAGCATGCCATCAAGCAGGCGCAGGTGGCACTTGAGTCTGACACCAAGGTGTCAACGATCGACCTCAATCTTCTAGAAAACCTCAACACCAACCAGTCGCTCAACTACATCAAGCTAGAGCAGCAACTCGGGGCTTTGGAGTCGGACGCGGCAGCCATGGCCAGTGCCAAAGCTCAGCTCCAGGAAATCTCGGCCGACTTGGACCAGATTGAGGCCCAGACGGAGAAGTTGAGCCAGGTGACGCGAGAGCTCCACGGCTGGACCAGAGACCTTCGAAAGTAGACATCTCGGGAACTCCAACAATCCGGGACCTGGGACCTGGTGTCGCTTTTCTATGGGTGTGTTTTTGTGCTTAGTCTGACATGAAATCAGCACAATGCTATGTCCCCACGAATTGGCGGATAACACGCCAGAGAAGTGTTGTCTCGATGCTCGTTTACTTGCACGAAATTGGGTGTGTTTGTCGTGCTGGGGGGACATATGGAATTCTGCCCGCTGTGATTGCAAGGGGTTCATTCATACGTTGATTCCGAAACGATACAGATCAACGTGTCTTGGTGATCAAGACAGTCATCTTCACGTTGTAGGGTTGGCAGGCGCCAAAGCAAATTTCAATTGCCGTTTTGCTTACCCGATCCCATGTCCGGCCTACAAATGCAGCACTCCCGTGATCTTGCATCGATTTTAGCGTCTGGAAAAGAACTGTCATTCTTACCATATTATGAGATGCAGCCGTCACGCGTATGCGTACTCGCAGGAACGAGAGCGGACTGCAATCCGGGAACATGGGTATCTGTCATGGCTCAGAAGATTTTTCTCCTCTGCCACGGATTGCTGAAGTGGCAAATCGGCCATTTGTGTATTTCTGCACGATCCAAATTGTGATCAGTGGAGGTCAGGCACTCAAAGAATCATCTCTGGTCCATGCAGCTGAATATCATGTCTGCTGCACGAGCTCGTTTACCATCTCTGCCCATGTACCTGCTTTTGCAATCGGCCTATTGCCACATGTACAGAAATGTGCCATGGGTATAAAAATGCCCCTGACCCCTCTTACTTCGTTCAATTTTCTTCCCTTACACAAAAACAAATATCTGAAAACAAAGCTCCATACTTCCCGCTTTCTTGCTTTCTTAACAACCAAACTATTAAAATTAACAACAAAAATAACAAGCTCCTTTTCGCAACGTTGGTATCTCATCGAAGTTGAATTAGCCACTGCTTTTGCACCTCGATTTTTGCTTTTTTATCTGCATTGGAATAGCTACACCTGTCAAGAAGACACTTATTCGCAAAGTAATGAAGCTTTACGGTCTCGTTTTTGCCAGCTTCGCCTTGGCGAAGTTTCCTGATTCGTACATGGCTGGTGTTACTCCAACAGCCGCCACGCTGTACCTGGCTCCTGCGCAACCAGATGTCCAGGCTTTGATTAAGGAGAAGCTTGAACTTGACGAAATCAACCCTTTGCTGATCGCTGTGGAAAGAGACACTGAGAATGGGCCATTGGTCTTTGACATCTCAAGTGCAGATCGTCAATGCTCCTTCTCGTTTGAGGCACTGTCTCCTGGAACCCCTGTTTCTGACGCCAAATTCTCTCAGATCAACGGAATCTTGTTTGGAACTGCTACTGAAATCCCCAGTGATGTCGCGCAGAACACGGAACTAATGCAGCAAATCGACTGTTTTCGTTTCCTCTACGATTCGTTAGCCGCAGCATCTGATCCCGACACCACTGAGGTTATTCATGATTTTGTGGTGTCTCAGTTTTATACTCAATTCATGAGTGGTACAAATGCCGAAAATAATGTCTCAGGCGCTTCAACCCCAGTTAACGGTATGCCTGTTCCCAGAAAAGTCCAGTTTTCAAGGAAAGGCACGCAAGTCTCTGAATCACAAGTCTCTGAACCTGCTCAGTCCTATGCTCCTGACCAGGCAAACCTTGAAGCCAGTGCCCCCGAGTTACAGCAAAATAAAATTGTAGAAACTGGGGAATTGTCGCAAATTTCAGAGCCTATAGTCGAAGAAAACTCAGAATCCAAGGACTTGCAAGAGAAGCCTGTGTCATCGCCTGACTCTCCAGTCAAAGCGAAGATTGGCTATATTAGTAATATTGGATTACTTAACAACTTTGACAAGATCGATGAAGTTGAATACATTGGAAACATTGATACTATTACCTACATTGATGATTTGCGAAACATTGCCAATGTGGGTAGTATCGATCGAGTGGAACACATTGAAAACATTGATGACATAAAAGACGCAAATCTCATCAAAAATATTGGGAACGTCGGTAATATCAAATCAATTGACGACCTCCAAGATATTAAAAATATCGACTTCATTAACAAGGTTGAGAGCATCAAAACACTTGATAATCTTGATGACTTGAGCAAGATCGAATTTGTTAATAATATCGAAACAATTAAAAATGTTGCAAGTCTTGAGGACATCCAAAATATATCCAATGTTGAGAGAATTGATAATATTGAGACTGTATCCATATTTTCTGCACTCAATGACTATGCTTTGGATGACGAAGTCCAAATCAGTAGCGTTGGTGGCCCAGATTTTGTGAAGACGGGTATACAAAATGTTGAAACCATTGACAATATTGAGTACGTCAACAATCTTAAGGACTTGCAGAACATTGACTACATTGAGGAGATAAAGAACATTGAATCTGTTGAACACTCTACCGACTTAGAAACGAACAATGTGGGTAATATTGAAAACATTGAAAGAATCATCAATGTCGAAAAGGTACCGCCACCACCTCCTTCATTTGATGATTTGGATTTGGAAGAATCTGAGGGCGACTATGATAGGACCCATGATCACTTCTTTCAAGCGCTCTCGACTCCTCTTGAACCAGAATTCAATAGGCACGAAAGGATAGTCGTGATGAGCGGAATCGGTAATATCGAAAAGATCAAGAACGTTGAAACCATTTACGACCCTTCCAATATTACCACTGTGGATCACATTGAGTCTATAAAAAATGTTGAAAAGGTCATTAATTTGGACGATCCCCAATTAATTGAAAAGATTGATCACATTGGGAATATTGAGAAGGTTGCAAACTTGGGTAATTTGCTTAGAATCCCCTCTGAGTCAAGACAAGATTCCAGTTTCAGAATTCATGAGGGTTCTTTGACACAAAATGCCCAAGACAACACGGACTCGCCCGTTGGTCATTCTTTCGACAAAATGCAGGTAATCAGAAAAGACAACCACTTCATACGGTCAACTTTGAATGAGACTGCTCCATTAACAAGTGCGGGCGCTGCACTTTTCATCCCGCACTTACTTTTGCTCACAAGCATTGTAGCACGGCTTTGACCCACCAAATTGGTGTCCCTCATGTGCTACTAATTGCTTTTGCTTTTCTCAACTCTATAATAGAGTCTTATATAATATTGCGTCAATAAACATTTATGCTAGCTTCAGCCGCGTACCTTCTGCTGAAATGCATGACAGCGCCACAAAAAGGGCCGACTTTGTAAACTCTACAAACTCGAGTTTATTTGGTTGCACTGATATGAACTGTATTGATATATAGCTTTCTCCTAAAAATTATTTGTTTGTTGAGGAGAAAGAAAATAGGCGACCCAAGCATTGTATTGAGTAACATCTTGAAGATTGACTTCGAGCGGTCCAAAACATGACACCAAAGTGTGCATTGGTAAGGCTTCCTTGTCTATCACTTACACTTCTCCTTGCAAGCTTACATCTATTGGCTGTTGTGATGTGTACACGAGCAGGATCCAACAATGAGTTCCTAGACAGCTTGATTTCATTTTCACTGGAGCTACAAAAAATCAATAGCGACCCCACAGTATCAGTAGTGGGGAGTCCAGCTTTAGAGGAAATTCCACCCGCTTCTCAAGGGAAACCACAATCGCAAGCAATAAATCACACTTCCGACCTTCAAGTAGTGGATTTCGAATCGAGTATGAAACTTAGACCATTCAAGGGCACTCAAAAAGTTCACAAGAAACTTTTCTTCAATCCTCAAAATTCCGGAATTCAACCCGCTGTGTCCATTGTTGGCCCCTCGACAGAAAAAGCAAACCGAGTTCTTGAAATGATGATTAAAGACCGAATGGAAAAGAGTTCTCGGCTATCCGTTGCCAAACATGGCAATCATGTATCACGGGTTGAGAATACCGAAGTGAATAATCGTAGCGGCTCGGTGGAGCCCACCGTCGAGCACGTTCTTATCAGCCCGACCATTATGGTTAATGTCATTTGCCTGCATGTGCACAATGACTTTCAGTCTAAAAGCTCTACTCAAGGTAAAGTGGAACAGGTGGATCAGAAAATCGGAGAGCTTCGAATTCGAAAAAAGATCTCCGCAGTTAAAGGAGAGTCGCTTTTCTTTCCGATTAACATGCCGAGCAGCAAATCTCGATCTCCTGCTTTTAGATTGGACGCAAGCATCAAATACATTGGTTTTTGCATCTTTGTGAATCTTCTTTTCAATCTCGACTAAATTTTTGTCATCTGCCCAGTCGAAAACACCACCGTCTGCCAGATTTTTCGGGTGCTTCCGCAAATAAGATTTATTTCAACACCACCGCTGCCTCCGAAATATTAAGCGCAGCGTGATTCTAAGAGCGGTGGAGGCCAAGAGAATTAAAATTAAGAGAATCGATTCCCCTATGACTCTTGAAGCGCCTTGAGTCGCTGCTGCATTTCATCAAGCAATTCCAAATCCTCACCTTCACTTTCCTCTGCTGGGGCCTCTTCGGGGAATGCCGTGACAGGAACATCGGTGCTAACCTTGCTGAATTTATCCTCCGTCAACGACAGGATAATCTTGTTGACTTCTTCCTGAGACTCATCCTCTAACTCCTCGTCAAAATCTAGATCGACCATGTCGTCCATCATTTCATTGATGATGCCAGCCTTCATCAATTCCTTAGATAATTCTTGCATGGTGCCGCTAATAACACCCACGTGGACCAATTGGTTGACGTCTTTCATGATTCCGGTAGACGACTGCAACGAATTGGTCAATTTCTTCATTTGCCACTGCTCATTGATGGCCATGGTAATAGACTCTAGCTTCGTCTTGGAGATGTGAAGCTTTTTATACTGATTGTTGATGTTGATAAGCTCGCGTGCGTAAATCTTGGCCGACTTGACATCACCGCCCTTGGCTGCTTTCTTCACAAGTCCTTCTGTCTTCTTTTTCAACGGTTGCAATTGATTAAGCGACCGCTCGAGCTCTCTCTTATTTTTGCGGAGCAACTGGTTGATTGTTCTCATCTGCCGTTAGTAATCGATGCTCTAGAGCTTGCCAAAAATGGCGAGGATCCGTGGTCAAAGCTCTTTATGTGGAATTGCTGACCAATCAGCCCATATGTAAAGCCGGGACCTTATCTTTGTTTATCATGACCGGCCAAGGTTGTCAACAACAGAGGGCTGCTTATCTAAAGCGACCAAGAGGTTTGTGGTAAACCAATAAGTGCAGTCCTTCTCCGTAGACCCAGTTCAACATACCTGTTCTTTGGGGTCAGGGCCCCAGATGGTTTTTTTGATGTAATCCATTGTGGTTTAATAATTATTTACTGTAGGACGGCCTAAGGGCGAAGGATGCGAGTTGGGTGGCTACGGTACACTGGGCGAGCAAGCGCGCACTCACCTGGAGAAGCTCTGGGGAAGCGTCAACCGCTATTAGAAGCTCGGCGCGTCAAGATCGGGGATGTATATTCCATTCAAGGATGTATAGATTTAGATTCTTTGCTTATATATGCTGGCGTATGATGTAGAGCACATAGGTTCTCTGAATAGCAAAGGCTGTTAATCTCAGGCGGGCCTGGGCCTTATCTGGCTGGCTTGCCACATGGCTCGACAATCTTGGATTGGCCTGGAAACAAAGCGGAATTCGGCTTTTGAAGGACTTCGGAATTTGAAGATGCTTGCAGCTGCAAAAGAATGCATCCAGCGGTGATTACCTTTGAGGCTTCTCCGAGGAGACAGGAATATCCGTCAAGATTTAAGACAAGAGTTGCCCACAGTTGAGCCCTTGGCAGCACAACACCAGAAGACAGCCACTGCCAGTATGATAAGCATATTTACCACGGTTAGGGCCTGTAGAAAGGCAGGAAACACAAGAATGACAAGATAGTCGGGGAGAATGTTCGGTTTGGTTCATTGGCACAAGCGGCGGGTCTAAAGAATGACCATGGTCTTGGCGGCGAAACCCTCCAAGTGGAAAATAGCCTTCGAACCCAAGCTCAAGCGCTCATCAAACACAGCAGCTATAGACACGATATCCTTGGACTTTGCCGGAAGCATGGCCACCAAGTTCAAAGCAAGCGTGCGCAAAATGAGGCGTGCTGGGATACAGTGGGACAACAACTCGTAGAAAGTGACACGCAACTTGGCCAAGTTGGCCACGGACTGGTCCTGGGCCATGGCACGCGCAATGGTCTGTATGAGCAACTCCCAGTCCAAAGAAACCACGCTGGCGTTGACATGGCCTATGTTGACGGTCTCGCTCTGCATGGCGATGGTCTCGAAACTCAAAAGCGCCCGGCGCAAGTTGTAGTCTGCCGCCGCAGCCACATCCTGCAAAAACGCCCCGATGGCAGCGTCGTCCTGGGAGGAAAAGCGCACGTTCTCCTTCACGGCCACGGAATGCAAGACGGCCGCGGTCTCGGCAGCAGACGGCGCAGGGATGCGGACCAAAAGCGTTCTGGACTTAATGGGCGCCGTGATGTTGGAAATGGTGTTGCACACCATGATCAAACGGATGTTGGACGAGTACTTCTCCATGGTACGACGCAACGCGGCCTGGGCGTCTCTGGAAAGCGACTCGGCCTCGTTGATCACCACGACCTTGAAGCGGTGCTTGACTGCAGACTTGCTCTGGTTCAGGAAGTCCACCTGCTCGGTCAGCGCCACGTCTTTCAAGAGATCTTGGATCACCACCCTGTCGTTGTTACCCATGTCGGAGGGGGTGATTTCCAAGTGGTACGGCGACGACAACACGTTGAATTCGAGCTTGCGGTTGGACGACGTGGTGAAGGTCTTGATGTCGATCTTCAACTTTTCCACTTGGGCGCCATACAACTCGTTGAGCGTGGCGTAGATCCGGGTCTTCTTACCGGCGCCCGAGGGGCCGTACACGAGCAAATGGGGGAAGTCGCCCGATGACCCGAGCGCTTTCAACGACTGCGTCACGTTGTCGTGGTACAGCAAGCCGTCGAGTTTTTTGGGCCGGTATTTGTCTACCCAGAGGGACATTGTCAGTGGTTAAGTGGGGGATGAACTGGAGGTTCTTTTGCCTGGGCACCTCAAGACGCGTGAGGCTCGCGGCTGGTGGTCGCAGTGCGAGCCTGCAGTGGTGCTTGGTGCGAAGGCCCATGCGCCCTCCAGGCGGGGGACGGGCCGCAGTTGGCCCATTCGGCAGAGGGTGCCCGGGCAGAACTTCTCACGGGGCGTTTCTGAATGGGTGGGTGATGCTGGCGGCTGATGCCGTATTTGGTGCCGAACACAAGCAGGTTTGCGGTGTACGGGTGTACGGGTGCTAGTGTGCTAGTGTGCTAGTGTGCTAATGTGCTCCTCTGTGATCGTGTGCTCGTGTGTCCGTGTAGTCCTAGTGCACTGGTCTCAATGAATTTGCTTAACGGTGAGCCGTCCTGTTTCTCTTCAATCATACCGGAATGTGTCCATGTGGGGTGTCTTTACGGAACAATTTGAAGTGGAGGTGGCATCGATGGCCATGTCTGAAAGTGTGGTTTTCGCTGTGGTTCTGGAGTCGCAGCCGTTTTCTACCAGCTATTGCGAAAACAGTGGTAAAGTGTAAACCGGCAGATCCAAGGAAAATTGCCCACTCGCAAGCCCGAAGCAAAAGACAAAAAGACTTCCACACTTCAACCAACATTCACCAACGTGATGTCACTCATGCTTGAGAAAAACACTACACCACTTAAACAGACACTGGTTGCAGCCGACCACCGCCAGTATGCAGAGCCGTTCGTGATTCACTACGCTAATGCCTTGTCATCGCACGGCAAGGCTGACAATGCATCATGTGACGTGACATCTCGCTTATCCGGTACGAGATTGTCCTTCCTGTGGCCAACCTGGGGTCTGAAATTCGGCTGACGCTCTTTCCAGTCTTGTCTGCTACATGTATGTGGTTGCGGCTCCAACCTCGCTACGTATTTCTATGTCGTATTCCTGTATTGCCTGACATCCTTGTCGTAAATTAGTAACCCATGATTTTTTTTGTTGAAAAAAAATACCCAAACCGTTTGCTGATTTCTTTAAATCTTTGGTTTCGTTCTCAAGAAATGAGTAGGACATTCGTAGCCGCCTGGATTGTTGTCCAAGTAGTTTTGGTGGTAATCCTCGGCGTCATACCACACCTGGATTGGCTCGATTTTGGTGGCGATTGTGTGGTTTGGATACCACTCGGCCTGGAAGTACTTCTTGCAGCTCTCGGCGATGTCAAAATCTTCCTTGCTGTGTGTGAAGATTCCGCTTCTGTATTGCGTTCCCACATCCGGACCCTGAGAGTTGAAGGTGGTTGGGTCATGGATACGGAAAAAGATGTCCAAGATTTCCTTGGTTGTGAGCTTCTCGCTGTCATATGAGATTTGGACACATTCGGCAAACCCGGTCTTGCCCGAGCAGACCTCCTTGTAGTTGACGTCTGAGGCCTGGGGTGATCCGTTGGCATAGCCCACCTTGGTGTCAATCAATCCCTTGGACTTGAAGTATTTCAAGAACACGTGCTCGACTCCCCAGAAGCATCCGGCGGCAAGTGTGATGATCTTTGTGGTGGAGGTGGTCTCGAGAGTTGGGGAAATAAGATTGATTTTGCTCATTGTTGTTGGGGTGATAATTTCTGCAATTGAAAGAAGGAGCGTATCTGCTCTGTTATAAGCGGTTCCTGCGGTGCCTAATCATCCTCACGTGACATCGCGTTAGGCGCATCTTGACTCATCATGTAGGACTCTACGCCCCCGCTTACGCAGCATGTTCCTGCATCAATGCGGGCAGTGATGGGTGTGCATGCGGCGCGTCTTTGCAACTGGGCTTCAGTAAGGGCTACTCATGCCTTGTGGTGCTTTCTGCTACTCTTGGCCTCATTGTTTCGCCTGCGCTAATTTCTACACTTATGGTTTTGCCTCTCCACTTGAATTTATATTCACTACTTCTTGCGTCTCAAGCTGAAGATACTTCCCTTGCGCTTCTTTTCGGTTAGAGGCGAGGCATCTTCCGCATCACTTCCAATAGTACTGCCGCTCGCCATTGTGCTGACGGAGGCTTTGCGGTCGCTAGTGATGGAGTCGGCCTTGGACTCCCGCCGCTTGAGCCCAGTCACCCATGATTTCTTTTCTGGCTTTGCGCTAGCAGAATTGCTGTTGTTTTGCATGCCGTCACTAACTTGCCTCGGTGACTTTGGCGGTTGCTCCGCAAAGCTCTCGTGGCTCTTGGTGTCAAACAAAAATGTCTTCTTCAACAAAGAGGCTGTTCTGCTGACGCTCTTGTCTATTTCGGCCGTCTTTGGCGCGTCTGGAACGTAGTCTTTCAAGCTGTTGGTATCCAGGTCCGGCCCAGATGGAAATTCGGGGTACTTGAAAGTAAAGCTGCTCGAAGCTGCACTAGGGCCAGTATCTCTTTTGATGGGTTCTGCCATACTGTAGTCATTACCATCGTAGATGCCATTCAAATCGATGCCACACTCAGCACCATCGTCCGATATATCGAGCTTCTCGTAGAATAAAATATAGGCGCTGGCCAAACCGGGACCGTTTCCGAAGAATCTCAAGACGTAAGATTCATTCACAAGCTCAACGGTTTCATCATCAAAAAGAAACCATAAGCCTGCTTCGCTTTTGCACAACGCCACATAGTGTCCGTGCATGGGTCCGCCACCAATGTGAACTACCAAAGCATATAGGCCGTATAAGGAGAATCCATCGTTGGATTCGGGATGCTTTGGGTCGTCCTGTTTCGACGAATCATATTCTGTGGTGTTGAATAGCCGGAGCCTCAAAGGATACAGGATAGAGTCGAACAACTTCACCATTCGATCGAGCTTCTCGTCGTATTTGAAGCGTTTGAAATTGATTGTGAGCACCTCCGGGGTCTTTTTAAGTTTGATAGTCTTCACAGCCTCTTGCAAAGACAGACAGGTGTTGCAATAAAACTTGTTTTGATGGTTGAGATGCTCCAGTTTCGAAAAATTATTGAGGGAGTAAGTCAAAGAGTAGGCACTTTGACCCGGGGGAATGTCAATAGATAGATCTAAGAATGTCTCATCCCTTGAGCTGACATTTTCACAAGAGAGGCATTTGGTTTCATTGGTGATAAGCCCCTGGAAGATGTTGGTACACCAATTGTTATCAGGCCCCAACTCCAGGTTTAGACTCTCGATTGTCTCGTTGACAAGGTAGTTGCAGAATTCGTGAGCGTCATGATGCATGTTTGCTTGACGGAAGAGAAAGTTCTTCTCCTTGAGTTTGTTGATGAAGTAGAGAGGCGAAACCACACCAATTTGGGACAGGTTTTCGGCCATCGCCTCAAAGAGGTCCTTGAGAGAGTATAGAAGACACGAGTCGCCTGCGTTTCGACAAAGCTGCAGCAAGGGCAGGTCCACATTCAAGATGGGGCCATTGACCAAAGCCGCCCGCTTGCGCAGGTCTACCGAGGGGTTTGGGTTGAATGGGGTTATCGGGACCTGGAGATTGGGCTCCGGGTTCGGAATGCCCACCACAATATGGCTTGACCGCGGGGTCGGGGGAGCTGCGTCCAGATAGTTGGAAGTGGTCGTGGCGGAGTCTGCGGAATCGTCGAGCGTGGGCGCCGTGCTGCTGGAGTTCGCCGAGGAAGAGGCCATGGGGGTGGCGGCAGTGGGGCGCGTGACCAACACCTCGAGGTCGTGATAGTGACGGGACTTTTTGATCATGATGCGTTGTTCGGTGGAGAGCGTCTCACACAGAGCAGCAAAGTGGAGGTAGCCCAAGCGTTTGTAGCTCGGGTGAGGGAAGGTGCCGTCACTGTTGACGACCGCCATAGACGAGCCGCCGAACTTGCCGAAAAAGGAGTTGCGGATCAATGGCCGCGGGGCAGGGTCGCCGTCAGGCTTGGAGGAGGAGGAGGCGGAGGCGGAGGCGGCTGCTATACTCGGCCTGCCCTGGTCTTTCAACTTTTTCGCCAACACCTGCTCGTACTTGGTTTGGTAGCCATGGGGCTCTTTCCCCGGCACGCTGAGCCGCTGTGTGTGGGGGGTGTTTTTGTGTTGGAGAAGCAGGCGCCGGAACGGCGTCGTGTAGTAGAGGCACTGGAGAATGGAGTTGCAGTAGCAAGAATTGCCGAAATTCTCCATGCCGTAGAGCTTGGAGCCACCGTCTCCATAGATAAGAGGGGATTCCGCCATGGCCGTGAAGAAGGTGGTGAGTGGGGCTGGCGAAGGAGGGCGCACAATGCGGTGGTGGGGTGGGCCGGTGGTTGGAGGTGAAGTGGAGATAAGCCGGTGCGCACCACGGAAATCGAGTCGTTGCGAGGGCTCTGTGCAGTCCACACCGTGGTCAGTGGTGGGGCCTGGCGGTAAAGTCTGCGGTGTTTGGGTTTGGCCTGATAAGAGGGTCAGGTGACTCGAAAGAGACTCGGGTCACTCAATACGAAGGGGTCCTGGCCACGCGTCTGCGGGTCATGCGCTTGGAGAAGTGGCAGCTACGCTGGTCTCAGATGATACGTAGTATTGTGGAGCTTCAATGGGCGCACTGCGCACTATGAATCTATAGTGTGGGGGGACCCGGCTGAGTTTATGAATGGTCATTCTGTGCTGCTTGGATTTGTAAATTGGCGTTCTGTGATGCTTGAGGATATAACGAGGACAGATGTGTGTCATGGGAGACCGGCGCTTAGCCCTTGAGCAACAGAAATACACAGGCAGCGGCACGATATCAGAACATGCACATCACGCAAGGCCGGGAGTTGGGGTCGAAGAGGGAAGAAAGGATCAATGTATTGTGATGCATAGAGTCCACCTGGCCGGATGGTCACTGGCCGGACGCGGCTTCTCTCCAGTAGTTCTCGTGGCCGAACTTGTTCAACACTTTGTATGCCTCGTCATCAGTATTGGTGTACATGGGCGACCACTTCATGAACGACAAGTCTGTGAGCTGGCCCTCCCAGAGAACCTCGCACGAGTTGTGGTGGAGATCCTTGTCGGTGGTCAGGGCCTGCCAATTGATGCGCTTTGTCATGAGCTTCTTGTAGAACTTGATGCTCTTGGCCCCGCCTTCCACAATGACAAGGTTCATTCTCGGGTTGATGAGACAGATGCCAACTAGATTTAGCTGCTTGGCGTTCATGTCCACCTTGAAGAAATGCTGCCCGTCACTGAGATCGGCCACCTTGTACACGGTGGTAAAGAGTCCCTTGGACATGTCCTTTTCCTGCAGTTGTTGGATCTTCTGGTGGCGCTGGGCCGCCGTGAGCTTGCGCTCTTCGTTCGTCTGCATGTGTTTGTCGTAGCGGTCCTGGACCTCCTGGCGCACCTTCATCTCCACGCCGGTGGGGTCGTTGATCGCCTCATTGGTCAACACGTTCATCAAGTTCAGAAGCTTGACCTTGGGTGGCGGCGGCGGCTCCAAGCCCAACTTGATGCGGTCTTGCATGTCTTTGTGTTTGGCCTGGCGCTCGATGCGGCGCTTGCGCTTCATCTCCTTCTTCGTCAAATAGATCTTGTCGGCCACCGGGCCCTGGCGGTCTCCCGGGGCCGGGATCGGAACAGGATGCTGGATGTAGATAGACACCGGGCTGTCCTCGTTGTCGTACACAAACTGGGGCAGCTCCTTGCGCTGGAATTCGGCGTACAGACGCGTGCCAAGGTACGGTCTGTCCCACCACTCCATCAAAGGCGGCATTCGCGGCAGGTAGAGGGCCTCCTGGGTGTTTTCGTCGGGAAGAATTCCTTTTTGGCGCTTGGATTCCACTTCGGCCGCCTGCGCCCGCTGCTCGGCGAGTTTCTGGCGGAGCTGGTCGCCCTTCTCGACGTAAACACCCTTTCGGTTGATGGCCAAGGGCCGGGGCTTGTGTGCCGGCGCCAGCATGCTGGACTGGTCGATGTACGGATTGAGCGACGTGGCGTCAAAGGCCGGCCGCACGCTGTTCTTGGCTGCAAATGGGTTGCTTGCCTGGGGCAAGGCCGCCATGTCCCGGAGCAACGGGTGGAGCTGGCTGCCGGGGTTGCTTTTCTTGGAGCTGCTGCTGTCTGCAGAGCTGTCCGCAGACCTTTTCATTGTGGGGGATTCAGGTGCTGGTGTAGGGGCTTGCGCTGATAGGATAGTGAAAATGGCAGTCGGGGTGGCCTGCTATGTCTGACTAGCAGCAGGGGTTGGGCTATCTTGCAGCTTTGAGACAGTGTATGTCGTGGAGGCAGTTTGATGTAGATAATTGTGTGGAGGTGCGCAGAGCTGTGTCATGTGACCGGCAGCCGTAGCCAGACCGCCGCAAGAGCATGCAGCGTTCTCCCGCCAGACCCAGTGCAGCCCGCCGGCGTGCGTCCAGTGCTCTTGAGTGACACCTATGCACCAGCTGCCGCCACTAAACCGGCCACAACATGCCCACTTCCGGCAGAGTCACTGCGCCGACGCCGATACACCTCGTCACGTGCGCACCCGCTTCTCTGCTGCTTTGCATCCATACCACGCGCACCCACCACGCGCACCCGCCAAGGGCCTGTCCTCAGCAGATCCTCCCATTTCACATCACCACCCACGCCTCCACGCGCCCAGGCTCCCAGCACCTCACACGTGAAACATGGCGTTGGACCTCAACTCCCTCTTTGTCGAGTGGCTCGAGGCCCACCATACTGAGCTCACGACCAAGGGCTCCAAGTTGGCATACGCGTACAGCAAGGCGCTCGACAAGATCCGCAGCTATCCCGACCCCATCACCACGCCGCGGCAGGTGCTAGGCATCCAGTACGTGGGCGAAAAGATCTTCCTTCTCCTCTGTTCCCGCTTGAAGAAGCACTGTGTGGACAACAATGAGGCGGTGCCGGAGGCCTTTGAAAACCACGTGGCCTTGAACGAGCACGGAGGCAAGCGCCGTGCCGAAATCGACCAGGCCGGCCCGGTCCGCAAGCGCCGCCAAACCAAGTGGGTGCCCAAGCGGCGGTCGGGCTCGTGGGCCATATTGTTGGCACTCTACACCCATGCCCGAGGGCGGGTCGGCGTGACCAAGGACACCATCACCGCACTGGCGGTCCAGTTTTGCGACCACTCTTTCACGGCAAACCCGTCGGCCCGCGACTTTTATTCGGCGTGGAACGGCATCAAGACCCTATTGAACCGGGAATTGGTGCTGTGCTCAGGACGGCCCAAAGTGTACCTGCTCACGGACGCCGGGTCCAAGATGGCGGCTCTCATCTATGATCTGGAGGGTCTTGACGTGCCGCTTCCGTCTGCACCCGAGGACCAGCCCGACTTGTCGTTTGACAACGGCGTGCGTTTCACCCCGGAGAAGGCCCTGCCTCTGCCGCACCCAGCGGGCGCAAATTCGCCCGAGCTTCTGCAGAGACCGGTCTCCGGCAGCTTGTTTGTGGACCCACACAGTACATATTCCAGCGACTTGATCATCAGCCAGCCAAACACAGCAGCTGATGCGCACCCCATTAGCCAGCTGCGCCCAGTTTCTGGAGACTTGTTTGTCAGCCAGTACACATCTAGCCCGCTTGCGAGCCAAGAAATCGGACCAAACACGCAAAGACCAGCAACACAAGTTGTGGACTCAGAGGTGGACGAGCCCCCGCCGCGCAAGGCCACAAAGTCGCCGCTGCCCGTGGCAAATGCCGACTTCCACGATACTGCAAACAGAATCTACGCGGGCACGCCGTACGAGATCTGGCCAGGCGACTTTTTTGAGATTGTGCTCTTGATCGACAGCCGAGAAATCCGTTCTCAGACCGAACGTGACTTTTTCTATAACCGCATTGTCTCGCACGGTGTCGAATGCGAGGTGCGCTCCCTCAGTGTAGGCGATGTCCTATGGGTAGCGAGAGATAAGCGTACCAAAAAAGAGGTGGTGCTCAACTATGTTTGCGAGAGAAAAAGACTTGATGATTTGGCCATGTCAATTCGGGATGGCCGTTTTGCTGAGCAGAAGGCTCGGTTGAAACGTTCCGGCATCAAAAATGTCCACTACTTGGTAGAGGAGGGTGGCCTCGGTGATGTGCAGCGTATTTTGGAGATGAAACAGTCCATCGAAACTGCTATATCAATGGTAGTCACCACTTCCAAATTCTTCGTGCAGCGGTTCCGCAGGACCGATGATACAATAGATTGGTTGGTGTCTATGACCAACCTTTTGAAGGAGAGGTACTCTGCAAGTCGGCTAATGGTTCTCAGACCGGCATCCATCAATACCCAAGACGAGTACTTGCAACTCTTGCAAAAGTTTCGAGGCGAGTTCGAAAAGGAAACCCCCATGTTGACATTCCAAGATGAATTCGCAGCCGAGGCTATTCTCGGCAGCCAGTGCCTGAAGCCCCCATCACAATACGAGTGCGTCCATCTTTTTCACATGTACCAGGCCACATTGGTCAAAAGCAGCATGATGACTGTCAAGGAGATATTTCTTCTCATGCTCATGCTGGTGCGGGGCATCTCCTTCGAGAAGGCTGTTATGATTCAGCATCGTTTTGGCACACCGCGCCGACTCATCGAGTATTACAAGGAACACGAAGGCACAACCAGCGAAAAGGAGTTGCTCATGATGAATCTCTTCAGTCATGCGATAGGCAGCAAGAAAATCAACAAGGCCGCTCTGGCCGCCATGTTCGAGGCTTGGAGCTAGCTGCAACTACAGGGTTGTAACCAGAAGAAAAAAGACGGTGGGCGTGAGCTTACAGGCAATCACATGGGGGTGCGCAAGAAGCTGAGGCTGGTCCCATCTTTTGCATATCGATAAGCGCCCACGCAATCCTTTTTTCAGTCATAACATATTTATAAGAGTCATGCCGGCATTTATTGATGCCGCATGGCATGAGATTCCGCGAGCTTGAAACGCTTTCGCAGCTATAGATTCAACGCGAGCCCGCAGGTAGTGCGGAGCACACAAATTGAAAAATCTCCTACATCGCCTGAGCGTCCGCACAGGAGAACTCTAAATCAAATAGCACATCCCAAGGTTGCCCGACACCATCGAATATGAGAGCGACCAGCATCAACCTAGGCAAAAGGACACTTAAATACGGCGGGAAGTCCGGTATCTTGCCTGAAGTCAGACCTATCTTCAGACACAACCCAATAAGGCCAGACACCGAGGAGGAGATAATGCACAAGTCCAAAATCGAACAGGGATATGCCGACGGAGTCTTGGAGCCCAAGAGAAAAGGCTTCAAGATTGCCAGAAAGCCAATCGAAAAACCCGTCATCACAGTGGAAGAGCGCTTGCAAAACTTGGAGAAGAGACGCCAATCCTCGAAGCCCCAATCCGAGATGACTGAGGAGGAATTATGGCAACACCAAAGAGAGGAGGTCAGATTCGAGCACTTGAAGGATGCATTCATCACCGAAGCCAAAAGATTGGAGAAGATCGAGGCATTACAAGCACAGAAGAAGGAAAAAGAGGCCGCCACCAAGAAAGTCGACCAGTACGAAGATAGTGAAGCCACCACCTTCACCTTGCCTACGATTGATTCGTACTTGAAGGGACCTATCATGAGACCAAGAACCGAGGAGGAAAAGGCGATCGTCGAGGAGAAGAGATTGTTGAACCGCAAGACCCAAGAGTTGCGTGAAAAGAACAGCAAGACCGTGAAGTTGTTGGAGTTGTACCATGCTGCCGGCGATTTCATCACCACTGAAGAAGAGTTGAAGGAAGCAATCCATGCCGCTTTCGAGGTGCACGTGGGCCATTTCGAGACCTCCAAGAGAGCCGTCCAGGACAAGCTTTTCGGCTACGAGAACTCCTTTGCCACCAGCACCAAGAACGAGAGTCTTATTAAGGATGCTGCTTTTGGAGAGATCAACGGCCAGCCGGGGTTGACGGCGGTCAAGGACACATTGAGTGGAGAGGCCGAGCAGATGAGACGCGAGGCTCAAGGGAAAGTCAACCAAAACATGTAAATATTAAACGCTTCCGCAGCGCCGTGGCGACGGCAGCACTCACGCATCAATGCACAGCCGGAGAAATCGTCACGTAGCCAACAGACCCACCTTGTAGAGACTGGCCACCAGCAGCTCAACTGGTGCACGGGTCTAAGGTGCACGGGTCCTCCCATCCTCTGCGCGCGTACCTACTACTCCAACTCTTCAACCAGAGCCACTCTCCCCTACTCATGTCGACTCAACGAGACCTGGCTACCACAGGCCCGATGAAATCATATGATTTCTATTTCCGAGAGGTGTTCAAGAAGCGCTTGCACTATGTGGACAACATCTCGGTCTTGTTGGCTTTGGTCGTCACACTGATCTTCTTTGCTCTGGGCCCTTCCTTTTACAGTGTCGGCTTCTTGCCTCTCGAGTTTGTCTTGGCCGTGGCGGCTTTGCGTTTGGTCAGACGTGTGCGCATGCACAGCACTAAAGTGACTTATTCCCCGGCAAAGACATTATACTCGCATTTTGTTGATTTGGTCACCCTGAGGCAGTTCTGGATATCAGCGCTTCTTACGTCGGCGGCCATGCTTAGTTTATGCGCTAGCTTCGTTGGACGCACCAATGTTCCGCTTCGCGCCTTATCCAAGGAGTATCGCAAGAAGCCATTGGTCAATGACCAGTTTATCTTTCATCTTTTCCATGCGGCCTTCATTGGGTTTATCTACAACCTCCAGTTTTTCGTGTTTCAGCGCAACAGATTGGCTTTTGTCTACGACAATCCAGTGATTCTGCCTTCGAAAAGGTTGTTTTCGAAATTCTTGATATTGTGCGCACACTCGATGATCTTAACTGGTTTCTCGCTCATGTTGCTGCCTGTTGTGTACTGGATGCTTCATGCCCAAATCTACAAACTTCTTTGGCCGCTTTTAGCCATGGCGAACCTTGACACGACTGCTAAGCCGCTGTACGCCTTCTTCAATCTTGGCTGTTTCTTGCAGTTATCAAAGTTCAGCTTGGTCGCGTTCTTTGCCCTTGAGTTCTACAACCACGCGTTCAACACCTATGCAACCATTGGCTGCTTGCACCACTCCAAGCCAATCTCGCTGGCCTCCGCAGACCCGATCACAACTCTTTTATCTGGTGTGCGGGACGTCCACCCAAAGGACTTCCTCTCCTCCCTCTCCAACTTATCTGCTTTTCAAGAATTGGCCTATATTGCGTCTTCCAAGACTTCCGACGCCCAAAACTACCGCAATTTGATTTTCAACGGGTCCAAGCTGTCTGCAGTGTCGAAACTTTTCTGGCCCTCAATCTTAGACGAATGCTCTTTGGTGATCAAGAATACTTCCTCTAGAATCAACTACAGGTCTCCCTCTGATTTACGCGCCTTACGTTCTGTCGATGTCAAATTAAACGAAAACGAGGGCCACTCGGACGCCGATATTTTCGGCAACTCCCTGTCTGTTCCTGCTCACGACTCTAATGGAAATGCTTCCAAAGGCCCAAACTCGACATTTGCCGGAACTCAATACAATCAATCGAGTTTGTTCTCAAACACGTTCGACACCACTGCAAACGACACTTCTCAAATGATATTGAGTGCAACATCGAGCCCTACAAAACAGTTCGACAATCCACAGCAGGCCAAACTTGCCCAGATGAAGTCATATCCAACTACGGCGTTTTCGGCCTCAAAATTAAAATATATTCTACGAAAAGCAGCTTATATGCTTGATACGCACGTTTTGTTGCCTTTGAATTCCTATTTGCTTCCCAAGTCCAGCAAGGGTGCCCTCGCCTCTCAGGACTTCTCGAGTCTCAAAGTCAAGGCTAATGAATATTACTCACAGTTTTTGGCTTCAAGAATAGGTTTCGTGTTCCGTATCACTTTAAAAAGGGACTCGGAGTCTCGCATTTTGAACCCTACAAACTACGGAAATGCCGTACTCACTCTTTCAGGACTTCTCTTACATTCCATCGAAGAAGATAGATCAAACACAATCACTAGCCATCATATAAGTGAAGTTCTCAATTTATTGGAGAGACCAATTAGATCTTGCGCTAACTACACCGATATCTTACCAGCATCGGTCTTCCTCACTCCAGCACAATCGTCAAAGGAAAGCGCATCCAGAAACCACTTGATTTCATTAATGCATGACTTGACCATGAATGAGTTTTTCCAGCTTTGTGTCAAGTTTAACTATAAACTCAATGATTTGCTGCTCTCGCCTAGAGCTTTCAAGCTTGCAAAGTGGGTCATAGATGCTTCTATTGCTCAGCAACAAAAACAATCACAAACTCAGATTGATACATACATATGAAATCCTAAATAAAGTTGAGAGTTGTTCGAGTCTAATTTATTATGTAAAAACCTATTCTTACCTTTACTTTCCAAGGCGAGACTCCTCGTCGTTCGGGTTTTCAGGGTATTTCGGAGTTGGAGATGAATCAAGAAGAACAGGCTTCAAAACCTGCTCATCAAATTTTGTAAACCATTTGGCATGTTCTTCGGCACTCAAGAATGCTCCGAGAACACCTTGAGGGGCGTTATTGAGCGACGTCTGGGAATAATTCATTGAATCACTCACCAAGTCCTCTATTTCGCTGGTGTTGTAGTCGTCATCAACGTTCACGAGATCCGTCTGCGAGCTGTTACGAGAATACAGGCTTCTGGCCAATTTTGAGTTGGAACCATTTTGGCTTTCATTGCGGAAAACCGCACTTTTGTTGGCCTGAGATGCGCCAACTCTAGGGGAGGTTGGGTTGAACAGAGGGTGGAAGCGTCTATTACCCATAAGATTGACATTGCTTGCAGAACCGTGTAGCCTTGGAGCCTCGATGTCAAATTCGTCATCAGAATCGTCTCCCTCTTGCACACAACCCACTTTTATACCCAAAATCTCGAGCATGGAAGCGGTCGTACCACCAAAGAAGATGACAGTCAAAACAACGACAACCAAAACAGTGGCAAGCAAAGTGGACTTTGCTTCGCCCTGAAGCCCAAGGGCCAAGGCGACACCAACAGCACCACGCAAGCCTGCCCAGAAAATCATCATTTGATAGGAGTGACTGATTTCTTCAGGAACACTATGGGAGGAAATGCCACCATTAGAAGAAGCGGCTGTGTTAAAGCGCTCGTATCTCTGGCGGAATAAAAAGTTGAGGAATCGCGAGAGAGGGAACACGGCACACCATCTGGCGACACAGATCAGGATGAAGGTGACGATAATGAGGAGAGGTTTGAAAACCAATTCCACCTCGGTGAACAAGGACAAACCCAAGTAGATGAAGATGAAGTTCTCGGACATCTGCGCAAGAAATTGGAAAATGTATTTTGTGGCGACCTGAGTTCTGCGAGACATGTTGTAGTAGGCATAGTGTTTGAGGGTGATACCACAGAACAACAAAGACACAATACCCGACATGTGAATACCGTTGGAGAAAAAGTAAGACTGGTAGGCAAAGAGCAAAACCAAGCACGTTTCGATCTGGGAGTAACGTCTGATGTGGGAATGCTTCAAAATCAAGGCAACCAAGATACCCACGGAGATCCCGATGATGGTGGAGATGGTGAAAGTCATCAAGAACAAGCCGACACCTTCAAAAAGAGAGGTGAACTTGACGTCCTTGCCGTGGAACTGCTGACAGGTCTCGAACATGACAATGGAGATGGCGTCGTTCAAGAGAGACTCGCCGAAGATGATGGTGTACAACTTGGGGTCCACTTTGTAGGCATTGAAGATGGAAAGAATGGTGACCGGGTCGGTTGCCAGAAGAGTGGCACCCACCGCCAAGGCATCGACAAACTCCAAGTGGACGTTGTCGATACCCAAGGCGGTCCACACATAGAGAATGGTGCCAAGCACCAAGGACGAAATGAAGGTCCCGGGGATGGCAAAGGTGAGGATGGAGCCGATGTTGCTGAAAAAATTGGCCTGATGTAGCTCGTAGCCCGAGTTTAGAATGATGGGCGGCAACAAGATGTTGAAGAAATAGCCGGACTTGAACTTGACGGCGTCCTGGATGTAGTGGCCAGGAGCCGCCCGGATGATCAAGCCCACAATCATGCCGTAGAAAATAGAAAGCACGGTTTCGTGGATAGCCTTGATCCGGCGCTGCTGCAAGTAGTAGGACGACCACAAGGCTGCACACAAGAGACAGAAGAGAATGAAGAGGGCCCACGAGGAGAACATCTCCTCGGTGACCGGGTCGGCCTCCTCCTCGGGGTCTGGGGTCGGGATCTCGGGAAGATCGTCGTCGTCGTCAGAGAGCGCTCTGCGGAGAAGATACCGGGCGCCTCGGGTGGTCACCTGCCGGGTGACTAGCGACACGAGAGACTCCATGTTGTTGGAGAAGGGAGACGACGAGAGGTGGTGGCATGTGTGTGGGTGCGACGCGGGGGATCGCCAGGCCCGTGCCTCCGGACCCACGCCGGCAGTGGCACCCACTTGGCGGCGCCCAGAGGCGGACGGCTGGGGCCGTGGGTTTCGGGCCGGGGGAGCTGGCCGTTGGCACCGGCAGCCTTCGGGGCGCTGGGCTCGGGCCTTGAGCCCACTTGCCTGGGCCTGGCTGCGGTCCAGTTGCGATGGCGCTTTGCGTAGTCTGCCGCCGAGGCCGCACGTGGCCGGGGGGCGTTCTGTTGCTGGCGCCTGCTGGGAGACACCAGCGGCTCGAGCGCCTGTGGTTTCAGAATGCTGCACCGCCTGATAGCACCCCAAGTTTCGGCAGTCTTCGAGTAAGGCCGGCGGTGGACGTGGGCGTCCTGTGTACAGCAGGGGTGTAGGTGCGGCCGTGGGACGCCGAGACGCCGAAAGTCCGACCTTGTGGCGGCAGGCCGTCTATCTTCGGCACAGGCTCTCCGCAGAGTGTTCTTGTATGTGGACGCAGCCGGGCGTTCTCTTTACAGAGCCGCAGCAAACAAAGCCCAGGGCCCGCCATCCGGACCCTCAACTGAAGCATGGCACTAGCCACTGACCAGCACGCTTGGTAGCGAGAATTATACGAGGGCGGTGTGCAAGACGAGGCGAGACACGGCCGCACGCCAGGACAACACGAAAGTCCGGGGAAGCAGAGACGCAGCGAGTCCCACCCAGGCGCCACCGCTCTCTGCCAGAACAGCCTGCTGGCAGAAACGGACCCAGCCGCCGGTGGCATGCCAGCGAGCCAGCGGAGGGCCGCGGCTGTATGCAGTGCGCCGTTGTCCGACAGCCAGCGGAGGTGCTCTCTGGAGCGTGGGCCCGGGGGCAGGTGCTGCAGCAAAGGCCCAACATGGCTCTGTGCACGCGGCCCAACGGCCTCCCCCACGGGCGCTGCCCGGCTGCCGCCTGTCGCCGGGCAGCACTTGCTCGGGCCCGTTGCTTTTTGGCGTCACGTGCCGCGCTCCGCCCAGCGTGGGTTCCCCATGCCCGTCTGTTTTGTTTCCTGTACTGGGCTGCTGCGAATTTTCTTCACCTTATTTCTTTTGATTTCTTTTATTTATTTTAGGAAGCCTGCCTGCCCACCTGCCACCCGTGCACTTTTCCGCTAGCGTTTCTGGTCTTCTCTGGCTCTTTGTTGTCAGTGTCCCGCCTGCTTGCTTTCCAGCCCTCGCCAATCGCCTTCGCCACGCTGTGTGTTCCCATCACAACCTATATGCCATTTTAGACCCGCCAACACCCTTTACCACCTGATCGTCGTCCGTGTGCCTCAGTTCCACCAGCCACGTCCTGCCACGTTCTGCCTACGCCCTTCCTCTCCGCCAGCTTCCCATTTTTGGTGTCCTTCGCTTTCTCTGGCCAGCAGCTTGCCAAAGCCTTTCTTGCTGCCCCGAATATACTTCACTTCATTGGTGTAACCTGCCCTTTCTGATACACCAGTATACTTCTCGATTCATTTCTGCCCACAATGCTCAGTGTCAATCCATCCATGGAGGATATCCCCAAATACCCCCAGCGCACGTCGCAAATCAACCCCAACTACTCATCCACGGACATCTCCCGCTTGAACCACCCAAAGGCGTCTCGCGTGCACTATCCGTCACAATTTCTCCCCATTACGCCCCCTACTTCGACGTCGCCCACCCCTTCGGGCGACAAGAATAGGATTTTTACCTTTGGTTCCCATGCCAGCTCCACCACAAGCTTAGACCAGTTGGCCCAGGCCTCCATCCCGGAGCAGAAGTGGCACCAGAAGCTCCTCCCAAAGGTCAACATGGAGGTCGTGGGCTTATGCGCCCTCTGGTATGGCTTTTCTATCGTGTCCTCCAACTCTACAAAGTCCATATTGTCCCAGTTTCTGTATCCGGTGACGCTCACCCAATTCCAGTTCATCTTCAATGCATTTTTCTGTTGTTCTCTCTTTGCATTTCTAGTCGCCTTCCCCCAGCACACAAGACGCTTTCCCGTTGGCTCGATCCCTGAGCTACATACCTTGAACCACTCTTTAACTCGCTTCCTCACACCCACCTCGTTCATCATTCTGACTACCTTGCCCATGGGTCTTTTCCAGTTTGCTGGTCACATTTCCAGCCATAAGGCAACCTCAATCATCCCCGTCTCTTTGGTCCACACCATCAAAGCGCTTTCTCCAATCACCACTGTTCTCATCTATAGACTATTCTACAAGGTTTCCTTCAAAACCATCACTTACGTCACTTTGGTGCCCCTTATGATTGGAATCATGATGACCTGTTACAAACCAAAGAAGGCGTCTAAGGTGGTGAGCCCCGACGACGCATACTTCTCAGGTCTCATGTATGCCTTTGTTTCTATGCTTATTTTTGTTGTACAAAACATATTTGCCAAGAAGAGACTCACCCACAACAGCATTGCTCCAACTAATGGCAAATCCCTCCCCACATTCAAGGGCGACCTGGAGAAGAAACTTGATAAGTTGACAATTTTATTGTTCTGCTCAATCATTGGCTTTGTGTTTACAATGCCATTTTATGTCATCTCAGAGTTTAGGAACTCCGTCTTTTCCTTGTCCGAGCTCTCTTTTTCGCTTGTGCTTTTGGTGGCCTTGAACGGCTTGTCCCATTTCATGCAGTCATTATTGGCCTTCTCGTTGTTGGGAACGATCTCCACCATTGACTACTCTATTGCTAACATTATGAAGAGAATCGTAGTCATCATCTGTGCATTCATCTGGGAAAGTTCTTTCAACTTCTCGCACACTCAAACGTGCGGCATTCTTCTCACAGCTTTTGGACTCTATTGTTACGATAAATGGGGTATCCAACGGAAAAAGTAAATTTATATTTAATTATCGTATCACATAATACATTATTTTGCAATTTTCAAAAGCAGTTAACAAATTTATTACTTGTGTGTCTCTATATATCTCCGCGAGGGTGAAATTAATGGCCACCATCTGCGTTCAACATCTTTTTCAAGATGTCACCAAAAGCAACCATGAAAACAGTTTGCCAGACACCCAATCCGACTCTTGGTGCCACACCTCTGTATAAGCCCTTAACACCATTGTTGGAGTAGATGTACTTTGCGGTTGAGAAAACGCCCAAGTTCTTTGGTCTGTTTGGATCGTTTGTCTTAGATTGCATCTCGACACGGATCACCTCGATAGGCTGGTTCCATGCTGACAAACCACCACCAATAGTAGATGCGGCAATCTTTTCAACAGCAGACAACTTGTCATCCTTGCCTTTACCAATCAATTGCTTGATAGCGTCCTCGGCCAATCTGGATAAACCGAAACGGGAACCCCAGTTAGTCATTTGTCTAATAGCCACGGCATTCACACCCTTGTTAATACCACGGAAACCTTCCTTTCTAAAGATGTCTTTGAAGACTTGCAAGGATGTTTGTTGTGCAACGCCAGGAGCGACTGCTTGTTTAGCACGTGTGATTTCCACGGTTTTCATACATGTGCAGAAACCCATGGTAAGATAAGCTTGGGCGACACCACCGGTAACACCACCACCCATTCCTGCAAGAAAACTGCTAGCACCTAAGGTACGGAAGCGGTATTCGGCCTCGGCAGAAACGAACAATAAAACGGCACCCTTGGTGGAAGCTTCGATCCATGCCCAAGGAATCAAACCCTGGTAAAAGCCGAATAAACCACCACGTGACCAGACCAATTTACTAGCTTGCAAAATGGAAATGTTTCTGTTGGCGGCCATTGTGGTCTTCACCACCTCAAGCGGCTGTCCCAATGTGGTGACCTCGGCCAAGTTCAAACCAGCTCCCAACAAGATGTTGGAGAAGTTGATTGGCTTTTTCTCAATCGTGGGGTTAGGCGATAACAGGACCATACTGATGCTTAGAAGTATGTATGTTTGATGCCTTGGTAGTTTGAATAAATTTGTCGTGGATTAGTATTAATCCAGAATGCAAATGTCAAGAGTAAGAATTAAAAGATCACTGATCTATTGCAAAGGAGACACGTACAAGAGGGCACCTTAGTTTAAGAACAGTGAATTTTTCTTCGCGGGGTTGTGGGCGCGCTTCACCGGTTCCGGGCTCGGGCCCGAACCTGTCACTGAAGCTTGGAGAAAGAACCACAAAAGCGTTGGTTTCAAAACTGTAAGCAAGTTGATTTCTGTTGAGATTGTTCCCTTCAGTATTTCCGGTTGGGGCAATGAACGCTGAATTGCACCCATTCTAGTGTGTAAACGGCCTGGGCAGGCTGCGCAAAGGAAACATTTCGCTTAGTCTGACGAGGTCCAATCAGCGCACCCGGGATTCCCCGTTTTCATTTCTCCAATTTCGCAGCCTGTACTTCTGCCTCGAACCAGACGCGGCTGCGATTTTCACGTAAGGGAATGGCTGCACGTGCACCAGACCTCCCATCCCTTCAGGACTATGCCATGTTGCCATAAGACATCCTGCAAATCTCTCAACTTATACTCTGAGGACACGTAATTTGATGGCAACGAAAATTCCATTAAACCGAGCCACTCTTGGTCTGGACACCCCTTTTACGTCTTCGTCCCGGACGAGCGTTCAATCAAAATGCCATCCGTTGAACCGTGGTGACGTTGGAAATCCTCAGCCGATGCCACCATGCGCCATTCAGAAATGGTGAGGATGGAGTCCAAGCGCCAGGGTTTGAAAACTAAATTGCCCTCATGGACAGAATCTTCTAATGAACAATCAAAGGAAACAGAAAATCAATCAGCCAATGGGGAATGGGGCATACATGCAAGAGGACAGGATGCGAGTGCTCGTTTCTTTACGACCACATGTACTCAATTGCCGCAGATTATCGCGTGCTTTTCGTGAACACCGCGGTCCCTTTTCTTTTCTGGTCTGTATTATACAGACGGATCATCTTGATTAGCCCAATTATGGGTACATGCAGGCTTTGGGTTTCTTTTTTTTTTTTTTTCTGCGCCCGCGATATAAAACATTCTGTTCGCGCTGCCCGCTCATTGAGGGCTGAAGCATTTTCCCCTATACTGCAACTTCCTGCTAGACAATGGCCCAAGTAGCATCTTTGTCTTCGACTGCCACCGGGGCAGCCACCTCTGCCACCCTGGCATCGATCAAGAAGACCGGCAACGTGTCCTCTTTCGACTCTAGCGCCGTCGCCATCGACACCTACGGTAATGAGTTCGAGGCTCCGGACTACACCATCAAGGACATTTTGTCTGTCATTCCAGATCACTGTTACGAAAGAAGAACTATGGAGTCTATGTACTACGTGTTCAGAGATATCTTTTGGATGGTCGTTTTCGGTTATGCTGCCAACAACTACATTCATTTGTTGCCTCATGTCGCTTTGCGTTTCGTGGCCTGGTCCGCATACTGTTTGGTTCAAGGTCTCCTCGGAACTGGTCTTTGGGTTTTGGCTCACGAGTGTGGTCACCAAGCTTTCTCTGACTCCAGACTTGTCAACGACACTGTTGGTTGGGTTTTGCACTCCTTCTGGATGGTCCCATATTTCTCCTGGAAGTTCTCTCACGGTAAGCACCACAAGGCTACCGGTCACATGACTAGAGACATGGTCTTTGTTCCAAAGACTAGAGAGCAATTTGTCAAGTCCAGAAAAGCTCACCAATTGGAGGAGATCCTCAGTGACTCTCCTATCTACTCTTTGTACTCCATTGTTTTGCAACAAGGTTTCGGTTGGATCATGTACCTCTTCACCAACGTGACCGGTCAACCAGTTGCTAGCTCAGGCTGGGGTATGAGTCACTTCAACCCAAAGTCCGCCATTTTCGAGAACAACCAATACTGGTACATTGTTTTGTCTGACATTGGTCTTTTGACTCAATTCTTTGTGTTGTACACATGGTACAAGAACTACGGCGCTTTCAATGTCTTTGTCAACTGGTTTATTCCATACATTGGCGTCAACCACTGGTTGGTCTTCATTACCTTCTTGCAACACTCTGACCCAGAAATGCCACACTACGAAGCCAGCCAATGGAACTTTGCCAGAGGTGCTGCTGCCACCATCGACAGAGAGTTTGGATTTATTGGAAGCTTTGTTTTCCACGACATTATTGAGACCCACGTCTTGCACCACTACTGTTCCAGAATTCCATTCTACAACGCACGTGAGGCCAGTGAGGCTATCAAGAAGGTCATGGGTAAGCACTACCGCCACAGTGACGAGAACATGTTCCAATCATTGTGGAAGTCTGCCAGATGGTGCCAGTTTGTCGAGGGTGACAATGGTGTCTTGATGTACAGAAACATCAACGGAAATGGAGTTGCCCCAAGCAAATAGGAGGGCGCGACTCACGGGAAAGAGAGCTACACATGGGCATAAGTAAGTGTTTATAGAAAGCCTAATACAACTCTCAGATTCATATGAATGGAATTCGCACGGGCGTCTTGGCCTTGTAGTGGGCATACTCGGGGTTGAAGAAGGACATTAGGAAGGCTTCCTCGTAGGCGATTCTGCGCGAGAAAAAGCCGTGGAGGCGGTACGAGCCATATGCAAGAACGAGCCAGTTTTGCAAGAACACCTGGGCACCAACAAACCACCAGAAGTACCCGAAATAGCTCGGGTGCCGCAAGTAATGGTAGATCCCTGATGTGACCAACACGTGGCTGTCGGAGTGCTTCTTCTGGACGTAATGATTGAACGAGACCCCAGCCGTACGCATGGCCACAGAACGGACCGCCTGGCCCCCCGCCATGACCGCTAGGCCAAGCCAAAAAAACCCGGAATTGAGCGGCAAAAGCCAGCTCTGGGCACCAAGCTCACACAAAGACGCCACGTATACCATGTGGAGATCCGTATCGTTCAAAATGAACGAGTCGTCATCGGTCTCGGTGGGGTTGTAGAGCGCGGTGACTAGAAACTCTAGCAGGTGGAAAGAGGCCATAAAGCACACGTAGAGCGCCGCACGGCATGCGGCGGAGTCCGGCGCCCACGTCCAAATGGTGGCAGCAGCCAGTAGCGTCCACACGGCGCCCAAGAAAAACGCCTTGAGGGCCACGATGTGAAGGTGGACTGGCATTGGCGTGAGATGCGCTGCCTGCCGGGGGAAGCGAATATGGGCGCCGCTGGCACCCGTGCACCATCGATTGTGCTCTGTACTCGGAGGGCTGAAAGAGAGGAGCTATACGAGGCGGGGTGGAAGCAATAATGCAGAGCGACGAAGGCGAGCCTTGTGGCAGCGAACAGAAAGAACATGAGTAATTATGGTAGAAGCGGCACGCCATTGCCTCGGGAAAAGACACTTCTTGTGGGGTGTGCCTTCCGGGGCTGGGGCTTGAAAGGTAGACAAGCACCGGCTCGGGTTACAGTGAGGTTGCCTTTATCATTTGCAATACACATATTATGCCCGTGAGCTGCCTGGTTATTTTAGTTGCGCAGGTAGGATGGGTCGATTGTTTGAATGGGTGCACCTTGGGTTCTCACTGAGTATTTTGTAGGAGAGACGCATTTTGGGCCAAAGCTGGGAAACAGTGAGTGAACCCAGGCGTAAGCACAGCTGAGGACACCGAATTCACTGAATACAAACGAACGCATCAAGAAAAATCCAGAAGTCTACCCGAATAAAATAGCCGCATTTGCTACCAAGGCCCAACAATTAGGATTGGAAGAAGAGAGACTGGGAGCCGAATCCAAGAATGTAAGCTGCTGCAAACACCAGGTGCCAGTCCAACTTGGCAAAAGTGAAGATTCCTATGAAGCAGCCCGAATACCATGATCCAATACAAAATGCCCCCGGCGCAAGAAAACCCTCTCCGGCCGCTACACGGAGCGCCTTGCAAACCGGATGTGAAAACGGCATACCCCAGGTCACGTGCGGACCACGGCGGGCCTCAAGCGCCAACCGCTGCACCCAACTGCCACCACATGCACCCCACAGCTGTCCAGTGGTGCGTTCTAGCGGTAACGCTGGCCGTGGCGGCTGCCCAAATATATACGCCCATTGCCAAGTATGCCCTAGGCTGGGCCATATTCCATGGCTGCGAGTACTCGGCAACCCGGTGGTATCTGCGCCGCACCCTCACACCCTACTCGTTTCTCATCTACGGGGCCCGGGGCTCGATGCATTTGGCTGCGGTCCACGTGGCGAGTGTTCTCGAGCATCAGCTGTGGAAGTTCTGGGGGTTTGCTGTGGTTTCTCCCGGCGTAGCCTGCGCCGGGCTCTTTTTGGCCTTGTGCGGCACGGCCCTTCGAGCCAGTGCCATCAAGAGCTGTGGTGACTCCTTTTCTCACTACATCGAGACACAGCGTACCAGCCACAGCCGACTCGTCACTTCCGGAATTTACGCGTGGTGTAGGCACCCCAGCTACTTTGGGTTTTTGGTCTATGTGGTGGGCATGCAGCTAATTCTTGGGAACGTGGTGGTGCTAGCGGCGAGTTTGCTCATCCTCTTTCGCTTTTTCTTGAAGCGGATCCGGTTTGAGGAGTGGTTTCTTGTGAACCGTATCTACGGCCAAGACTATCTTGTATACCAGCAGCAAGTCTCGTGCATCATACCGTACTTGTACTAGCGGGACGTGTGACGAGCTGGATGATCTCGTTCAGGAAGGTCCACCTGATTCTTAACTACTGACTGGTGTGAAAATGATATATAGAAAAAGAATGCCTCACAAAAGCATCTATTACAAAGTATAGCCACCCAGCAGGCAACTCACAATTACAAAGTGTAGCCACCCAGCGGGCAACTCATGACTACGCAGTGAAGTAGGGAATCTAAAGACTGGGCTTCACAAGCACGTGCAACTCCACCGAATCGACAAGACAGAGATTCTTATAGTTTTGTATTCATGCTAGCAGACGTTCTCATGTCTAAATACATATTCAAACTAGCTTCGAGTAACAAGCATACCTTCCACAGCCTTAGCCCCATTGTAGTTGCAATGGGGGCAAGAATTGGAAGCCGATCAGCAAGCCAGCGTTCCACGCCGGCTCGCGAGGCACTTGGGGGGAAGCTCAAGGGGCCGTTTGCATGAGGGGCACATTCTCTACTGGCCAAGCGAACCACGGAAAAGCGCCCACTCTCTGCCTAAGGGCACCAGCTCGCGGCCTTCAGACTTACAAGCTTCTGTTCATGAACCTCTTTCTGGTGAAAGCCAACCAGAACTTGCTTGGCACTGCTTGGTCTTCTGCGTACACCTTCTTCAACAAGCGGTCAGCCAACTCCTGGCGGAATTGCTGCAAATATCCTCTCAACAACTCGGCCTCATTTTTGTTTGCCGGGGGCTGGTACAAAGCGTTCATAGGGAAACCCACATCGCCAGGCAAGGAGAAGGAGTCAAGCGCCAAGTTATTTAGAGCACGCACTGCGTCCTTGTATGTAACCTTGGCGCTCAATTTGGACAAGCAGTCACTGACAAACAAGATGCCGTAGATAAGCAAGCGGTCGGCAGGACCCTTGATGTCGAAGTTCTTGAAAAACGAGTTGGCCCGGAAAAGGTCAAGCACCTCCTCGATAATGTCGTACTCCTGATTGGGAGGGTACGAGGGTCCTCTGTATGATGTGTGGATGGGCAACAAGACAATGTTGCCGACGACCCGTTCGGCCGACGAGTCTCCAAGGAACGTAGAGTGGTAGGCAGGCATGCTTAGAGTCGAATGGGCGGGACACAATGCTTGTCTGCTTGGTTTGTTGGTTTTCCTCTTGCTGACTGCCAGTGCGATTGCCGGTGCGGAAGGGGCCTGGTCCCACCTGCAGGCCCTCCGCCCTGCTGGGGTTCCTGTGCCAGTGCTGCCACCACTATTGCCCGCACAATGGTCCTGCCGGGGCCCGGATCCAGCACGGCACGCTTGCGGATAGCAGGCTATGGCGCCCCGCCAAAAAGCATGCTGTCTGGGCCGGCCGCACGGCGTCTCCTCGTTCCGACTACTCTGACTGCCGGCACTCTCGCTCGCTCGCGCGCTCGCCTTTTCTTTGCTTACCCACACCCCGACACCTCGACACCTCACACCAGCACACCCTCACTCACCGTTTCACCTTCTTTTCTCCCCTCTACTCCACCCCGTCACCACATTCCACCTGCCATCTGCAAGCTGCACTCTTGTGTCCCCAACAAGCAAGTTTCTAGTTAGCACCCCGGCCTGAATCCGCTTACCCCGTGCGGCCATATTCTGAAAAAGGTGCTTTCTCCGTGGTAACCCCATCCGTCTACTTCACTAGGTCACCGACGTTTTCGTCGCTGGTATTTTGTTGTTCCGTCCCTGGGATTGTTCTTGTCTTCCTTCCGTGTTTGGACCTTGCATGCCGATTGGCGGAGCTCTTGTGTCTTGATTCGTTTGCATCCGCTCCCCAGCCCCGTCTATCCTCGGCTTCTCCTCTCTTTTTGCCGACATGTCCTACTCCCCTAATCACCAGGAGGCCTTCAATCTCCCGGAGCATCTAATACCACTGGTGTTGATGAACTCCTCCATGGGGTCTGTTGGCAATCCCAAAAGTGCCCCGGCCCCCTATGCCAGCCAGCATCCCCGCTCTACTGGGCCGCCTTCCGCGGGCCACGATCCTCGCATGTCGCCGTACTCAATGAACCTGGGTGCCGCCCATGGTTCCCGTGAGACCATGCACAAACCATCTCCTTATGCTTACGACTCGGGCGCCAATAGGTCGCTGCTGTCATTAACCCACACCCCTCCCCCAGGTCATGTGCCGGCGGGTTACGGCTCGCAGGATTTCGGCCATTTCCAGCAACATCATCATGCTGCTCCCCACCATCACCCGGGCCATCCACAACAAGCCGGGCACCATCAGCATGCCGGGCATCCCCAACAAGCCGGGCACCATCAACATGCTTCACATCCGCACCCTTACAAGAAAAATGCCCATATCCAACCACAAGGCCCTTATGAGAGCTATACTGTGAATGGCGGTCCAGCAGACCAGCAGTCCTTTCAAAAACATCCGTCGAATTCTCAGCATAATCCTTATGAGGCACCTCCCCAAAACTATCCGTACCCGGGCCAAACCATGCTGCCTCAAAAACAGCGCCAACCCCGCCCTCCACCTCCCCAACAACAGTATCCAGTCAACCAAAGCCATCCCATGGATCAGCCCCCTAATCGTCAAAATTTACCACCACTCCAAACAAGGCTTCAGCCACTGTACCATCAGACTGGCCAGCTCCAGTCAATACCTCAAAACGGTCAACCTGTTGAAGGCCAGATCTCTAATTCTCACCGTAAACCCCCTATTCAACCCATTGTTGAAAATAGAAGGGTGGTGACCTCGCCGTCGATGCCGACTTATAACGCAGAAGCGATACAAAGCCAACAGCTTCGTAAAGAACGTGATAATAAAGAAGCCAGAACCAAGTCCATGACTTCTTCTAATCAACCGGTGTTATACAATAACACTCAAAATCAACGTTCCGTGTCCGGAAGCTCCGGTCATAGCTTCTCCTTCTCTTCCAAGTCTAGATCTTTGAGCTCCTTGGGTAAACTTTCTTCATTGTCAACTAAAAAATTCTCAAGCTCCGCATCGTTGCAAAAAGATCGTTCTGTTTCGCAGACAACTTTAGTCAATTCGAAGACGTCGTCACAGAGGAAACCATCAGTTTACCCAGCTATCCTTTCACGCGTTGCCAAGGCTTTCAAAGAGGGAATGGTTCTCACTATTAATATGAAGGATGGCTTGGAATACCATGATTCTTTCACTGGTAAAGTTGCCATCGATCTCATTTGCAGCATTATCAGAACCAACGACAGAAATTTAGCTTTACTTCTAGGTCGTGCATTGGATGCACAAAAGTTCTTTCACGATGCCACTTACAACCATAGGTTGAGAGATTCGTCAAATGAAATCTATAACTTCAGCCGTGTGTACAGCGATGTTGAATTTTTTGATGATAATGGAGGTCTTAGTGGTACTGGAAGTAACAATAATTCTAACAGAGGATCATTGCTAGATGGCCAGACACCATCAAACCCCCCTTATCCAACGTCGCACTACCCTCCAGTACCCGAAAGCCCAATCGAAAGCATTTCTGGAAGCTTTACAAATCTTACCAAGGTTGGGCAAGAAAAGGACTTCGTCGACCAGTCTAGAGTGAATGGTGTCTTTACCATTTTGACGGATTGTTACTCACCTACTTGTAACCGGAATCGCTTATGCTACTCTATTGCCTGTCCTCGTCGGCTAGAACAACAAGCCAGGCTTAATATGAAACCAAGAGGTGGATTAAAAAGGGCAGTCTCTAGATTGTCACTACATGACACAGAAGCTTCCAAAACTTTGTGGCATGAAACTGTCGATAGTGATGTGCTCGAAAAGTTAGACAAGCATGAGAAAATGAGACAGGAATTGATTTACGAACTTATTTATACCGAGAGAGATTATGTGAAAGACTTGGAGTTCATGACTGACTTTTACATCATGCCCTTAAGAAATCCCAGCAACAATATCATTCCCGAAAGAGAGCGTGATGCCTTTATTAGAACCGTGTTTGGCGGTGTCAGCGAGCTATTGAGATTGGCCAAGAGCCTCAGCGAAGCGCTTACCACGCGTCAGCAAACGCAAAAACCTGTTGTTCAATGCATCGGTGATATTTTGTTGCTGTACGTCGGAAGCTTTGAGCCATTTATAAAGTATTCTGGAAACAAAGTTTTTGCAAGTTTCGAACATGAAAGGCAACAACAAGTCAACATGAAGTATGCAAGATTCTTGGAAGCCATCGAAAAGAAACCTGAATCTAGGAAGCAGGACTTCTCTTCCTTTTTAATCAAGGGTGTTCAAAGACCAGCAAGATACCAATTGTTAGTCAGTGGAATCTTGAAGAATACGAAGGAAGATTCACCTGATTATAAGTATCTTTTGGATACCAAAGAAGAGTTGGAGAAAGTTTTGGCTAGAATTAATGTGCAGACAGGTGAGGCAACTGATCGTCACAAAGTGATGGTCTTGCATAGACTTTTGGGAAGACAGACTCTCGAAGAGCGTTTCAATTTCAAATTGAATTACAACAACCGTATCATTTATCAAGTTACCTTGAGCCGGAAGAGAGATAATGAAAAGATTGATCTTTATCTTTTTGAACATGCATTATTATTGGTGAAACACAAGATCCAGAACAAAAGAGAGGTTCACAAAGTTTTCGAACGTCCGATTTATTTGCCATTGCTTTTCATGAACAGCGGAATTGAAATCCCGTCATTCAAAACTCTTCTTCCCTACAGGGAGAATGGCTCGATTGTGTCAGATGTGGGATTGAAAAACAAACAAGAAGTCTCACAATACAACCCAGTTTCTTCTTCACAGCCAAAATTGCAGCTTAACTTTCTTGGGCTTGGTAGTCATGCAACACACATTTCATTGTTTGCCGACGACTTGACGAACCAAAATCAAGTGTTGCTGCAAGTTCAAGCTCAACAAAAGCGACTCATCGAAAAGAATGATATTTTTGCTTTGTGCAAGTATGAGACAAGAAGATTCACAGGAAATAATCGTATCAACTGTGCAGTCCCATGCTATGGTGGAAAGAAGCTTTTGTACGGTACTGATTCCGGTGTCTGGGTTTCCACTGTTCGTTCAATTAGTATGACGTCGTCGGAAAAGATTTGCTCAGACCCTACTTTAGTCATTAGCAAGCCATACGTCACACAATTGGAGGTGTTAGTTGAATACTCGAAGGTTTTGGTTTTATCTGACAAAACGTTTTATGAGTTTGATTTATCATGCACAGATTCGTTGGACCATGTCAAAAACACAAGAAGCGGGAAAGTCATCCTTAATCATATTTCTCACTTTAAGACTGGTGTTTGCGATGGAAAACTTTTGATGTGTGCTGTTAAGAGCGGAAATGCTAAGGCTATCAACATTGTGGAACCTGTCAACCCATTTGATAGTAAAAACAAGAACAAGAACCGGAAACCGGAGGTTAGAGAGATTACATTTACATCCGATCCAGTGTCGATTTCGTTCTTGAAGACCAAACTTTGCATTGGATGCACGAAAGGGTTTGAGATTTTATCGTTGGAAGCTGGCAAGAAAGAATCCATCTTGGACGAGGCCGATCCGTCATTGGACTTCGCGACGCAGAGAGAAAGTGTCAAGCCTTTGGCCATCCACAGACTCGACAAGAAATTCTTGCTCAGTTACAGTGAATTCTCGTTCTTTATCAATGGAAATGGTTGGCGTACCAAGCACGACTGGGGCATTTTCTGGGAGGGTCAACCACAAAACATAGCTTTGTTTTATCCATACCTTTTGGCCTTTGACCCAGGGTTCATCGAGATCCGGGACCTCGAGACAACAACATTGATCCGGGCTCTCGTGGGAGAAAACATTCGGTTCTTGCACTCGAACGAGCATGAGGCTATGTACGCGTGCGAGGAAAATGGGTACGATATCATCGTGTCGATTGACTTCTTGAATCTCAAGCCCAAGGTACAAAGATTGTCATGAGATCGGCGAGAAGTTAAGAGAATGAGTGATGCAGAGTTAAAATCGTGTCTCAGCCGCGTGAGTCGAGACAAATACTAGAAGGCCTCAAGAGGGCCCCAGGAGAAGCCGAGGGCCCCAGGAGAAGCCACATTATTGCACTAGGCGTCTTCTTCGGGCCAGCCCATTGAGCGACGATTACTTTTAAGACGTGCCATAATACGGAAGCATTTCTACATGGAATACAACACATGTATATTAAAGAACATATTCCTAGCATTGGGTAGTAGACAAGCTGAGTCGCGCGACTCAGGCGACATCGCGCGCGGGCGGTTCGCCAGACCGAGGAAGAAGCGCCCATGGACCGCTTTCTTTCGCTGCCGGCCCGGCCAGAATGTAGCAGCCATGTCCAATAGATGGTGGCCCCAGACCCAGTTTGACCAGCGAGGACCAGCGGGCCAGGCCTTGTTTGCCGCGGACCAAGCCGGGTGCAGCCACCGCCTCTTGTCATTTGCGGTGGTGCACGCGCTTCGGTGATTTTTCACAGTACTCGCAACGACGACCCTCTCCGCCCGTTGTTTTGGGCGCGTTTTCCCTCACTCACCATACTCCCTTTTTTACACCACCCATGTCTGACTTGCAGCACATTTTCTCTGCCCAGGAGCCGCTTCTCCAGTATGGCGTGCCTTCGGTGGACCGCCCCTTTGGAGTCCACCTCTGGCCGCTTTTCTCCGCCGCCTTCGAAAAAGTGGTTGGATACCCAGCTGAGGACTTCAAGTTTGTCTACAACGAGACCTTCTTGGCCAACGGCTGGCAAGCCATCGGAATCATCGCTGTCTACTACACGGTGATCTTCGGCGGCCGTTTCCTTGGCAGCAAGCTCAACGTGCCTGCCTTGAAGTTGAACTTCTTGTTCCAGGCCCACAACTTGGGTTTGACTGTTGCCTCCTTGGCGCTTTTGCTCTTGACCATCGAGCAGTTGGTTCCTATTTTGGTCAACCACGGTATCTTCCACGCCATCTGCAGCGAGGAGGCTTTTGCCCCCAAGTTGGTCACCTTGTACTACTTGAACTACTTGACCAAGTACTGGGAGTTGATTGACACTGTGTTTTTGGTCTTGAAGAAGAAGAAGTTGTTGTTCTTGCATGTTTACCACCACGGCGCCACCGCCTTGTTGTGCTACACCCAGTTGATGGGCTCCACCTCTGTTGAGTGGGTGCCAATCACCTTGAACCTCGCTGTTCACGTGGTCATGTACTGGTACTACTTTTTGAGTGCCAGAGGTATCCGTGTGTGGTGGAAGGAGTGGGTCACTCGTTTCCAAATCATCCAATTTGTTTTGGACTTGGGCTTTGTTTACTTCGCCACCTACACCCACTATGCTTTCCGTTACTTCAAGTCCTTGCCTCACATCGGTGACTGCTACGGTTCCGAGTTGGCTGCTTTCTACGGTTACTTGATCTTGACCAGTTACTTGGTCTTGTTTATCTCTTTCTACATTAGAGTTTACAAAAGCTCCGGCAAGAAGTCCAAGAAGACTTCTGAGTCTGCTTCTGTTCCATCCGCCAAGTCCTCCGCTGCCGAGGTTTCTGCCACCAAGGCTCGTTCCAGAAAGGCCTAATTATGAAGCGGAACTGCTCTACCCGGCCGCACCACTGCTGGTGAAGCCACCCGAGTAAGAAACTTGCCTTGGTATTTTGGACCACTTAGGCTGCTCAAACTTTCGTAAATAGATCAACCATTGGGTTCAATACATGCCGCACACATTTGATTTAGCCCCTACCCTGGTTCCGAAAAAACTTTTGGAAGACCACTCTAGACTGCATACAAGACCATCGTGGGGTTTTCATTTCCACGCCATTCATAAGAAGGCATCCATACCGTGTTGTAGACGAAGTGAGCGTTTAGAAAACATTCAGACTCCACCCTTGGTCAACAAAACTGCCTATTTGCTCGAGTTCATCTGTGGGCGCGCTCGTGCGTTGCAAAAGAAAAATACATGGTGGAATCGGACCCCACGTTCCCCCGGAACGCCTAGCCGATTGGGCCGCACCTTACGTAAAATGACAAACGGGCGCTGCGGATATGGTGGCGGGCCCCGCGTCGGGATAGCCCTGGCTAGGAGCGGCAGATAGAAATCTGGCAGCTTCACGAAGTTAGAGTTGGCAGCTATTAATAAAATTCGCAACAGCAAGTGAGCTAAGAAGCAGAATGTTGGGTATTTGCAATTACGGGTTAGCAGCATGGAACGGAACCGGCAGAAGGCCGTGCGGCGCGGAAGGTACGGCTCAACACGGTATACACGGCACGGAGCTGTGCGGCGCGGCTTTTTTTCTTGTGGTGGCATTGCAGCGAGAGTGCGTCTTGGCTGCTTGAGCGACCTGAGCAAAGGTTTCGAACCGCAGCCGACCCGAATTGCATCTCCGTGGGCGCCGGAGATAGCATCCGATTTAGCGAGACCCATCCAAAGTCCTCACACCCACAATGCAAGATCATCTCAAGCATGACGATTTGATCCAGCTGGGCGGCAGTAGCGTCGGTATGCGGCGAGAGGATCTTGTTGTGTTTTTTTCGGAATAAGATGAATGCGGCGGGAATCTTCCCCACTCGAGAATTCTTAGGTCTGGGGTCAGGGTCAAAGTTTGTGGGATCAGACACAGCCCGCTTCCCGGATTGAGCGCAGGCAGCGGTTCCACGGCTCCAGAGAGAAACCCATCCGTGGCTGTTGAGGAGATCACAGGCACCAGCAACCCCAAAATGAGTGCTGGCATGTTGCACGAGAGCAACGGGTCTTTTGCCACTGGCCCACCAGCCCAGGGTTGGGCGAGCATCCCGGGGCTTTAGCAGCCTTTTTAGGCAGAAGGGCCGTAGTGGCCGTGCAACCGCGCATATTTGTTAGCGGCCCCAGGAGTCGTGTCAACGGCCCAGATTTAGCGTACCCCTATTCCACACGAAGCAAATGGGGCCTGGGACGGTTAAGAACCCATATGTGCATTCTTCCAAAACAAACAATGAGGGTCGAAAAGGTCCGCCGCGCAGCACAAATTCCACGGAGATCATGCGTGGCTTGGAGCGGAAGGAATCACGGGTGGAGTGTGGCACGGATCAGGCGTGGCAGCCGCCCGAACAAATCTGGGCCCTTGCTGCGCAGTTGGCATCCACGCTCCGTGCTACGTCCCTTAGGCGCTCGGGCCTGCAAATAAGTCAAGGCGCAGAATCCGGTCGCTGCTCACTAAGTCAGCCAACCCGTACTGCAACAAGGCAACATCCACCCAGGGCCCAGAGTGGGCCTCCACGAGAAAGGTGGCTCTAAAGTCCCAGACTTTGTAAGCGAAACGCCGCTGTCAAACCCCAAAAGGGAATTTCCCCGAGATCGGCCGGCTGGCGCCGGCCTTTTGCTGCTTTCGGTGTTCAGCCGGATGCGGCTATGCGAGTGCCCTGTTGACTAAGTGCCATCGGCCACCAATTTATCTCACGCATCGCCGGCGAAAACTTATTTGCCGACATTTTGGGCTCGGTCTTGCGACGCCGCCATCCAGGCTCCTGCCGCTTATCTGGCCATGGCTTCCACGGCGCTCGGTTCTGTCGCCGGGCCCGGAGTGCTCACCAGCCTGATCCTTTTCCAAAAACCCCAAATACCATAAGCCTCTTAATTTGGCTCCGTCGGTGGCGTTTCCATCCGATACAGACTCCTATCCACGCGCAAAGGTGTGCGCGCATTGCGGCCGTCATGCATGGGCGCAGCAAGGCTGCACTCTTGGCAGCTTTTTCAGCCGTCCGCGAGGTATTATTCTCTGCCACGCGGATGAGTCGGGTACATGCTGGACCGATCCACTCTTATATATCGTCTGTGCCCCACCACACACCCTGGCTTTCGTGCACCACTACCCATCACTTTTTCTTAATACTTTTCTTCCCACCTGTTCTTCTTGGACTTTGTTTCCATCCTTATTTATCAGCCGCTCACCTACCTCGGCCTTCAACGTTCCCTGCCGGCCTTCTCCTGTTGCCGTTAATAGCCTCCACTCGCCAAGTCTCGGACTCTTGAATCTCCCGGGCCTTTGCCACAGTAATCAGTCAGCTTCGATTGTCTATCAACATTTTCCGATAGAACACAAAGCACAGCGACCCACGGCCTCCCCAGCTGCCTTCCATTCCCGCATAAACTTGCTGCCCTCATTCCGCTGTGTGCTGCCGCATCAACAACCAGTCCAAGCCACGCCTCCGCACTTATTACCTAATCTAGCTAAATCCGGCAATACGGTCTTTTTCCACTGCCTTACAAGCCACTCATCTGTTGCCGCCACCGGTCACTGACATAAACTGCAAATCACACAAACACACATAATTGCCGATCATGGGTTTCAAAGTTGACTACCGCCTTCCCCCCCTCAATCTGCTTGCCTTGGATTTCTCGCTACCGCTGCTTACGGCGGGCGGCCAGACACATGGGCCACACAACCCGGCGCCTTACTACCAATCCACCCGCACGTTGCCTAGTGCTCTCCACCCAAGCGTGGCTCAATCGAAGCCTGACTTGTTGTCGAACCCCAGACTTGTGTCCATGGTCTCGGATTATACCTCTCCTGCACGCGAACCAGTGTTTCCGCCAACTCCAATCCAAACTAGAGAGTCCTCGATCCCACCCATTACATCTACATATTCAAGCGCCGCTAATCAAGCAATACTGCGTTCGTCTAAATCATCGCCATGCTCAGACGTGTCCAGAGAACCTCCGCATCTAGTGTCGCCCGCCACATCACTCCCAGCAAACTCATTACCTGCTATCCAAGGTACATACATGTCGGGCCCACCAGAGCTTCTGCATGAACACATCATTCATAACAGACAGGATGAAGCCGTTCTGGGCTCCAGAAAGAGGTCATTCAGTGAAGAGCCATCGAGCGCGTCGGACCAAGAAGCAAAAACCAGCGTGAAGCAGGATAATTCACGTGCGGACTTGGCGTCCGAAACATCACCGGAGCCCAACGCAAGTCTGGAGACCCCCAAGAAAAGAAAAAAGAGACAGTGTCCTCAGTGCTTACAGCATTTCTCCAACTTGGCCACCCACAGGTCAACGCACTTGAACCCCACAGCACGGCCGCACGTTTGCAAGGTTTGCCACCGTGGTTTCTCGCGCCCCAACGACTTGTTCCGCCATTTCAAGTGCCATTGGAAGGAGACCGGAACCGACCACGGGCAGTTCAAGTGCCCTTTCAAGACCGGAAATGCCAAGGACAATTGCAGCCACACGCTGGGAATCTTCTCGCGTTGCGATACCTACAAAAACCACTTGAAGGCCATCCACTTCCAATATCCGGAAGGCACCAAGAAAAGTAACCGCAGCAAGATCCCCGGCCGCTGCAGACTCTGCTCCACCGAGTTCAAGACAGTAGATGACTGGATCACACTGCATATAGAGACACACGAGTGCTCGGCAATCGAGGAAGACTCTAGCGAGAGCGCCGTGCCGCAAGTCTCCAAATAAACGGATTTGAATATACTAGACGAAGTAGAAGCATGTAGCTGCCGGTGGCGGGTCCCCTGCCTCCACCACCAGTTTTGCGCATACGTGGGGGTCCCGAGTGTTTCTCCCGGCCCGATCTGACATGCAGGCTGCGGACTTGCCCCAGAAAGTTGTGCTTGCCAACCCACTTTGCGCGTGCCTCCGTCGGCTCTAGCTCCGCTGCATGTGCCGGCCCTCTGCACACTCCTCCACGCAACCTCTAGCCAAGATAACCCAACACTTTCGAATCTGCACTTTTCCAAATCTCTTTGCTCTCCCACCTCAATGGCTTCATCGTTCGCCTCTCTGGCAGTGAAAGGCGCCTTGGGCCTTTTTCTTCTATCCACCTATAAGACTCTTCCCTTCGCCTATGTGTTTCGCTTCTACACGCTTGTCTTCAGACACTTGGTGCTCCGCAAGCGCCAATACTCGCTCACCAAGTCAAACACCTATGGCTACGGCAAGCAGCCCATGGATGTGTTCAAGCCCGCCTCTTACCACACCTATGCGTCGCCGCTAGAAATCGACATGTACCTCCACAAGTCCAACCTGACTTACCTCTTGGATTTGGACATAGCAAGAACGGACTTCATTTGCCGGATATTCCAGAAGCTCTTCATGCGCTACTGGGACAACGAGAGCGGCGAGTTTCGCCGCCGGTCTCTCCTCAATTGCCCGTACATCCCTGTGGGCTCCATCCAGTGCTCGTTCAAACGTGAGATCACTGTGTTCCAGAGGTACTCCGTGACGTCCAGCATCTACGCCTGGGACGAAAAATGGTTGTACGTGTTTCTGATGTTCCATTTGTCTAACGGCACCGTGTGTGCTGTTGCCATCACAAAGTATGTGTTTAAGAAAAAGGGCAGAATCACCATGCGTCCACGCGAGTACCTTGAGGAATGTGGTTTGTACGACGAGGAGGTGGAAAAGGTCAACGAGGAGAACTACAAGTCCATCAGCCAAATCAAGTCGTCCGAGGAGTTGGAACAGTGGGCCGCTAAGCTTGTGTAGACGTGCTCCACGCATGCCGAGCGTGCGCTTGCCTAATCGACAGTCTGGTCTGCTTCTCTTCTCTAAAATCTATTTATTCTTTATAGAATCCAATGTATCATTTATGTATGCCTGTGCACTTAAGCTAACTGGAAACCCTCGTGGCCTTCCGAAATAGCAAGTAAAAGCGACCCTCTAAGCGTCTCGTAGCTGTCGTATACTGGTAAATCAATCTGGTTGAAACATGTGTGTGACGATGGTAATCTGTCCTTGGCTCCATAGTCACGGTGGATGCTAAACTTGCAGACGCCGTTGGCACCCCGGAGGTCTTTGAACCCATTCAACGGCACCTTAGATGTACCTGTAGAAAACTGTAAAAGTCTTGCACGTTCCTCATTGTCGAATGACTTGACCGCTCTCCAGAACCACTGGATTTGCTCAGAAGAAGCAGAGTAATTGTTGTATGTGCAATTACTTTGCCAATCTTGAACATCAATGTCCGGTAAACCACTAATCAATAGCTCAAGTTCTTTTTCATCGAAAATCGACACCAATTTCTTTGGAATGACCTCATGAAATCCTGCAATGAAATTGCTCATTTGTTCCTTCACGGAGGTCTTCAATCGATATTCAACAACCAAACGAATATATTCTTGCTTGTTCTCTTCGGTGACTGGGATCTCCCGCCCATTCTCGACCAAATCAATGATTTTGTGCTCTCCATAGTCATCAGTCTCAACAGAAAAATCTTCAGTAATGATGTCCGTGATATCATTTTCTAACATCCATTGCAATGACTTGGCGTACTCAAGATCGAGGTTCTCCATATCCTTGAGTGACACCGCCTTGTTCAATATTTCCTTGTAAACTGCACGGCTAAAGTGACAATCCAATAAGCAATCGTCATAGATGGCTTTGCCTATGATTCTTCCGATGAATTTGAAGAAAGACAAGTGTTCGGGATTGACGTAAGATGTTCTGTTTGGATGGTACGTGTTCTCATCACTGGCAACTGGAGTAAATAATGCGTAGTCTGGGTTAAACATTTGTCTTGATAATACCTGATACCACTCTCTAGTGACTCCTCCAGCATCAATACCAGCTTCTCCTTTGAAGTTTATCTCCAAACACGAATTTTTGAAATCTTCAGTCGGCTTAAAGAACAAGGATCTGTAAGAGTCAAGGAAAACTTGTTCCCTGCGAATAGAAATACTTAACTTGTTTCCTTTATTCTCTGTAGTGTGTAATTGTCCGTTGAAGTAATTTCTTTTGTTATCAAACTCCAAGACCTTGGGGTTCCTCACCAACATGCTGAACGGACCATTCATGAGATTCGGATTCGAGCGCACCATTTGGTTCAAAATTTTCTTGTGTTCGTCGATGAATGCAAAGAAAAGATCTTGTAATGGCTCTTTCTCGAAATCAATGTTTTTCACTTCAAATTTCTGAACATCCTTCAACTCTTTCATCTTGTTGTGTTTGCAAACGATCATAAGAGACTCTATCAAAGGCAACAAAGCAGTTGCAATGTGCGACATGCTCGAATTTTCTTCCATAATTCTCAAGCAACCACTGAGGGCTTTCCAAAGCTTTCCTAAGTCAAGATGCTTATAAAGTTCACTCAATCTTTCATGATTACTGATTTCCTCAGTCTCCATGGGCTTCTGAGACTCAAACATATAATTTAAAGCTGTTAAAACTCTTAAAAGCTTTGCTTGGTCCGAGCTTGGTGCAGTGAGTTTACTCACCACTTTGCTGTCGTAGACATCAACAGTGTCCTTCGACTCGGCATTGAGTTCCTTTTGAAGCAAACCCAACTCTTTCACAATCTTTTCACCAAGCTTACTTGCTTCTTCAGAGAGTTCCATGGAAAATACCTCTTGCGAATTTTGGAAGAACGAAAGGTGGTGCATTGCGCTGATAGTGTTTCTGAACGTGTAGTTTACGCACTCATTGGAAGACAAGATTTTTGTGACAAGACGCAAATTGTTATCAGGAATGAATTTTGTCGAGAAACTAGATGGTGCCGTTTTGGAATCGTTTTGCAAGACTAATAAAGGCTTGGTTGCGAAGTGCAAAGCATTGGCGAGAAGGTCAATAAAATAATGCTCCTCACTCAAGAGAGTGTTGTCCAATAGTCTGATCATGAGATTGATAGGATATCTCTCTTCTAAGAGAGATGATTTCTTCAATCTGTATTTCTTGGGAATTTTCTTTGCCAAAAAGACATTTTCGTTTTCCGTCAAGAAATACGATCTGACTGCCAGATTTTTTTCCAACAAATAAAGAACAGCCTCAATAACCTGAACACCAATGATCACAGGGGAAGCTTTTGAAGGGAAAGTTCTGGTTTGAATGTTGGTGTCTTTACCAGCTTTGGCTGATACCTGCATAAACATCTTTTCAAGTGACCTTTGACTTTGCAAACCATCATGTAAAACAGCTATGAGCATGCTCAAAGCATCCAATCTGTTCTGCTTGTTGAGGCAAATTTGGGCAAGAGCTTTATAGATGTATTCCCTTTGGTTAATGGGGCAAGGAAGGAAGAGCAATTTCACCAAGCTAGCCACTCCCGACCGATCAATCAACGGAATAATATAGCTACTTTTCTTGGTTGAGTGCTTCTTCTTCTCAGTACCTTCATTGTCCTCGTTTGTGGCAGATTCTGCCTGTTGCTCACTGAAAAGATCGAGTCTGTTGTGTACTTCTTCGTCCAGGATTTCATTTTCTTCATCATCATCGTTTTGGAAAAAGCCGAAGCCACTGCTTGAGAAACGGCGGGCGAGAGATTCTTGTTGTAAGATATCTTGCCTAATTTGGTCCGGAAGAGCATCAAGGAAATCTGCGTCAATCTCTCGAATGCCAGAACCCGTTGTGCTGGCATTTGCTCTACGTTCTCTCACATGTTGTGTGAAAACTTCCTCTCTCATATCTTCTGGTAGTGCTTCGAGAAATTCTGGATCAATTCCTGTGCCACTGATATCGACTTCTTGATCCCCAATCCAGAACATAATTGGCTCACGATCACCTTCTTGATGATCTTCTGTTTCATTCTCGTCCAACTCCTTTTGTCTTGCATCATGTAAAGCTTGAAGTTCCTCATTCTTCTTTCTTAACTGCTCCTCTTTTTCAGAGCGTGCTCTCTCTTTTGCTTCTAACTTATCCTGATAAATACGACGACTATCATCGCCGATAAGCTCCATCAACTTTAATCTGATTTCATCCTTTGGTTTTGCGCGATTGACGTTATCAATTTCCTTGTATGCTTTAATCCATCTTTCAGTAGTAGAGCTAATAAGAATGTACCCCGACGATGAAGACGATGTAGAATTGTCGCCGTCTAAAAGTGCTTGAAAGGCTGCATCTATTTGGGGAAAGACTGACCCGTTAGGAATGAATGATCTGTTAGGATTGACTAATTCGAATCGACCAGACGGAGTGAAATCATACACAATGTTCCCTTCAGTCCCATAGTCAAAAGCAGACTCTGATTGTGCATCGTCCTCGTCGTCATCTCCGTCATCTTCTTCATCCTCGTCTTCATCGTCTTCATCGTCTTCATTATCAAAAGCACTAAATCTCGTGGCACCTCTTTCATTTTCGTTTTCTGGATCGGCAAATGCTTGTAACCAACCATCAAGCTCTTCGTCATCATATTCTTCTTCTGAAGCTTCAGGTTCTTCTTGATCATCACTATGCTGCTCATCAAATTCACTGTCAAATCCATTGAATTCCTCACTTTCGGAACCCCATTCCTCGCCTGATCCGATATCGAGATCCTCGATGATTTCAATTTCACTTTCACCGTTATCGCTATCAAAGCCCTCGAATGCATGATCATCCATAGATCCAACCTCGGTGCCGTCTTCATCAATCTCTTCATCTTCTTCCACGGATTCATCATCGGATTCACTCATATCCTCGCTGCTATTATCTGAATCGTCTTCAGACATGTCCGACTCAGATAATGCAATATGAAGTGGTTCATCCTGATAATATTCCTCTTCACTGTCTAAATCGTTGTCATACATGCCCAACGCTGAGTTTCTGAACAAGTCAGGAGTTTCGTCCTTGTCCTCGATATCATCAATGGCTTCATCTTCTTTGTCTCCTGATGAAGATTCGAATAGATCAGCGTGCGCAGCCTTAAGTTTACCCAAACTTGAAATTGCTTTGAGTCCCACATTGAGGACTTTACTCACATTTGGGAAATTCAAGTCAAGAGATGAAACTATTTTTGTAAGTTGATTTGGCAATTGCGCATCTATCATAGCGGAGGCCAAAAAGAACAAGTCGGATTTTGTTGCATTGCGACTCAAGAGAGGATAGCAAAGTTCCCTGAATTTAGAAGAAAGGAAACAATAGCATAAATCGAGGACATCAAAAATTTTGGAGTAGCTCTTTGATTTATTTGAATTTTCAGAGATTGTATCGCGCAAGATTCTGGAGACAATATCCATCACGAGTTTTCGTATTATGGCCATATCAGGGTTTTCCTTGCTGCAATCTGGAGTCTCATCATTAGGCAACGAAAACGTGGACACTAATGACAAGATTGTTAGTTTAGCAAGGGATGAAATAGCTTCTCTTCTTTGAAACTCTGCCCCTTTACTAGTAATAAGCAGCTGTGCAGGAATAAGTTGATGAATAAAGAAATTTAAACTTGTGAAGCGAGGTTTATTTTTCTCTTCCTTACCCGCTTTCTTCGTGAAAGTAATAAATTCCAATTTGGCCTGTTGATAAGACCCAACTAGTTCACAAATGTTTTGCAAAAGGAAACAAATGTACCTGAAATTTTTGTTCTTGATTAAGAAATCGAAACTCAGTTCATTCAATTTCTTTTTCTTTGCGGATTCATTTTTTGAGTTTGCCTCTTGTGTCTCATCTTCTGGTGGAGTAGAGAGCCAGTCTTTTTTCGTTGCCTTCATAAGTTCACTGATAAGATTGTGAACCAAACCCACAGAGTAACCTTCAGGTTCATCGTGACTCATAGGATTTTCATCTTCTTGATCAGCTTCTTTCATCTCAACATCAGAAGTATTACCCAGATCATTGTTAGGTGAATAGTCATTTGCAAGATAAAATTTATGAGGTGTAGCATTTGTACCGTCATAGTTGTCGATACGAATCATTTTAGCAGCAACATCAAGGAAAACATCAGTGTTCCGTGAGATCAAAAAACCCATATCATCGAATAAATGGCGAGAGTCGACCTTGGTATTGTTATGTTTTTTGAAACGTCTAGAGATTTCAGAAGACATGATGTTTTTTATCGTCGAAACGTCTTCATAACAAGTCCTTATGACAAGAAGCAATCCATTGTGTATGTCTTTGTGGTATTTCTCATCATTATCAGAGTAAAACTTGTTCATATTCGAGGAGAGTTTTTGTAATAAACTTGACTTTGAAACAGCTTCCCTATACTGAGCATCTTTAGCAAGAAGGTACATCAATTTCGTGAGTATCATAACAACTTTAGGATTTTTATTTGGCTGTAATCGCAAAATAGAATCTGCAACTTCATTCCTTAAAGTTTCTGCATTCTTGATGTCGGCAATCCACTCTAAATGTCCCGGGAAAGTCTTATTGTTTGCCAAAAATAATGGAAGAACCAATGATAAGCCTTCAGCAATGTATTCCAGGTCTGCAATTGTGGTAGAGGTTTTGAGATCCTTCAAAAAAGACGTTAAGAATGATGTATACAAATTTCGATAGAACGAGTCATCTGAATCATTGTTAGTGTGGGGTCTTTGGAATAAATATTCATTGAGAAATCCGCACAAATGACCCATTTTAATCAAGTTCATCTCAGATCTATCAAGTGACAAGTTCCTCAATTCTGATAACAACATTGATGTAGTGTCCGACTCGGAATTTGTGATACTAACAATGTCACTCATGCAATATTCCAGGAATTTGTCACAAGAAATTGTTGCTGCTAAGCTCAAGAGAACTTCTGGAAAAGCGATCCTCTCTTCGTTTTCCCTCGCCTCATTTAGATACTTAGTAGATGCGGTGTTGACATGTTTGTAAACAAAAGAGCCATCATTACTAGAGCTAGAAATGATCCTCTTAAAGTCCACCCATGTAGGATTGGCGGTTGCTAAAGATTCCTCGGAAATTGCATTTATGTTGCGGATGCTTTTAACAAATGAAAGAAACTTTCTGCTGTGATCTTCGTCAATATTCAATTTAGACATCAAAAAGTTTATTTCTTGGGTAGGAAAAGCCATTTTGTTTTCATCCAAGGGGAAGTATTCATCAATAGGTTCGCAGTTCCAAACATTCAAAATCATTCCAATTAAATTTTCTGATATTGCAATTGGAAGTTCTGAAAGAGAACTGTAATCTTTGGAGGCAAATAATTTGGAATTAGAGCCAATGGAGTCCCTAAGAAATCTGACGCATTGAACAGCAGCCTCAGAATTGATGCCGTCCGGTATTAATGTATCCCGGGGACAATATTCTTTACTGAAATATGATGACATATATGGAATTTTTGCAATACCTCCAGTCGACAAGAAGGAATTCATGAAAGGTATGGCTTGACATAAAATCTCAACATTCATATGTGATACAGACGCTTTAATGTAGTGAACAGCCATTTCCATCTTTGTTTTCCGCTTTTCTTGCTCCTTTTTGAGTGCAAGAAGATCTTGCATAGTTGGCATTTGCTTAAACGTCTCGGTGGCGATTTCAACAACCTTCTCGAACACTTGAGTTGTGTGGAAGAAATACAGTATTAAGGAAGTGCAGAGTAATTTGCCATTCAGATTACCGAATGCAACTCTCTTGATGAGATAAACCACAAAAAGCTTGTAGTTGATCGCCATTTGATCATCGAATTTTTCTGCAGAGAAAAGCAAATTTTCTATCCAGAAGGCAACCTTTCTTGTAGTTTTGACAAAAGTTTGAGCACCAGCAAAGGAGAGTTGCTCTTGCCTGCGCAACATACAACTTTGGCCTAAATTTCCAATTAATTGATAAGAGTGTCCTCTGATAAGATCGAAAACTTGTCTTAATTGAAGAGTGTTTTGGTACTTCGCACCGCAAGAAGTACTAGGTGTGATTTCGTTCTCCGAAGTTGCAGATCCAATGCGGATAACCGAATCATTATTAATAAAAAAGAATCTTGGAGTGGTACCTTCCGCAACTGTAATAGGGCAATTTGTGCGAATGAAGATCTCTTCACGGAACGCAATCTCCACAAGTCTTGTCAAATTGTCGACAAATTCTTCATTCGCTTCTAAAAATTCTGCCCAGACTATTGGTGAAATTGCAGAAGATGTGTTGAAAAAAACATCTGCACAGAAATGCATGAGGTTTTGAATTGAGATCAAGTCGGAAATCAAGTTCGAAGCCTCGACAGAATTGGTCTCCAATAGTTCAAAATATGACTTCTTACCCTCAGATTTCAAAAGCCCATTTATACTTGGTGTTTTCAATCTTTTGTCTAAGAATACAAGAGTATCGCTCAACTCAGACGGGTATGGCAAATGCTTGACAAGATTCTCAAGATCTCTTGGGCCGGTAGAGTCCACGAAGTCATATGGAATATTTGGGATGGCTAAAAACCGGAGCCAAGATTCGAAGGGAACTCTCGCAAGAATATCATCTCTCATTGACTCGTTATGAGGTAACATAGAAGATATGAAAATAAGGTAGGCATGGAATATATAAGACGCCGGATTAGTTTCCCAAGTAGTAATCTCCTTGCAAGTAACATCTTCCTCATCCAGAGCTGATTTGAAGATCAGACCATTCGGTGAAGTGAAAAATTCGATGGAGATGAATTTATCATTAAGGAATTCGGCAAATCCATTTGCAGTTCTCACAACCTCCTCGGAGATCACGGGCCTCAAATCTGGATTATGCCGTCCCAAAGTCCGCATGGAGCTACTCAAGTTATGGGTTGCAAACGCATGCATTAGCTCTTTAGCACAATCGGTATCATAGAATAGTTGGAAGCAATGATAGATTGCTTTAGATTTGATGATTATTTCAATACCATCTTTACTTAAGGCAACTGCCCCCAAAACTTCAAAAAGAGATACCAAGAGATCACTATGTGGTAGAAACAAGTTCAGATAATTCTCGAAAAGACATTCGATAACGCCAGCTTCTTTTAAAATTGGATATGCGGTTGGTTCATTATGAATAATTTGAGATACAGCTTCTATCGTCTCGCTAAGTATGACAGGCCCGAAAACACGAGCATTTGCGATAATTTTGTTGAAACTCGCAAGGATCGGGGAGTCAAACAAATTTCTGAGACGATCCCCAGCCTCTGAATGAAGAAGATCGATGAAAAACTTGAGATGAATTTTCATGTATCTTACTTGTTTTAAAGATATGGTGTGGTAGTTTTCGACGGCAGCAGGGGCCCCGCCTGCGTAACCTGGATTTTCAAGTGCAAAGTTGACTTCAAAATTAATTGCATCAATTAGAAGCTTGAATCCATCATTAGAAGCAAAGTCACTGACCAAATCCACTGAGTTAGTAACCAAGAGTGATATGTTCCGCACTGCAGTACCAGCCACCCAACGACAGTCGGAATGGATATTCATAAAGGTCATCAATTCAGTAAGTAAGCCGCCTGCAACTAAACGTGAAGCAAGCAGACGTACATCCACCACATTTGAAAGAATACCTAAGAAAAGGCGGTAACTCTCATCAAAATCGCCGACATCATTGCCTCTTATTTTTTTGTTCATGAAACGCAACACCTGGTAGAGTAAGCCGTGGTTCACATTTCCTCCAAGGTGACGGACGAGTTCATTACCCCAGGCACGCCTCGTTGAGATTGCCTTTATAGTTTTCAGGGCCGTGCAAAAGATCTCATTGGACATAAGGGGGTAGAATTCTGGGGACACCAAGTCCATTAAGAAACTTAAAGTGTAAGGCTCAGTTTCAAACAATTGGCAAGAAGTAAAGTCAGTACTGAATGTGAGCGACACATAAGCAATTGCCAAGCATTTCAAGCGAATGAGCTTGCTCCGGAGTAACATTGAGTCATCGGAGTTGGTATTGAATGCCTTTGCATTAAGTGCGGAAAATGTAAAGGCCACAAGAGACCAGTCTGGAAGAGACTCCGAAGCTCTGTCACAGATTTGCTCCAAAGACATTTTTCTGACATTTTCCTCGTTGAGATGGAAGGTCAATAGCCCCTCGGGCTTTTCTTTTTTCTCTTTTTTTTGGCTGCCCAGTTCCTTTTTCAGACTCGAATTGTCTTTTTTCGCTGAGCCTGTTGCGGCGGGGTCCGAATTGTAGTAATCGAAAGTAAGAGACTTCCATTTTGATGGATATTTTTTCAGATGGTCAAGAGTGTCTACCAAGCTATAATGATCTGAGTGAGTGTTTTTTGTCGGATCTTCGTCTTTGGAGGCAGCGTTTGCTTGTTCGATCTTATTTTGCACGAAGCTTGCAGGCACAGGGGGAGGAAATGAACGAGCAATGTCAAGAACCTTCAATCTGAGAGCCTTTGAAGGAAATTCACTGGAGTTCGCATAACCTTCAGCAAGAGTGACGGACAACTCCAAGGCGGAAAGCTTGATATCTATACTGGGGGTCTCAATAAGTTGGAAGAGCCTGTCGGAGCTGGAATATAACTTGCGATTGACGCAATTTTCAAGTAGAAGCTTCGAGAACTTGAGCAAAGTGATGACAAGCTCGGAGTCGGCAGGCAGAATCTCACGCAACTTGGGGTGTTCCTGATCATAGCCATATCTGGAAATGACGGATTCGAGAATCTCGTCAAAATGGTTGAGCACTTCGACCCAGTGGACAAGATCGGACCTGGGGTAATTCCATGAGAGATTGTTGCGGAGAAGCGCAGGCAATTGAGCCGTGGGACAAGATGTGATTTGTTGTATCAAGGCAGCAAAGTGCTTGCCTTTTTCCAATTCGAGAAAGCCGGGTTTCTTGAAGGTCTTCACGGGCATAGTCTAGGATTGGATGAGAGAACGCGCTGGTGAACAGTGGCAACACCAGGAAGAAGGACTATACGCGAGAGTTTGTGGATATCGCGGAGACACAGACACTGCAGCAACGGGGGAGGGACTGCACTGGCGTGTTTTGCTCTGTATTTATGGACTGGAAAGGGCACGAGTTTCGGGAGTATGCCTCTATAGTTAAAAAGTCACTGGGCGAAGACTGAGAGAAAGCCCGCTTTTGCTCTGCGTAATCGCGCTGCGATTTTATATGCCGCATACCCTCGCATTGTTCGTGCGGCTCACAAAGGGGAGGAGGAGAGACCAGGCCTGACCCAAATTAGGTGGTAGGGCTGTGGGGTTCATGCCAGAGTGCCAGGCTCTTGTGGCCGGGATTATATTGCCTCTGGCTGCTTCACCAATCCCTTCACTTCGACATGTTGGTCAACACTCCCGGCTGCAACTAGGCCAGAATGTGGGTTGCGCGCCAGTACAGGTGGTACTTGCTGGAGTTCCCGTCTAGCGGCTTTGGGACAGCAGAGTACTTCACAATGCACAATTATGTGCTGCTGGGGGCAGCTCTGGTGCTGGGAAATTCTTAGCGACCTAAGCTTGCTGGCTGACAACCTCTTGTCTCATGCCATTTGTCGGTGTCTTTTAGGTGCATGGCTGCAACTTAAATCTTTAGCTCCAATGGTGGTATTGGATGCATGAAACAGCTGATGCTTCCCGCCTCTGTGGCAGCCCTTCTACTGGGTTACTTCCATCTCACTTCTGCAGGCCCGGGACTGACATCTTTAGACGGAACAATTCCCATGCAATTGGATTTCTCATTCCGCTTTCCCTGCTGCCCTCGGAGTGAAGTGACTTGCACACAATCGAGTCTTGGCCAATGATATTCCAAGGGTGCTTTGAGGACATTTAGAGGATCTGCAGTTTTTTACACCTTGTTCAATTTATTTTGAATTCAGATTGACTTCAGATAAGGTGCTGAGTCTGCCTCCTGGTGGGTATAGTAATATGGTAATTTCACGGCCTTTGTTTCGTTTCTTTTTCTACATGCTTATCCCTTCTCGTGCTCTGTCTACAGCCTAATTCATTGTATCGAGTCGAGCGGAGTCATTGCATCAGACTTTGAACGGAATGGTGGCTGAATTGCATGGCGTGTCCAGATTATGCCTCGCGCTCTGAATTGCACCCATACCCGCTATCTAGTGGTAGCAACACCTAATTCCTTCACGACCCGATATTCCTGAAAAAAGCAGCATGCTGCAAGCCAGCCAATTTGTTACGTGATGGCCTCGCCACTTGCCTTTTGATGGGGTTAAGAAATACCTCTAAATACCGTCTGCATGGCTTTTCCGCCAAAATCAAGAGTGCACTGATGCGAAACCCAGTACAGCGCTTCCCTCTTTGAATGTCACAAAAATCGCTCTATGATCTGGCTTCTAACTTCCAAAAACAAAACAAACCATTAATGACAGCCCGAATTTCATAAAGAATCCGACGTCAAGCCACACATCTTCAAACCCAGAAAGTGTGTTGGTGTACGGGTGCATATCCGCAGCGGACTGCGCTCGCATGAACCTGCTCAAAATACCACTACATTACCTTCTCGCCAACTCATCCCACACCACATAATAACAACCATGTCGACAACCAAGACCAAAAGATCCATGCTTCCCCCAATCAACCTCATATTCAAGTTCTTGCAGCAACAGTCTCTAGTCACCATCTGGCTTTACGAGCAGACTGGTCTGAGGATACAGGGTAAAGTCAGAGGCTTTGACGAGTTCATGAACGTTGTGATTGACGAAGCGGTTGAAATCTCCACAAAAAATGGCTCTCGCACTGAGCTCGGGCGGATCTTGTTGAAAGGTGATAACATCGTGCTAATTTCCAGCACTGACTTATAGGTTTTGCCGTCTTGACCGCCGCAGAAGACAAAGAAGAGGATACCCCTCGGATTAGATTGACGGAACATTGCCTGTTTCTGCTCCACTCATCCATACATGTCAATATTGAATGAGTATGCTACTCATTATCCACCGCAACCATCATTTGCACGTGTACCTGAGTACTTCTTCAGCTTCAAGAATCATTCGACCAGTCTTATGTTCGTCTAGGTCGAACGGCTCAACTAAGCACTGGTGGTTCACGCAACTGCCCAAAAGGCACCTTTTAGGTACCCATAGCCACGTTCGACAGGATTGCAACTGCACATACATTTGGGCAACAAAAGAGGGCCAAAGCTTTGTGCCAAAGCATGACATTCATCACAACCATCTTGACATTGTTGTGGATGCCGACTTTCCTATCAACTTAATAATGCGCCCACCCGCCCACTCCAAAAATTTGGGATAACCATATCATATAGAACACGGCAATACTTGCCAGCAACCAAGACCCCATTTGCAGATCTAGAATCAACACATTAGTAAATGCCCGCCACAAGGAGATAGCAGTAAGAAAATGTAGAAGAGAGAAGAGGCTTACGTTTCTACACAGTCAAGACTACTCGGAAAGAGAACCCAGTTGGCCGAGATACACGCCTGTATTCTAGCTCCTTTTGCTGTAGTATGGGGATTAAGGTGATGTCTCGATCAATGAATGTAATTAAGTGTTAGTGGGCGTGGTCTCAGGCCGTACGAAAATCGTCAAGTTTCGTCTTTTGTGCTTCTCGGCATAGATTGGGGAGCAAGAGACTCGCGGCCCATTTGAGCCGGGCTACGTTCGTCTGCATGGTACCCGTCTAATTGAGACCAAGAGCATTGGTGAAAGTCTATTGCGGGGCTCTCGCGTTGCAGAACCGTGAGAGATGGCCGGAGTAGCAGAAGCGTTTGACTGGGGCCGTCAGGGAGCCGACAGTAGAAGAAAATCGACGCGCTTCCGTTTTTTTGGCGACTCGTCCGAGCACTCTCCATCCAGCAGCATGCCCAGCCGTAGCTTGCTCCGCCGCTCGCGCTCCTCCCGCAGAATTTTCGACTTGTAAACCTCTATTTGCTTCTGTCGAAGGTAGTGGTTCTCGTCACGCTGGGCGGTGGTTTTGCGCTTGACCTCGAAGCCGGCTTCTGGGTCAGCTTCCCTTGCGGTCTGGCCATGGCTGCTGGCCGCCTGCGACTTGCTGCTGCCTGCGCCCGTGTGGACAGTGCCCGCATACGCCGCCTGGGCGGTTGCTGCGCCCACGCTGCGAGTCCCGCCTTTTCTGGTGATGTTCTTGCTCTTGCTGTGGATAGTGCTGGGCCGCGTGCTGCAAAAGGTGGGGTCTACAGCGCCCTGCTGGCCTGTTGCATCGTCCGGTCGCTCTTGCCCGGATGCACTGGCCCGATGGACCCATTCGGTATCCGTGGAGGTCCGGTCCGCTGCCGCTCTCGTGTCTCTGTCATTGGCAGGCATGGCAGGCCATATCCATTAAGAGGTTGTGGGTGGTGCAATGCGCGCAGCGCAGGGCTGACTCAAGACAGACCGCGCGGAGCATCTGCCACTACTGCGCGCAGCACTCATACATCCGGACGACGCTACTCCCCACACTAGATGAAAAACAAGGCAGAAGCGAGGGAAGCGCCGGGGAAACAAGCAGGGGCGTGCTGCACAACTTCCTGAAACGATATCGAAACAACACCTTGGCCCAGGAGGTTTTCTGCACACCACGCCTGTGGGCTTTTTGCCACCAGGCACTCGTGAAGAAGCGCGAGGCTGCTAGCGCTGTGGGCCACCCGCCGCGGCACGTGACACCGCCTCCGCTGCCCATGCCAGGGCACGTACACTTTTGCACGGCGGCTGGTCGGGCCGTGTCGTCGCCAGCACTGCAAGGCATACGGCGGCACCCCGAGCCATTTTGCAAAAGCCAAGCTGGGTGGGGCCAGAAGTGACCCGAGCGGCGGCAGGCGCGCTGTGTGCAGGCGCGCGACACGCTACACCACCCACGTCTAGACGTGATCCCACCCGCCTTCAGAAACCACACCAGCGCCAGAGCAAGATGAGCAGCACCGTTCCTCGTGCGCCCCCAAACAACACCCGGCCCCCTCCCAGCACAAGGACGTTCAAGCCGCCGCCGATGAACAGCAGCACGGCGCAGCACCGGCCGCTGCCGCACACCCAGCAGCACACACAACAGCATCCAGGCCAGGCCCCGCCAAACACATTCCACCAGGCCGCCCATCAGCACGCAGCCCAGCATATGCCGCAGGCATACACGGCGGAGGAGGCGGCGCGCATCCAGCGGCAGCTCAACAAGGTGCTTGGCCCGGAGTACGTCAGTTTCCGTCCCGGCGGAGGCGGCCAGAACGTGTCGTACATCGAGGGCTGGAAGGCACTCAACCTCGCCAACGAGGTGTTTGGGTTCAACGGCTGGTCCTCGCAGCTCATCAGCGTCCAGGTGGACTTCATGGACTCGCATGGCTCCGGCCGCGTGTCGCTCGGCCTCTCGGTGGTGGTGCGGATCACTATCCGGGACGGCACTTTCCACGAGGACATCGGCTACGGGTTCATCGAGAACGCCAAGGGCAAGGCGGTGGCCTTTGAGAAATGCAAAAAGGAGGCGTTCACCGACGGCCTCAAGCGGTGCTTGAGATGCTTCGGCAATGTGCTTGGCAACTGTCTCTACGAGAAGGGCATTGTGGCCAAGATGCAGAAAGTCAAGGCGCCGGTGCCCGAGCTACAGCACGCAGACTTCCATAGAGACCCGCTCATTGTGAAGCGCGAGACAGAGCTTCTGGCCAAGGCCGCCCAGAAGGAGCGCGACGCTCTCGTCCCCAATGGCATGCCTGCTGCGCCGGCCCCCAATGGCCGCCCGGCTGGCCCGCAGCCCCGTCTGGCTGCGCCCGACCCCTTCGGTGCGGCGGCTCGACTGTCCGCCCACAGACCGCAGTCCTCCTCCACCGCTACTGTGCCAGCCGCATCTTCAGACTCCTCTAAGCCTCCCACGGTGAACGACTACGACTTGGAGGACTTTGACGAGCTGTTTGTGTTTAGTGACGACTTGCCGGGTGACGGCAGCGACCTCAATGATAAGCTCGACGACTATGATTTGGAGCTGTTGGGTGTGCAGGGCGACAAGGCCGCTGCTGACAAGAGCTTTGACAACGCCGCCGTGCCCATGGACGAAGACCCAAAGGTCGCTCCCGAGGCGGTCTTCTTCACCAGTTCCAAAAAAGCCATCGATGTGCAAAATGCTCCTGGCCAGAGTAATGTCCCTGTTTATGACCATAAATTTGTTGCCAACGGCGTCAAGCGTACGGTTGATCCTACAAAGTCTCAAAAAGTCCGCCGGCAAGATATAGCACTCCCGCAAGTTGCGTCGCCGGCAAACTCCCGGATCAACCCTTCAAGTGTTGCAACTGTTGGTAAACGACCTCTCGGCATGCCTCCTTCTCAGCGCCCGCCCCCTAAAAGGCTTCACAAGGGTGAAGGCTCCGATGCAGTGGAGACGAAAGAAACTTGATCTCGCCGCCTCCGTCTCTGATCCAGCATGACCATATGCCTTTCTTATTCTCGTACCTATGATCATACTGCCCCAGTACATTTTTGTGGGGACTGCACACATTCAGGCCCGCGATTTACTGATTACAGTGCACTCGCCTATTGAATACTGGGAAGAGTTTCTTCATTAGAATTGCCACAACTCGTGGAGAAGATTTCAAATAGCTACAAGAGCGCTTTCCCCTTGCACTCTTCTTGCGTGGGCGATCGTCTTGACTTGCAGCCCGCCACACCAACAATCAATCTTCCTATTCAACGCTGTGCTTGTCTAATACCAACAAATTTTGTACCCCATGTCACAGCGTCAGAATTCTACAACAAGCATTCTCACCAACATCGGACCCTTCAATGAAGTTCCAGAAGAATATCTGGCGCAAGATGCACAATCGGCTCTCATCAGCTCCAAAATTCTCATCATAGGCGCCGGCGGACTAGGGTGTGAAATCATCAAGAATCTAGCTTTGACAGGCTTCAAGCATATACACATAATTGATATGGACACGGTGGACATATCGAATCTCAATCGGCAGTTTCTTTTCAGAAGCGATGATATAGGTAAGTCGAAGGCCGTGACAGCATGTAAGTACATTCTGAATCGACTCCAAGACCCCGCTCTCCAATTGGTGCCTCATTTTGGATCCATTCAAAGCAAGCCTGCAGAATTCTACCGTCAATTTTCTGCCATAATTTGCGGCTTGGATAACATTGAAGCCCGCCGATGGATAAACGCCCTCTTGGTGGGTTTTGTGGGTGATTCTCTTGAAGGACTAATACCATTAGTGGACGGGGGTACGGAGGGATTCAGAGGCCAAGCTAGGGTAATCCTTCCAACCTTGACTTCTTGCTTTGAGTGCTCCTTGGATATGCTCTCCCCAAAGAACACTTATCCAGTGTGCACAATTACCAATACCCCCCGCCTACCGGAGCACTGCATAGAGTGGGCCAGCCAATTCGAGTGGCCTAACCGGTTTCCGGGCCTCAGTTTCGATGCAGATAATCCTAAGGACGTGGATGCTATGTTCGAGATATCCTTGGAAAGGGCGCAGCAATTCGGAATCGAAAATGTTACTCGGAGTCTCACGCTTGGGGTGGTCAAAAATATCATACCTGCTATCGCATCCACCAATGCCATTATAGCGGCATCTTGTTGCAACGAGATCTTCAAGATCGTCACTTCGTGCAATCCTGTTTTGGATAACTACATGATGTATCTGGGTGACGATTCCATCTTCACATACACCTACGCGCATTCGAAGAAGCCTAGTTGCCCCGTCTGCGGTACAACTGCAAAACGGATATCTGCACACGAGTGGTGGCTTCTCTCAGACTTCTTGGACTGGTTGGCTGTGCTGCCGGAATTCATGATGAGAAGTGCGTCGCTCACAACATCTAGATCGAATATCTACATGAGTCATCCGGAGAGCTTGAGAAAGCAAACAGAACACAAGTTGCTGATGAGACTTATTGATTTGGTGAATGTGGGTGACGAGGTACTTATTACGGATAACCACTTGAAAATATCGGTGCCAATAGTGATCACCGCATTCAAGGGCCCAGCAGAACGACCCCTTGATTTATAAGCTGCCGGAAAGAAGCCACGATATGTATATAAATATGATAATGAAATATTTTCAGAATGATCTCATTTCGCTCAAGACCATGCGGTTAAAATCGGACACGTTATCCAAGTAAAGATGATGGCCCGAATTTGGGACAACGTGCACTTTACTGCGCTCTTCACCATGAGCAGCATTGATGATTTGACTGCAAAGGGTCCCACCCTCTTTGTCCATCCAGTCATGGGATCCGTAGTACCAGACCCAGTCACAATTGAGTGCCTCTATGCCTCTTTCTAACAACGGAAAACGAGCATCGGCCCCAGGGGCTAGTAAGTAATTCAACATGTACTCGCCGGATCCAGGACTCTGGAATATACCGTATGCGTATCTGTGTAGTAACTTAGGTTCGGGTTGGGGCAAGTTTGCGAAGCGTCTATTGGACCACATGCTGACTAGCTTGGAGCCCAAAGGGCCGGCCTTGCGGACCAACGAGAAAGGGCTGATATTTTTTTCCCAGAGCTTTGCAAAATACTGTGGCACTGACACCGGGCGGCGATGCTTGATCACTGCGCCGGGCGAAACCATCAAGAGCTTGGAGCAAAATGACGGATGTTTGATTCCGTATGTTGCAATGAGGTAAGCGCCCATTGAATGGGCAAGAACCATGTTGTTCTGGGGGGCCGCCTTGAGATTGCGTGCGTCTAGCCATTCATCGAAAGAGTCGTGGAAAAAGGCCTCCACAGACAGAAGCGAATCTGCGGTGAAGCGAGGACGCGAGGAACATCCGTATCCTAGAAGATCGATGGAGTGCACCACCCAGTCGTCAAGCGACGAGAGTGCATCGAAGTTCTTCAAGTAGAAGCCTAGGCCGGCGCCATAGCCATGGATCAAGATCAAGTGCTTAGAGCTAGTGTAGTCCGGGTCATGTGGAGACACCACTGGCTTCTGGGCAAGCTTTTTTGGGTAAATGACAAACTCGTTGATGCGCTCGCCCGAGGCAAGGGTTGTCTGGACCACCTCGCCTCTCTTGGCCGAGTCCGGAGCAGCTTCGGGGAAAAACGGGAGGGTCAGGAGCAAGTCGTGTTGGAACTTGAGGGGCGCCTTGCGCCACGCGTAGTCGCCCAACAGCTCTTTGATGGAAAGCGGGAAGCGAGAGGCCATGAGTCGATTCAAAGGCACCGATGTTGGGTGTGTGGGTGCACGGTAGGTGGACTTTGGAGGGTCCAAGCTGGAGGTCTTGGCTTTTGTGGCAAGCTGCTGCGCAAACCACAAGCTGGCGTGGGTGGAAAAGTGGCGCTGAGCAAAGCTGGGTGGTCTGGGGGTCTGGTGGCCGCTGGCCTTGGTCCGTAGGCGAAAGCATCGCTGGCTCTCGGCAAATGTGGGAGCTATTCCGGTAACACACCTACTCGGGCTGCAGGCGACACCAGAGGGGGATTTACGAGCAGAAAAGCTCCGGAGGAATCGGGGAGAGATCATCTTGGCCTGGACTCGCATAGCGGCGGTCAGATTAGTCCATCAAGCAGTAGTGGGTGACTAGGTCAAAGTGGTGGCCGAGCTGTAGTCGCGAAAGCACTGCAGTGTGTCTTGGTGGAAGCCGCGGTTGCTGAGATTCCGAACATTGGGGCATGGCGTCAGCACTGCAACACTCCGGGGGCGTCGGCACCACATGCGTGGCGTTCCCATCCAAACTGACTACACGAACGCTTCCTGTCCAAAAGCAGAAGAAGAAGCGGGCGCTTCACTGGGAGGTGCTGGTGAGACCCGGGCGCGCACGTGATGCCAGCGGCCGCGGCTGCGCGCGTGGCTGCTCACCCAGGCTGGTGGATGGGAGAACCCAGCCCACATATAATGCTACCGAAGGAATGTAGACGCCGGGCAATGCATCCCGGAAAATACGAAAGTGGCCCTACGGAAATGCACATCTAACCCAAAACGCACGACTTAAAGAATGCAACGAGAATGCAATGAAATTGCGAGCATGAGGAAGCGACAGTCCGTGTTGCGAGCCTTGTCCACTGAAGTGCCCCGGCATGCAGTCGAGCCCTCCTCTGGCCCAACACTTTAGTCAGCTGTCTGCCGCGGAAGGCGACATGTCGAGCCAGGCAGACTGCAGGCTCTGCCAAATCCGACCGCTCAGCGATAGGCTGTTTTCCAGATTCTGGAAAATCAGCTGCCATGCACTGGCGGCTGTTGTGGTCTGGCGGTTCTGGCGGTTCTGGCGGTTCTTACACCTCGGGCCTGAGGCCTCTTGCTGGGTCGAGACCGGCCACAATCCCGAGTCTGCAGCGACGCCTAGTCTTCGAGCCCACCCGGCGGGGCCGTTCGCCAGCAGCTGGGCAGTAGCACAAGAGTCGTACGGATGTCCGCCCCAGAGTGCAACAAGGCACGTGAGTGCGGGAGGCTTCTCTCATGCTAGACGCAAAAGATAATGTGTGATGGCATATGCATCCCGCGTGCATATTATCAAAAGAATCACTGTCACCGAATCAACGACGGGCAAACCCTGCTGTAGACGGGAGCCCTCTGCTCCGGCATTTGGGCCAAGCCGGTGGGAGTCACTACGGCTTTCGACGAGTCACACAAGGCTTTTGTCTCGTGGGCCGATTACCGCTCTACCTCATGGTGGTGGCAGCCGGGAGTCCCGCGCCAGTCATGTTGCACTTCGTGCGAGTGGCATTTTGGCACACATGCATCCCTATACTCCGGCTCGTCTTGGACCCGACCAAAGGGTTCGTCCTTGACACCCGCCTGTGCGGACCCCCGCCACTCATCGTGCCACCACAGGCACCAGTGCAAAGTCTCCCCTGCGTACGGCGTTGGGGCACGTCACTACCCAGGACGCCTAGCGGCCTAGAGCCTGCGCTAGACATCGTACCGTCGGACAGGTGCATGGGAAATTTTTTATCAGGTCCATCTTGCGTCTTCGTATGCACATAAGGTCGGCCCACATCGTACTAATTGGTCAGAGAGCTGTAAGTGTGCACATAGGCCCATGCATGTGTTAAGCAGTGTGCAGATCACACCCATCATTGGCTGTCGAGCCCGAAATTCGGGCCTCTGCAGCCTCTTCGCATTGTCGCGTCCCCGGCCACCAATTCCATCCTCATATATAAGTATTTCACCCCCGTGAGCAATTATAGTTTCCTTTTTTCCTTAGCCTGTTCTTACATTCCATAGGGGGGATATTTTTATTGTAACGAACATCTATAGCTGCAGGATCAAGGGAATATGCGTGCATTTTCCGTTTTAATCTTCTCTATACTTGCTAGCCTTGTGGCCGCAGAGACCCACACCTGGTACTACACCACCACCTGGTTGGATGCTAGCCCTGATGGTGTCAAGAACCGTCAGGTGATTGGTTTCAACAACACCTGGCCCTTGCCTACTCTCAGAGTCAAGACCGGTGACCGCGTCAACCTCTACTTGACCAACGGCTTCGACGACAGAAACACCACTTTGCACTTCCACGGTTTGTTCCAGAACGGTACTTCCCAGATGGACGGTCCGGAGATGGTGACCCAATGTCCTATTGCTCCTGGTGACACTTTCTTGTACAACTTCACCGTCCCAGAACAAGTCGGTACCTACTGGTACCACTCCCACACTGCCGGTCAATACGGTGATGGTATGAGAGGTGTTTTCATCATTGAAGAACAGGACGACAGCGACTACCCATTCGACTTCGACGAGGAGGTTGTTTTGCCAATTGGTGAATGGTACCACGAAAAGGCCGACGTCTTGATTCCTAAGTTCTTGAACAGATTCAACCCTACCGGTGCCGAGCCAATTCCTCAAAACACCTTGTTCAACGAGACCAGAAACAACAGTTGGGTGGTTCAGCCTAACACCACCTACTTCATGAGAATTGTCAACATTGGTGGTTTCGTCTCGCAATACTTGTGGATGGAGGATCACGAGTTCACTGTCGTTGCTGTTGACGGTGTCTACGTGAAGCCAAACACCACTTCTATGCTTTACATCACAATTGCCCAACGTTACGATGTTTTGATCACCACCAAGGACTCTACTGACAAGAACTACGCTTTCATGAACTCCATTGACACTGACATGTTGGATGTTATCCCAGGTGACTTGATCATCAACTCTACCAACTACATCACTTACGATGAGAAGGCTGATAAGCCAGGAGAGAACTATGTTGACTCCCTCACTGACTTCTTGGATGACTTCTACTTGCAACCACTCTCTAAGGAGAAGATTCTCGATGACGCTGACCAAACCATCACCATTGATGTCACTATGGACAACTTGGGCAACGGTGTTAACTACGCTTTCTTCAACAACATCACCTACACCACTCCAAAGGTCCCAGTCCTTGCTACTGCTTTGGAGGCCGGTGAGTTCGCTACCAACAACTACATTTATGGTAACACCAATGCTTTTGTTTTGCAAAAGGATGATGTCGTTGACATTGTGCTTAACAACAATGACACTGGTAAGCATCCTTTCCACTTGCACGGACACGTCTTCCAAGTCATTGCCAGAGGTGAAGGTGTCCCAGATGATGAATCCCCAGTTCCATTTGATGCCAAGAACCCACCTGAGTTCCCAGAATACCCAATGATCAGAGATACCGTCTACGTCAACCCTCAATCCTACATTGTTATGAGATTTAAGGCCGACAACCCAGGTGTTTGGTTCTTCCACTGTCACATTGAGTGGCACTTGGAGCAAGGATTGGCCATTGTGTTGATCGAAGCTCCAGAGGAGATGCAAAAGCAATCTACCCAGCAATTCACTGACAACCACAAGTCTGTCTGTGAAAAGGTTGGTGTCAAGACTGCTGGTAACGCTGCTGGTAACACCAACTACATGGACTTGACCGGTGCCAATGTGCAGCACAAGGCCTTGCCAGCTGGTTTCACCGCCAAGGGTATTGTTGCTTTGGTGTTCTCTTGTATCGCTGGTGCCCTTGGTATTGTTGCCATCAGTTTCTATGGTATGTCTGAGGCCAACAACATCGAAGAACATGTCATCAGAGACTTGGATGTTGAACTCTCCGACGAAGATGAGGTTAGACTCGAAGCCGAGGAAGCCGCTTCTGAGGAGCTCGCCAGCAGAAAATAAACTTTAAATAAGGACCCACTCTGCGTGATCCTGGAATCAGTACAGAGGACAAAGTCTGTTCCAATCGACTTGACGAGACCCTAAATTTTTGTGACAATGCCATTTTATTAAGTGTGTGTATTGCGAATCCGGCTTGTCTCAACATTTAGGAGGTTATGAATTGTCTGCCAAGAGAATTGGTCTACTCTGTTTCTTCTATGCTTATCCGGGTTTCACTGCAGAACCTTGTTTTTTGCTCTTTCCCTATATGTCAAGAACGGCTCGACCAATTAATTTTCTTTATCCCCAACCCTAATGTGTTTTTCTTAATACATGACCCCAGTAACACTGTCTGTAAAGCTTGAATTAGGAATAGTATTATCTCGCTAATTTTGGAGTTGCCTGTACTTGCGGTCGACTGTTCACCCAAATGTCTGATCTGGCGCGTTGAATTCGTGATGAATTTCTCAAATTATTGTTGGATTTGTATTAATTCACACACAGGCAGTTCTCGAACAAAACTGCCGTAAGCTGGGCAAACAGCCAAACTCCAGCACCTTTACCTATTTACATGCAACTTCACATTATAAGGCGGCTTAAAATAAATTAATAGAATTGTCTCACGTAATGAAGCCATACCATTTGAAACTTGACAACGACTTATTTTCCACTGAAGTCCAATTCCACCATCCACCTATAATAGGCTCCTGCACACCACACCACGAATCCCACTTATGACTGCGACCTTCAGCCCCACTACTAATTAAGCACCCCATGTTCGAAGGCGTCTATATCACCGACAACAAAAACACACTCACTTATGAGTACCTAGTGTTTCCGCACGTGCCGAGTTTCTCGAATGTGGTCAATACTCTCCAGACAAAGTTTGCCAGCCATACGCTGGAGCCAGTTCAGATGGTCGAGATCAACCAAGAGTACCTAATCACGTCGTACGCCACCAATCGATTCATCATCTACTTGCTATGCCTGACACGCGAATATGGTACCATGTCGAACCCATTGATGCCATTGCTCTTCATCAACAAGCTCATTGAGACCATGAGTGAGTACTTCGGGACCCCTCTTACAACTGTCAAGATCGACGCCAACAACGACACCTTGACCTTGTTGTTGCACGAGATGATCGCCGATGGTGTTCCAAATACCACGGAGTTCAACAACTTAAAGGATTTGGTGTCACTGAAGAGCTTTCTCTCTAAGATTCTTCTGACCGGCAACCAGTTGGCCTCGGCCGCCAACGCCAAAACGATTTCCTCTCTCACAAACCCACAAACGTCCCCTTTTTCTGCCCCAACCACAGATGCCTCGGAAAGCACGATTCCATGGCGCTCGGCAAATGTGAGATACACAAACAATGAAATGTTTGTTGACTTGGTGGAAACCATCAATGTCATAATGGCCCCCAAGGCAAGTAAGACTAAGAAGTATGCGCAAACTCAAAACCTTGATTCTGCCTTCTACTCTTCAGCAGCGGCAGCGGGCCTGAACAGCAAGAAGCTTTCGATCTTGTCTGGCACAATTACGGGACGAATCGACTTTTTGTCCCACATCTCTGGCGTACCCGAATTGCAGATTTTGCTCAATTCGGCCGCATCGCTCTTGGAGTCGCCCCAATTTCACCCATGCATTAATATAGACACCTGGTTGCGCTCTAACACACTATCCTTTGTTCCTGCCGATGGCCGTTCCACCTTAATGACATATATGGTGAGTTTGGACGATATGCCAGCAAAGACAAAGAGTCAAATGATTGGCCTCCTCGAGTTTGACTGCCAAGATGGTTTGGGCTTGAATAAAAATGAGGTTGAGCTCCGAATCCTGACTTCCAAAAGCGCGGCGGTTTCAAAAATAGAGAGCATACAGATTGAGATACATGCTCAAGAGCCTTTCGACGGAGATCTGTCGCAAGACACTGCCGATTACGACATATCTGGCATGAGATCAATCAGAATGACCGAGGGCGACTTTACATACAAAGGTGACGGTCTTGGTGTGTGGACCATACAAAATCTTCCTTCGGGGTCCCACCCAGTATTGAGGATGGCAATCGAGTGTCTGGATATTGACGAGGTGAATCGTCACGGTAGCGGCGAAAATTTACTAGATATTGAGGCTTCCGCAGAAAGGGCTTTACGCCCAGTCTGGCTCAAGGTAAATTTCACATACAAGGGACAAGTTCCAAGCGGCCTCAAAGTTGACAGCATGAAGGTCATAAAGTCCAAGGGTATGGGCGACTCCGTGAAACCTTACAAAGGAGTCAAGTACATCACAGAATGCGGAGACTACACCATTCGCTGCTAGCACACAATAGACCTGGGTTCCTGATGCTGAACAAGAAGCTCCCCATACCGGTTTGGTTTGGCAGTGCCCCAAATACCGGCCTTGACTAAGAGAACATCTGAAACGACGATACATAAAATTTGAAAAATTTCGCTTATGGGATATTTTATTTAATCTAATCGACGTGTATATCATCGTGGAGTGTAGTAGGGAGTAGTCTCGCGGAAGAACCGGTGTCTGTTGGTGAATCAACCAGCCTTCATTGAGTTTTCTTGGCCTTCTTCAACTTCTCCTTTTGGGAGTTTTTGATCAAGACATTGCCGATGAAAGAACCGACGGCCAAGCCACCAAGTAAAAGAAGGACAATTGGGATCTTGATGGCGTAGTCTCTTGGCAAGAAGAAGCTCTGGATCAAGTTATCTTCGTCTAAGAAGGGCAACAAAAACACCCAAGCGGTGTAGTAAGAAAACACAGCAGTGGCCACAGCGAGCATGACCAAGCCAACTAATTTATCCAAAGCCTGAGGTCAGTATGGTTATAACTATTTGCAACAAAGGGGGATATACATACCATTCCTGTTGTAAAGTACAGAGGAGCTCCAACGTGTCGATAGCTTACGTGTCCTGGGGCGCGAGGCGCACACCCGTGCCTCCGAAATATCAAGTAGCCGTATAGCGTGTGCATTTCGAAGTGCATGAAGAATATCAATTCGGAGTGAGCAAATCATTGCCCCTCTTGGGCTGAAGCTTCTTGATGAATTTCTGTGAGGATTCTTAGAGCCCGGAAGCCAAGAAGGTCAAAGGGAGGTTTACAAGACATATGTGCAGGTCTGTCGATTCACCGGTGCACGGACTACTAGTCTTCCGCAGCTTTGGTGGTGGCCCAGAGTTGAACAGCCTGGCCCTTTTCGACTTCAGTCACGAGAGACATCCGAGAGTGAATCTGGATTTTTGACCGAGTCATCACCACAGGCTGAAATTCCAAGCATTTGCACGGACTGAGAAGCCGATAGATTGACAGTAGATATCCACACCCGTGTTTGACATTGTAGGTTGCCTCAGCCACATGTGGGAATATCGTTCTTCTCTAAAATGATACCAATGCGGTTCAAGAATGTAGTATAGAATTCACCTGCAACCACCAGTCTCCACATGAGCCCTTCGCAGTATGGCCAGCTGAATCACGCCATAGTCTCACATGCTCATGGCCAGGCACCTGCAGCACTTTTGCAGTCCGCATGTCTACAGTATATGTAGACGACGTTCGCACTTGCCTGGGGAAAGACAACTTCTAAGGCTTACTTCATTACTTTGCCCTCCATGCTCGACAAATTCAAGTCAAGAAAGGCGCCGCTTTCACTAAGCTCAGTCAGCAATGCCATTAAAAATATCAACCTGTCCGATCTCACGCCGCAGCTCAACCAGAAACACTTGAAGGTTGTGGCCGGAGATCAAATGGGGCTTCCTCGAGACTCCATCACCGCCATGGCCATCGATCCGGTCCAGTCGCTCTTGGCACTCGCAACACTGAAAGACACTGTATACGTCTTTGGCCAAAGTGCCGTGGAGGTTGTCTTCGAGCTTAAGACCAAGGCAGATATTGTCCACTTGAAGTTCATCAAAGGCGTGTACTTGGTGTGTATCGAGACTTCCGGCAATGTCACCACCCTCTCTCTCCATTCGAAGAAAATACTATCCACATACCTGGCCCCCGGGTCCGTCACGGCTGTGGAGTCCGACCCGTCTTTGGACTGGCTTGTTTTGGGACTTTCCAATGGCTCGCTTCTTTTTTATGACGTTGACCGTTGCAACTTGACACCACTAAGAATTGACAATCTCCAGAAGTCGGTTCTACCAAAGCACAAATTGTCTCCAGTCCTATCCATAAAATGGCATCCTCGCGATCTCGGTGTGTTGTTAGTCTGCTATTCCCACTGCGCAGTTCAGTACTCTATTTCCCTGGGTGCAATCCGCAATGCTTTCGTGCACCGGCTTACGCCGGAGAGCCAGGGCTTTCAATTCTCAAATGATGTTGAGACTGGCGGTAAAAAGAAATTGTTTGGCTCCGCCAAGGAAGTCATATGTCTGATGCGCGAGGCCCTCTACCACCCAAATGGCTTGCATTTGGTCACTGTTCATACCAACGGCACATTGGCGTTCTGGGATGCCAATGATACCACGCTTTTGGAAGCACGCACAATCGACCACACTGGTCTTCACAAGCCGGGCCCCCCAGTGGTTCCTAGTAAAATTTGTGGAAACATTTCTTTGAAATGGGTTACCGGCCAAGATCCGGAGCTTACTCTGATGATTATATCTGGAGCTGACGAATCTTCCCCTCATCAACTCGATATCTTGGACTTGGGTTTCACTCTCAAGTACACTTTGACGTCACACGAAAAACAAGGCGAGTTTTATGCTCGGCCTTCCCAGGGTCGGAGATCCCTAAATATCAAGTTTAATCGCAGGTCACAAGAACATGGCGCTGCCGAATTCATTAGTCAAATCTTACCCATCCCGGCAGACCAGCAGCCGTACTTTGACGGATCACACAATCCCTCTCAATTGTTCGTTCTTACAAATTTCGGTGCGTTGCACCAGACTGTCTTCGACTCACGAGGTCTACAAGACTCTTTAAAGAGACTCCCACCATCTCTTATGACAATTCTTCCTCCCACTACTTTTAAGCAGGTTCACTCAGTCAAGAAATCAGATTGGTTTGGCTCAATTCTGAGCAGGAGAAACGATCAGTCAAACCAAGGTGGCCTTGTCTTTGGAGGTGCTCCCACACCACGACAATTCCCGAGATCACTCGGAAATGACGATAATATTGTTGATGTTCTTGTATCTGGCCACGAAGATGGTACAGTTCGCTGCTATGATATTTCTTCTAGTGATCATCAAAGAGAAGAAACAGGCTTTGAATTTAATTTAAGAGAAACTCTTGACACAAATTCTGGATCAGCTGCATACCGTGTGAGCAGAGTTTCATTTTCCTTCCAATGTCAACATGCAATCGTTGCTCTTGCAAATGGCAATGTCGCAATTTGCAAAATAGGAAAATTACCACAACGTGGTGCTGCTCAAAAGATTAGGGAGAGCTATGATGATTGCAAGGTATTACACAAAAATGGTGATGCCAGACTCCTTGATTTGAGCCAAAGAGTTTCTGGAAACTTCTCCCAGTCTTTGTATGTACCAAGCGCCTTGATTCAGTTGAGTTCAGACGATCCTGTCACTTGCATGAACATTTCAGATGCTGGATTTGCAGCTATTGGCTATAGATCAGGCAGACTCCTAGTTTGTGATATCACTCGTGGTCCGGCTATAATTCTCAACTTGGAATCGATCTCGCAACACTTGCCATCGGTGACGGATGAATGTTTTGCTACAGCAATGGAGTTTTCAATCATGGAATACGGCCAGGATGGATATTCTTCTTTGATGCTCTTGATTGGCACCAGCGCTGGAGGCAATCTTATAATTTTCAAAATTGTTCCAATGGGCAATGGTGGATTCGAAGTCATCTTCACAAACAAAACACTTGGACTCAATTACAGGAGCGCTGACTCGACCAGCATGAGTTGTCTAGACCAAATTATACCCGTGAATGCATCCTCTGGTGAGTCAGCGGTTGCCAGCGCAGAAACTTTCCAGAGATTGGCCCAAAATGTTCTTATTCCTGGACTTATTGTGGTGTCTTCTTCGAGAGATTTACGTGTCTTAAAAACACCAAAGCAAAAGCTTTCACACAAGGTCATTGACGAGGTATGCATGTGCAGTGGTCTTGTCACGTTGAGACGTGAAGGAGCAGCTATAGTTACTGTGACCAAGTCAGGCTTTCTTAAGGTTTTCTCACTTCCGGCTTTAAACGATGTTGCAGATATAAAAATACCATCTGAGATATTCGCGAGAATCAAAGCTTCTTTTGAGCTGGGAGCGGGATCCTTCTCAACAGTTCTGAATACTGGTGAGATAATCATAAATTTGAGCTCAACTGAGATCTTGAACTTGTTCCTTTATGACACAAGCAAGAATAAAACCTACAAAGAAAAACCCACTGATATCTTGTTCAATGATACTGCAATCATTCCGCAAAGACCGGTTGCAGGAGCAATACTGTGGGCAAAGGGACAGAGCTCATATATATCAAGCAAGGATTTGGCGCTTTTGATTGCTGGACCCAACAGGAAGCCTGCAAAACACCCGGAGAGTGATTTGGCCTACAATATTAGCCCAGAGGCCAACCCCTCCCACTCATACGGTACGTCTACACCTTATGGAAAAGGAAAGAATGAGGAGACTCAACCATATGCCGAGCCTAGAAGAAAAGGAGGAAATTCTAATCCTTACGCCTTTGGAACCCTGGGCATCATGCGCAATATTCGCGATGGTCTTGACAGTATGGAAGAAGTTGCCAACAATTACGCAAGTGGATTGTCTGAGTCCATGAACGAATCGATGGACACAGGAAAAAATTCCTTGTACAAGCAAGCATTCAAAAGCAAATTCGGTTTCTAGCGAATAATCTTGCGTGGAATATGACGGCATTCTTTGAAGGATTCATCAAGGCTTCTTCTACTGTGCGCACGCGTGCATATGTGTTTACACTTCGCGAGACAATCGTAAATATAACTTTTTGTACCTAACTCCAAAGCTGAATAATGACAGAACTAGAAAATGACATGGCTCATATGGATAGTAAAAACATGGATGTACCAATCACCACAAGTAGTCCTAATCGAAACCTAAAGCCAGTATCACCACACAAAGGCGCAAACACTTCTGTTGGCCGGCTCAGCTTTCTCCAAAACGACAACATAGATAGTCATTTTGAGCAGCTATTCAGCTCACACGAAGACATCAAGCAAGTCCTTTACTCCCTAGAGCATCAAACTAAGCAAACTAGCTATGATCTCGGACAGTTATTTGACCGACTGAAGAATAATAACCAAAACTTGAACAAACTATTGGAGAACATAGCTGAGTATTCTAAGGAGGTTACTGAAGAGGGCAATGCCACCAAAACTGATGTTTCCAAGATTCTAGAACTACTCAATCTCATCGATAGCCAAACGAAAATTGATCTTATTCAACAATGTATCAAAAGCCAGCAAAGTGAGCTTGTCAACGAGATAGCACAGAAAACTTCCGAAGGAAAACAAGATTATGTGAAGCTCTTTGCCGAGAAAAGTGAACAAGTGACCAACCTTGCGGCAGCCAAACTCGAGAGCCAGTTGAAAGAGCTTATACTAGAGCAGTCAGAGAAGCTAATGCTCGAGCAAGATAAAATAATGAAGGCTCAAGAAAAATCGATCTCTAAATTCGAAAGCTCAATTGCACACGCATCACAGACAACGGAAAATAAGGCTTTCGAAGCCTCTTATCAACAGTTCGTTAAATCCGTCAGTGAAAAAGTTGAATTCGAAACGCAACAGCTATCACGTCAAATTGAAGAATCACAAGCGCACGAAACCCCGGATTTACTCATCGAAAAGATGAAGCAATATAGTGAAATCGGAATTGCTCATACCGAAACCAAAATACAAGCTCTTGAGATGCAAAATAAAGACATCATCAAAAGTAACGAGCTGAGTCATGACTCTATCACCCAATTAGTACTGATGATTGAAAAGCAGGCGGCGGCCGCTCAAGTACAATCGCTGATGGTGGCTGATCTTGAGCGAGATCTAGTAGCCTTGGCGATGAAGAAGTCAAATCTCATGCATACAAATGGTCAGCTCGAAAAACGGAACGAGGAGCTTGAATCTAATTTCAGCAAGATGCAAAGCCAGCTCTCCGAGATGAATCTTAAATACGAGAAGTTGCAAGATGATCACACCAAACTCTCCACACTCTACGAGTCTAAACTCGGTTTGTACAACGATATTAAAACACGTTTCACCGATCTTCAAGCGGAGGCCGAGCAGTTTGAATCAAAAATGCAGTCTCTCGACATAAAGAAGTACGAGAAGCTACAGAACATGCACAGGGGAAAAGTTCAGCAGCTACGTGTGGCCACACCTTTGCTCCAAAGAAAGCGGGTGGTTAGTATGCCCTCAAGAGACTCGATGGACAAGTCCATGCATTCGAATAATTCCGATCTCGATGATGATGAATAATATATATATATATATTATTGCTGGTATCTTTTTGGCTATATACATGATTTTTTTCTTTTTTTTTTTTTCAATTGTTTTGCTTGGTGATTTCAACCTTTCCATCCATGTAAGGTCTGAGAACTTCTGGTATCACCACAGACTCGGTATCAGGATTATAAAATTGTTCGATTATGGCGATAATAACACGTGGGACTGCCATGGCCGTGCCGTTCAAAGTATGCACGTATTCAAGCTTTCCATGCTCATTTTTGCTTCTAATTCCGAGTCGACGGGACTGATAGTCACCACAGTTTGAGCAACTAGTGAGTTCACCCCATGATCCTCTTCCTGGCATCCAAGCCTCGCAATCATATTTCATGAGTGCCGGGGCACCCAAATCGGACGTAGGCATATTTAACATTTTAGCCTTGATTCCCAAAGCCTCTATAATGGACGTTTGCAACTGGCGTAAATCTTCAAGTTCTCCAGGAGAGTTTGCTGGCTTGGCGAAGTGAAATAACTCCACCTTAGTGAATTCATGAACACGATAAAGCCCGGTAGTATCTTTTCCACGTGCACCGGCCTCGGCACGGTACGCTCTTGACACACCGACATACTTTGCTGGCAACTGCATCGTCAGCTGGGAGTGCAATGCACCCAATGGAATTTCGGCGGTTCCGGTCAAAGATAAATCCAGGTCCAGCAAGCCGTAGACTTGTTTCTCGCCGTTCTGGTCTTTTGGTTTGAAGCCACAGGCATGGATGATTTCGGATTTCACAACAGTAGGTGGGACCACCATTTTGTAGCCGTGTCTACGGGCAACGGACAATGCATATTGAATCAATGCTTGTTCCAAAAGCGCACCATCTCCTAGAAGATAGTACCATGAGGAGCCACTCACTTGAGAAGCCTTGGAAAATTCCATGATTCCAAGCTTGAGCCCAATCTCTCTATGATCGAGGTCCAGAATTGGCAATTGAGTCTCGATTTCCTGCTCCGAATTGCCATTAATTATGCTAACGATCTCAGGCAGAAGTGGATCCTGAGGAACAGAAGGAGAAATCCAATTAGGGAGCAGCTCTGCAGCTTCGTGAACCTTCTCCGATAACTCTGTAAGCTGAGCATCCAATTCAGAGATTGTTTTCTTGTAGTCTGCCAAGATCAGTCGCGTAGATTCGGTATTCTCGTTGTTCTTGATTTGTTGAGCCAAACTAGCACCGAGCTTCTTCCGCTGGTTGAGTACCTGGTTTTTTTTGCTTTCGAGCTGATTTTGGGCTTGGCGGTTTGCAACGAGGAATTCCAACTGCTCCATCGAGCCAGCGTTACGCCTTTTGATGGAGTCCCGCATCTCTTCCTCATTCGCTAGGACTCGCTTGATGTCTAGAACTGGCTTTTTGAGTGCGGTTGAGTTCTTGAAAGAACTTGCATTTCTTACAAATTGTCGACTCAACATCTTTAGGAGGTGTCCGAATGCAGATGTATTCACTCAGTAGTTGCTGTGCTTGACTCAAGTACTTATTGGTGATAGATGTCGTATGTGAGGACCCCATTCGAAACGGGTCGCGAGACAGCCTGCAGAAATCTACGCAGCTTCACAATTTTATAAATCGAACTCCACATAGTTAGTTTTATATATATACACGAGGGCCAGCACCTCAAAAAATGAAACACGAGGCTTAATTCATGATGAAGGTGTCTAGCAATTGTAAACTTGACAGACTCGGCGGCGCCATGTCTATTCGCCGCAAAGCTTCTATGAAAAATATTTTGGAGCATTTTTCTTCTTGTAATCTCAAACATCTCCAATTATCTCCATGGCTTTAGAGTCACCTTTGGCCAATCTGGGATTGTCTAATGCATCAGCCAAACAAAGCCATGGATCCTTCGTTCCACCCCACTTCAAAATACTCTCGCGGTATTTTGTTCCTGCTTCTCTGCTCCAGGGGTCTTTTTCAAACAATTCCCTCCAGATCTTCTCGGCAATTGCACGGTCTAATAAGTAGGAATAGTACACTGCACCATATGAAAAGAGATGAGGAAACTTACCATGCCACGTCGAGAACTCATCAGCAAAAACCTGAAGTTTCTTCTCGAGGTCATGATAAACCTTTGTTGAATCAAAAGCTTCAAGAGACGCCTCATCGTTGAAATCGATAATCTCGGTATGCAAAGCTTGGTCCAAAAGGGCCATTTTTGATTGCATATACGACTCTGTCTTGCGAAGGCTACCCGAATTTTCTTGGTATGCTTTCAAGAGAGACTCTGGCATTGGCTCTCCAGTCACATGATGTTTAGCTATCTTGCAAAGCACACGGGGATCGCTGCTGAACAGCTCCATTAAAACAGATGGCAATTCCACAAAATCCGTCAGACATCTTGTTCCAGACAAATTGTGAAGTTTGGTGCGTCCAAGCATCGAGTGGGTTGCGTGTCCCATCTCGTGAAAAATAGTGTCGACCTGCTCCAAGGATAATAGCGTGGGGCTGTCTGAGTCAAACCCAGGCATGCTCTTAAAACCACTTTGCTTCCTACTGTGGAAGTTGCAGACTAAAGAGATCACTGGCAACTGGTAGTCTTTACCTTCATTCAAGTGGACTTCTTCAGCGATTTCCTCACTCGATTCACTTCCTAGCTCCGTATTTAATTCACGTGAGCAGACAATGGTGAAGTGTGAAGGCAACACTTTAGGCGACCAAAAATCAACATAAAGGTACCCCAAGACCTCGTTGGTCGTAATATCTCTGTAACTCAACTTGCGTACTCTGCTTTGATCCCAAGTCTCGCCCTTTTGAGTCTTTTCAGGAACCAAAGCAACGTTGTATAGACTGCGGAATAATTTATCTAAGCCGCTCATGATAGCGCCCACTGAGAGGTACTGCGAGATATCAGAATGTTCACCGGCGATGGATACAGCTTCCCTTTCTGCTGTTTGACTGGCTAAAAGGTAGTCTCTATCCCACGGTTTTACACTCTGCAATATTTGAGCATCATCTGCTTCTGGGTCAAAGTTATTCTTGTACTTGTAAAGCCCCTTTATTTCGTTGACAACACTGCCATCCAGCAATAGATTTTTTTGGAGATTTGTGAGAAACGAAATGACGTTTTGTGGGTTTTTGGCCATTTTAAATTCTAACTGGTAGTCCGCAAAACTTTTATAACCCAAAATATTAGCAAGAAGGGCACGGTACTTCAAAAACGAGTTCAATGTGTGTATCTGAGATTCCACCGAATTGTGAAGAGAGATCCACACCTTTTTTCTTATTTGTTCAGAGGAGCACTTAGACAAGATCATTGAAGGAATATGGCCAGCCAATGGAATGAACACGCCTGCGGGAAATTGAGAATCGTGGGGTTTTGCGGAACCAACAGGGCTTTTAGATTGAAGCAGGAGAATCTCATTCTTCACCTCTTGCAGAGTTATCAGATCAAACTCCGTGCGAGGAACTGATATCCAAAAAGACTCGAGATTCTGCATCTCGTTGCTGAACGACGAGCCCAATAATGAAATTTCTTGTGTGATTGATACGAAATTGTTTCTAGTGTTGGGGTCCATGGCGATTCCAGAACGCTCGAAGTCCTGGCGCAAATACTTGCCGACCTCGATTTCTTCTTTGCTGAGGTTGTTTGTGATGTACTTATCCTCTAGAATAGCCGTGAGGGTGGAGTGGAGTCTGACATCGGTGTTGAGTTGATTCATGTACTCAAACATTATTTCGTGGGTATTCTGAGCAGCCTCCACCCACTTCTGACTTGGGTGAACCACTCGGATGAATTCGGCAACGTCGATCACCCGGCACAACGTGTCGCTGAGCTGATCCAACTTGCGGATGTACGTGAGCTTACCTTGCTCAGTGTTCTGAGCTTCTAGAAGCATCACTTTCACCAAATTTTTGGCCTTTTCAAGCAGCGCTTCCGAGAACCGGATCAAGCCACTGGGGGATGAGAGATGTTTGTTTTTGAATAGACCCACATTGGCAGATGAAAACACCAGGTAACCTGCCAGGTTGAAGTTGGTGAAGTATTTTTGGGAGTCAAATAGCTTGAGAATCGACTCGGACCCGGTGGACCGATGGAAGGATTTGGCGCACCATGCCGCCGGGGTGGATGCCTTGTGCTTTATTAGGGTGCTTCGGAGAAAAAGCATTTCGACATCAGTGGATAGTACGCTAAGACGACATGGTGTAGAATGCTCTCTTGAGCGTGCGACTGTATCCAGGCGCACGGCCAAAGGCACGAAGGATCTCGGCCAGCTGCTGCAAAAGGGCTGCCACACAGAGTAGCAAAGGGAGTTTCCAGTGAGCACAGTGCCTACTGCTTCGGCCGCTTGCGAATCATTTCACTTCGGGCGTTTTGACGGCAGCTGGCCTTCGAGACCAACCCACGCTTGCATATTCTCCTAATCCTCGACTTTTTTTGAAGAGGCATATCACAGAGAGCGCCTCGGGGCTGAATCACCACAAAAATCAGGCATCGCCTCCTCCTTGGCGGTGAGTCGCAATCAGCTGTAAACGAGGGGTCCACGATGCGTAGTTTCGCCGAACTGCCTCAAACTCAATTATAGCGGTTGGAATCACAGTATGCTAGACGCAGCCCAAGCCTGGGCATGTACAGGAATGCTACTGCCAAAGGTGTGCCTAATCTAAACACTGATGCGCATTGCTTTATCGGTGATCCCCTCTTTCAGTCGGGCGTCTAGCGCTAGCGGAGTGGTGATCCAGCTCCGTGGCAGGGTTCTGACCACTCTGGCGTGTTTCAGCTTTGTAGGAGTGGTGTGTCCAAACACTCCTTGCGGCCGATGCTCGAGGCATACTCGTGCTACCCGACCCAAGTCCGCAGCATAAGCGGACTGTATCTTTGCTGCATTACAGTCTTTAGCGTACGGTGGCCTTTCACCGCACTAACCAGAACGCTGGCCCGTCTGTCCAGAGTGTTCTGGGCATGGCCCCCAGCCGAAAGGCGTACCTTGGACCTTTCTCGACTGAAACTCTTCAAGTAGCTCTCCATGTATCCGTAAAAGTAGCGCAAACCACTTCTGGCGGCAGCCCACGACGCAGAGCATAATGGTTGCACTGCCTCAGGCCCGATCTTTTATTCCGCGGTGTGCCTGCCAACTCAATTTTTCCCAACTACTCTGGTATCAGCGCTCCATACCCCAGCTTCTTTTTCCCAGAGCAGACTCTTCCCACTCCACTGCTTTGTGGCCAGTCTAGTGCTTTCAGTCTTTTCTCTTGTCATAGTACCACGCTTGCACTCTTGCCCTGGTCGACGCATTGGCACTCCAGAGTATAACGCACCGCTCGCCTATTGCCCGGTTTTGATTTGATCCCCTTACTCCCTGTTCGGCTGGCGTCCTGTGATCCAAAGCCCTTGTCGCCCTATCTGCGCCTGGCCACCTATCGATATGTCCGACCGAAACACCTCGAGCACTGCCCCGAGAAGACGAACCGCTCGGGACTATCAGTTCGGCGCTAGAATTGGCGAGGGATCCTACTCCAAGGTGTTCCTGGCCGTTGATTTGTACGACAAAAAAACTTATGCCGTCAAGATTTTGTCCAAAAAGCACATTGTTAAGGAAGACAAAATTAAATATGTCAACATCGAGAAGACGACCTTACACCGATTGGGACTACAACACCCAGGGATTGTCCAATTATACTACACATTTCAGGATGAGCTGAGCCTCTTTTTTGTCTTGGATTTTGCTGAGTATGGGGAATTGCTTTCTATAATATCCAAGTTCGGCTCCCTCCTGGAGCCTGTGCTGAAATTCTACATGCTTCAGATAGTAGACGCCGTTCAATTCATTCACCTGAAGGGCGTCATCCATCGTGACTTGAAGCCCGAGAACATCTTGGTCGGGTACGATTTCAATTTGAAAATCACCGACTTCGGCGCTGCCAAGCTCTTGGGCAAAGACGATGATCTGCATGATGAGAAAATCGATTACGCCTCTTTCAATCCCGAACTAAGAAACGATTCTCCTGATCGCAAGGGTTCCTTCGTTGGCACTGCTGAATATGTTTCTCCAGAACTTGTGAAGTACAACGTTTGTGGCTTTGAAGCTGATGTATGGGCCATTGGCTGCATTCTTTATCAGTTTTTCAATGGTGTCCCTCCGTTCAAAGGCGCTACTGAGTATTCTACATTCGAAAAAATTATCAATGTCGAATACCAACACCGTGTGCCTGTGCCAACGATGGTGAAGGAAATAATTGACAGGCTTTTAGTTTTCGATCCGAAGACAAGATATTCTCTTGCCCAACTTCAGCAAATGCCCTGGTTCCATGGCGTTCCATGGAATAATAGAGATTATATTTGGGGTAGAAGTGTGCCTCGCTTCGAACCATACGTTCCTGGTCAGCACTCCTCGCAATCTCAGCCGGCCCAACAGATTATGAGTAACATGAATTTGCCCCCAATGAAAACCGGATCCAACAGGAACTTTGCCAAGAGTACTTCTAACTATAAGTTACTCTCTCAAATCCAAAACTGCGACACTTTCGTGCCCGGAATGACCAGCAAGCCTCTGTACGCCCCAGCCTCTAGATTCCAAAAGCATCCAACCCCACACAATGCTAACAACCAACCCATGCATACCTCTGTCAAAAATCAAACTTCAAACACTGCCCATAATCAACAGCAATCATTCCAACATGCTATTCGAAACGACCCTTCCTTTTTGGAAAAGGGCCTGATTCCCCCAGCTACCAGCCGTGTTCAATATAAAAGTACTCAGGCACCAACAACTTCCAGGGCTCCTGTAAGCGATGCTGTGTCAAAGCCCAATAATGTCCAATCGAATCGTGCATCTTGGAATGCACAAACGCCACCTGGTCAATCTACAGCACAATTGCCAAAGTCAAATTCTTTCATTGCTGCACAACAAGCGGCTAGCTCTTCAACAGCCTCGCTACAAAAAGCAATGACGGAAGCTTCTCTTTCGCCTACACGTGCCCCAGCCTCCCCTGGCAGAAACTTGCGCACAAATACCGCCTTCGCTTCTTTACAAAAACAGCCTACGAAACCTGTGAGTAAGCCTCCTACAACACAGCCCCCAGTTTTGTCTCCGCCGAATGAAAAAAAACCAACGGCAGCTCCAGTGGACGCTGTGAAACCCGAAAGAAGAACAAAATCGCCTCCAAGAAACCAAGGCGTTGCAGTCACATTGAGTGAGATCTCATCATTCTTGAGTTCTGATGAGAAAATCATCAAGTTAGATCACGTTTTGAAACTGGCATTAAGTAATCGATTAATTAATCGAAAACCCGGAAGCTTGGATAATGACACGATCGAAAACTTGGTCGAGACACATCAAGCCACTTTGAAGAATAGCCTGGTTCCAGTCATTGCGTGCATAACAAATCAAGCCAAGGTCTTCTTAATTGATGATACCTTGAGCGTCATGATGATTGATTTGACGGCAAATAAAGGTGGAGACTACCTGATGTACGATTATGAGTTTGAAAGTGTCATGGTGGAGGATGACGATAGCGATGTTGACGGGGAAGAAATTTTCGGCTACTTAATCCTCGAAATGATCAAGGAAGGTGGAGATTTAATCTTCCTCAAAAGATTCAGTGATGCCGATAAAGATAGATTCGGTAAAACCATACGCGTGGTTGGGGGATCTGGTGATACTATAAAAATTGGGGCTAGTTTCGGCTGGATCGACTGCCTTATTTGGGCAAAGGACTTAGTGGATAAGCAAGCTAAGACTAAGAACAGGAAGGAAGAAGCCTCAAAAAGCAAACCGAGCTTACCAACCCCAAAGTCAAAGACAGGAGTCAAAAAGTCAGTTGGCGTGACGACATCTAAGAAATCTGACCTGAAGAGTGCGCAAGGATCACGTAAAACATCTGGTGAAAGTCAAAAGAATAACCAAAAGCCTATCAACAATTTTGCATTTGCAGCCGCCGCGGCTGTCCATCGATAATACAATTGAAAATTATAGCGTCATCAACACATTACTAAGCAACAAATAAGCCAATTTATCGAGATCGACACGGTATTGAACAGGAGCCAGTATTCAAAAAGCAGGGCCCAATACCCCTAGGATGGTCTGGAATAACATGTAAGCACGTTGCATACTATGTAGATAATTTTTTGAACTCATCTAGCCAGTTCTTGTAATCGCACTTGTCGTTCAAGACTTCGGTGGTCCGCTCTTGAATGATGGCTTCTACTTGTATTTCATTGTGGACCCAATTCTCAATGGCAACAAACTTGGCCGAATGGCTTGCAATTTTCTCCTGATCATTCTTTGCCGCATAGGGATCTGTGCGGTAGTCATACATAGGTTTTGAGTCTGAATGAGCTAATTTCACTTCATGGCGTAGATCCAGTGCATAATTTGAGCAGTACTGGATTGCATCGGCTCTAGCCTTCCATTGAGGGGCTATTTTTGTTCGGAAGTATGAATCACAGTTAGCCTTGCCGATCTCATTCAAATGCTGACTGATTGTATCGTCCGTGGCTATTCTTGAAAGCCGGAGGAATGTTCTGATACGTGTGTTATCAACACAATTTTCGGGAGACAAAATCGTGTGCAAAGGCGAAGATTGGATGTGCTTTTCTTTGGCAAAAAACGACATTGTCGGTGAGGTCCTCAGGTGCTAAGAGACGAACGGTTGAGGGGCGGTGGCGCGCATTAACACCCATTAAAACTTCATGAGAACGTGTTGGTGGCGGTCCATAAACCCGACTGTTCGGCTTTAATATAAATTTGGTGACCGTTCGCCGAACAAGAAAAGAACAATCGTAGTAAACTTTCACTTTTTGCATCTGAATCTACCGTGTACTCGCCTAATCAGCATTCAACTGATGTCCCCATTACGTTTTTTATGTGGATTTGACGGCAGACTGCGAAATCTGGGCCTCACAAGATATGGCTTCTGTCTCCACATTGACAAGCTAACTGAAATTACAAAAAGTTAGATCCAAATTTGTCCCAGGCATTATAATGACTTTCGACGTTTCTGACAAGAAGAAATAGAAGATCGCCTCTTGATCTTAAAAAATCAAAGCCGATAACTGGAGAGAGAAGAGCCAAGGTGACTTACGAAAGCTATATACAAAACAACTCAACAATGAAGCTACTGGCAAGCGACACCCCAACGATCAAGTGGAGAAGCTTTGTAAAAGTCGGCTTCTCAATTGAAGTGCAATGTTTTTGTTCCCACTATTTGCAAATCGAGTTTTGGATGTTTCACGTGCCTCATCTTGGCAGAAACTCGGTCGTACGTTGGTCGTGAAGCGGTACACCTGGTGCGCCTACCAGAGCTTAGCCACGAATCTGGGTTGACACCGTCGCACTAACCTCCTACATTTTTTTTCTAATTGTGTACCCCAGGCAACTCTAGCTTGTCTTCGATAATTTTAAAAGCCTTTTTGAAGAAGCTAACTCTAGGCCTACTTACTCACCGAGTCCTTTTTACCGGGATTTTATAGGTGAACAGTCGATCTACATTATACACGCTACTCCACACTGGCGTTCAGTCATGTCTGCAGGGGTTTTAGATGAAAATGCCTGCCAGCTTGCTTTCATATTGGCATTGTCTTCCCACACAGACTCAATCAAGAAGCAATTCGATGCTGTGAGCGAGGATTCGGCCTCTTCAGTGGAAAAATGCTGCCAGGCAGAGGAGCTTTCCATTGGCCTCCGCGTCGTGAAGAACTACGGATTACGTACTGTTGCAGATAGCCTATCTGGAAATCCTGCTTCTTTGTCCAGCCTCACATTTCTTTTCCAGTCCCACCTTCTAGGAAAATCCATAACAAAGATTCCAAAACATTCGCATACAGAGGAACTTATATCTCGTGTCGACAGTGAGCATGTGCCATTGAACCCTTTAGCTCAAGAGCCACAGCTCTTATCGCAGCTTTACACTCTCCTCCAGACTGCTGTTATCATGGCCACCAATCCCAATGGGTCAATGGATGACTTAGACGCAACGCTTATATCTAAGCTTCTCGTCAATTTTTTGGAGTCCCAGGAAACTGCAGACCTCCTGAAAGTGTCTCTTGGCGGCATGTCTTCGGCAGTGATATCCTATTTGAAGGGAGGTGTGCCTCCTCCATGCTCATGGAAATCTGTGTTTCTGCTATTTAAACATCTTTTGCAACTACAAGTGTCATTATCTTGCCGCAGCACCAGCTTATCCACTGTACTGGAAGCAAGGGAATTGGGTAATAACCTTATGGCGAATTGCTCCTACCCACAAGCAATCAAGGTATACACCGAAGCGATTAGCCAAGTTGACCATGTCTCGCTCCACAACTTGCCACAGCTTTACACAAACCGTGCTATTGCTTTTATTGGTATAAACTGCTTTCCCGAAGCAAAAACAGACTTGCAAACAGCAATACAGTTTGAGCGCACTTTCACTCCTGCTTGGGTTCAATTGGGCTATTGCCACTTGTATTTAGGCTCAGGAATACTTGCTTTGAGATGTTATCTCGTGGCGTTGCGTACTATAGCCGGTGAGATTTATCCAATACACCTTCCGAGCGACCAGGACTCTAGACTGAAGTACACAGAAGCCAAGATGAGATCTTGCATGCCTCAGTTTGTGCAAAAGTTAGTGCTGTCAATTATTTTGACCGAAAAGAGAGCAGAGCAGCAACAAGAACCATCTGCACACATTCAAGAAATTACCACAAGGGTGCGTGCCATTCTCGCAAGGCTCCGCTCTGTTGTTTCAGAGGAAGACGTTCATTATCTCACATATACCTATGAAACTGACATGGAAGCAACACGTGCTAGTGCAGTGAGAGCAAATAGAGTGAGACCTAGTATACTTACCCCGGACGTGGCTCAAGATATTCTAGCCAGCTCTGGCGTTGAAGCCTCGGCGGTCACTGTGCTGCCTCCTCCACCCACAACAGCTACCACATTTACAACCACACGTTCTGTGCCCGAGCGAGCACGTAACCTGCCTTTATCCACTACTCAGGGTAACAGAACAGATGCGAGCCTTTCCGCGGAAGCAGCTACAGCTCAAGAATCTCAACCGAATAGGGGCCAAATGAGCAACTTACGAGGCATTTTCAATAATCTTGGTGAGATTTTTGGTGACGCTATGCTGTCACAACAATCACCCACAACCGAGGCTTCAGGTTCTTTGAATTCGGGCCGCCCGAATGACAGTGCAAACCAGGCACATGTGAATTCTTCTGCTGCCGACGCTGAAGAGGACTCGCAAGAACTTGATCCTATTGCACGCGCTATAGCTAGTGCACAACGCGCTTTGGCAAGAAGCGCCAACGCAAATTCCGATCAAGGCAACGGAGAGTCTATTTCCATAGGAGGCTTTGATGTGGCTGGTGGATTTGGTAATATTATTAGCCAAGCCTTGCGGAATCATCAGGCTGCCTATGAGCGAAGCAGGGCTCAAAGGACCTCGGCCGCGCCAAGACCTAGCACTGAGCTGACGGCCAGTTTGCGTCCCACATCTGAAGGGATAAGGGTGTCCGCTCAAACAAACAATACATCTCCAGAGCAAAGCCAGAACAGTGGAAATACCGATACTGTTAGAAATTCTCCGAGACCAGAGGATACAGAGATGCCTGACGCCCAAGATCTCGACTGATACCAGCCCTTGATCTCAATTTCGCCCAAAATAATGCAGTCGTATAGATCTATAAATATTGTAAGATTTTGTAATTAGAAAGGTTCCTGAACATGTTAGCGTAGTTTTCGCCCGTTCCCCTCGTCTTTAAGAGTCCGGTGCTAGGTGAGTTGCAGTTTCTGCAGTACCTGCGGAAGAAGATAAGATAGAAGGAAATCGCTCATGAGACCAATTCAAACAACAAAATGGCCGGATTGGAGCAATCACTCTTCCAATTGAAGTTCACCGCCAAACTGTTGAATAGACAGTCGGCAAAAGCAGCCAAAGAAGAATTACAAGAAAAGGCTAAGGTCAAGAAGGCGTTGACGCAAGGCAACAAAGACATAGCCCAGCTTTATGCCCAAAACGCCATCAGGAAGGCCAACGAACGAGTGAACCTCTTAAGATTGGCATCTCGGATTGATGCCGTGGCTTCAAGAGTTCAAACTGCAGTCACAATGCGGTCCGTGACCGGCAACATGACCACTGTCATCAAAGGTATGGATAAAGCGCTTCAAACAATGAACTTAGAGCGGATTTCTCTCGTGATGGACAAATTTGAGAACCAGTTTGAGGATTTGGATGCCCTGACAAACTACTACGAATCTGCGACAAACAATGTGAATGCATTAACGACGCCCCAGGAGGATGTGGATGAGTTGTTGAACCAGGTTGCTGACGAGGCAGGCATTGAGATGAAGCAAGGTCTTAACGAAACGAAGGTTGATATTGAGACGCCCCCAACAACAATCAGCGAAGAGAAAGAAGACCGCCTTGCAGAAAGATTGCGTGCATTAAGAAGCTAGCTCTTCCACACGTCAATCTACAAAATTCACGCAAGTGCTCGGGGGATTTACTTGCGTCGCCAGCAGCAAAACCGGCTCTGCTCTTATTAGTTGTAAAAAAATAAATGCAAGAATAAATTCTACTTATGATTCGACATCAAGAATTTACCAGCTCAGTGATACCTAGTGAGTGACATGTGCTACTACCTGATGTGGAATAGACGCTACATTGTCGCTAAATCGGTTACTATATGGAATCTAGAACAAGTCCGAAGCCACATAATCACCGCTCAAAACTAGTAGTTGCCGCTAGAATTTGCCGCAGACAAGAAATGATGGCTATGGAAACTTCAATTCAAGAACAACTTCTATAGCATGGTACATTGAAAACTGAACCAACATCAAGACGAACTCGGTTCTTCAGGCCCTCGGTCGTGGTGTCGGGAGGTTTCTCCATGGCCGGTTGGGCATGTAGCAAGACGCACTAAAACATGACCGCCAATGATATCATGCTGACCGAGTCCCGCGGTAAAGTGGGGGCAACATACACACCCGGGAAGCTCTGGCAGCAAGAAAAGTCCAAAGGGTCGCATACTGTCTCACCTTCCTTACTGACTACACGATGCTCTCCTCCGCTCTTAGAACATCTATTCAAGCATCTAGACCGGCTTTCTCGTCAATTGGTGCCGTGAGAACCAAGGTCTCCTTGCCAGACTTGGACTGGGATTTTGGCGCTTTGGAACCTAATATCTCTGGTCAAATCAACGAGCTCCACTACACCAAGCACCACCAAACTTATGTCACAGGCTACAACCAGGCCATTGAGCAATTTGCCGAGGCTAAGCAAAAGGGAGAAGTCAAGAAGACCGTCGAATTGCAAAAGATGATTAACTTCCACGGTGGTGGATACATCAACCACTGCTTGTTCTGGAAGAACTTGGCCCCTGAGAAGCAAGGCGGTGGTGAGCCTCCATCCGCCGAGTCCGAGTTTGCCAAGAAAATTGAGAAGCAGTTCGGTTCTCTTGACAACTTGAAGGCCGTCACCAACGCTAAGTTGGCTGGTATCCAAGGTTCCGGATGGGCCTTTATCGTCAAGAACAAGGAGAACGGTGGTCAATTGGAGGTTGTCACCACCGCCAACCAGGACACTGTTACTGGACCTTTGGTGCCTTTGGTTGCCATCGACGCTTGGGAACACGCTTACTACTTGCAATACCAAAACGTCAAGGCCGACTACTTCAAGGCTATCTGGAATGTTATCAACTGGAAGGAGGCCGAGAAGAGATACACCGTCAACTAAGCCACTTAAGAAGCGTAACGCGATATAGGAATATGTATATTTATATTCTTTCGAACCTTTTACCTGTAGAGCTTCAAAACGTTGCAACTCCCAAAACAGATGCTGCTTGTTTTGCATCCACAGGAATACTCTCATCGTCTATGTGATTTGCCTTCCGCTGGGTTTCTTCATTAGATTTGAGACTGCGGAATGTTCGCGACGTCCAAGCGTCACCACCCAGAGCTTGGGACTCTGGAATTTTGTGCTTCATCAGGCTGAGATTGGCTCTATTGAGTCTAGACAAGCCGCCGTTGGAGTCAATAATCCTCACATCTAGACGAATGTTCTCCAAACTTTTGAGTAGCCTCCGGTCTTGGTCTATCCGGCAAAGGGAAAACAGCTTCAACATACGCTGGAATTTCTTCTCGATAAAGCTTATCGTCTCATTCTTTTCGAACATCATTTCTCCTGAAATTCTTTTCACTTGCATGTGTAGATTTTCCTCGGCCTTAGTGGCAAATTCAAGTGAGCTAAGAGCTTCGTCCACCTTGATAGGGTCGAGTGATGATCTGTTTTTTATTTTTGTTGCATTTAAGTGCTTCGATTTTGTTTGAGCTTGTGCCTGACCAAATTCACGCATTATGAGATGCCTATTGGTAAGTGCTTCCTTGATTTCATATAGATCGTTCACCATGGCTTTGATTCCGTCCCCAAGTGACCCCATATCTGTCATCAGCTGGACCAACAAAAGATCCGACTCGATTTGAGAAACATTGGCAAGTTTTTCCCACATGTTTTTCATTCCAGGGTGCACAGTCTCAAAGTGACTCAAGCCTTTGAGTTTAGTGCTCAATTCGGAAAAGAGAACTGCCATTTGTTTATCGTTCTTTTGGTTTTTTTCAAGCGATTTTAGAAGCTTTTGCCCCAAGAGATATGCCGCCTTTATCATAGGACGGAATTCAGCTAACTCGACGTACGGATCATACGGCACGGCCAATTGCTTGAGTGTCTTGCGCACAAAGCCGCTAGCGACAGATGACTTGCGATTCGAGTTGATCACCGAGTAGCCAAAATCATGCTCTATGAAAAACACAAATTCTTCATCTAGGATAAGAATTGGATTATGGGTGATCCTGTCCATCCATTCTTGCCAGACATACATTAGCTGCTTTGCCTCATCATCCCCACCAGTGGGATATGAAGTGGCGTACAGCGGGATGACGGGGACAAACACCTCTAAATTTGATAAAGCCAAATACTTGTTGAATTTAATGACTTCACTATAGGTCCGACGAATATCTTTGTACGAACCTTGTCTGTACTTTGGTAACCCCTCAACGCTAGCGTCGAATCTGAGGATCGGATTATCTGGCTTATTTTTCTCCACGGCACGAAGAACAAGCTTCATGCTGTATTTCTTACCAAATCTTTCTGGAAGAAGCTTTTTTAACTCTTCTTTTACCAATTCACCTTCATTCTTTGGTGATGCATCGTTGGCAGCACTGTGCCCATTTGTTTCGCTATCCATGGAAGGAGACGGTGTATTTGGATAAGCCTGGGTGTCCTCGACTATCGGGGATTGTATCTGCAGTGGGGAAGTCTGGGATAAATCATCCGGCTCTGCAAAAGGATTGTTATTTTCGAATTCATCCGGATCATATGCATACGAAGAGGTCATGATCGAATTGACGTTTCGCAGGGGTAGTTGCATCTGCTCGAGATTTGGGTTAGTGGGTGATAATCACAAGTCACGTGCGCGCCTATTTCCTCTGCGTTTCTAATCGCCAGATTTCTAGGCAATAATTGAGCCGTATAACGGTCCATATCGTCTGAGTAAAGTTTAAGATGTTGCATTTGCGGCCCTGCTTTGCTGGAGAACAGTTTGCAAATCATCCTGAGGACACTCTAAGCGGTCAACGGTGCGTTGTAGAGAGTTGGGCTTCCAACTTAGCGCAGTGAGTCTACGGTAAAGTGTAATTTCGTATCCAATTATTTTTTATTCGTGAAAATCATTAATCAAAGTCGTTCCTCTTGCATCACAGAAGTGGCCTTAAAAATATTATAGCCCCAAAAGCCGATAACGTTGAGTACACCTACACGCCAGCCTTTAAACAAGCCTAGGCGCTTCACTCTGCTCCACACACTCAATTGCTCGGATTCTGCCGCTTCGCAATTCCAGCCATTGTAATCGACGACAAGGTTCTCATCTGGATTATCGATAGTCACGATTCTATATTTGTCTACTTCAGCAGATTTTGGTTCCAACAAAAATCTCACTTGTTCCTTTCTGAGTAGATTTTCCACTGGAAGCTTGATGAAAAATTCAGTTATCAGTAGCAAAAGATTAGCGACTGTGAAAAGACGAGGTGCCAGGTACAGGTCGATGTTGTATCTCACAAACAAGATGTAGGGAGCGGACTTGCGGAAGACAATGGTAGAGAATTGGTAGAATGCGGTTAAGATGGTAATCAATGGCGGAGGTCTCAAGAGGAATTGTCTTGGAAAGTGTCTAATAGAGTCTCGTATGGATCTGGGGTTGACCTGCTTTGTGGCAGCAGGGGCTGGTGTTGATTCGGAGTCAGGGGTTTGGTTGTTTGAGGCGTGAATAGGGGTGATCATGAAGCGCACTTTGATTAAGTCGAGGGGCATTAAAAGCACCCCCGTCAACACACAAGCCAGAACCGAGAGCCAAAGGGATTTTACGGGTTCAGTGGAATGAGTCAAGTCTAGGAAGAATGGGTCAGGGATGTTCAAGAATGGCGAAATGAATCCCGTGAGCCATGCCTCAATTGTGTGGGTCAATGTGTAGTGAATAAAAGAGGCATTGATACCTCTGAACAAGGCGAATGGGCCATCTTTGGAGGCAATGGCAGTCATGATGTCAATGGTATGCTGAGAAATAGGTTTGATTTTGTTCTTGTTGCTCTTTTTTCTTGTTTCAAGAGCCGGTTTGGGGGACGCAGGGAGGCTCACGCTTGGCTTTTGAGGCAGGGAGGGCTGGAAGAAGTCCACCGTCTCGTCGTCTTCCTCAGCGGACACGGTTGGATAGAGATCCGTGGATAAAGGAACATGTGAATCACGCTCCGGGGTAAAGTCGAAGTAGCCCACTTGCAAGATCAAGCGCACAATGTCCAAAGGCTGGGACAAGAGAATCTTGCAGTAGTTCTTGACGAACTTGGAAATAAGGTTCTTGAACACCTCCAGCAAATTGTTGAAGTCGAAGTATTCTGCGACGTCAAGATCATTGAGATAGTTTTTGTCGGAAGCCATGATCTTGGCAGAGGCTCGGGCGGACGGGGCAGCGTTGATGCCCAAGTTTCCTCCCAAAAAGCTGCCCTTGCCAGCAGACGGGCCATGGCCGAAGAAAGCGGTGATTTCTTGGTGGGTTTCGGTATTGATTATCCCGACGCCGGGTCGGAAGATAACCAGGTATCCCGCATTGAAGGTTTCTGGGTCGTAATAGGGGCGCAATCTCGAGTCACCAGGCATTGCGGAGTTGGGGTGGTGGTGCAAGTGCCAGAGTGAGGGTGTACTGAGGGTGAAGAGGAGGCGTGCAAGAGTGCACGGGGAGTCCGTAAATATCAAGCTGGGAGAGAGCGCAAGCGTGCGACTGGTGGCACCAGAGCATAATGGGCAGAAGGAAAGGGCAGGTCGGGTGCTATCCTGTGATTTGCGTGGACAGCACAAAAGCTGATGGCGGCGTCTGCCTACAAGAGTCTATTTCTGACTTGCTTCTGCTGCTAAGAGCCGAGGGGCCCTCTTGCCAGGTATAAGCTCACAGGTTGTGGCACATGAGCCTTTCATGCAGGCAGAGAGGCAGAGGCAGGCAGGGGACGGCGTGGGAGCTGCAAATTGCAGTGGGCGAGAGGGGGACCCTGGATAGAAGGAAATTCCACCACCATGAGTGAGACGAGCTCTTTTTACAGTCAGGCACATGTGCCTGTAGCCTAGCTGGCGGTGGCTAGCCTTGAGCGCAATGCTGCTGGGTTGATGCGCCACATGCAGGCGGCGACCAAGAGAAGGTGCGCACACCACAGATCAGCGTCGGCGACCTGTGGCCATATTGCAAAGATGATCTGAGTAGACAATGGGCTAACTGCCGCTGTACAGGCGGAATGCAAGCAGAAGACAACAAAGTATATCGACCGACGAATCACGCCTGGATGCCCCGCTTGCACCAGTTCCTCGGAGACAATAGTGGCGTGTCCGCTGTGCTTGCACTGGCGGCTCTTGGATCAACATGTTCCAGATAAAAATGCAGGCTGCACTCCGGACTCGTGGAACACGCGCTAGGAGGGCAGCACCCTGTGTGGGCGGGCGTGCACCCTAACCGGCACACAAGCGACAGCGGGCCAAGGCCAGGCGGGGCAGGAACAGGCCGGACCCCAAAACGCCAAGAGCCCAGAATTGTAGCGACTGCCGCCGTCACGGGCGTGGCAGCGTGGGTGGGAGCGCACCCTCGGATCTGGGCGCGGTGCCCCCGGAATTTGTTTACAGCACGAAAAAATTCCCAGGCCCGCGCAACCTCGTGAAAAGAGGCCGCTGTTTTTGGACGTGCAAGCACGGCTCGCAAATCATAACCCTCTGCCCTCCCCCTTCCTCTCCTTTTCTATCATTCTCGTGGACGCCGGCCCCGAGCATCGCGTTTCGTTTATCCACTAAGGCTATAGTGCATTCACACCTCCTCCTGCCGCTTTGCTGAAACGACCCTCCGGCCCCGTTGGATCAAATCAGCCTCCACTCTCACAACACAGCCACCACACCACCCCCTACCCTTCGTTGCCACACACATCACATCCTCCCAGAGGCTACCTCCCACCATGGATTCCGAATACCACAACCACATCTTCAACCAGGACCACTTGGACTACTCCCAGGAGGAACTACGCAGGCAACAAGTGGCCACGCTTTCATACAACGACCAAACCAGTAACGCCCATGACGAGAGCTACATGGACGAGGACACCAACGAACACACATTTACTGGTGTCCTGGACCGCCACTGGGGCGCCGTGGGAACCCCGGAAAACCTGGCCAGTGCAGCACAGCCTCCCCAGTTCCAGTTGTCGCCCACGTTTTCTTCCGGCAAGACCTTCCTGAACTTTGACGACAAAAGAACAAACTTCCAGCTGGTGGACTCCAACTCCTCCTTGAGTTTCCAACCACCCTCTGCATTCACCGCCTTGAACAACTCCAGCAACACCAACTTGTCCGAGACTAGCCACCTGAACAACCTGGTCACGGGCTCTATCCATGATCATTTGGTGTTTGGCGACAGCCCCAGTGCCGCCACTTTTGGCACAGCTTCGCCGGCTGCACATCAACAACCTTATTTGCTGTCTCCGGCTCAGCACTTCGACAACCCCGTTAGACTGAACAACTACCAACAACAACCGCAGGTGCCAACACAGGCCCCTGTTCAAACTCAAGCCTCGGCTCAAGCTCACCTTCAACAACAAAAGGCATCTGACTCCCCCGTGCTTCCACGCCAGCAGGTTCCCATCATCAACCAGCCACAGAACCAAAATCAAAATCATTTAACCAACTTGCAGCAAGTCCCAAAACTTTCTGCTCAGCATCCTCTGACCCCCCCATCTCAGGTCACAGCAACGTTTGATGATGGTCTGGACAGCAACTACGTTTATTTTACCCGACAACCCAACTTGATGAGCAAGGCCACACAAGATAAGACTGCTGCCATCAAACTCAAGTTGGAAAACCACTATCAAATGGCAGTCACTCATGCCATCGAAAGAAACCAGCGCCGAGTTGACTTGGAAAATAAGCTCTCTATGGAAGAAGCCGGAATGAGTGAGGAGCGTAAAAACAGACAATTGCAAAATTTGGGAAAGAAGGAGTCTCACTTTTTACGTTTGAGAAGAACAAGATTGTCTTTAGAAGATTTCACCACAGTTAAGGTCATTGGTAAAGGTGCTTTTGGTGAAGTCCGTCTCGTCCAAAAGAAAAACACTGGAAAAATCTATGCGATGAAAACCCTTTTGAAATCCGAAATGTATAAAAAGGATCAGTTGGCTCACGTTAAAGCCGAAAGAGATGTTTTGGCCGGAAGTGACTCACCATGGGTTGTTTCGTTATACTATTCGTTCCAAGATTCGGTCAATTTGTACTTAATCATGGAGTTCCTCCCAGGTGGAGATTTGATGACCATGCTTATCAGATGGCAAATTTTCACTGAAGATATCACCAGATTTTACATGGCCGAGTGTGTTTTGGCTATTGAGGCTATTCACAAGTTAGGTTTTATTCATCGTGATGTTAAGCCTGATAACATTTTAATCGATATCCGCGGTCACATCAAACTTTCGGATTTCGGTTTGTCTACTGGTTTCCACAAAACTCATGACTCCAATTACTTCAAAAAGTTGTTGGAGCAGGATAATGCAGAGGGCCTGAACACATTGAACACTCCAGGCAAGAACACGCAGCGTAACTCTATGATGGTGGATGCGATCCACTTGACCATGACCAACAGGCAGCAAATGCAGACCTGGAGAAAGTCCAGAAGATTAATGGCATATTCTACTGTTGGTACTCCAGATTACATTGCACCGGAAATTTTCATCCATCAAGGATATGGGCAAGAGTGCGACTGGTGGTCATTGGGAGCTATCATGTTCGAGTGCTTGATCGGATGGCCACCATTTTGTTCCGAAACCCCCCATGAAACCTACAGAAAGATCATCAATTGGCAAGAGTCTTTGATGATTCCAGAGGACATTCATTTGTCACCCGAGGCCGAGGATTTGATACGTAGTTTGTTGACCAACAGCGACCGTAGACTTGGTCGCCATGGCGGAGCAGATGAAATCAAGCAGCATCCTTTCTTCCGAGGCGTGGACTGGGATACCATCAGAAAAGTGGATGCGCCATTTATTCCTAAATTGAGATCTATTACAGATACCAGATTTTTCCCAACCGATGAGTTGGAAAATGTCCCAGATAGTCCCGCCATGAGTCGTGCCAACCAGCAACAGGCTGAGGCTAACGGTGAGAATGTGAAGGAAGACCTACCATTTATCGGTTACACATACTCGCGTTTCGATTACTTGACGAGAAAAAATGCATTATAGTGCAACATCATCATTTCCATATAGATGAGGAATAAACAAAGATTTTGCATGTGCGTAGGGCTTCTTGCCATATAAACATGTGCACGGGTATAGTGACTAGTTGAGCGAGCCATTTTTCTCATTGCGGCATCGCTGCCATGCGCATTGTCGCCTTGACACAGGAAAACCAAGGAAAGATTAAGCACACATGAGAATGGGATTTAGATCACCCGACAAGAGTAAGAGCTGGGGAAACATGTCGTCTTAGCCTGTATTCTCAGTACGATGCATAGCGCTAGAATATATTGCTTATAGAAGAAACACAAGGGCGTTTGAGCCTGGGGTGTAAACTCCGAGTGAGCAGGCACATACGCATGCCAGGGTAGCCTGAGGAGACCGACGTTTCTTCCGGGGCAGAGGAAGAGCGCTGGAAGGCAAATCGGAGGAAAACCACGAGTGGTATCAAGCCGTCTCGTTATTTGAGCTCGGGTTTAAGAGGCAAAACGGCAAGAAACATAATAAGAAAAATAAAATAAAAAAGCGACCCGCGCAAAGTCATGCAAGTAATTAAGCAGGCACGGCTTGCTCGGCTCGCTTTTATTGCCGAGCAAGCCGCGTTGCGAAAGAGAGAACTGACAGGCAGCGACTGAGCAGGTACAGTACCGCCATGCCTTCAAGAGGCAACGCGACACTGATCAGATGACAATCCGGCGAATTAGCCGACAGAGTGCCGCCACCAGCCCCTAGACAACGGTGGGGGCCGGGTGGCACCACTTGTGGCTAGTGTGCGGTGCAGGACCTGGAAGCAACATACGGATCCTGCGACCCACAGGGAATTTCGGACCATCACACCGACAAGACGAGACCGTGACCATGGCCGAGGGCAGCCTGCCCCAATCGACGAGGGTGGGCTATCCCGAGGTTGGCCAGCAGCTGGCGTAGGTGGCAGTCTGTGCACATTGCGTGGCGAAAGATCGACACCAGCGAACGCACCCGAGATTCTGGGTCAAGCGCAGGGTGCAAGTGGCAACATCCGCACAGGTCCTACATGGGGTCTCGCAACCAAAGCTAGCCACCGGTTTGCACAAGTGGCACCACAGCACGGAATCGCTACCCCATAGGTTGGAGAGGGCAGTCCAGCCCCGAGCCCGTCGGCCCTAGCCACCGGCCCAACGAGGGTCTAGGTGGCTGCACAGCGTGCTCACGCAACCGCGGCCCGCAGAAGCCTACTGCCAAGAGCAGCAATTGTGCGCAGCACGGCGGCAGCATTCATGATCTACGCATTGGCAGCCAACGCTGTCAGCGCAAAGTACACGGACATCACCCTGAGTTTTGGGTGGCTCGAGTCCGCAGAACGGCCCGCCCGCCTCTGGCTCCCAGCTAGCGCTATAGTTGACTCGCCCTTAGCACCAGCCCAACAGGATCCCCGCCAGCACTGGTCCAGGTGAGACACAGCAGGTGCCAAGAGTCGCGGGTTGTCCACCATCCCAGCAACCGTCTCAGGGTTACTAATGTGCGCAAGCCGGGGATCCCGAGCCGTGCCGTGCGGCAAGAGTCACCCGCATCTGTGCAAATGCGCGCTGCATGCTTTAGCCGGCTCATTCCTCTGCTCGGGGCAAGCTTATAAATGTCTCACCTGCCCTTGAGTGCTGCCGGCCCCACCAACCTTGTCTTTCGCAATTGAGCATCCCACCTCACCACCTGTTTCCCCTTTCCCACGTGCTGGCACTTCTTCTACATCACCACCCTTCCCAGCGCCTCTAGACTCCACTCCACCGCCCCGATGCGCTGCCATTATCTTTTTCTCGCAGGCTTCATGCCCCTGCTAGTGGTGTCGCTAGACACAAACATGGCCCATGGCGACATGAGCCACCCCGAGTCGCTGCACATCTCCGTTGACTCCGGCTCCCATGCCTCGCACGCGGACGCCGACGTCGACGCTGCTCTGTCGCTCGTGCCGGTGCCCCACAAAATGAAGCACTCCCACGGCATGCCCATCCTCCACACCGAATTGGCCCCGGAGGAACGCCTCTTTTGGGAGAGCTACTCCACAGAAACATACTTCAACACCCCCTCCTCCAAGAGATGGGCTCTTTACGCACACATTGGCACCACTCTCCTTTCCTTTCTCGTCGTCTACCCCTTGACGTTGGTCTTTTGGAATACCAAGCACTTCTTATACTTCCCCTTCTTGACCACCCACTCGGCCCTCACTCTAGCATCCAGCTCGTTTCTCTGGATCTTCAACTCGTCCATCCGTGACTTGTACCCAAACAACGCATACTCAAAGATGTCGGTCATCCTCTTTTTGACGGCCATTGTTCATTGGTTCCTTGCTCTCTCTGCTATCGCGTACCGCTTCTTGAACATTGACTCTGACTACGACTACTCTGAGCTTGATAATGACCTCACCAGCGTGGATTCCCCAGAGTTGACTTTGCGAGGCCTGAACTCAGAAACGAGGCTAGACGACTCTCTTGATCTCGAAAGCTTCTCTGACAACCACTTGAAGACCTCTCACAACTCAATGATCACCCCCAAATCTTCGAAAATCACAGAATTCTTCCTCAGATTCCCAGCCTTCAAGAAAGTTACCCAATCCTACGGAAAGGCCGCATCCGTGCTTACTAGTGTCGTCAACTGGGCTGTCTTTGGATTTCTTTTCGTTTACTTTGCAACCGCTATCGCCACTTTCCTCGTCTATGGAAACGACCAGTTTTTCTTCAACATGCTCGCTCACTTTATCAAAGGCGGTGTCTTCTTTGTTTTGGGTTTGGTATACTTAGCCCGCTATTGTGGTGCTTTTAAAAACAAGGGTTGGGCATGGAACCACAAGTTTGTCACTAAGAACTCAGTGAACACTTTCTGGCTTAGATGGCAATCCAGTGGCCTTTGTACCATGGAGTTTGTTGAGTCTGCTTTGATTCTCTTTTACGGCTCTACGAACATATTCCTTGAGCATTTGTCGAATGCCGGAGGTGAGTTTTCGGCTAAAGATTTACAACACATGTCCATTGCTTTCATTTTCATTGGCTGTGGCCTTTGTGGTGTGTTGATTGAGAGCAGATTATCTGAGTGGCGCTTTCATAAAGCCACTGATAATTTGGCTTTAGCAGCCGACTCTGCACAAGTTTCGTCTGTTATAAAGGCCACCCCAGGGTATTCGCCAAACCCATTTCCTGTTCTCACAATTTACTGGACTGGATATCTCATGTCTCTGCATGAACAGGCCTCCCAATTGTCTTCGACCTTACACATGCAGTGGGGTAACTTGTTTGTTATGGGATGCGTTTTCCGTGTCATTACATACCTTTTTGTCATCTTGGCTCCTGCCAACGCAAAGGCTCTTCGGAAGCCCCTGTACCCTATGACTGAGCTATTAGTCTCGTTTGGACTCATTTGCGGTGGTATGATATTCGTCGAGTCATGCGATCCAGTCGTGCACCTGATGGAGTACCACGGTTTGACTCCAATGTTCACGTTTAATATCAGCTTGGGTATCGTTGCCCTTTTGATGGCTTGGGTGATTTCGCTTTTCTCTTTGAAGGACAGCATAAATGCCAGAAAATAAATTGCTAGTAGGTGTCCAGCGATTTTTTACGAATATATTTATAGTGATAAGGGGCCCTAATTTCCCTGCCTGCTTATCGAATTATTAATAATGTGTTGTATGATTTTGTCTATGAAAGTAGATACTTGTGACCTTTTTAGTTTAAAGCATCGTAAATGGCCTTCACGTCCTTGGGTCCTGTGCTGCAACATCCACCAATGATTTTGACATTAGGCAAGCTTTTCCATTCGTCAATTGCTCTCTTCCATCCCTCAGTGTTGGAACGGAAGACGTACTTGCTTGGATCTGACATATCGTTTTCAAAACCCAAGTTAGGGTAAACGATAATATTGAAATGGGAGGCGCTTTCTTTATCACAGGCAGCGTTGATAGTGTTAACAACCCCACTAACAATTTCGTATGGCACACAATTACAACCAGTGCCCACAAACGACTTTTTGATGAGCGGACTCATTTGCGAGATCATGTAGGAAGTCACTTCTTCCAAAGGAGTGCCATCGACCATTGTTTTATCATCCTTGCAGCTAAGAACCAAGAAGAATTCTTTGTTGTATGATTCTGTGTAGATTTCATTGAGCAAAGCAAAGATTCCTTTCACCTCGTCAAAGTTAGGGATGGTCTCGAAAGCTATGACATCCACGTCGGCGCTTTCGATATAAAACCTGATCATACTCTCGTGGTATTTGCCCAACTCTGAAGGGCCCAAGCCAGCATAGTCCCCGCTGTACTCGGCACCATTTGCAAGATAGGCTCCGTACGGACCCACCGAGGCAGCAATGTAGACCTTTTCTTGGATTTCGGGCGACGCAGTAATGGCAGCCTTTGCACAGTCAATGGCACTTTGCCATACACCGATGGCTGCTGCCTGGTCGAGATCCGCATGTTTTTTCAAGGTGAGCTCCGAGGCCTGGTATGTGGAAGTAATCAACATACGACTTCCCACGTCCAAGTAGCTCTTGTGCACGTCTGTTATAAGTTTGGGTTCTGCAACAAGAATCTTGGTGGACCAGAGCGGAGATCCTTTGACAGAGAGGGGATGATCCAAGGGTAAGAGGTCCTCGAGCTGGGTGCCCATGGATCCATCTTGAACAAGAATGTTGCCTTCAGCCAATTTTTGAATCAACGTCATTTGTGGGTGAGTAGAAGGCTGTGAATGGAAATGCGCCGACAGTTGAAGTGGATGCGAGTTCTGGGTATGCAGCACCGATTCAGGGCCGGTCCTGTAGATGTGGCATGCTAACTAGCCGCGTGAGATTAGCGGGTGTGGCACGTGACTCGTGCTCATCGGGGGGACGTCTGGGCCGGGTATTTGATGGGAGGTGTTCGAGCCGGTGCTGAGTCGGCGTGGTGTGTGCTTTATCGGCGGTCCTTCCAGTTTATCGTGCTGCAGATCTATCATACAGAAAGCTCGCCCGGCCGTTTTATGCAGTCACGCTATCCGGCTTCTTGCAGGTCAGAGGGGATAAGTGAAACCAATATCGAATATCAAGAAGCTTACAATTGCGTCGCCGCAGCTTTGCAGCTACACATGTCTTCGCTGTCTGCTAAAGTGTAGCACTTTAATGGTGTGGGTGTCCCGAGAGGCGAGCCGATGGTGTACGGGTGCAACCATCCAGTCGAGGCAGCGAAAAACATAGCGTCCGTTGCTCGTCAGGCTTCCAACCGATATCATGGAGAATCCCAACAAGAGATCCAGAGACGAATTCGATGAGTCCCATGGCGGGCCTGTCAACGAGTATGAGGATCCATCCAAAAAGATGCACGTGGATCCCGTCACCGAGTTGATCGCCAATATCTGTAAAGATATTAGGCGTATAGGTGAGAACTCCAAGTTGGCCGAGCAGGTCGACGACATCTCATACATATCGAACCCAATCGTGGCTGAGTTTGAGAAGATCGACAAGTTGCGGGAGGCCATTCTCTCGACCCTTGATGCTGTGGTGCGTGAGCAGCCTCACAAAATTCCCAATCTCTGTGTTTTGATATTCATCTGCAATGCCAAGAACTTCTTGGTAGCCAAATACGTGGTTGAATATTTTCATGCCAAGGGTCAGGAGCTACTAGATAAAATCCGGGTTGAGGATGATGCTATGGCTGACTCCGAAGACACCAAGAAAGTCGCTGTGCTGTCGGAAAACGCTGGCATTTTCAACGACTTGAAGTCAATTTTCAAGTTCTTGGCAGCCTTGTCCCCAATCATTGAAAATGACTCCGTTGCCAACATCTTCAAGCAATTTCTCAGCAGTGCCATCGAATTGCAAAATGCCTCTGCCACCAGAAACGGAACAGCCGAGGAGATCTTCTACAATGTGCTTCTCGCTGTTCCATATTTGTTCTCCAGTGACTTCTCCGAGAACACTATCAAGAATGCCAATGAAATCATTGAGCTTGCTCAAAGCTTCAAAATCACCCAGAACGAGTCTTCCAAGGCAATTTCTGTTTTAGAGCCATTTGACTCTAAGAACGGAAACTTTTCTGATCAATTACCTTACCACCCACAATTGCTTGTCAACTTGGTGTTACCTGCGTTAGTGAATTTGCAAACCCCAGAGAAGAATTGGGCCAATTTGAAGGACTCCTTGTTTATTGACTTTGCCGAATTCATGGAGCCAGTCATCTCCGATGCGCTCCAAAGTAATTCCATCTCCTCTGAGATTGTGAAGCACCAATTGCCTCAATTCTCCATTCCTTCGACGGAGCAACTCCAGAAGTACAGTCCAGAGGGATTGATCGATGGGCTTTGGGCTGAACATCCTAGATTGATCTTCCAAGTCTATAATACTACCTCCTTTGAAACTGTTCCTTCCATTGAGTCTTACCACGGCCTTTTCTTCAAGGACTTGGCTTTTGATGTCTTGACAAACATGTCCTTCAATCAGAAAGAGGCATCAATTCAGTTGTCCATTTTGGATTTGTTTTGCTCTAAAAAATTATTCAGTCCTCCAGGCTCCTCAGTGGATCAGCTTTCGCTTATTGCAAAGGACAACGAATCTGGCGAAAACAACCCTCCACTTTCCACTTGGAAAGTTGAGGATGTTGCTGTCGAAAGTATTTTAACTATGATTTTCCAGCTTCCTAAGCCATTGCACTATGAAATCTATTATTATACCGTTCTTATTTCTTGTTGCAGAGAAAGTCCCGAATCCATTGCTCCTGTCTTTGGACGTGCCATTCGTTTCTTCTACAATAACCTCGAAACTTTCGACTATGAGCTCAAGATTCGCTTTATGGATTGGATGACCACACAAATTTCCAACTTTGATTTCAGTTGGAAGTGGGACGAATGGGTACAGGACTCAGCCAAATATTCCGAATTATCTTATCATCCTAAAAAGAACTTCATCAAGAATTTGATTGCCAAAGAAATCAGACTCTCGAACAAATCTCGCATTAGAGATAGTTTTGTGACCATGTCTCAATCAGATGACGGGGAGAGCAAATTATTAGCACTTGAGGAATTTTACAAATATCTTGACATCTCTCTTTTCCCAAATGCTGAGGAATACGTCATTGATTATGACTCTTCCCTTTACGGCGATGGCAATGCAGAGGAAATCAAAAATTTGATTACCACTACAGTCAACCAAAAAAAGGATTCTTTGGCCAAAAAATCAGTTGTGTCAGCTCAGGAAGAATTGATTTATGAATTCTCCAACCCTCAGTTACCGCTTAACGAAGTCGCTAACAAGCTCTACGATTTCATTATTGCCAACTGGAGAACAAATGAACAATTCTTCGACATGGTTAATGAGACCACAGAGGCCATTAAATCATCTGTGGTCAACGTGGACACCGAAAGAATTTTGATTAATCTTTTGTTCCAAACATATGCCTACATTGGATCTAGGTCTATCTACTCTGTCGTCAGCATTATCAATAGAGATGTGGCTAAGTTGAAATTCATCAGTGGGGAACCAGTGACTGAGGAGGACTACAAGCTAAGTGGAACTGACTTCGCCTTCCCTGTGCTCGATCTCACAGAAGAAGAAAAGAGCAAAAGGCAATCTTGGATCGTGGACTCTATCTTGAGAATCTGGATTCACCAACCTCAGGTTGGATTTTTGATTTTGGAGTACCTTATTGAATTCAAGATTTTGCACCCTCAATTTGTCATTCGCCGCTCTCTCGGTATTGACTACAATCTCATTATCAATAACGTTTCATGTATGGAGTCGATCAATCGTGTCTTGAGTGGAAGCTCAGCAAACCTGAACTTTAAAGAGGTCCTCTTGTTGCTTTTCGACTTGATTGTGACCAATTTGAATGAAATCCTTCACAAACTTGACTTGGAGGACTCAAAGACAGCTATTGTCAAAATACAAACCGAATTCCTGGAGGAGGAAAAAGAAAATCGTGCCATTATGAACAAAATCGATAGTCAATGGCTTTTTTACGAGTACAAAGGGTTGCTCAAGACATATTTGAGAAAGTTTAGCGCACAACATGCTGATTACATCGATGATGTCACCAATATTTTGAAGAACATCCAAAATGATCATGTTCAATCTGATGCCCTTAGATGGTTAGAAGAATTAAATTACTAAAAAACTATAATCGACCTTACCCAAGCACTAAACTAAGTAGCCATGACTCAAACAATAAAAGCACGATCACGCCGGCGCACTATTAGAGTGGCGTGCAGGACATATCATATGTTAGATCCCATTTCCCACATCCACACTTAATTATCGAAAGACATCAACATGCCCGCCACAGAATATGCTGTGGAAACCACAGATCTCACATACTTTTTCAAAAACAAGAGAAGGGGATTAGAGAATGTAAATTTGCAGATTCCATGGGGATCCACAAATTTGTTGGTTGGTCCCAATGGAGCTGGAAAATCCACTTTGCTCAAGATCCTTGCAGGGAAAACGTTAATCAAACAAGGCAAGCTTCGGCTCGGAGGATTCGACCCCTTTGAATTCTCCAAAGACAGAAATAAGCATGCAAATTCTGATATCAACAACCACATATCCTACCTCGGCACAGAATGGGCTAACAATGACGTGGTGAGACGGGACATTCCAGTTAAGTTGCTTATCTCGTCCATCGGTGGCGAGCAGTTCAGAGAAAGGAGAGATGAATTGATCAGGATTCTTGATTTGGATCCGACGTGGTCCATGGCATACATTTCAGATGGTGAACGTAGAAGAGTTCAATTGGTTATGGGGTTACTCAAACCTTGGAAACTCCTTTTGTTGGATGAGGTAACTGTGGATTTGGATGTCATTGTTCGGCTGAACCTCCTCAATTTTTTGAAGAGGGAATGCAGGGAGAGAAACTGTTGTGTTATCTATGCCACCCATATTTTCGATGGATTGGGAAAAGATTGGTGTGATCGCGTTATTCACTTGAACGACGGAAAGAAAACAGACGATGTGGGAATTGACAAAATTCAGTTTTCTCCCGAAATGAACGGAGTGAACGTCACCAAAAGAGATGGAAAAGTTCTGGAAATCAGCGTGGAAATGGCCCAATCACTTCACCCTCTTGTATTGCAATGGCTCAAAGAAGACTTGGATGAAAGAGGCTCAAGAGATGAAGAGAAAGCAAGACTCATCCAGCGTATCAACGATTGGGACAACTCCAAAGACGGACATTACTTTGACCGGGACTCTCGTGTCAATGATTACTTCAAGGCAACCCGGAGCAGCACCGATATATAGCTTGCACCAGTAAGAGCTTAGTCGTATTTGTCCCCAAGGCAATTTTGTAAGTCCGTACATGCGATGCTTTAGGAAACTAGGTAAAAGACCTCTTGTTGAGACGGATTCATGAGTGAGTACTTCAAAAAATAAAACAGAGAAGCATATAATGGGCATGTCATTCCACGTAGATGTCGGTTTTTAGTCGGATCAGTGTAGGTAATATGCTATGGTATGAATTCAGTGAAGCTGCTGGGCCTCCGTTTGTTGTTATTTCACACAAAACGACACTCAAGCAGAGCTTCCCATGCTTCTTTCAAGCTCGAGAAAAGAAACAAGATCCAGCAGTTTTGAAACTCTCTTTTCTAGGCACCAGTTCTTAAATTTGATGTCCAAGTACTCTGCTTGCTCCATGTATCCAAGCAGCAGAGACGCAGAGAAGGCACCGGTTTGCATCTGCGAATCATCGAGCTTGGAGAGTACTTTTCGTTTGTTGTGAAGCAGCGACTGTTTGAGTGGAGTGCTAGGACCACGTTTCTCCGACTGGCGGGGGCTATCGAGTGTGACTTCAGACACCATTGTTTTGTAGATACAGACAGGGGAAACTATGTTTGTTTATAGAAGTATGGGTCACGTGGTTGAGAGGCCTGTGCAGACGAGGGCCTGCGAACAGCGCGGCACCTCGGGTATGCACACGTGACCTGGGGTTCGGTGTGGAGGGTGAAAAAAACGAGAAAAAAAACTAGAACCCTCTTACACTTCATCACCAAAATGTCTAACAACGAAAGAACCTTCATTGCCATCAAGCCAGACGGAGTCCAAAGAGGATTGGTCTCTTCCATCCTCTCTAGATTCGAGAACAGAGGTTTCAAGTTGGTCGGTATCAAGTTGTGCCAACCAACTGAGGCTTTGTTGAGAAACCACTACGAGGACTTGCAAGAGAAGCCATTCTTCCCATCTTTGTTGTCCTACATGTTGTCTGGTCCAGTTCTCGCCACCGTTTGGGAGGGTAAGGACGTCGTCAAGACCGGTAGAGCTATCTTGGGTGCCACCAACCCATTGCAATCTGCCCCAGGTACCATCAGAGGTGACTTCGCCATTGACATGGGTAGAAACGTCTGTCACGGTTCCGACTCCGTTGAGTCCGCCAACAAGGAGATTGGTTTGTGGTTCAAGAAGGAGGAGTTGGTTGACTACAAGTCCGCCATGGTCTCTTGGATCTACGAGTAAGCGATTTGCCCAGCTCACGTATATATAAATACACCTTGGAATCCAATCACTTTAAATTTATCTTGTAGTATTCGATCAACCCATTGGCTATTGCTAATGTATTACATGCGAGTTCATGTGTGGGATTCTGTTCCACCTTAATATTTTTCCTCATCCATTCGAACCTTGCCTTTTCTCGAGATCTCTGATTAACCACTTCTGTTACGTATGAGCTAGGTGATCACGAGTCTATGTAATTTTTAAGATGTTAAAGCTTTAGAGGTTTTGATCTCTTCCTTACACAAAACTGTGGATACACCAGTACGCTATACTTGCCGCTCATTCTGAACTAGTAGGAAATAAAGAAAATATGCGGCAATGTGTGCTGGTGTGGCCAAAACAATAATCATAAGAAAAGGCAACGATGGCTATTAACCCGCCGTTTCTCTAGAGATCTAGTTTCGGTTGCCATGTAGTATACCATTGCGTAGGTGCACTGCGTGTGGAGACAGGGCCATTTCGCGGGCATAGACAAGGTGCGGCCATCCACATACTCACCCACATCAATTCCCAATCAGCCGACAATGACTACGGATGAAGATCTCTTTAATGACGACGAGAATGACATGCTTGGAGACGAGCAAGACAACTCCGACATGGAGGTGGATCAGGAATCTGGGCACCAAAGCGGACTAAAACATGAGGCGGAAAATGGGGACGATATGCTTGGAGACGACGATGACGAAGACGAAGACGAAGACGACGATGATGACGACGACATGAATGATGGAGGCAAGCCATCAAACTCTAAACACGACTCTAGCGGTCTAAGGGACGAATATGCCGACCATGATGACAACGATGAAGATGAAGACAACGACGATGACAACGATGACAACGATGACAACGATGACAACGATGACAACGACGAAAACGACGACAATGATGAGAACGATGATGTTGATGACGAAGATGACAACGACGAAAATGATAGGGCCGGAAATGCCAGCACGCGTGAAAATAGACCTAGTGACGCCAAGAACGACTCATCCAAAGACTTGTCTGACAACAAGAAAGGCAGTGAAAATGGAGAGGGCTCCACAACCCAGCCTCCCAGCACGCAAGACTCCAAAGAGATTAGGGAGAAAGCCATCAAAGCCGTTCAAGATGCATCTGAGTTTGAAATCGTGCCAATGGTTGCCATACCTTACGCACAGCAGTGTCACGCAGTTGCCATTTCAGAAGGTCCCAAGTGGCTTCTCACTGGTGGAGAAGACGGGTTCATCAGAAAGTACGACTTTGCAGCTTCCATTGACGGCAAGGCTCCTTTGACAGTGGCTCAAAAGCACAATCTCATGGACAACATCAACAAAGCTGGTGCCATTGTGTCTTACTGGGAGAACGAGCAGCCATTGACAAAGAGTCAGATCATAAACAAGAACCCCAAGATCAAAGATTCAGATTTCTCATCCGGCTTCGTTTCCTATGAACCTCCTACTAATCCCGTCTATTCTCTTGGTGTTGAGAGAAATGGTTACTGGTGCCTCAGTGGTTTACTGTCTGGTGGTATTTCCTTGTATACCATGATCTACAACGAGGGAAACATTCACCATTACTTCAGGCATAATAGCAACAAAAATAGCACACCCACTTTGAGCAATGGTCATTCAGATACTGTTTCAGTTCTCCGACTCAACCACTCACAGCGCTCATTCTTGTCTGGCTCCTGGGATAAATGTATTCGAGAATGGGATCTCGATACCGGAAAGACTATCAACCTATATAGCGGTAGCTCCGGTCAGGTGTCAAGCATAAATTACAGGCCAATAGGTTTGACAGACCTCACTTTCGCAGAAAACAATAGTGATGTTGATTCACTTTTCGGAAGCGAAGAGGAAGACGAAGAAAAGGATGATACTAGGCCCGATAACCTGGCATCAAAGGGCAACTTTAAAACTGATCTGGGCAAGAACAAAGTCTTGACCGACGACAAGATTTTTATGAGTTCTAATATTGATGGTACCATTAACATATGGGATTCCCGAGTGTCTGGGGCAAATTCAGTGCTCAAGCTAGGTGTACCCGATGGGACACCCCCTTGGTGTATGACCGCAAGTTGGTCGAATGATGGTGATAAGATCTACGTGGGTAGACGTAATAGTACAGTGGAAGAGTTTTCTTTGCGCATGCCGCACAGCACCCGCATCGGAAATGTCATGGTTCCGAACGTGCTGAGGCGCTTGGCATTCCCAAAAATATCAGGTCCTGTCAGCGCATTGTCGGTTATGCCTAATGATGACTTCATTTTCTGTGGTTCTCAGGATAACATCAGACTTTATAATCTCAAGTTATATGAAGAGTTTACGCAGGAGTCTGCTGTTTCGAAGAAAAGGGCCACTCCGTTCTACGTCATCCCCGGTCACCATGGAGGTGTCTTGAGTAACCTTATTGTTGATGACACCGGTCGTTTTATGATTAGTGCGAGCGGTAACAGAGGATGGGGACATGCGCCTTTCGCAGATGTGGTTCTCATATATTCCATTGATACGGGCTTGACTGTCTAAGGTACAGGCCTTGCTCGTGTAAAAATCTTGACTCGTTTGATATAAACTTAGCAATTTAGAAGAGATTGCCCAATGCATAAACCAGTCTTTTAAGCGACCCAATGCCAATCTGGCCTAAATCCATATGCTCGTGAGACAAAGTGTCTTTGATATTGTGGTATAAATTTTTTACCACTGAAGAAATGGCCTGCGTTTCTAGCGGGTTGTATTCTCGCATTGTCTTTGCAATGGAGTGAGGAAGCCAGCCGAATGCTTGCATCCCACTTGGCTTGAGCATGAACTGAACTAGTAGACCAGCGCATGCAGCCATGATTGTAAATTTATATGTAATCATAAATGGAGATCGAGATGATTTCTCTGGATGCTCTGGCACAAAAAGCCGTTTCATTATTGCTGAATTTGCCAATGAAAGTGATAAATTAGACGATGTAACGTTGCTTAATGAAAAGAGGCTTGTTTGAGAGGATTCCACTGAGCTAGACATAGAAGCCTCTGAAGCCTCCATTGCCAGATTTAGCAATTCGGCCTCGTGTACCGATTCCTGAGCTTGTTCCTCTTCCAGTTTACCAATAAGCTGCAGAAGACTAAGCCGGTCCAATTCGACATTTTGCAGTGCCACTGTTTTATTAAGACATGACGAGGTCATGAGCACAGACGACCTGTTAAACTTTTCAAACCAGATATTAAATGTTTGCTCCGAATTCGGTGATTGGTCCACCGGATACTTCTCTATGAGGGTGGATGTCAAGTCAAGAATCTGGGTGAGATCAGCATCAGACACCTGACCAAATAAACTGGGCGGCGAAATAAGAGAGTGTAGTAGGTCGGGGTCAATCTCACTGGATGTTGCCTTGGATTCGAGCATGATTCTTTTCTTTGAGTGTATAATGGCAGCCGCATAGAAGTACTGACAGACCATGACCGACTTGTACCGAAAAATAAAATCCCACAAGGAAACTATTTGATTGATTTTTGTAAAATCGTGACTGAACAAGGTCAAAATGCTCAGAAGTGGCGGAAGAAACTTGTAGTCATAAAAGTATCCTTCTGTCGCAGAATAAGACAGAGAGTTATTGCGTATTATTTCGAAGAGCTCTTTATCAGCGTTTTCTAGGATGGAAGGGATGAGCTTTAGATGATTCACTGTCAAGGCGATTTCCGAAACCATGAAGTCACGGAGATGATATAAAGTGAGAAGCTCGAGAACTTTTGATGCCTCCTCGTCATCTTCATAAACTAGAAGTATCACGCTAGCGATATCATGATACCCCTGATAGTAATGAAGACAAGGGTACTTTCTTAGCATTTGAACAATAAGGAAATAGAGCCTTCTGCGCAAGGACTCAATGTCTTGGCCAGAAAGAATAGTTGTGTACGATGAATTCTCGGTCACCAGAATCAGAGAGAGTTGACCAAACAGCCTCTTTACGTCTAGCATCACCTGGGCTTCGTCTTTATGTGGCTCCATATCACCGAGGGTTAAAAAGCCTAGGTCATCAAGAGAGCCCAACTTTGATCCAAGGTCTTTGCTGCGCTTTGGCATTGACAGATCTATGTGGCTAAAGGCGCTGTTATTGGATGTCGACAATGTCTCAAAGGATTTTAGTATATCAGATGATGAACCGACGATTGTCTCTTCGGGCAATTGTACGCTTTCCGGATGGAGCTCTTTGCAATCTTCAGCAACGCTTGCATTGCTCAGTGCGCTCTGCGGGACCTTCTGAACACGCCTTTCTAAGAGTTGCGGCCACAAATGGGGGTTTGCCAGATTCAGGACGAGCGGATCCAAATGCGGTGGCACAAAAACCTGCTCATGCTGATCATTAAGAGAGCCTTTACTCTGAGATTGTTCAGATCGAGGCTTTCCACTAAATTCGTGGTCCTGAGCCGTCGCGATCATAGTTCTCAAACAGGCGAGGACTAATTGCGGTTGATTCTTGTGAGAACTTTGTTCTGCTGAATCTTGTCTTGTGTATCGATGCAGTGACTCTTTATTCGGATGAAGTTAGAAATTATCTCCTCGTAGTGTGTTCGACAGCAAGAAGATTGCAATGTTGAACTTGGGTGAGGCGAGGAGTGTGGAGATAAGAAGATGCCAATGCGCCCGAGGTTCTGCAGTCTGCACGGACCTCCTCTGGCCACTCTCCTGCAGTCTGCTCCGGTGGCTCCTATTTCCCCTGAAAGTAATAGCAGATTTCCCTACTACGCTTTGAGACCGCGAACTCGAAGTGACTTCCCTATTCTTGTTCCCCTAATCTTCGTCTGCTGGTAATCTTTCCAGTCGTTAGGTCGTCCGGTTTGCCGAATAAGGTTGCCCTTTTGTTCCTTTCGCACCCGATCTCACACGGAATGGAAAGCACGGCCCGGAGTCCGAAGAACATAGATCTTTATCTGGAGAGGCCTTCGATATCTAAGCTTATCAATTGTTTTGTTTGATGAACGCCTAATATATGAAAGATTGTGTATTTCATCTCCTGATCTTTGTTGGCAGACCAGACGACGGCAATTTGTCGCCTCGCTTCCTCAGTCCTAACACAACTGAGTTAGCGCACAGCAATTTGTACCATGCGACATGAAGCTTCTTACACATGTTAATCAAATGCCGTTTACAGATCCCAAAGCCCGGACAAAAGCCGTAAACAATTAACGGAATCTCCAGAGCCGGCAGCATTGATGGTGGATAGCCTGCAGGCGCCTCGCTCCAGCTTTCCGTACACTGGTGGATCCCCGCGACAAGATCAACCGCGCACCATATAAGACCCGCAGCTTCCCCCAACTAGTGGAGTCGGCCCCTATTCACATTACAAATATGCACGCCAGACCCAATCCAGACAGCTTGACAGTCGACTTCGACGGAGTCCTGTCCACGTTCCACTACATTTGGTTGAGAGACAACTGCCACTGTGACCAGTGTTACTTCGACACCACCAAGCAGAGATTGCTCAACTCGGCCACAATCGACGCTGACATTTACGCCACTCAGTGTGACATTGTCGATTCCGGTATTTCCATCATCTGGAGCCAAGACAACCACCATTCAACCTATGATGCCACGTGGTTGCGGGCCCACGCTTACAACCCTCCACTCGTTACCTCTGACTTGAAAGTCTCCGGTGAAAAGGAGCTCTTGGCCAGAAAATACTGGGCAGTTGCCGACATTAAGGACGCCATGCCCACCGTGGACTTCAACAAGATCATGGCCTCTTCCGATGATACTGACAATGAAGAAGCCATCAAAGACTGGTGCTTAAAAACGTGGCAATACGGATTTACTCTCATTGACAATGTCCCGGTGACCCCCGAGGACACGGAGAAGCTTTGCGAGAAACTCATGTATATCCGTCCAACACATTACGGTGGCTTCTGGGACTTCACTTCTGATTTGGGCAAAAAAGACACTGCCTACACAAACTTTGACATCTCTTCCCATACTGATGGTACCTATTGGTCCGACACTCCTGGCTTACAATTGTTCCACTTGCTCTACCATGATGGTGAGGGCGGTACCACATCCTTGGTTGATGCCTTCCGCTGTGCACAACTTTTGAAAGAGTCTGACCCAGAAAGTTTCGACATCTTGTGCAAGATTCCTGTGCCGGCTCATTCTGCAGGTGAAGAGAAGGTCTGTATTCAACCAGACATTCCACAACCTGTATTCAAACTAGACTTGAACGGAGACTTGATTCAAGTGAGATGGAACCAGAGTGATCGTTCTTGTATGGATTCCTGGGCCGATCCCGCTGATGTTCCAAGATTCTACAAGGCTATTCGCAGCTGGTACTCGATTATTAGTTCCCCTGAAAATGAGATCTTTTACCAGTTGAAGCCTGGCCAATGCTTGATTTTTGATAATTGGAGATGCTTCCATCTGAGAACAGAATTCACTGGTAAGAGAAGATTATGTGGCGCCTATATCAATAGGGATGACTTCGTCAGCAGATTGAAATTATTGACTCTCGGCAGAAAAGCCGTCTTGGATTCTATATAGTCTTGTATAATACAAAACGATTCACCTGCTCTCTGGTAATACTTGCAAAGTAGTTGACTACGTCATTGATGAAAATCAAAAAAAAAAAATATTTTGCTATTTCTATGAACTTTTTGTCTAAGCGAAGATTGGAATTTCATCCCAGTCCCATGGGTTGTTGAAGCGCAAACCAACATCTAACTTGGAGATGGACTCCAATTCAGAGTCTGTGAGGTCAAAGTCATTGACGTTCAAGTTCTGCAACAAACGTTCGGTCTTATTAGACTTAGGAATAACTGCAATGTTTCTTTGAGTGGACCATCTTAACAACACCTGGCCAGGGGAAACCTTGTGTGCCTCGGAAATTGCAAGAATGTCCTTGTGCTCAAAGAGTGTGACACATTCCTTAACCTTTGGATGGTCCAATTCAACGAAGGATTGTGGACCGAAGGAAGAGTAAGCAGTGATGGCAATGCCCTTAGATTGGACATACTTGATCAATCTTGGTTGCTGCAAGTATGGGTGGTGCTCGATTTGCAAAACGGCTGGTGGAATCTCGGCACTTCTAAGGAGATCATAGATCAAGGCACCGTTAAAGTTAGAAATACCAATGGACTTGATCTTTCCGGCCTTCACCAATTTTTCCAAAGCTCTCCAAGTGTCAATCAATGGCACATCTTCGTAGTGGAACTTATCGCCATCTCCGCAGTAGAATCCCGGTGGGTACTTTTCTTCCAATGGAACGAACTTGAAGGCAATTGGGAAGTGGATCAAAAACAAGTCGACGTAGTCGAGTTTCAAGTCAGACAAGGTTCTGTCCAAGGCCTTCTCCACGTTGTCAGGGTGGTGGTAGTTGTTCCAAAGCTTGGAAACAACAAACAATTCGTCACGAGCAACCAAACCCTCGTCAACGGCTTTCTTGATACCGTCACCAACTTCCTTTTCGTTTCCGTAATCTTCGGCACCGTCGAATAATCTGTATCCAACCTTAATGGCGTTGTAGATTGTGTCAGCACAAGTGGCGTTATCGACCTTCCAGCAGCCGAAACCAACCTTTGGCATCTCGTAACCTGAGTTCAATTTGATAGTAGACATGTTTGTGTAGTATAAAAAAAAGAATGGGGAGTAGAGATACCAAGGGGCGACTGCGGCCGTTTATATATGGCCCCGAGTTGCGTTCTTGGGGTACATCAGGTGTGGGGGAGGGGTGCGAGATGCATGAAAACGTGACATTTCCATTTGGCTAACCACTCAGTCGAGTATTGAGTTTACCCAGTGCTCCCATTTTGGTCTAAGTGTTTTGGGTTAAATTGCTTTTAGCTGGCCACTTCTCTTTCAATCCGAATGGCGAGATTCACTGGCTTTCGAGAATCTGCTCCGAAGAAGCTTCAGTCTGGTGTCTTTCGAAGGCAAGCCCGAAAAGCAGAGACCAGGTATGCATGTTTAAAACGGCGCGCAACCATTCCGCTTTGGGATACACTAAGCATTTACTTGGGGCACTAATTCACGCTCCTGCACAATAATTAAAGTTGCGATCGTGGCCTACTTTGCCGTAGCTTTTCAAAGCCGTGCGTCTAGGCAAAGCCTCGGTTTTACGCCACGCCGACTTTTCATTAGTAAGACGAGGCCCATTTGGACTTGTTCCATACTTACTTATGTTGAGTAGCCATTTATTCGTTTCAAAGTCGTTTCACAATTACGGGGCATGTTTGAACCCTGATCCCGTAAATGTGTGGCGGTTGTCCTCGCTTTACTTTTCTTGTCTTCGCCGCAGTATCCCCCACGGCATCAGCAAACTTCTGCAGTGAAATTGTGCCCTTGATACACTATTTTAGACTTAGGCACGGCGATCGCTTGACTTCTTGAACCAATGAATGTCATGAGACTTGAAAACGAAATTCTTCTCGAGAGCAATCATCTCTCTAGGGCGCTAACGGGAACAGGTGCCCTGTCACAATCCTCCTGAATCCAGAAACAGGTCATTTGTGTTGTGAGCTTCGATAGATATTAACCATGCTGTACAACAATCTTGACCAAAACCTATGCAAAGAGCAGGCCAAAGTGGCTCACGATCCTGGAGTTGCAGTGGTTAATAGCTATGATTTGCATCTTCTAAAATCGCGACAATCCACCTAATACGCGACTGTGTACTGTACTGCGCTCATGATGAAAACAAAACAACTACAGTAAACAAACCTCACTGTTAAAGATTCACAAGAATATCAAAAGTTTTCGAGTGAGGATTTTCCCTACAAAGCCCTATCTGAAAAACCTCGCTTTTCTAGACTTCCAAATCGGATCTCTTGTTTGTACTGAACACCATACATCACTGGTACATACACAACACCATGGATCATCTAAAGATCATTGGGTGCAATGCAGTCCCATCGGAAACTTCGGCCACGCTGATCTTCGAAATTGCCGACAACAACCTTGTATTTCAAAACAATCTGGTTCAATTCCTGTCCATCTCTGTTGATCTGTTTCCACTGCACATCTTAGACAAGCTTGGCTCATTACCCTCATCCATAATCTTAGCTGGGTCTAATGGCAAACTCTTGAGCTTAAAGGAGATACTCTCCAGGTACGGTCAGTTGGACTCCACAGTTTTGGTGAGCGCATTTGAAGTAAAGCGTGATGAAATTATCGACTTGCTCAATATTGCAAGTGTCAGGAATTACTCCAGATCGCTTCCTTTGGAGAGGCAGCTCAAAAAAGTTCGGCTCAGTGAAGCAATTATCCGCCTAGTGTCAAAGCGCCACTCAAATTCATCTTACTCGATGCTGTCTTGCCTTGTTGTCATGCTTTATGTCGACGGAGCTACAACATCTATCGTCGATTTAAACACAAAGTCCTTTCATGAGACATTTGCAAGAGGAAGCAAGGCTTTACCAATGGTTGAGAAAATTATCTTTGACACAACCAATTGTAATTTTGTGTTGCACTTGCAAGAAGAAGCCAACGCGGACGAAATTAATGCATCCTTACACAATTTCGAAGAGACGAAAAAGATATTTTCGAGGAGGCATGACATCCGCCACGAAGTCAAAACTCTGAGCCGCCAACCTAGCCCACAACATTCAGTATTGCCTGGTTATGCCAGACCAACCATCTCATCGATGAAACCTCACGGCAAGCTGCTATACGGACCTCGCAGCTTTGCCAGACCGAGATCGCTCTTGACAAGTTCAAAACCGTCTCGCACACAAAGAACCCATTCAATAAAATCTCACGCCCTACAGGCTTCACAACTTGGTATGGATCAAAAGTCATATGTGCAAGTTATCAAGAGCTTGAAAAATGAAGTTTGTCAAATGAAGAATGGCATCGTGCAAAACATACGTCATGACTTGGCAAGTACTCGGAAAAACCTTGACCAGATGTCCCTGACCTTTATCACCCAATCAAAAGTCATTGACAATCTTGAAAAGACAATTGCCGAACAAAAGACCGCTTTGTTGGAGTGGGAAGATCGCTTTAATCTTAGTTCCGAAAAAGAAAAGGAAAAAGGCGATCAGCAGGCGTCTCGGCTCGCTGAATTTGAGAGCTTGCTTTCAGAAAAGTCGGAAATGCTTGAACTGAAAACTCAAGCACTTGAGCTGATGAAGATTTCATACGAAACAGCCAAAGATGAAATTCAGGCGCATGAAAAAACAGCCTCGACAATCCTCCAGATTTCCGAAGAGAACAAAACTCTCAAACAAACCAACGCTATTCAAGAAAAGAACCTCTCTAAATTGACATCTATACTCGAAGAGAAAGAAAATTTGATCGTGGAATTACGCGGCTTTCTGGCTAATTACGAGCATTTAGAAGCTCAAAAGGCGAAAGCAGAGAAAATTGCTAATGAATCTGATTCCAAATTGAATGCCTTACGAAGCGAATTGGAAAAAGAAGACGCAAGACACTCGAGTGAAATCGAAGAATACAGGTGTAAAATTCAAGAGCTTGAGACTCGGCTAGATGAGCTGAGAACACTCTCAAAACAACAAGAGGACAAGTTATCTCAAATAATGCAAAAAAGCAAAGAGGACGAAGCCAAGATTGTTGAATTGAATGAAACCTTAAACAAAGCAGCTAGCTTTGAGTACCCTGAGCTAGACTTTACGAAAATCAACTATCCCCTCTCCCACATTTCATCAGACTTTACACATGAATTAAACAATGAGAATGACAAGGATGAAGAAAACCAAGATGCGCCCGTTTTCAAGAAGCCGAGCCCGAAGAAATCGTCTAGTCCGTTGAGGGCTTCAAAAGAAATTAATATTCAACATCGAATCGACCTGGTCTCTACAAAGAAGATAGGAATCGAATCCAATGTTCGCACCAATTTGGCAAATACGGACAAGAGCGGTGATATGACAATTAACTAGATGGCTTGGGCCCAAACATTTAAATCTTTGTGCGGGAGTGTTTCTCGTCCCTATGATTTAATCTCTCTTTCTCTCTCTTTCTTTCTCAATAATTATTTGAACATTTTATTTAACAATTGCTTTTAGATTACCCAAACTATTCATTTTGTTTTTGGATTATGTACTCAATGACAAATGGCTGGACAGCATGGCCGAGCTTGGACCTCGACACGATTGCTCCGGACGTGGGGCGATCGCTTGTTTTAAACGGTTCTTCTGTCGGAAAAGAATCTGACAACAGGTCCCATTCCAGTGACGTCAACGGTCTTCTCAAACCAACCAAGCATCAAAGCACCGTGTTTGGCACCATTTGTCGTCGACATGATTTTGTAAATATATTTGATCAAGGTATCCTGTTCATCAGAGGATAATTGCTTGACAAAGGCAGCATAGTCATTCACACTATGGTTGTTTTTAATGGACACAAGAACCTCAAAAACAACATCTGTTTGAAGGGTTTTTGTTTGCTCGTCACTTGTGTAAGGGGGTGTGGTCAATGCAGCCTTCAAAGCGTCCGCAAACTGACCCAGAGAGAGGGCCTGTTTGACTTGTTGAGCGGTGGCCTGCACTTGTTGTAATGAGACAGGCTCAATGTCCGGTACCAAGTCCTGCTTGGATAAGTGGTTCTCGGGTTCCAAAGCGTCGATGTCAATTCTTCTCCAGTCTTCCATTGTGCTAGAGATCGTGTTGTTAGGAGATAGTTCGTGAGGCTTGAGAATCAGTCGTGCTTTCTCTGGTGCACTGGTGCACGACAGGTTCCGTCCGAGGCTGTTGCACGGCCCTTTTTGCAATGATTCCATAAAATATTTGTAGAAAAGTTAAGGCTGTTGTCGCTGGAATTTTTAATTTGAAGAAAAGGACACAATGAATGTCTTGTCTGGAAAAGACATCTTGCAGTAAGTTTGAATGGTCATCTATCAAATATTCTCTACGCACGAGTAGAAGGCGGTGAAATAGATTGTCGATAGTGGTTCAACATACTTGAAGATTCTTCGTAATTGATGCCTGAAAACCATTTTTTTTAGAGCCTATAATTCTTTCGAATCAGCAATTTCTTCCACCTTTTACGAGTTTAGCACATGTGGAGGATAAATGACTCTATCTTGTCATCAACCCTTTGCGATATTAGGAATCTCATCCTTTCTGCTCTTTCTCTGATCTTCTATAATGTCGTGCAACTGAAAGAATAGTCACAAGGAGGTGCATTTTTGGATTGAAACCCCCATAGTCTAGTACCTACATGAGCTGTATCAGAATTTTGGAACCGGGCCACACCCGGTTCATCTCTATTGTTTATCCAAGAAATTTGACCAAAAATTTGGCCTTAGATCCACTTCAATTGCGAAGAAAGTTGTGTTCTTTTACTTTTCAGTCACACACTGGTCCCAGGGTTGGCAGAGGAGAAGCGTCCACTTGTATGCGCCACGCGTGACTTTCGAATCATCAGCCAACAACCAAACAGTTTCGGAGGCTCCTCTCTGAAATTGCCACGAGCCTTGAACTGACAAAACCTCTCGATCAGCTCCAACTGACCGGGGATGTTTATCTGCACCAATCATTCAATAACTGCTTCGATGACAACCGTTTCTGAGCCATCCCCTGTGCGTACGTCCACGTATGAGAATGAGTGCTTCAAGCGCTCTTTGTCTTTTTTCTGGACCCCTCTTGCTCGTCTTCCTCCTCTGGGGATGAGGCAGTCTTTTTGATGCTGAACTCATCCAAAAATTCAATCACTTTCTCCTTTAACTTTAGGGTGTCAACCACAAACACCACAAGGCCGTCACTGCCGACCTCGTATTTGATATGCTCCTCGTTTGGGTAGGCGATTTTTTCGTCAAACTTGTCGAAAAAGGCCTCCACTTCATCAAAGCTTTGGATGCCATCTAGCATTCTTTCTTCCATATCGCCCTCTGGGCTCTCTTGCAGATTCACCACAATGATCGCACGCAAAGGATTATCCAAACCCTCAGCTCCCTCGGGAATTTCGTGTCTCTCGACAAGACAGGTGTCGTGTACCAGCTCCTCAGACTCGGGCTTGTTGGTCATTATGTGTTACAATGTAATACGAATACTAGAGCTGGCATCGGGTCTTTTCGACCTCTCAGCTGAGGTACTGCAGGCAGAATCCTCCATCTGCGCAATCTCCACCGGTGTCAGCGGAGCTGTCGTAATGACGCTCCAATTGTTGTAAGTAATTACACACCTTAGAGACGAATTTGTTTTCTTCCCTAGATTGGCGGCCTAATTAAATTATCGCTTATCTAATGTGCTATAAAACCTCATAATTTGGGATCCCTCAGTCACTTGAGCCATTTCTTGAATTGGTTGATCAATCCGTTGGTAGATGGGTCATGCTTGGTGATTTCCTCAGCACTGTCTAATTCTGGACCGATTGCCTTAGCCAAGGACTTACCCAATTCAACACCCCATTGGTCGAAAGAGTTGATGTTCCAGATGGCACCCTCAACAAAGGTCACGTGCTCGTAGTAAGCAATCAATGCACCCAAAGCAGCTGGAGTAATCTTTTGAGCCAAGATAGAAGTGGTTGGTCTGTTACCGGAGAAAACCTTGTGTGGAACGAGGCCGGCAGAGGCACCCTCCTTTTGAACTTGTTCCTCATCCTTACCAACCATCAAAGCCTCGGCTTGTGCGAAAAAGTTGGAGGCCAACATCTTTTGGTGCAAGTTGTTCTCAATTGGGTTGTGAGATTGAGCAGCAAGGATGAAGTCAGATGGGATCAACTTGGTACCTTGGTGGACCAATTGGAAGAAGGAGTGTTGAGCGTTAGTAGCTGGCTCACCAAACAAGATGGTACCAGTTTGGTAGTTTGTGAAGCTGTTGCCTCTGGTGACGGACTTACCGTTGGACTCCATAGATAATTGTTGCAAGTATGCTGGGAATCTGTGCAAGTATTGGTCGAATGGAGAAACCAAGTGGGTTTGTGCGCCGAAGAAGTTGTTGTACCAAACGGACAACAAACCACCGGTAACAGCAATATTCTCCTCCAATGGGGCAGTGGTGAAATGTTGGTCGAAAGCCTCAGCACCCTTCAAGAAAGCTTCAAAGTTCTCGTATCCAATGTAGATGGCAACAGACAAACCAATGGCAGACCAGACAGAGTAACGGCCACCGACCCAGTTCTCGAAACCGAACATGTTTTTGGTGTCAATTCCAAACTTGGCAACCTCTTCGGCGTTGGTGGACAAGGCGGCGAAATGCTTGGCAATGTGGGCAGTGTCCTTAGCAGCCTCCAAGAACCACGACTTGGCGGAGTTTGCGTTGGTGCAGGTCTCGGCGGTGGTGAAAGTCTTGGAAGCAATCAAAAACAAGGTGGTCTCCTGGTTCAATCCCTTCAAGGTCTCAGCCAAGTGAGTACCGTCAATGTTGGAAACAAAGTGGGCATTGAGACCTGGTTGGGAGTAAGCCTTCAAGGCCTCGGTGACCATGACAGGACCCAAGTCGGAACCACCGATACCGATGTTGACAACGTCGGTGATTTGCTTGCCGGTGTAACCGGTCCACTTACCGGATCTGACTTCTTCAGAGAACTCCTTCATGTGTTGGAGAACATCGTCGACCTCCTTGGATGTGTCCTTGCCGTCCACGGCCATTGTCTTCATGGCACGGTTTCTCAAGGCAACGTGGTAGACAGCTCTGTCCTCGGTCTCGTTGATTCTGTCACCCTTGAACATCTCGTCTCTCAACTTTTCGACGCCGGCCTCCTTGGCCAATTCGATCAATTGCTTCTTGATGTCATCGTTGATGATGTTCTTGGAGAAATCGAAGAGAATTTCGGAGCCGTCGTAGTTGGTGAAGGTCTCGGAAAACTTCTCGAAACGTTGCTTGTCAGAGGCAAATTCGTCCTTGACCTTCAAGGTGGTGCCAACTTTTTCGTAGGTGGCCTCGAGCTTTTTCCAAGCTGGCAAGTCGGAAGACAAATTGAAAGAGGAAAATTTGGACATTTCAATGGGGTTGTGTGAAAGATGAAGGAGTAGGACCGGTGGGGACTTGCGCTTCTTATGGTCGCGAGTAGTCCGGCGCACACACGTCCCCCGGGTTGCGCATGGACATGCGGCTAGAATATCCCATGCGACACTGCAAAACGGTAAATGGGCTTCAGGCCCGCGGTTTGGTGGGCCGTTCCATGTCTACAGTATATGAAGTCCCTGGGGGGCCAGCGGGCCCAAATGGGATGTGGGCGAAGACTTGCTCAGAGGCCCTCTTTGCTGTGAGACGCCGTCCCCTGTTCGGGCACACTACGTCGCGGTCGGAAATCTCGGCACCATTCGCCTTCAGGTGGGGCAAGCGCATATTCTGCCCCGGGTGGGAGAGTACGTGCAGGTTTCGATTCTTGTCCCATTGGTTTGTCCGGCCCAATACAAGCTGTTACAATAGGTAGTCACGTCTGGTGCAAGCATGCCCCGCAGGGCTTGCCTGTCTCCAGCTGCAAATGCAGTTTGTTTGCTCTCGCTGTGTTCGGTGCGTTGCTGGCAAGCCATCAGGGTAGAGCGGACACACCAGTGCATCCAGAGGGCATCCACAGACTTCACATGCAAGCCTTTGCTTTTCGATTGGCCTTGTGGCACAATGGGCTGCGTCGAGCAATTGTGCCCATCACAGCTAGCACTCCCATTGGCTGATGGACGAAGCAAAACCAAAATCGGCCGTAGCGTCTTAGTCTTCTCCACCGCTGGATCAGGCTGAGAGCGACCCAAGCCCCGTTACCAGGCACTGCTTGCAGGACCTTGTGCGTGCGCACGTGCCCGGGAGAGCCCGCCATTCAGCTTGGGCTGGAGGCCCCCGCCATGGCTGCCCATTGTGCAAACCGCAGGAGTCTGGCCCCAGTCTCGCCAACGTGGGAGGCCACCATTTCTCATCATCCCAATACCTTTTGCACACATGCAAGAACCCTCCCGTGCGGACGCCACCTGGTGCCAGTCGCTCTGACGTCATACATCGGGCCGGCTATCAGAGACCAGAACATGCTGGCGCTTACCAAAGTCCAGGCCACAGAAATGGCCGGCCACGTGTTGCAAATTTCCGCTAGTCAAGAAATGAGCACCGGATTGGCCCCATGGTCAAGTCCTGGCTGGACAGACACACCCTGACACCAGTGCACCCCGCAGGTGCACCAGCAAAACCTGTTCCAGTCGGTGCGTCGTGCGGCGCGCTGGTTTCGAGATCCGTAGCATACGGCTACATACATCACGCCGTTTATCACTCAGAATGGCTGGATTACTTGCCTCCAAGTGGGCCACAAGCGACGAATCCTCCGACGTCCCCGCAACACACAAGAGCCCTGTATCGCCCGCCGCACCCAAACCCGTCAAGAAAAACCCGGCCCCAAAGGTCAGCCTACCCTCGAGATGGGCTGATGCCCCAGACACACCCCAGTCGACATCCGCAAGCAAACCCACCCCAACCCAGAGAAATGAACAAAGAGGCGGCCGCAGAGGCTCTAACAAGGCTTCTGGCGCCTCCCACAACGATGTCAGCAAGTCGCTCGACAAACTAAGCCTTGGAAAAGGCGCCAAAGTGTCTGGAAACCTGAACGGCCCTCGCAAATCCCGGGGCGAAACCCACTCCCCAAAAGCAGAGAGGCATCAAGCCAACTCCCCTCAGCTGGCTGAAGATGTCGATACAGACGACAAGGGGCCGATGACCGATGCTGCCAAGGCTTTTGCGGCTCGTTTAGGTGTCCCAGGCCCCAAACACGAACAACGCGATGACCACAGGGGCAAGCCAACCCGGGACCGTTCAGGTCATGGTGGAAGCCACAAGCCCGAGGCGAAGAACGCTTCCCGCCGTGTGGAAAATGATGCTGTTGATGCGGAGGGCGGGCGCTACCTTACGCCAAAGCAGAAGAAACTTCTCCAAGAGAAGCTCAAACAGGAGGAAAAAATGAAAGAACAAGCAGCTAAAGACGCTAGATTGAAGGCCGAGGTCCAGTCCATGTTTGAGAAGATGAACGACAAGTCCACTAGTTGGGCTGATCTTGAAGATGAGTAGACTTGTCTTCACCGGCTTCTGGCTTTTTACTCAGTGGACCGGTGGAGAAGCCATTGGCTTTGTCTCCATCTGTCCTGCGTTTTACCATGTCGCTTCAAATCGTAAAAGATGTCCGAGCACTTCACTCCCCTGATTTTTCTGCTTTCTAGGCAAGAGACCCGTTGATAACTCCCTTTTTAAGACACAAGTCTGACTTTGGCATTAGGCCAGGCAGCGCCATTCATGTGAGTGCATTGGCATCTGAGAGATGTCTGTTAATGCTGATGAATTGTGCAAACCGATGCCACCCAGCGACTACATTTCATGATATCAATAAACAAAGTAAATAAGCATTCAAATGTAAGAGCATGATGTATAGGTTCCCAACAAACACAAACACTGGTAAATTTACACCCGACCCGAGATTTCCCGATCGCTCAAAAAAACCTGGGGATCGATCACAATACATTATGCGCACGCACTGCTCCATGTCGTATCAGATCCGTGCTACGTGGTGTCACTGTACATTCCAACCCTTTCATTCTTTCTGACACGACTTGCCTCCAAAATTTATTTACTTCTGTTTGCTCTCCATTCTAGACCTGATCCTTTCCCGTCTGACTTCTCACGAGGGCATTTCTACCGTGCCAGTTTTATCATTTGCTTGCAGTCCGTTCGCCTATACTTTTGCACCCCTTCGTGCCATCAAACCAGTCCCCCCTTGGAGAGGTACCAGGATACCTCGACATGCCCGCTCTTTGCTCCCTCATCAACAACAGAGTCAAAATGGCTATTCTAAACTCGAAACCCACACCCATCTACAACATAGCCAGACCCTTAAAGTCTCAACTGGTGCGACCCTTGCACCTTAAAAGCCTTCATGGCCCGCATCCTCTTCTTGTCTTGAAACACCTGACCCTACCAACAAACTTCTCAAGAAATTACAGTAGGTCCTCAAGGGATGATATCATCCAGAAGATCCATGAAAACCCCTCAATGATTGCGTCCAGCATCAGCGCTGGCAAGACTCCCTGGATGAAGTATCTTATAGCCGCCTTTCTTGCCACATCACTGGCGGCAGCCATGTTTTTATTTGTTGAAATCATCAAAGTCTGGAAAAGTGACCAGAACGCCGCCAAGTCCGTCTTCATTCCCCTATGGTTTGGCTGCAATTGGCCCCGCAAGCAAAGATTTGAGGTCTTCGCATTCGAAACAGACTTCATGATCGAAGAATCCGATATTTCTGAGCTAAAACATAAGACGGTTCCTTCGCACGTGTTGGACTGTCTATTTCGTCTGGACATCGTCAGAGAAAAGTATGGGATTCCTCTCTCAGTAGATCTGGCAGACAGATCTGACTTTGATATCTGGGTGGAGCCAAAGTACCCTACAGCGCATGGTATGTTGTTTGACATAACGCGAAAAAACTCTCTGTTTGCCATTGCCGTAAAGTGGGATATCAAATCAATTCATTGGGATCCATTAAGTTGTGTACAAGGTGCTATATGGAGTTTGGGAGGTCTTCAAACTGCAACAGATCCTCAAATCTACGAGAATGATCCAATCCATGAAATTCACAAGACAAACACCCCGAAATCAAGTCTGCTGGGCGATTTTGAGATGAAGTTCAGGGGTCAGTTCAATATAAGCGGCAGGGAAAAATCGGGACACGTACTTTATACTGGCATGTTGGATAAAGATCATTTCGAATTAAATCATGGGGTGAAAATTGTATCAGTGGAACTCAAAGTACCAGAAGAAGGAAGCCTTATCAAATACAAAATCTTGTGATCGATGTCCCCAAACATAGGCGATCGGTAAGATGAAGGGAAGCAGGCCCTCTTATCTAATTTCACCTCAGCCATCCACCCATCTTTACCATCCATTTCTATACTCGTCATGAGCTACGATCCAGCGCATCTATAAATGATATAGACTAATCAATTTCATTGTAATTGAAAGTCTAGAGCTAGTCTTTCCCGGTCAGTCACAGTGTTCTCACTCTTGACGCATGGAACGGGCGCGTCTGAGAAACGCATCCCTGCATGGGCCCTTATCGCACTATACATCAATCTCCACATGTTGAAAACGTTCAATTTTCACCATGTCGACGGCTAATTCTGCTTTGGAACCCAATCAAATTGCTGATCTGGGATCAAGACCAACATCAGCGTCACCAACCTCCCTGCATGAAAATGTGGTCTCAAAGCCGCGGCCTCTGCTCGGATCGAATGGACTTCGAAAAGCTCCTCAAAAGCACCGTGCCTTGAAAGCTTGTGACTTTTGCAAAAAGAGGAAGAGCAAATGCTTTAAACCATCATCTGTATCTATTCTGTGTGCATCTTGCAATCTGGCTAAAATTTTGTGTTCCCTTGAAGCTGAGTATCGAGCAGACAATCCAACTGTGAATGTTATTTCTGGCGTTCCTGAGCATTTGGTTGACCATGTACTCGAACATGAGTCCTTTCCACTTGGGCTCATTCCGCAACCAAATTCAAAGCCAGCCCCAGGTGTGAATCAGAAACTAGACTTTATCTTTCAGGGCGTTTCAGAACTCTTACGTATGGCGAGTGAAAAAAGAAGTGAGCCTTCTCTAAACAATGTAAAGCTACTACTCGAAGCTGCACAATCCATGAAAGAGGCCCAGATCAGCTCCTCCATTCCAAACGGTTCCTCAAACATGGCTTCTATTGATAACAGTGCGTCTTCTTACGTTCAATTTACAAGCGAGACTTCAACTAAGGTCGCCAAAGAAGATGACTCTTCCATTTTGATCACACCCGCGAAATCCTTTCGGTCATCTCCGCTATGTCTCATAACCAATTCTGTTGATAATGCTCCACTGGAATTCAAAAATTTCACCCGAGAAGAGACAAGACCACGTTTAGTGGATGATATAGTGAGTTGTAATATATTGTCAAAAGATGCAACAGTTGCCCTACTAGACGACTTTAGAAGCAATTATGGTCGCTGGGTCCTGTTTCCGATTCAAATAACATCTAATGACTTGGTTGATAATGTTCGAAAAGTATCTTCATTACTTCTTACAACTTGTTGCTGTCTCTCCCTTCGATTCCTGCTCAATCAACCTGATAATCTTGAGAGCTCGCTTACATTCCACTCTTTGGTAAAACACCTTATGAAAGATCTCAACCGAAGTCTTTTGCGCTACGCTTCTCTTTCCAGTTCCCGTATTGGAGATATAGAATACCTCCAATCGATTGTCATTCTTGCTATATATCTGACATCACTTTCATCGATTGCCTCTTCTGCAAAATACACAATACAATTTGCTGATAGGGATGATGGCTCGGGGCAAGAATTCGATACAAATCTAGATGCCTGGTATCTTTCAAGTATGGGTCTTTCGACGATGATTTCTAAGTCAGTCTTCGGAAAACTCTTGAAAAATGGAAGGGTCGCTGATCCAACTTTAAAATCTTTCTTGACGGACATTGGCACTGGTGACGTGGATTCCGATGAAACACTTACCATATTCCGAATCTATAATCATTTGATTTTAGTTCATTTGGTGAGCTGCGTGGTGAGTGGCAGAATGTGTGTGGTGGATGAGATCCGTCTAAATTATTGTACTTCCGCTTTGAGTCTACCAACAGCAACAAATTTTGATGGTCGTATGGTCAGTGAAATTGAGATTTTGTTGATTACATACAACTTCATTCAAGTGAACCTGGATTCTTCTGACCAGCTTGAGATTAATTTTAAAGCGGTCCAGCATGAAATTTCTGCGTGGCATGATCAGTGGCTGTATCTTTTTGAGCAACCAGCCCTTCAATTCGTGGAACTTTGTTATCATTTTTGTAATCTACAGGTCATGATAACCTTTGTCTCATGCAACACAGGCGGTGAACCAGACATTCTTGAGACAATACAATTTGTTATGAGCAAATGCCAAAAGCAAATGATATTCGAGATATTTTCGCATTCTTCTCAGCTAGTCAGTTTCATCAGGAAGGTGCTTGATGATTCATATTTCGCCTACTTGTCTGATCAAATCCATTTTTTCTTTTATTACGGCTCGATCTGTTTGTTGAACAGTATATATACGATACAACAATCGGAGAATGAAGCGGATCACATATCACAGAGAGAATTCAAAATAAGCCTTTCCGACGTATCTGAGATAATCAGGAAATACACTCGTATTACGCAGGGAAATTCACACGATATTCTTTCAAAATACAAGGATGGCATGATTCGATGCATGGACAAACTTTTTCCTGGGGCAAAATAAGAGAAATCGTTTATTGAAGATGTCCCTTGAAATTACCCTCCATATAGTCAATATGAACGAACGCTCTTTCCACAATCGGCAAAGTCTCAATGGCTAGTTGTAAAGCTTCTGCGATATCGTGAGCATCCTTGAAGCTCAAATCGAATTTCTCAGTATCAAATACGAGATCTATTTCGACGTTGAGTCGGTCGCCAGCGTGATAAACCTTAAGCGCTGTAATTTTTTTTATACTCTCTGCAAATCTGTAAGCCAAATAGAGCACCACCTTATAATCCTGTGGATCTGCCACCGCTCCTGTTAAATTGTCAATATGTTCAAAAGCGGTCTTACTCCACGAAAAAATGATGTAAATTGACAACAACAACGCACCAGATGGGTCTAGCCACCAAATGTCCAACAAATAGCCCAATGTTGGCATCACTAGCGAGATACTGTTGAAAATTATGTCAGTGACCGCATCCTGTGCCAAAGCTTGAACAGAACTAGATTTACTTCTTGAACACCACCACCAGCAAGCGATTTTAGCAAATACGGTCACCAACATTATTGAAACAGCATCTAATCCAATTGCCACAGCAACTCTTTCATCACGAGAAGACAAAAATAGCTTCTTAAAAGACTCGAGGCCGACTTGAAAAAACGAAATGATGATGATGACGGAGAAGATTAATATGCCGAGTGGTTCAAGCTTGGCCCTGCCAACGGGATATGCAATTTGAGTTTGCCAATTCTTTGTGTTAGAGAGTCTGTTGGCGATATAAATGATAAATGTGGAGAGGAAGTCAAGAATGGAGTCTACCAAAGATGCCACCACCGAAAGAGAGTTGGTGAGGTACAGGATGACGACTTTTCCGATGAGTAGAATAAAGTTGATGATAAAGTTGACCACAATTGCGACATAAATGTCTCGTGACGTCTGGGACTCGTCGAATCCCAAGAATTGACCACCCTCTCTTATATTCCCGGGCAAATCGTTAAAACGAGATTTGGATATGCTTTTCAGTAACGGTGTCGTTTCGTCCATCTCCTCAATCGGTTCCACGTCATTATTTTTGGCATACGTATATGTTGAAAGCATATTCAAGTGAATCTTGCCATTATCCAAGAAGTGGTCGATTTCGATGAATCGCAGAATAAGTTCGTTTTGATCCTCATAAAACTTACGAAGACGACGATTTTTGAAGCGAGACAAGTCAACAGCAAAGCACTCTGTCCATATAGCCAAGTTATCAAAGCGGCCGATCAATTTTTCGGGCCGCACGGTGGTCAGATAATTCCGTCTGTAGTAGTCCTCAAGATCACGACCATAAGACTCATAGTCAAGGCTATTCTCGGGATTGAGATGTGACGACGCTACCGACAGCACGTAATTAGAGGGATTCAGGACAGTATATTGAGAGGCAAAAAAGCGGTGGAAGAATGGCTGGGGCTGTCCCAGTGAAGATGGCGGGTTCTGGAAATGCTTGTTCTTGAGGTCCGACACGGAGAAGGACGATCTGCGCGGCCCGCTGTTCCTTAATTCTGAGTTGAGACAGGTGGTGGTGTTGGCGTGTGTTTTGAGGACAGGCACGTTTTTCTGTTGGGTATCCAGGTGGTCATTCAATCCCACCTGGTTCTCTTCATCACCGATAATGTATTTTCTGCATGGCGGTTGAGAGGATCGACTGCGTCTTTCGCCGGACATCTGGAGGATATACTAGATCTATGATAGAATACAAAAAGGCTGGCGTGGCGTAGGCGGCTGTGGTGGTGGGAGGGGAATTTCGGAAGTCAGCGTTTATCGCAGTCTTTGGGATGAGAATTCGGAGTTAGCTTCAATTAAACTAGTGAGCAACATCAATGGGGAGTGCGCGATAGAGGCTATGGCATTGAACGGCACATGGGCCACCTATTCGCAACCACGCTACGGCCGCAGCAACGTCCAATGACCAAGGGCCCGATCCAGTGCAAAAGCTTTGGGGCGAGATCTACACTCCTTACTTAACACGCCGTGCTTGTGGTTCCGAAGCATTGTGGCGGACGAAATCTTGGACAAACATGAGGAATACTCTCGCTGTCCTCACTTGCTGGTGGGTGAGTGCGGGGTGCGTTGAGGCTACTATCTAAGCGACAATGCTGGAGCATGGTGAGCGCGCTCATATGGGAGTGCACGCGGGTGCCGCTGCCCTCGAGCCCATTTCTTCGAGTGGGATTACCCGGCATCCACGGCCACTATAGAGCGCCGCGAATTTTTTCTTTCTTGTAATATTTTCTCTCAACCAGAGTCGCTTTCAGCTCTTTGAGAGTCGTTACTTTGTCTTCAATTGTATGTCTACTTCATCGTTGAATATGGCTCTACTGATGATTGTTTTCACAACATAATGTCCGGTGAACCCTGAACCTGGAATAATCATGCATCACCAACTGATCTTAATGTCATATGTTTTTTATCTATTTGGGTACATATAACTAACTCTTCAGATGACTCAACTGTGATTTGGCATACTCTTTTATCTTTTTGCTTCTTCTTTTGGATGCAGCTGGCCTCAGGTGAGACCCTCTGCTACCAATGGATGGGTGATAGTTTTGTGACGTTTTTATGATGAAAAACCTTATTTTCAGTTCTGCTTCTGAACCACATTCATGAAGATAACCCTTTACCAAAGCTTTACATTTTTTCTGACAACTCGTTACAAAACTATATCCTTTCCATTTGGTGTCCTTTCTCTCTTCGTATTTACTATTCCCTTCCTCTCCGTATCGCTTACCAACTGAATGTGCGCTCTACAATATGTTTATAACTGTTGTGAGTAGCATGAATTCTACTTTTATTTCTCAACGAACTAGCGCTCACTTCTTAGAGAGAAAAGACCACGACCTTGCCGTCAATGCCGGATGTCGACACGTTACCGCCGTCATACCATCTTAAGCTGTTGATCGTGTTTTGGTGAGTTGTGCTCAAGGCTTTACCAGCGCCCTTGCTGTCAGGCTTGTTGACTCTACCCTTCAAGTCCATCTGTTTGAACATGTTAAGAGCTTGGTGGCTGGAAATCTCGGCATCCTCGTCGACTTCAGCAGGGGTGTCGTGTATCAAGTCTTTTTGCTTCTCGACTTCGTAGGCCTCTTTCCATCCAGACTGATCACCTTGGAAAACCACTAGGTTACAATTGTGACCTCCGGCAATAATTGTATCACCCAAGTACAAAAGAGCCTTGAACGGCAAAGCGTTAGTCTTGACAGTAATAAAGGATGCAGGAGGTTGGCCCTCGCCCGATGGGTAGACCACAGAGACAGATCCGTCGTGGCTGACAAATGCCAACGAGTCACCTTGCCCGTCGTCGTTGAAGGAGACGCCATGAACCCAGGATCCGGTGGAATTTGTGTAATCACCCACCAAGGTCTGGAATGGCAACTTGGTACCCCACACGGAAGGCTCAGGCTTCTCGTCCAAGCCTTTGACAAAGGCAGAGAACACTCTCACATGCCCATCAGTGGATCCAGAAGCTAATAAGACATTGTTTGGGTGCCAAGACAAAGACGTGATAGTGGATTTCAATGGTTTCTTCAAATGCTTGGAGACCCACCAGTTGTTCTCTTCTTCGTAGTAACACACGGCAATAATCCTGTCGGCAGAACCCACAGCAAACTTGTCACCATTTGGAGACCATCTGCAGACCGTGGCAGCCCTGTTAATTCTCAAAAGGACAAGAGTGGGCTTGAATTCACCCGAGGCGGAATCGTATTCCCAAACCAAAGCGTTTCTGTCCTGAGAGCAGGTCAAAATCTTAGATCCATCAGGAGAAATGTCCACCGACGTAACGGTTTTGTCGTGGCCTTTCAACACGGTAAACAATTGCGGCTTAGCGGTGGAGTTGGCTGATGTGTGGTACAACTCGATAGTGTTGTCCTTAGTGACAGCCAAAAGGTCGAAGTTTGGCGAAAAGCAGTGATCTTTAATAGGTTCGTGACCCAATTGATATACTGTTGGTGGTGCCATTGTTGTCGTTGTAGGTTTTGTAAGGTGTTCTGTTCACAGGAGTGCTCTCTACTGTGTCGTTCAAGATCTGGCGTTGGGGCGGGTGAGTTGCTGGTGCTCTAAAGTCCTCTGCGGAGATCCGTACATTCGAGGTTATCTAGCTTCGCCTTCGAGGCAAGACTTCAACCTTAGAAGCTATTTCATGTGTGATAGAGATTGATTAGATATAAAATATGAAGCATAAGCTGCTTGCCGGTCGAATTGTCTCGGAAGTGCTAAGTGACTTTTATGTGGGGTTTTCAACCTTTATTTCTCAGATTGACTGAAGACGACTGAACTTGAGCGTTTTGCACCGCAATCCTCGGCCACCTCCCAAACTGTGAAACTTGCAATTTTTAGTGGCCATAAAAATGACTTATTCCCTGCTAATTAGAATAGCCAATAGAACGATGAGTACAGCACGATGGCCGAGAAACCATCACTATTGCGGATTTGATGTGGCTTCAGTAACTTGTTTCACCCGCTTCTACCAACATCTAACGCGAAATTACGCACCTAAAACCAGCTTTACCCACATCGCAGAAAGCGGCAAGAACACCAGACTTTGAAAGCAAGTAAAGAACCTTACAATTCTTATTGTTCAAGAACTCAAACTAACATGCCCGAAACAGATGCTGCTGCAGAGCGCTTGAAAAAGAGACAGGAACAGTTGGCCAAGTGGAAACTCAAAAACTCCGTGAATCTGGAACCGACAGAACCGGGTCTAAACCACAAGGTTTCCCCTCCGTCACAGATAGCACCCAAAAGCCAGGATGTAAATAGCAGCCCCACCACATCACAATGTGACCCGTCCGCTCAACAAGAGAAGATCCTACAGAGGCAGCGAAAATTAGAGGAATGGAAGAGAAAGAAAAAGCAGGCGGAAGATGCAGCTTCAGATCAACAGGCGACGCCGACTGATCAGAAAGACGCCGAGACGCTACGAAAGGAGGCAAAGCTTGAAGCATGGAAGAAAAAGCGTACATCACAGTCGAAGATCCCAGTCATAAAGCTTTCGAAGAGTCAGGTGGCTACACAACCCATAAAAAGGCGAGTATTTAGTTTCGATGACGAGGAAACCACGGACCTCCAGCCCAAGTTCAAAATTCCTACATTAGAATCTCTGAAGCCGAGTGCAAACGAATCACAAGCCGATCCAGCCGAAGCCGAAGAAGACGAGTTAGATGCTTTCATGAACTCATTGAATGAGGCATCAGCAAGAACCGAAAGTGTTGAAGATAACACTATTAAGGCGGAAATTGATTATTCCGACTCAGAATCGGACCTGGCCGCCGAAGGCGAGCACGGTGAAACAGATGTCTCCTCGGACAGCGTGATCCAAGCCAAGCTCGAAAAGCTCCAGCAGGAGAAGCAGCTTTCTCAAATTGACCATTCGAAAATTAGTTATGCTCCCTTTCGAAAAAATTTTTACACAGAGTTTGCTGATATAGCTAATTCAAGCGAAGAAGATATCAAGAATCTCAGAAGCACACAGGGTATAAAAGTGAAAGGCAGCAACGCACCAGCACCGATAGCTGATTGGAGTCACTTGTCATTGTCTCCCATCATCTTGAACATAATGAGAGATAATTTGAATTTTCAGAAACCAACTGCTATCCAGTCTCAGGCTCTCCCTGTTATTATGTCAGGGAGAGATTTTTTGGGCATAGCTCAGACAGGTTCTGGAAAAACACTTGCATTCCTTTTACCCCTATTCCGTCATGTCATGGACCAACCACCTTTGGATAGCGGTGATGGTCCCATTGCTATTTTGCTTACGCCCACGCGAGAACTTGCCCAACAAATCTTCAAGCAGCTTTCACACTTTTCCAAAAAACTAGGAATTTCCTCGTGTTGTTGCTTCGGTGGTGCGCCAATAGAGTCACAGATTGCCGAATTGAAAAAAGGTTCTCAAATAGTTGTCGCTACTCCCGGCAGATTGATAGATTTGTTGGCTGCCAATAACGGAAAGATTTGTAACCTTCGCCGCGTGACATATGCTGTTCTCGATGAGGCTGACCGTATGTTTGATTTCGGTTTTGAGCCTCAAGTGAATAAGATCTTTGCTCAGGTTCGTCCTGACTGCCAAAAAATCTTTTTTAGTGCCACTTTTGCCAGGAAGCTTGAGGCGTTAGTCCGAACCAATCTTCAAGACCCGATTGAAGTTATCGTGGGGGGTATCAGTACGGTTGCGGCAGAAATCACGCAGCATGTTGAATTGTTTGAAGAGTCCGATGAATCCGACTCACAGGCGATTGAGTTACTAAAGCTAAACAAGCTTATACACATTTTGCTGTCCAACCCGAATACAAAAAAGTTGGTTTTCGTGGAAAAACAGCAATCCGCCGACGACTTACTAGTGAAGCTTCTCTCTAAGAACATACATTCTACTACAATTCATGGTGGCAAAGAACAGATTGATCGGAAATACGCAATTCGGGAATTCTCTAGTCCTACGAGTGGAATGGATATCTTGATCGCAACATCCATTGCGGCTCGTGGTCTTGACGTGAAAGGTCTAGACATCGTTATTAATTATGACCCACCCAGCCATATGGAGGACTATGTACATCGCGTGGGTCGAACAGGAAGAGCAGGAAATAAAGGCGATGCATTCACATTTGTCAAATCAACCCAGGAGCGATCCATCACAGATATCGTCAAGGCATTGAGACTAAGTAAGGTCGACAATATTGATGGGAGACTTATTGAGATCTCGAACCAGTACACAGAGAAGCTCAAAGCTGGAACCGAAAAAATGAGTTTTGGCTTTGGTGGTCGAGGATTGAATAAGCTTGATGAGGTCAGAACTAAAAACCAATCTTTGGAGAGAAAAGCATACAATGAGCCCGAGGTATCAAAGAACAAGACGGCTCATCTGAATACCAACTTGGCATCTGTCTCAAACCCAGTCGCTCTGGTGTCAGAGATTGGACTCGACCTACCCGAGTTCAAGGTAATCGAAGGCAAGGCAGAGGAGACTTCAGGGCCAGATAAAGGCCGTTTTTATTCTAGAGTCACAATCAATGATCTTCCCCAAAAGGCAAGGTGGGCGGTTGTCAACAGGGATACTTTGTCAAAAATCATCGATACCACTTCTACTTCGATTACAAACAAAGGCCAGTACTATCCTCCTAAAACCAAGGTTCCATCAACCATAAAAAAGGGTGGCAAAGATGTGCCTGCGCCACCCAAGTTGTACTTACTCATTGAGGGCCAAACGGAACAATCCGTGAATGAAGCCAATGGAATGATCCGTGTGAAGATGATTGAAGGTTTGGAACAGGTTTCGCAAGACGAAAACTCGTCCGTGCAAGGAAAATACAGCATTTAGTCAAATGGTAAAAAGCAGTCACCTTTAACAAGATTGAATTAAAGGTATTCATCAGTCATTAAACATGTATACATAAGCCATTCATCCCACACAAATCGAAAAGAACAGCACAGTACTCAGTAAGGGTAGCCAAGCTCGGCTGCGGGTTCCGCTCTGTTCACAGCCTATTTGACCTGCAGACAATACGAGCGAACCCTCGGTCTTGAAGTGGGGTATGGGGAAGATAAAAAGCCACAAGAACCCGAGGAACTTTGCACTCAGCAGCAAAAATGACGTTCGAAGATAAGTTTGCAAAATACAAGGAATGGATTGTCAAGGAGGTAGAGCCGGGATTCGTCCATGTGGCCTACAACAACCCCAAAACATTGAATGCATTTGATACCAACAATTGGAGGGCCTACCAAGCCATCTTGCTTGAGCTTGAACACGACCCGGACACCAACGTTATCTTGATCTCTTCAGCCTTCGAAAAAGCCTTCTCTTCAGGGTTGAACATGAAGGGGGCCTTGAATATCTTGGGAGGCCATGAAGATGATTCATTCGCAGTCAAGAAAGGAATCATGTACCAGCACATCCGGGAATTCCAAGACGCTATTTCCTTGCCGAGTCGGATGAGAACACCCACTATTGCCCTTATGAATGGAGTTTGCTATGGACTTGCTTTGGATATTGCCTCTGCATGCAGCATTCGTTTGGTGACGAAAGATGCACGCCTTTCGATCAGGGAAATTAAAATCGGTATCGTGGCTGACATAGGTTCCTTACAGCGGATTTCGAACTTGGTTGGTAATAAATCGCTTGTTTACCAATACGCCTTGACAGGGCAAGTCTTTTCTGGAGCAGAGGCCTTGGAACTTGGTTTTGTGAGCAAGGTCTTACCGGACTTCAAGGCTGGAATTGAGCACGCACTCGAGTTGGGCTCTGATATTAATTCCAATCCTCAATGGGCTATCAAGGGAACGAAAGATTCCATTCAGTATATGGTTAATGGCGGAAACCACGAACAGGGTTTGTTGGACATTGCAGAATACAACAGCACGTATTTGGTTGGAGGTCTTCCATCCAAGCTCTGATTGCGGGGCAACAGAGGCGTTATTGCAGGATTCCAGATCTTACATAAAACAAGTAATGATACACATAGACTACGTGGAATATATAGGATTTCGAGGACGGATGGGCACGGTTTTTTGCAGCCGAGTCGACCTCCAGGTCACATGACTAAGTGCTTGGCCACATGGTGGTCCCTGGCCCGACGAAACAAACCGTATTTCTCTTTTTCCATGGAATGGCCAGCCCTGCCTCTAGCTCCTCTCTTTCTGGACCCGTCCAGGCCATCTCTGCGGCACATGCGGCAAGTTTGAGACAATCGACCCAGACGCATATCCGACTTCGCATCATAGCAGTCCAGTACAGAACATGACCTACGGGGAGCACTGAGTAGACTGCTTTTTTGAATAATTGGGATAATAGAGGATGGTTATGTTCGCCATATCAGAGCACCACGGCAAAAGTGGTGGCAACAACAGTGGAGGCGAACACAATCATCGTTCACGCTTCGAAATGTCTACTGCCTGTACCCTTCGCGAGCACACTTGACATACAGTCCCGGCCTGAAAAAAACCAATCCAGATCTGCACCCATTCAACCGCCCAGATATCCCAGGCACCAGGCCTTGCATCACACCAACTATGTACATACTAAAGCAAGTCGGGAGCCACTCGGTTCCGCTTCTGCGAAGTCTCCCCACAAGCTTGCATGTCAGACACATGACCATTGCTGACACGCTCACCAACATGCCGTCCCAGTCTTTTGTCTCCAGTCTTCTGCTGGGCTTCACCAGCTCCGACTCCAAGGCTACCTCGACCAACGAGCAAGTCAAGGCGGAAATCCAGCTGCTCTTGGACCGCAAAAAGTTCGACAGCTTGCTCTCTGTCTTGGCCAAGTGGACAACTCCTTCCCAGAACTCGGGCTGGCTGGGCATCATCCAACACCGCGAGCTCTCCCACATCCTCAAGCAGATCATTAAGTATCAAATCGGAGTCATCAATGAGGCCAGCAGCTCGAAGTCCATGAGCCAGGAGGCCGTGCAAATTGAGGCCAAAATGGCTCACGCAAGAACCATTCGTGAAGGTCTCAGAAGGGTGTACTCGAATCTTCTCTCCGACTCACCAAAAGTCGCCGCCACACATCTCTATGCCAAGGGCAGAAGGTACGACTCCGATTTCCAGCTAAATAGTGGCGATTTCGAGAACTTGATCACTTTGGAGTTGAGCAACGGTAAGTTGGATTTGGCTTCCAAGTGGTTCCAGGTGTTGGAGCTGCAGCACCCAGACAAGACTCACTACAGAAAGATGACTCACAATCTCTGGTTATTGAAATTTCAAGTATATGGTGGCGCAACTCCATCTCTCTGGAAAGTCCAGCCTTCCAGGCTCTACGAAAAAGTGATAAATCCAAGACGCTCGAATTTGAAATCGGAGGTACCGTGGACTGAAATCTTGAATGACTTCATTAAAAACCAAGCGGTTGTTCTGGGAAGCACCAGCGCCGTTTTCGATAAGTCTTTAGTCAGTGTCATCCTCTACTCGGTTGCTCACAATAACAACGTGAAGCAACTTCACAAATTGATAGAACTGAACTGGGGGATCACCAGCAAAGGTAAAATGAACAAAAGCTTCTTGCCCTTGCAGAAGTCTGACCCCTTGTATCCTGATATTGATGTGCTTCAATCCATAGTCATATCGATGATCTACAATAAGGAGTTCGTGTCATGTTTGTCTTATATCAACTCCTTCCAGACCTACTATGACATTAACCTTGGCGAAAAGGGTGCCAAGCACTTCTGGGACCAGCTTTTCCGCTGGAGCGAAATTACAACGCGGTTCTCTGAATTCCGTGCGCTCCATGAGTATATAAAAGAAACCAAGGTGAAGTCACTCCTCGGACCGGCCGATGCAAGCGAACTCAAGGTGACTCTAGAAGAAGCAAAGAAGCTTGCCGAGTTCAACTACGAGGGATACTTGGGTTTTATCTCTGACTTAAGAGCGCAAAGGTCAGGCTTGATCAAGGAGCTCTGGAGATGCTATCAAGAGTCAGGCATGTCTTTTTCTGTTAGACCTTACCGGACGCTTTTGACGTTGGCCTCGGAGGGTGGCAGTGACGAGGACTTTTACGAGCTTTTGACAGTCTTGCGCCAACAAAGCCAGGTGTACAAGGTATCACCAGAGTCTTTCAACTACAAAATGACCACAAGAAAAATTGGAAAGATTGAAGAGCTTTACTCTCAGACGATGAAACTTTTGATAAATAAGAAGGGCGAGTCCGGCAAAATGGGCCAGATCCCGTTCATCATCCAAAACTGGAGCCTTGATTCTACTTCCGGCAAAAAACTACAGGAGTGGGCCGAGGGCCAAGAGATGCGCTACTTGGAAATCGCAAACGATTTGAAGGCAAAAAAGGAGGCGAAGGAAGAAGATGAGGAATTTTTGGGTATTTTGTGAGGCCGGACTCAGACATAATCTCAATTATACATATTATTAGCAGATAGGCGCGGAGGCGCGCCGGCGCGACGCCCCAATTGGGTTGTACACGCCGCGCGCCGTATTGAACACATTTACACAACTGTTGGACTATCTTTTCTCAACTCTATCACTGAACACAATGGCCGCCGAAGGATTGGAAAAACTCACTGAAATCCCATCTGATTTCGTCAAGGATGGATCTGCTTTCATCAGAAAGTGCTCCAAGCCAACCAAGAAGGGTATGTAACGTCACTGCGTCTGATAAATCACCACATAATTTATTGCACACCCGCTTAGCCCTCCGATAACTGCACGCTTCACCTTTGATAAGCACTCCAAAGACTTACAAGCAAGCGTTTTGCGATTCGACTCGTAATCGCAAGTCTGCCTGAAAACTTCGAACGTTTCGTTCGTTCGATCGGTGTTGGCCGCGTGTCCACTGGGATCCAGATAGCAAAATCCTCATTATTCACCCTGTTCGGGCTTTATTTAACCCAATCTCCGTGAACAAAACTCTCAAATTATCATTTACTAACATAAGAAGAATACTTGAACATCATCAAGGCTGTTGGTGTCGGTTTCGTCATGATGGGTGTCGTCGGTTACGTCGTCAAGTTGTTGCACATCCCAATCAGATACTTGATTGTTTAAATGTTATGATTAGCACAAGACTCAATAAAGATTAATAAGAAAAAATTCAAGCCGAGACCTACCTAGACCCGGACTGCTATGGTTGAGATAGTAGCCATTTGCACCGAGCTGTCCCAAGGCTTCATAGCGTGCTAGGCTCTCAACTGAAATGTAGAGAGACGATCACCGTCAAAGCACGACATACTCTTGGATGGAGCCTGGTCGTTAGCCGTTCATCCTCTATGATTCCACTACGTCGAGCCAGTTTCGCTGCAGAAAAATGCTACACGCCGAACAGAGTAAACCCCTTCATTCGCACTTTTGGTATCAAATAAGGCGACCGCGGCGTCAAATCTTTGTGATTTCAAAGCACCAGCACTTCCTATGTCAAAAGAGCACTGAAGTGTAGTTTTGTACAAATTAGTATGGCTAAAGCGGGCCATATGCTAGTGGCAGATCCGTACACTCTGTGAGTGCGCGGCGGCTGCCAGAGTGCGGCAGCCACCACCTGCACCACTAGATGCGATGCACTTGGCCAGGAAAAAAACCTCATCACCAAAGTAATATCATATCCATCATCATGGCTAAGGACACATCAGTCTTCGTGAGAAAATTGGCTCACAATGATGCCAAAATCCGCGGCCAAGCTTTCGACGCGCTCAAGGGCTTCTTACAGTCCAAGGGAGGCAAGAAGCTTGATCTCTTTGAGTTTGAGAAGTTGTGGAAGGGCCTTTACTACTCCATGTGGTTCTGTGATAAGCCAATCCCACAACAGAAGTTGGCAGGTGACCTCGGGCTGCTCTTTTCCAAGCACGTGCCTCAAGAGAAGTTGGGCTTGTTCCACCGGGCATTCTGGCTGATCGCCTCCAAGGAATGGTACAACATAGATAAGTGGAGACTTGATAAGTACTTGATGTTGGTGAGAAGAGTCGTCAGACACATGCTTTTTAGATTGCGAGACGACGGTTGGGTCTCTGCCAATGTGCAAGAGTTTGTTGAAGTCTTGCAGGAATATCCATTGTCGAAGAATAACTCCAAGTTCCCGCAATCGTTGGCGTACCATGTTGTGGATCTTTTCGTCGATGAGATCGAGTACGTCATTTTCCAAGATTTCAGAGACTACTCGGAGGAGATTGACGAGGATGATGATGATGAGGAAGAGGAAGAAGAGGAGGAGGAGGAGACGACCAAGAAGAGCAAGGCCTCTGGATTGAGTGAGGCTGAGATTAGCAGCCAAAAGGCCGAGATCATCAGCAAGACTCCTCTTGCCGATTTAATAGAGCCTTTCAAGACATTGGCCCAGTCTGCCAAGAACAAGGCCATGAGAGAGAAATGTAAGGAGGAGGTTCTCGGCGAAGCCAGAATCGCAGAGTGGGGATTGGTGGAGAAAGAAGAGGACGACGATTCGGAGGACGAATGGACAGGATTCTAAGTGCATAAAACATATAGGTATGATACATAACGATAAGCGCACATTGGTAGGCGAGATCACTTGAAGTGGGGAGGGATCATGGTACTTCCATGTGCTGTTCAGTACAGCTCTAGCTGTCTGCCTCATCACTGACTTGTGACGGTAAGAAGTGACAACTTGAAGCCGAGCTGCAAATATTTCTGGGGCGTATGACCTTGAAACAAAACCAATTCTTAGGCATCCATACCACTGATATATAAAGAGAGTCAGACAGGAGAATTGAAGCAAGTCAAACGAATGGGTGTGGTTTGGCATCTCACCGCGACTGCCTGGAACACCGCAGTGGGCCGCTCACCTAATGGCCCGCGCCATCAATAGACCATCTTTTCAAACATCAGCAAGGTTACATTTGGTTTAGAGAAAAGACCTTCTGGCTCGTGGCCCGCAATACAACCATTCAGAGTGCAACCGACTGCGTCACCCATACGTCTTCAATCAGCAGCATCCTCTAGAAGGATCTAAATCAGCACAATGTCTGACAACAACTACATACCCAAATTCATTAAAGATGTGCCTTGGTATTACAAGACGCAGGGCGGGCCCGAGGAAGATCCCCTAGCTCATCATCGAAAGAACGTTGGGCAACCAAGCGTGGACCACAGCTTACCGCAGGCGGGTGTGGGCATTGATGACACATACAAAGTTAATTCTCAGGGAGAACAGGAACGGGCAGTAGATGACTACGAGGCGAAGCGAGACCGCTGGCGTGGACATACTGAAGAGCAATGGGATGAAATCCTCCTGAAGTGGGAGTCGATCAAGGGCACCAAGGAGAAGTCAGCACAAGTAGTCGACTCCGATGATACGGACTACGAGCTTGAGCTACTGGAGTTGGGTCTCGAAAAGACCGACTTAAAATCGGGACATGTTGAGGACCCTATGGAAAAAACTATTCGTGATAGAAGGGACGTCCCAGCATACATCAAGGCTATTAATGCTAATTACGGAGGCAAAATCATCTTGGGCAAGGACTCTTTGGGATCGCTAGTCAATGACGACACAGAGTTCCAGAGGGAAAGCACAGACGTCCTCGAGTTCAAACGCATGCAAAAGTTTGCTTGGGACAAAAGCAAAGCATATGACGCGAAAGCTCAAATCACCAATTACGAGAATCAGATAGCCCAGCTCAGCAACCCCGATGCCACTGTGGAAACCGCGGCGGTGGCAGACCTAGATGCCAACATGGAGGCCAGTCCGACTTTGATGATGTTGCAAAATCGGAGGAATGAGCAGGAGAAGAGAGAGAAAGGAGAAGCAAAGCGGAGAAAGCTCTTGGAAAAATATGGCTGATCGGCGTGGCCGGCCTACCACTCTCGCACTTAGTTCTTTTTGAGCGATCTTAAAAGCTCCAACCCTTTTAAAAACTCGTTTTCTGCAGTGTCTATGTCCTCGTAGTTTAACGCAGAAATCGCAAACTTGGCATGTTTTTGTATCTTGGCAATCTGCTCGGACATGTCCACAATAGAACTCAAGTTTTCCTGAGTGACTTGAGGGTTTTTGGACGACTCGAGTCTTTTGGGTGCCTCTGGTCTCGGTGCTGAATTGCCTCCCGGAGGTATAAAGTGGATAGACGAGTTGTTATCCATTTCCGGTAAGCCTTCATCGGGAAGATATTTCGGGACACCTGGAAGGCCGCAGTCCTCGCTCTTATCTAGACCAGGATCAAATTTAGGGGCACCTGGAAGGCTCAATGAGTCGAATGCCGCAGGGCCGCTATCAGTGCCGATATCCTGAGGCTCTTCGGATGAATTTTTATTGAATTCGGTGGGCGCTTGTGGGAGCTCAGGCTCAGAATGGGGTGTTTCGAGTGCTTGGGTGTCAGGTTCCGTTTTCTTGTCTGAAACCCCATCGCCAGGGGTACTATCGCCAAGAGACAAATTGTCCAATTCTTGAAGCTCCTCCTCTTCGCCCTTGATGGGAATCTCGTCTTTGAGAAGCCTGCTCAATTGGTACTTCAAAGTCTTGGTCTTGTCCTTGACGAAGGCGACAAACTGGTCGCGAGTGGTGCAATTTCCGCCACTGGTTTTAGCGTAGTCAATGCTCTCGGAGTCATCGCCGGTAAATATGGAGAGTAGACTCCAGAAATTAAGCGTGGCTCTCATCTTCGAGACCAAGGCCGGCTTGCTCAAGCCATCGTACTCGTTCAAGTCTTCTAGACAGGCGTGGAAGAGCCTGAATGCAAAGACAAACACCAAGTTCACAGAAAGTTGTTTACTCAGAAGCACCTGTCGGACAGACTCGTCCTCGTGTGACTGCTTGATGGATTCTGTTTCGTCCAAGAGGCTCACGGTGAAGACCTCGGCAGCGTTGTCGTTCTGGTGGAGTTTGTGGGAGAGAATGTGTTCGAGAACATAGACCTTGCAATAGTAGGCCACCACTGGGTTTGCTTGGTGCAACTCAGCGGCACGTGCTATGAAGGAGATGACGACTTTATCCGACCGGAGCGAGTCGGGCACGTCTTTAGTCGAGACAGACATGTTGTTGCAGGCCACTTAGAAGGTCCCGGGGGGCAGGCTAATAGTGCGGGGCGGCAAGGCTTCGGGTGCAGTCCGCCACAGGGTAGCCCTGGAAAATCCGCATCCATCTAGAGGACGTAGGATTCAGTCTAGAGGTAGCAAAAGCAGAGAAAAAAGGAGCTCGTTGATCAGAAAGATAGAATGTGTAGACATGGAGAGATCAGGTTGGAAGCAGCCAACGACCAGAAAATGGACAGTCCACAAAGTGGCTCTCTTGCAAGCCTGCCTAACTTGTGGGGCTGCGGGTTTTGCCGCCCCCGGAGATGAGAACTTACACAGTCAGAAAAAAGCGGTCATAAATATATCTAAATACATGGGTGGGACAAAGCGATCACAAGTCGGGCATACGCAAGATCTCGCCGTTGTTGTTGAGGGTGTCGTCCTGCAACAACTTCAAGATCTTGGACAGCTTCCACTTCTCGGGCAAAGGCGTCACGTCAAAGTTTTTGGTCGCCCAGTAGTAGATGTCCCAGTCGGCCTCGTCCAACAACAGGTCGAACTCCTGGAGCTCCTCGAAGGTGAGCGACTTCAAGTGCTTGGCTGCAAAGCGGGAAAGCAACAAGTCACTCTCCAAAATGCCTCTCTTGCGGGCTTGGTATGTGAGGCGGGCCCTCAACACATCGATGGTCTCGCCACTTCTCTTGATTGGGTCGATCCGCGCAGCAAGCTCGTTGTACGAGGGGTTCTGTGGTTTGCCGTGGTTCAAGAACCGTCTGCCAAGAGTGCCCGATGTCCTGAGCATGGCTTGTGGTCTGTTCATGGTTTGGCGTGGGAGCATGGTGTGGTTGTTGGAGATCCACTATGCTGGAGTGCGCTTCAGGTGGCTAAGGCGCGCGCGGATGCAGTGGAGGTTCCTCACTGGTCCACGACGGCGGTAGGCGCTTTTGCCCCGTAATGTCGTGCTTCTCTGTGGACAAGGATTTCACAGTGGCAGAGAGGGGTTTAACAGGAACCGCCCTGCCTTTTTGTTTGTTTTTTTTTTCTATCTCTGTTCTCTTCACCTCCGAAGTTCGCTCATGGAAGACCCGCATCCGAATTCTCTTCCCTTGCATGTGACTGTGGCTTGCAAAGTCCAGTGGCACTTCATCGCCCCCGTCAGCGCTAGCCGCCCAGCAACTCACTCTCTGGAAACCAAGGCTTTGTGTTACCATTCGCCTTCCAGATGTTGTGTGGAATATTTGCTCGGGTCAGCTTGAAAGAAATGCACGCCAACACCTGCGCATTTGGCTGGCCGCAGCCAAAAAGGCCTCCGGAGAGGGCGCAAATTCCCGCTGCCGAGCATTGTCTAGACCCATTGATGTCCTCGCTCTAACCCTTTTTTAGATTTGCCTCGCTGCTGGTGTTTGCACCATTGTTGGGTTTGCTTGCCAGCACCTCGTATCCCCTCTCAAAACCTCGAGCTTTTGTATCGTGTGGCTCTCAGTACCGCCTTGCGGATGCCATGGTTGCCCATTCTCACACCTCACATGTTTCCTCTCGTTTTGTCTCAATTCTCACACAAACTCTCAAACGCACCAACACCTCTTTCAAAGCGGCTTGCTCCAAAACAGCCTAACCCAACGCTCATTCCGCTCCAATCCAACTGCCACATCGCAGACCACTGCTCTTTACCAATACCACACGCAACCTATCTGAGGCTACATCATAATGGGAAAGACGGTGTCCAAACTCTCCAAGGAAGAAATCAAACAACTACGTGACCGTACCCTTTTCGACAAGAGAGAGCTCCAACAGTGGTACAAAGGCTTCCTAAGAGACTGCCCTAGTGGCCAATTGTCCGAGGAGGAATTTGCCAAGGTCTTCAAGCAATTTTTTCCCTTTGGAGATCCCACCGAATATTGCCATTATTTGTTTTCCACCTTCGACACAGACAACTCCAAGTACATCGACTTCAAGGAGTTTATTGTTGCATTGTCATTGACCGCCAGGGGCGATATCCAACAGAAATTAGATTTCAGTTTCAAGTTATATGACTTCGACAGAGACGGCAAGATCTACTACAAAGATATGTTGGCCGTGATTTCGGCAGTATACAAGATGGTCGGCCCAATGGTCGCTTTGCCTGACGATGAAAAGACCCCAGAGGCTCGTGCAGAGAAGTTGTTTTCACTTGCCGAGAAGAACAAGAACACCGATTACTTGGACTTCAACGATATGAAGCACATTGCTATGGCTGACCCTTCGCTTATAAACTCGTTTAATACCTACGAAGGCTTGGTTTAGGCTGCTGTGTGACCATGCTCCTGTTTCTATTCTTTCTTCATCCTTTGAGCTTTATTTACCCCTCAGCATATTGATCCTTGTGCATTCAGTGAAATAAATATATTCCTAAATGGCCTCTAAACTTATCCCTTGGGCATTACTGCTGCCCTTCGACTGCCTCGAGTAGTCCGTCCAACAACTCGTCCACCTCGTTAATATCGACGCCGGTACAGAAGCTCACCACTTTCTTGAACTTAGCTGTAAGAATGCAATAGTCATTAAGGTTGTTTAGTTCGTTTTGAAGAGTATCATTCACCTGATGGTATGCCTCAAGTCTGGCTGCCAACACCTCTGCAGAAGGTAAATTATCTGTAATTTCGGGCGTTGGTTCAACTTCCTCACCTTTGGAAAGCTTCTCGTATATACTCTTGATAATGAATGGTTCGTCAGCATCAAACTCTGTAGTGTCGTCAGCATTGTCTTTGCCTGTCGAATCATTGAAAACGTCATCGTCTGAGTTGCTCTTTTTGAGCATTTGTAGCTTGTCAGTGATATTAGTCATTTGCAACTTCATCGTATCAATCTGCGAGATTTTGCTTGTAATGTCCTTGGCCACAAATCTATTGTTAGCGGTAGTGACCGTAGCGTCGCGTAGACCCTTATTGAGATTGTTGATTTCAGCTTTCTTTGCATGTATCACATTCTTGTACTCCTCATTTGTATTCGACAACAAGTCCTGGATTGACTTGAATATCTTATTAGAAAGAAGAGATGAACTAGCAATTTCACTAGTTGGAGTAGGTTCGCGCAGCTTATCTGAGTCATTGTCTTCATCCTCCAACGTTTCCATTGCACCAACCTCAGGGTAATTTTGACTCTTTTCGAGAGCTTCGAGGCCCGTTTCGAGAAGCAGCAAAAAGTACTCGTCGCTGTCATTAGCCCCAGGTAATTGTTCCAAGAAATTCTTCACTATGGCGAAAGAGTCAGGACTATTTTTCAAGGTTTTCCTTAGCTCAACGACATGATTCACACACTTGAAGTCCGTGGGTTTGACCCCCAAGGTATTTGGTAAGTTGGGATCAGCTTTCAATTCCAAAAGCATGAAAATGAACCAGCTCAATTCATGCTCTGCGGCCATGTGAAGTGCAGTGTTACCACTCTGATTCTCTTGGGAATTCACGATAACATTACACAACTTCTGCAAGTTTTGCTCTTTGTTGGGGTTCGTTATTATCCACTCTAGAATCTTTCCCAAGTAGAATTTAGAGCTTTTAGAGTTTTTGGTGGCCAGAAGAATGATATGATGAAGAAAAGACTGGTGCTGATTGTCGAAAAGCCACAAATTTGGGTGGAGCCACTGGCCAAGCAAATCGCTAAAGGTTCCTTTTTCCATCGAGTTCGTAACCTGTATAGTTGAGATAAGAGGTGTTTCTCCCTTGTTGTCGCCCCGAATCGGACTGCAAATTTTAAGTGTGACAAAGCTACTCACTAAATTTGTGGAAGCTAAAGTGGAAGCATAATGTAAGGCAGTTTTTCCAAACGAGTCTAGGGACACATCCAACTCGATGGGGTTTCTGCTTCCCAATATAGGATCAAAGCGGCTTTTGATGTCATCGGTGGAAAGCGTATCTTTACTTTCAGACTTGAAGATCTCGCTGAACCTGAGCTTCGCCTCGGATACAAGACCACGGTCTTTTTCGTCGAATGTCAATGGAGGCAAAGCATATGGGGCGTTGGGATTCACCAAGGTGTCCAAAGAGAAAGAGCTTCTAGAAATTTTGCGTTTCTTCGAAGGAGACTCCTCGACTTCCGACTCAGCGATCGACACGCGTTTCGGGGACTTCTTGAGAGATGCCAAAGGCGACTTAGCGAGCTTGTCGTAGTCGTGGACATCTACGAGGAACAACTTTTTGATCAATCTGTAAAGATCCAATTGAGATGCAATGAAGACAGCTCGGTCATAAGGAATCCAGAGCCCCTTTATTTGAGGAACTTCGTGGGAAGTAAAGTCGTTATAGAGAGGACCGGACGCTTGGTTGTATTGAGGGTTGGAAAGAATCTCATTGTTCAAGTATGCAGCGACCTGCTCGTTGGTATAGATGTCCAAGGAAACCAAAATCTGGAGCATCTGCGAAACGTTGATGTATGAATCTTGGACCCGACGCAAGACTAGAATCGGCGAGTCAAAAGGCAAGGAGGAGGGGGCCACTCTCTCTAGCGAGATTTGTATGAATTTTTGGCCCGAGTAGACAGCGGAGGATATGTGCGCCGAGCTGGTTCCTGCCGTCATAGACTTGGATGGAGTCTTGTTGATGTGAGTGCCATATAGTTGGTTGGAGATGGAATTTGCAGTGGTATCACCGGCGAACTGAGGAGAGTCCATATTCGAGCAAGTGATGGGGCCAACAAAAAATTGTGGAAATTTGGCAGGTGGAAGGAGACCTAGAGGTGAACCGAGTCTGGGCGTTCTGGGTAAGCGGAGGCTCCTGTTGAAGTTTTCCCAAAGTGGGTGAGGACGTGTGGACCCGTACACCGGTGTGTATTCTGATAAAGCATGCGGTGAGCGCCAGCCTGTGCGTGGGACCCGCGTGCGCCTGAGCCCAGCACGGGCGAATTGCTGTGGTGCGACCCAGGGTCCAGGGATTCCATGGCTTGTTTGCCACTTTTTTTGCCCAATGGCACGGCTGCTTCTAGAGAATACATGTGAAGGGTTGACTCTTGGCAGCTTGCCGCAGGTTCTTTTCTGGGGGCATCGCTCAACGGCGTTGCTCCGGCTAGACGTCAAGTGTGCACACCCAGAGGTTTAGCGACGGCGACTTGAGTGCTTTAAGAAGATCATGCAATCGGCATCAACGAATGGTTTCTGCTCGATCCCACATCCTCGATGAGGAGATTTTTCCCTCGTTTGTATCGTGTGACTTTGTGTTGACAGGCGTCTTGGACAAAGCATTTTCAGTGCCAGGTGTGGCCTTTGCACCCAGGCCTGGATGCAAACGAATAATTCCACCAACCGTCTTATCCTTTTTCCATAGCAGCACTCACAAAGGCCACCTATTTCCGAAAGACGCAGGTGAATTTCACCGCTACTCCTTTTGTTTTGCATCTTCGGCTCTTCCAAAGTGTGCACTGCAAACATGCATTCTAAGCACACTGTCATGGTGAGTGGAGTCTGGGGACGAGTGCGCACCGGCCCTCAAGTCACCACTTGTCACCACTTTGCACCCCCGGATATCCTGGAGAGAACGCGTCCAACAGCCATCTGGGAGCTATGCAACGGCAACTTGTCCGCATTGAGAGGTGCCGATGGAGCAGCAGAGAACCGCCAGTGGCGCTGACAAGACGGCAGACCCTGTGTTTGTGTGCAGGACCTTCTCTCGCAGCGCTCGCAAGTCTCACAGAGAAGCACCGTCTTCCCTCTCCAGCACTTTTCCCCCTGATGGACTACTCAGACCGTGTGAACTCCAAAAAGGGAGCCGGTGGTGTTGCCGATAAGTACCAGACGAATGTGCAGACCAAACGCCGGATCAAAGAGCTTCTCACCAGCCAGGCTTTGGACCTCGAGAACGACCCATATGTGTACCGCAACCACTTGGGGCTTCTAGAGTGCCGGCTTTGTCTCACGACCCACACCAATGAAGCGTCGTACATCTCCCATCTCGGCGGCAAGAAGCATTCCATGAATCTCGAGAGAAGACGGATTTTGGACGAGAGACACGGCGACTCCAAACAGCAGGCCAAGGGCGTCTCGGTCAACACGGTGCAGAAACGGTACTGGAACAAGATCGGAAAGCCCAGCTACCAGGTGACCAAGATCAGAGACGAGCACACGCTCCGCACCGGAATCCTAGTCCAGATGCAGCTTCCACGTATCACCGCTGACGAGCCGTGCTTTCGCTTCCTCTCTCACTTCGAGTTGTCTGCCAAGAACCAGAACATCTCCAAGTCCTTTTTGCATCGAGAGAGAAAAGAGTATGAGGACGAGGACATCGACCCGACCCAGTGGCAGTATTTGGTTGTCTCCGCAGAACCTTATGAAAATATTGCATTGGCTTTGCCTACCAGCTTGCAGGTCGACAAGCCAACTTCCTCCGATCAGAGTGATACCTACTGGTCCTTTTGGGACAGAGACTCCAAGGAGTACTTCATCCAATTTTTGTTTCGTTCCAACTCCTGATGCCGTTCATAGACAACTCAGCTTGCCAGCGTCATGGACATACCCACTGCTTTGCTGCTCTGTTGCACTAGCTGTACAGAATAGAAGCACGTGTGGGGCTTTCCCTACAGTGAGAACGGGAGTCGGGCCATAGCCTAGAAATGCGTATGTACCATACTCTCGCGTCCAGCGGACTCTTCTTCGTCCTGGCGATAATACCGCTTAGCCGCCAGACAGTTCATTCTGACCGTGGCGAGTATTGATATCTAATCCTGCCGACTGCCCAGGCGCAAAGCTGCCCGAGATGCGTCTCTCGACTTCTTAGCCGAGCTACGAGCTGCGCAACCGGAGAGCAAGCAAAAGGCCGGACACAAAGGCCGAAAGCACTAGCACTGCCTCCACGGTGGTCTAACCCCACATTGCCGCCGGATACACCCATCATGATAATGCATATAGATTCCTAAACGAAGCGGCGCAGGTGCCGAAACGGCCGCGTAGACTACTGCCGAGGCCGCAGCGTCCTGCAGGCAGGCGTGTCCGATTTTGCCCCAGGCTCCACGTTTCTCGAATCACATGGGCTTTTGGATGCACCGGCTAAACTCCACATACCCCAGTCCACTACATAATAAATGAACGCCACAGAGGAGAAAATGTCGTTGGTCCTAGATCAATGCAAAAAGGCACATGATCTCATCAGTGCATTTCTCTCGGACTCTTTACCCCAAGATCACCTCGAGAACTTGTCGCCCAGGTACAACTACCGGGCCCAGAAAAGACGAATCGTGAAAGAGAAGGTCCGCAAGTCACTAGAAATTCTTCACCAGAGCCTTGAAATCCATGAACTCTCCGAGGTCGCTGTCTCCTACAACGGAGGCAAAGACTGCCTAGTCATGCTTATGCTACTTCTATCGGCTATCTACACGAAAGTCCAGAACACTGACGCCGCCAGCCTCTCAGATTACCTGTTGGACGCAACATACATCAACTCGGAACTACCCTTTCCGCAACTATCCGACTTCATTGAGAGCTCCACAAAGGAGTATGGCTTGAATCTTATCACCATAAAATCGGGCATGAAAGAAGGTTTCGAACATTACTTGAATGCCGTGAACCCTCGTATAAAGGCCATTGTGGTGGGAATTCGGTACTCCGATCCATACGGGAGCCTGTTGAAGTACGAGCAGGAAACAGACCACAACTGGCCCAAGTTCTTACGCATCCACCCAATCCTTCACTGGCATTATTGTGACGTGTGGGACTTTATAATCGCTTGCAACTTACAGTATTGTTGCTTGTATGATGAAGGCTACACGTCTTTGGGAGGCATAGACTCGACCACTCCTAATGACTTTCTAAAGGTTGACTCTGACCTGGGCAGCGAGACTCCAAAATACCTACCGGCGTATATGCTAGAGGAGTATGCCGATGAAAGGGAAAGAGTAGGGAGAAACAAGAAGTGATGGCCACTGTCACAAAACTAGAATTCCATTCTCCACTTGAGGTACATGCTGTTGGCAACTTGATACACAATGCCGTATATAATTTCTTTGACAGGTGCCTTACTAAATATATAAAGGTGCTGTTGCGAGAGTTATCACCTATATAAGCCAGGTTGCTGAAGCTTAAGCGCGACAGGTATCGCTGAATCCATAATTCTGCGCCAATGTATGGATTAGCTACCCGTTGGCATGATCCCCAGGCTCCCGGTTCCATTAACAACTCAAGTGTGTGGAAACTTGCGGAAATCGTGCCCGTGATCAACGCCTTTTATGCTTTGGTTGACACTGGCCGTGCATACTTGGTCGGAAACACAATCGTAAACATGTGAATAAAACAACCTTCTTAGTTGTCTCTATTGGAAGCGCTATGTAGAAGAACGTCTCTGAAATACTGGTTTGAATGGGATCCGACGCCGATTTCGCCCAAAATCAACTCTGCGCTGGTTGCCTCCACGGAAATCGGCACGTTCTTTTTGCCCTCCTTCTGGTTTTGCAAGGTCTTCATCCTCAAGTATAATTCAACCTCGTTCTTGTTATTCTCGTCTATCGAATTCTGCAAATGCTGGATGTATTCCACAGCCTGTGTGAGAATCTGGCCCTTGTTCGGCTTCCCGTCCTTTGTTCCCGCTGCTCGGTTTAAAACATCATCATAATTACTTCCTCCATTGGTGGAGTTGGATGCACCCGCACCAGCCTCCGGCTCCTGGAAGTATGAGGCCGGAATCAACGTTAGCAATTCCTGAATCTTGTCGTTGATATTGTCCCTGCGTTTGCGCTCGTTGCTCTGGTCGTTCTTGTCGCCGTCCCCATCCTCGTCATTGTCCTCTGACTTGATGTGATAGGTGGAGTTGCGCCTCGATTGGGGCTTGGAGATTCCGCCCGACGAGACCCCATTGGATCCCCCATGGAATGACTGGCTGAGCTGTTTCTTGATGTCCAAGGACTTGCCGAGGAGTTCGGAATTCAAGGGACTGCCCGACTCGCGCCCACTTGGCGCCACGTTGATGCTAGGGATAGGCCGGGACGTGCTGGAGTACTCTATGTTGGCGGCACCGCCGGGAGCGCCACTGTTTTGCGATTGCTGCCGCAGAGACGCCTCGTCCTGCTTGGTGTTGAAAAAGTCGTATTTTTCAAACGACTCGTATGGTGCTTGGAAATCCATGGGCGCTGTACTTTGTGGTTGTTGATGGTGTAATTGACTGTGGAGGGCTCTGTTTGGAGCAACGCAGTCCCCCGGGACCCCCGTACCTCTGCTATCGCATTTCCGCGCTTCTTTCCTTGGCCTGGAAGGTTTCGGCTAGCAGTGCATAGCTAGCCTCTGGCACTTCGGCAACGATATCCTTCTCGTTTTTATTCCGTGGAAGATTTGCTTCGTTTCCATGCTTCCTATGTACATTGCTATGCTAAATACTGAGTGGGGCAGAGGTTTTGCCAGAAGTATACTGGTGCACCTCCGACCCATCTCTTATATATACAGGCACTTCTCGTAAGTTCGAGGCAGGACAATTGCTGCAAATGGCATCACAACTTGCCCTAGTGGGCGAGAGGTCATGGTCCAACCTGACTTTTGGGCGCGGAGTGGATACGTCTTCGGCTTTCTTGGCTGCTTGGATCGCCCCGGAAACCGGCCTCGTTGTCCAAGGGCAATCTCATGTTTTTTGGACTGAGGTATCAATCCCAAGTCACAATGAAAAGCGCTGGTTCCTGACTCATCCGTCGCCCAACCGCACTAGCGCCAACAGACACGACTCCCCTAATATCCACGCTCGATGAACAGGTGTCTGGTCAAAGTTCTTCCCAACTTCTTGAACTTCTCCTCGATATTTCTGGCCCGCCGCTCGTCCTCTTTCGACCAAATCGGCATCCCGCCGGGGTTGTAGATCGTGTCCCCGACCCTCATTTTGTGATGCACCGACAAAATCTCTTTGAGAAGCGAGAAAGTGACCCGGTCACCGGCAAATCCGTTGTTGGACATCTCTACCAAAATCAACTCGATCTCGCACAACGACGATTTGCCATAGTACACCCAGTGGATTTTGATGATCTCGTTGTATGTGCGTTGGTTGCAAATGACTGAGTAGAGATTCAAATCCATTTTGGCCATGTTGAAAAGACTCAACGCGAGCAGGCCGTCGTAAAACTTGTGGGTCAAAAGCTCAAGGGCGCGGTTGAACACCAACGGCATGGTGTAGGCATTCAACACGGGCTGATCTGGCTGCCTGGCATTGGCTTCTTGAGTCTTTTTACAGCTTTCTTCATGTCTGGCCAAATACTCTTCGACACTCTCACCCTTGAGCTTATGAAGAAAAAAACCTGGTTTGCCAAGCAAGCTGCTGTGGAACCGAGAGAAAAACCCCTGAACAAAATCAACCAAATCTCTCTTGCTTTTTGCTTCGTCAAGATACCGCATGGTTGCTTGCACACTTTGGAGCGCCATAGTCTCAATTGCCTTCAAGTCCTTCTGAGGCAACTTCTCTAAAGACTTGATTTCAATGGCATTGCTCTTTCCGGTGCCCGTCAGTCCAGCCTGCATTACGTTGGACTCTGGTTGCTTGGAAAAAGACTCTTGAAGGTTGGCAAGCACTTGTTTCTGGAGCTTGTCAACATTCTGTTCTTTCTCTTGTGTCTTGGAGTAAGTCTCGAAGATCTTGCGGAAAAGATCGTTCTCCGGCTCGATCACATTCCCGGCGCTTCTTGTGCTGTCTCCGCTTTCAAATCCCCGGTCACTTGCTCCTGGTGCAGCCGATTCCGATATTTCGTCCAATAAGCCGTCGAGCTCCAGAAGCACGTTTTCCAGGCTGTTAAATGTAGGTTCGTCAAAACTGGGATCTAGGTGGAGGGCATCGTCGCCTTCGTAAATGTCGTTGAACAAGTCGTTCACCTCTTGTGCTGTTCTTTCACGTTTTGAGAGTTGATCCATGGGACTGGAATGCTCTTGCAGTTCAGAGGATTTCGGTTCTTGAATATCGTTAAGATCGATCTCTAATTGAAATATGTCGTTTTTGGTGGAGTTGTATCTGGCATGCGAGGGTCGTTGAATCAAAACTTGACCAAGCCTGTGAAATCGCAGTTCATTTTTGTATCTCATGTGGCCACATGCCCGTATTAGAGCTGAAAAGCCCTTTGTTCTTGACCCGATGATCATTGGCTTTTGACTTGAGTAGGCCGCATATCTTTTTTCATGTGGAGCTGCGCTCTGATGACAGGACTGCGTATTGCATCGTGGTACCCACGTAAAGAGTACATTTTCGACAGGCAATCGGTCTCTAGAGGCATGTGGTGCTTGATTATGTCTCCCTACTAATGAATTCCTTCTTATTCTCTGTTCGGCAGCTCGATTTCTCGAAGCTTTCCGTGGCGGCACACGAATCACGCTATAAAGTCCATATATGCAGCCCATAATCGAGCAAGGTTCCGGATTCAATCGAATGCTTCCGGTTCAAATGCCCACCTGTGGCATTGATGATTTAAATCTAGTCTAGCACCCTCAGTCTAGCAATTAACTTATTGTTGGCTCAAGGACAACAAAGTCGGGCTCTGGGTATACCGCGGCGGTTTTTCCAGCCTCGTTCCTCTCTCTCTCCTTGTTTCTCACACTGTAGACTCCTTGCTCTTTTAACACCTCCACTTCCAAATTGTCACGATCCTGCCCGATTAGCTGGGGATAGTCTTTGTGGTCAATGTTCCATTCCTCTCCGAGCTTCTCGCACAAGTAACTCACGGCATCGTCACAGTACCCAATCATGCTGACGTCAAAATTACAATGATGGATAGGATCTTTGTTGATGAGAAGCTGGGGCACAGAGGGTGAAACCTTGTCGACTATTTCGGCAACGGGTGCCACTTTGAGTGATGTTCCGATGCTTATCACCAAGTCGCAATCTCTCAAATCCTGATTAATGACAGAATGGAATCTTTGGGGCAAGGCCTCGCCGAAAAAAGTGATGTTAGGTTTCATCACACCATAACTTTCCTCCATGATAACAGAATCACTGTTCATAAGCTTTTTCCTTTTCTTGTCACATTTGGGACAGAAGGCAATTTCCTTACTGCGAATGGCAGGGAAGATTGCCTCACCTTCGACTTCGTAGCCGCACGTAACACAAGTAGCGAATCCAAAAGAGCCATGGCATTGAATTAGCTTCTCCCGCTCAATGCCTGCATTTGCCTCCAAATTATCGATGTTTTGTGAATAGTTTCTTAAAAGCTTGCCTTTATCTTGGAGCAATTTGATGAACTTGTGTAATGGAGCGTAGATATGATCAGGGGGCAAAATCATATGGGCGATTGAGTAGAATATAGAAGGATCAGCGTGGAAAATCTCTAGATCGAACACCTCCTGGGGGTCAGAAAGCCCCAAATTCAGGATCTGTGAGTAAAAACCTTGGGACGATCTGAAGTCCGGAATACCGAGACTGGTGGAGATTCCTGCGCCGGTGATGACAAGTATTTTGTTACTTGACTTCAACTTCTCCAAGACATCGTCAATGGAAGCGAAATCCTCAAGCTTCGAACGCAACTGTCTCACACGCTTCATGGCAATATGTAGGAGTTTAATGAGCTGAAGTAAATTCTCGCCGTCAGCAACTGGGGGGAGGTTCTTAGGAACGAAGCCCAATTTCAAGATCAAATTCATGATATCCTCGCTGGTAGCTGTGGGCGGCAAGTATTCTTGGAGGAAGGCCATTACACCCCTATCTTTCAAGTATTTCCTTGTCTCGTACACTGTTCGCTTCAGGGATACTTTCACTGACTCTGACAGGGTGTCAGCTTTGTCGCCATCTTGTTCAATGGTGCCCGTTTGATGGCCCAGGACTTCCTCTAAATCTGAAGAAGCAATGCTATCGTCGGCCGACAGAGAGTCTGACAAGCCGTCTATCAGTACTCCACGTGATATCTCGCTGTTGTTGTCACTCTCGTTGGAAGGTTGAGGCAGGCCAGAGGCAGAATTAGGCAAATTAGGAGAGCTTGGAGAGTCGTCGCCGGAGTCGGAGTCTTGCATGAAGGGCTTTGTAAATGGAGCAATGGGCGTTTTGCTTTGGGTCAGGCCGCTCACAGAAACCTTCTGTCTTTTAGCAACCGGGCTATTTTCAGACTCTGGGTCCGAGTCGATGAGGACGACATCGTTAAGAGACATGGAGTCGAGCAACAGACAAAGACTAGGGGACCGGCCGGGAAAAACAGGGTGTTGGCTGTCTGTGGTCACGTGATGCCCGCGAAATTCACGCGCCGCTCGAATACGCGCCACTCACGGCGTTTCCCTGCGGCTGCAAATAGCCACTGCTGGCACAATGCATTTTTTTATCTGACTTTGTATGTGATGCATGGGGCTAGTGAGGATTGCTCGAAAGTGGTATGGGGTGGTGACCTGTAGCACGCTCTTTGCATGTTGGTCAACGCCCTCTGTGGATGCCCTTTTCGGGATTCTGAGAGCAACGCGCTTCTTTTCACTCAGATATGAACAGGACATGCATTCGAGCACACTGGACCTAGCTGTGGGGTTCTAGGCAGGCAGTCATTAGAGCCAGTCATACTAAGCATGTTCTCAACTGGACATCTTCTTTAGATCTGTTGCCTCACTCTATTATGTGGAATTGCAGTTTGGATCCGAAGCGCATACGGCTGCCGAGGCTGTGCACCGCGTGGCGCGACTCGGGATCGTGTTCCTCGATTCAGCACTTGACACTTTCAGCACGCATGTTTCACATGAAACCCACACAAGCGGTGAAACCGGGGCGAAACATCAAAACAAAACTTGCGGGATGTTACGCCCGAGCAGCCCGTTCGACACCCCCGAGGTCGTGCAAAGCTGCACCATTCCCCGAGCATTCGAATGTAACACACGGCGTCACAGGCGAAATCGCACCTCGACAGATTGTGCAGGACGGTGTCGAGACCGTATTTTTTTCGCTTGCGTGTTTTCTGTTCCTTAACCTACCACAGTCGCCATGTTGGATAACGTTGAATTCATCAAGACGCCTAAGGCTCCGGTGCAGGCCCCTGCCTCGGACAAGTGTGGCATTCTCACCACCGACTCTCCAACCATCCACAACGCGCCATTGCCTGCGGATGGCCCAGGAAGCAAGCACTTCTCCAACCTTGCCTTGGGTGGGTTTTTGGTGCTTATCCCATACTTTGTGACCCGCAAGTTGGGCTTGGGTTTCAAGACTTGGGTTTTCTTGGCTGTTCTCTTTGCCATTCCAATTTTGATGGCTTACTGGACCATCTTGTCCTCCTTCTCCCCTAGATTGAACGAGAAGGTCAAGCTTCCAGGCAACCCAATCTCTCACTACTTGGAGTTCCACACCCCAGAATTGAAGGCCAAGTACGAGACAAGCAACAATGGCCAAGGTTCCAAGATCCCAATGGAGACCTTCCTCGAGTTATACTTCGACCAAAAGGTCTCCTTCAAGGGTGACTGCTTGGACGTCATGGAGTACAGACACGACTGGTGCTCCTTCAGATTCACTCTTTCCCTCTTCAGATTTTTCTTGTTTGGCATGATCCCAGAGGTCATCATGCACTCCAGATCCCAAGATGAAGAACAAGTCAGAGACCACTACGACCGTGGTGACGACTTCTACACCTGGTTCTTGGGCCCACGTATGATCTACACCTCCGGTGTCATCTCCGACATCGAGAAGGAGGAATCTTTGGAACAATTGCAAGACAACAAGTTGAACATTGTCGCCTCTAAGATCCAATTGAAGGAGGGCGAACACGTTTTGGACTTGGGTTGTGGATGGGGAACCTGGGCTGCCTTCAGTTCTTCTCAACACGGTGCCAAGGTCACTGGTGTGACTTTGGGTAAAAACCAAACCAAGTGGGGAACTGAATTGATGGCTAAGTACGGTGTCACCTCCGAGCAATCCAAGATTGTGTGCTGTGACTACAGAGACTCTCCTAAGTCTGGTAAGGCCAGTGGTAAGTACGACAAGATCACCTGTCTTGAGATGGCTGAGCACGTTGGTATCAGAAGATTCGGCGCTTTCTTGGAACAAGTTCACGAGGCTTTGGAGGACGATGGTATCTTCTTCTTGCAATATGCTGGTTTGAGAAAGACCTGGCAATATGAGGACTTGAACTGGGGTTTGTTCATGAACAAGTACATTTTCCCAGGTGCCGACGCCTCCACCCCATTGGCTTTCGTCGTCTCTGCTTTGGAGTCTGCCGGTTTTGAGATTGTCACCCTTGACAACATTGGTGTTTCTTACTCTGCTACTTTGTGGAGATGGTACAGAAACTGGATGGGCAACAAGGACAAGGCTGTCAACAAGTACGGTATCAAGTGGTTCAGAATCTGGGAATACTTCTTGGCTTCCTCTACCATCACTTCTAGACAATCCGGTGCCACCTGTTACCAATTCGTCTTGAGAAAGAACATCAACTCGTACCAGAGAATCAACTACGTTCCAAACATGTACGGTTGTGTCACTCCAGCTGAGAACGGTATCAAGTGGGCCAAGGAATAAATGGCCCCCGCAGCTAGTGCAACTTGCACACGCAGCTGACTTGCGAGCTATTGTTCTGGGCTCAGAGCGAGCGGAAGCTCTACTCTGTCCAACTACGTAACTTACAACGCGTGCATTTCTTACAGCCCCTGTAGAGTCCTTGAGAGCAAGGCCGTCGAGCCATTTGGGCCTAACACAGTCTAACAAGCCGACACGCGCGTGTTCGAGACAGTGCCATCAGAGTCACTTGCCCGTAGGCCAGCTTCCCTCAGGCCGAAATTTCGATTTTCCCCGGATACCTCAGCATCGCCAAACTCCGAAGGGACGCCCTGCACCCAGTGGCACCCACGACAATGCGAGGAGAAGTTCCGTCCGCGGTCCGAGCACGCAACACCACCGCAGCTTCTGGTCAGTCCCCCGGTGCCCCATCCGCTTGCATCCATCTTGGTATGCATCGGGGACACATCTAGCCCCTTCCCCAGCCACTAGCGGAGTGTGGCCTGGAGCGTGTGTCTTTCCTGCAGGCAGTCGGGCGTTATCGCCTCGCGCTCGGCAATTGCCGTCAGCCCGAAGCCTGAGATCACCCCCGTGATAAAAGTTCCGGCGAACCGAGAAATGCGCCGCCGTCGCCGGGCCCCACGGGCTTTTATCGCATGGAGATAGCGCAAGCAGCACGGCGCCCGTGCACTTCACACGCACGTTTTGACTCCGATCACCGCAACATCCGCTGGATACAAAACCTGGGGTACGCAACAAGGTATGCAATTACTATAAAAGGAACACATACCCCTCCTGCGGACTCTGGCCACACTTTTTTTATCTCATACTTAATCATCGGTAGTTTAGTCCCCTCGCACAACTAATCTATCTTATATTTCGAAATCTTAAACAACATGACGTCTCCATTCCCAACCACAGCCTCCAAGATCGACGGAGTGCAAATTTTGGGCCCAGTGCCATCCAATGCCAAACACATTTTCAACGCCGAAGCTCTTGCCTTGGTTGCCACCTTGCACAGAAACTTCAACGGCCAAAGGAAAAAGTTGTTGGCCAACAGAAAAGAGCAACAGAAGTTGAGAGACCAGGGTGTCTTGCCCGACTTCTTGCCGGAGACCAAAGCCATCAGAGAAGACGCCTCCTGGACCGGCCCACCTTTGGCCCCAGGCTTGCAGGACAGAAGAGTGGAGATCACCGGTCCAACCGACAGAAAGATGGTCATCAACGCCTTGAACTCCGGCGTCGCCACATACATGGCTGACTTTGAAGACTCCTTGACCCCAGCATGGAACAACTTGGTTGACGGCCAAGTCAACTTGTACGACGGTGTCCGCAGAAACTTGGCCTTCTCTGCCAACGGCAAGGAGTACAAGCTCAACTTGGAAAAGGGCAGACACATTCCAACCTTGATCGTCAGACCAAGAGGTTGGCATTTGGAAGAAAAGCACGTGTTGGTGGATGGTGAGCCGGTCTCGGGTGGTATTTTTGACTTCGCCCTTTACTTCTACAACAACGCAAGAGAGGCCTTGGCTAGAGGCTTCGGCCCATACTTCTACTTGCCAAAGATGGAGCACCACTTGGAGGCAAAGTTGTGGAACGACATTTTCTGCCACGCCCAGGACTACATCAAGATCCCAAGAGGAACTATCAGAGGTTCCGTTTTGATTGAAACTTTGCCTGCTGCTTTCCAAATGGACGAAATCATCTACCAATTGAGACAACACATTGGTGGCTTGAACTGTGGTAGATGGGATTACATCTTCTCCTACATCAAGTCTTTGAGAAACCACAAGGAGTTCATCTTGCCAGACAGACTGCAAGTCACCATGTCTGCTCCATTTATGGCATCCTACGTCAAACTCTTGGTCCACACCTGTCACAAGAGACAAGTCCATGCCTTGGGAGGTATGGCTGCTCAAATTCCTATCAAGGATGACGAGGCCAGAAACCGTGCCGCTATGGAGAATGTTACCAAGGATAAGTTGAGAGAAGTCATGGCCGGCTGTGACTCTTGTTGGGTTGCTCACCCAGCTTTGGTCCCTATCGTTTTGAAGGTCTTCAATGAGCACATGAAGGGACCTAACCAAATCAACGTTGAGCCAAGAACTCCATACAAGCCAATCACCGCCAGGGACTTGTTGAACCCATACGTTCCAGAAGCCAAGATCACCGAGGCTGGTATCAGAGCCAACTGTATCATTGGTTTGTCTTACATTGAGGCCTGGTTGAGAAACGTTGGATGTGTTCCAATCAACTACTTGATGGAGGACGCTGCTACAGCTGAGGTTTCTAGATCCCAACTTTGGCAATGGGTTACCCATGGTGCCGTCACCGACCAAGGTAAGAAGATTGACAAGGCCTACGTCGGCTCGCTCTTGGAAGAGGAAGCTAAGAAATTGGCTAATTCTTCTAAGCCAGGCAACAAGTTCAAGAGAGCCTTGGAATACTTCAAGCCCGAGGCTTTGGGTGAGAAATACTCCGACTTTGTCACCACCTTGATTTACGACGACGTTACTACCATTGGCAGACCACAACCTGCTGAGAAATTGTAATCGAAATGAAAATTTAAATAAAAAATGCCGAATGAAATTATGATCAAAGAAGCGGTCCAGTACCTAGAGACCCAAATCGTAAATGAGCTCAATTGTTTTCTGTGACTATAATGCGTTTCGAGGCACTTATATTTAGCATCAGATATCTTTAATTCTTTCTGTGCTATTGCACGAGGATCCATTTCTCGGGCTATGTAGTTGCCAAAATCTGGACCTGGACTTCGTGTATTTATCCTTTTGTTGCGAAACCTGCAGTAAACGACAAAACAATCACAGTGGGCAGTTAAGCACCATAATTCACAAACCAACATGATTTCCACAAAAACACAAGAACGTGAATAAATGGTGGACGCTTCATACAAGCTTCAAAAGCTTAAACAAAGCCCATTGAAATTCTATCAAAAAGATTCGAGTTCGTCCGGCCAAGGTGCGCTGCACAGTGACAGCTTTTGGAACACACCGAGAAAAATGAGTCTCGAAACCCCTCCCTCGATTTGCCCCTAATCCCGCCACTTGAATATTTGAAATTCCTGAATGGCCTGGCTCAACGCAGGTTCCGAATCCAGAAAAGTTGGGCGTGAGGGCGTGCCCGTACTCGTATGCGCAGCTGGCGCAGTTTCTGTCGATGAGTCAGAGGCGTATTCGTCTACATTGCCAATTAAACCGGGATGTATCAGAGAAAGGTATCCGGAGGTATGGAACGCCAAAGTTAAGAAAAAAAAAATGATATTTTTAGTTCGGCATAGCTAACATTCTCAAGCCACCTGTCAATGGTTATTGCTTGGTATGGATCGTGCGCCCCGGCTAAAGAGGTCTCAGCCAGAAACGCGCGATCAAAAAGCCGAGGAGCCTTTAATACACCGTGTTTCTTGTTGTTGTGACAACTGCTTCTCCGATTTTTTAATAGAGGCAAGCTACGCTCCAAAGATCTGGCAGCTCAAATTCTTATAAAAAAAAACACACACATTTGTTCTAAAGCAGATAAACCTGCCATCTCGTGTCTAACCATAGCCATTTTATTCACAGCTACGTGAACGTCCTCACAAAATAGCATCACAAAAGTCTATACCCCTCCAAAGATGCCTTCGCTGAAACAAAGACGCATTTTGCTTTCGGCGCTAGTTTTCATCACGGTGTTGACGTTTCTCTTCTTCAACAAGCACAAGTATGATGGAGAGGTTGCCCTAAATACCACCCCCAAAGAAAAGGGCTTGATTGATGCCAACATCAATGACTCCGTGGACGAGGCCATCAACAGAGAAATCTTCAAGAACAAGGAGGTCGAAGAAAAGAACGAGGCCAGTGACGATCATGCTGCCGACTCTTTATCAAAGCCCGACAGCGATGACGCCTTTGACCCAGCCAAAGAACTCATTCAGATCCGCCTGATGGCCCCTATATCGGTTTTCTCTAAATCCATGTGCCCATTTTCTAAAAGATTGAAGAATCTTTTGCAGCAAAACTATGCCATCACCCCAGCACCGCAATACATTGAATTAGACAAACACAAGAATGGTGCCGAGCTCCAAGAGTACCTTGGCCTTGTCACTGAGAGAAAAACGGTGCCAAACGTGCTTGTTGGTTTCGACACCGCTTTGAGCGCAGGTGGCTGTGACGAGTTTGTGAAGATGCACCAAGAAGGAACTTTGGCCGCCAAGTTAATGGAATGGGGCGGCAAGGACCTTCTGGTCGTCAAACTCGAGGTACCTTCAAATTCTTAGAAGCGGAGCTTCTTTACGAAAACATATATAGTTCTCTACTCACGATTACGATGAATCTTGCAGACGAATGCGATTTATAAGTATATAAAATCAATTTATCACTCTTATAGTGCCTCTCGCCGACGATGCGATATTGAATATATTCAATCAAGTTACCACTCTTGTAGTGTCTCATCTGAGTATAGAGTACCATCTTCAACAGACGAACGACCATGACATTTAAGAACAGGAGTGGCTACAAAATAGACGGCTATAATTCTTGCTAATGTAATATTAAATACACAAATAAATCCTTCTGTGGTTTTAGAACTTGGAGAATTGCTTAGACTTAGCGACAGAAACAGCAACCTTCAAAACGTTGAATCTGACAGTCTTAGACAAAGGTCTACATTGACCAACAACGACAACATCACCTTCTTGGACACGGAAAGCTGGGGAGACGTGGGCAGCAACGTTCTTGTGTCTCTTCTCGTATCTGTTGTATTTTGGGACGTAGTGGAGGTAGTCTCTTCTGATGATGATAGTTCTGTGCATTTTGGTAGAAACGACAGTACCGGTCATAATCTTACCTCTGATGGAAATGTCACCGACGAAAGGACACTTCTTGTCAATGTAAGAACCCTCAGTGGCGGCAATTGGGGTCTTGAATCCCAAACCGACTTCCTTGACCCATCTCTTGGCCTTCTTTTGAGCCTTAGACTTTGGGTTGGTGAAGATGTGTGGTTGCTGTAATGTTAGTATACGATGCTGGGAAAATTGCTGACAGGGCACTCTGCTTCCGAAACGGAATCTCCAGGTCATCTCGTGTGTCCCAGAGACACTCCGTCAGTGAAATAGCAGGAGAATGTTTTTTTAATCGAGGACATGTAAAGTACACGATGCTGCCCTGGGGTCTGAAAAGGCCATCATGCTTGAAATCACATCATGAACGACGATGATAACAAGGATCATGATAAGGCGTTCTTCTTGAAGTTTGGTGGATGGAACATACCTTTTGGAAAGCTCTTTCAGATTGAACAGTCAATTCAGTGGCCATCTTGTCGAGTGTTTGGTCTAGTAACTAGCTAAATTGTTAGAAGATTTTTTTTCGGTAGTAGAGGTCGCGGGAGAAATTTTCAAGCGTGCGGAGCCCAGAGCGTGCTGTGCGCGTGCAGGTGTCAGGGCTTGAACCCTATCGTGACCGTGTTCGCGAATGCGAGTCACAATTCAGTGTCCGGGTGTGCACACAGTACACTAGCGGGAGCCGCCGTATGAGCTGGCGCCGGGTGGGCGGCGATAAGCGTATGCATTCTGGCCAAGGCAATCCATATGCTCTGGAAAGATTGGACCCCTGGGCAAATTCCAGCACGTGTGGCCCAGTTTGGTCGATGTGCTTCACTTACTTTTACTCGATGCTGGTTGCCCCATGCAGGACGCTGAGGTATCCTGTCCTCCAGGTGGATTAGGCCACATCGGTTCTGGACAGCCAGGCTATCCATCGGCTTGAGTGAATTGTGCAAGCGCTAGACGGTGGTTTCGGGGAAGAGTATATGGGTAAGGGAGCAAAAAGCAGTAGGGCAGAAGAGTAGAGTCTGCAGCCCTATTGCTGATCTCGCGCGGTGGAAGCCCGGGCCAGAACCAGCGGTTTGTCCTGGGGATTTAAAATTAGCACACGGAACTTGCCGTAGCATCTTTTCATCTTGGGGAGGAGTCACACATCTTCACCCCGAACCAGAAAGACTGTCATCTCGAATTCTCACCCGGTTCGTGAAAGAGCCTGTACAGGCAACTGTGACGGCTCGTTTTCGCAGCTATTGCGGAGCAAAGCCTGCAGCAGAGAGCACATGGTTGTTCCACCGCAGCCACGTGACTACGTATATGGAGACGGATTCTTGCAAGACAAGCAAGATTCTCGCTCACTGGACTGGATGAACATGGTTTGAAAAATCCAGAGAATCGAGGCCACCCTGGCGCAGGAGCAAATGACGTAGACCCAGGATCAGATGGCCCGCGCCGATAAGCAGCAGGCGAAGTCGCGCGCAACCAGGGCCCAAGGGCCAGGTGCGCTCGCTTGCAATCACCACCCACAACGCAAGAGTAGCACGCCATCCACCATGGACGAGGAAATGTCTCAGCCCAAGCTCAATATTCCGAAGCTACGAGTGCTGTCGTACTCCTTCAATGACACGACCAACGGCGGGCTTGGCAACACCAGCCACCGCACCGTCTCCTCATCAACGTCGCTCTTGAGCACCCCCAGCAACAACATCAGAAGAGTTCAACAGCAGATGAACGTGCACAGCCGGCAGGGCCTCGCAGCCAAGTCCAAACACAAGAAGCCCGACATCCGCATCAACGGCGTGTCTTCGACCGCAGCCACCACCAAGAAGTTGTTGAACCTCCAGCAGCTGAAGAAGACAAACACAAAGCTACGCCCCTTCGTGCTCCGCAAGCCCGCAAACATGTCAACGTACGACTACTCGGTCTTTGCCAAGCACCTCAATGGCGGCAGCGGCAGCGAGGAAGACGACTCCAAATGGAAGCCTCTCGTCAAGGACTCGCAGATCAGAGCCTGGGAGTCCGCAGAGAAAATAAGCGCCAACATCATTTTTGACAACGACAAGAAGTCGGACATGGAGATCTTTGAGGACGAGCACGAGTCGCTGGACTCCAGCTACTCGGAGGACGCCAACTCGAGCTCTGCGGATCTCTTGAGTCAGAAGGACTTGCCGGATCCCCAGGCCTGCGTGTTGCGGTCCATTCCCCATTACACCAAAGGTGAATTGAAAGTCATCTTGGAACAGTTCGACACGCTCCGCACATGCAGCGAGAAGATCGACTGCCACGAGTACGAAGAAGCCGAAAAGAAAGCGTTATGGATCTACCGCCAGCAGCAGAGCGTGTCGCAGGAGCGTGCTTTCAACGCCAACCACACTCTTCAGGGGAAGAAGAAGGTCCAGGTGTTCCACAAAAAGGAGCTCTTGCACAAGCTATTCGGATACTCCAACAGCCTCAACCACGAGTACATCACCAATAACTCCTCGTATTCTGCCTACGACAACGTGTTCAACGCACAAAAGGCATTTTATGAGGATAAGGACGAAATCATGGGGCTTCTAGAGGAGGACGCCGCATTCGAGCAGGATCTCGAAGACGTCAGGACACGGCTCTTCCGGAAGGCGCCGCCCCACGAGGCCTGCGAGAACAACCCTCCGCAGCCACATGAGCACTCTGTCGGGCGACTGGACTTACTCGATATGTCTCACTCGTGGCTTACCTCCTCTTACGACAGGGAGATGTTTGTCGACGGCTCCAAAAGCATTCTCGAGAGGGACCAAGAGGAGCACACCGAGGCAACCGTGCACACAATCAACTATCTCAAGCAGTGTGTGAAGCTGGCCTTCGATACCGCCGAGGACTAGTCGCTACGAGCGCACTGCATTCTACCCTGCCCTGAGGCCGATTTACTTCATTTATATATGCCCACTGCGGCCATTTCTATCATACATTTTGAGTTCCCCAGTAGAGATCACGGATTATGTTGGGCCAAGACCCGTCACGTATCCCACAGGCCACTGTGGCGTAACTGACAAGAGCCAGGTGCGCAATCTGTGCGCCGCAAGTATTACCGCCTGCACATCCCGCCACTGTGCGATTTCTAAGCTGCTCGGCCCAGATTCCTATTGCTGATATAGATGTTTGCGGTTGGACAGGTCAATAAACACATTTCAAGACTCAATACTATCACCAGACACTTCACAATGGCTCCTACTCAAAACTCTATTGCTAAGCATTTCGACTATTTAGTCATCGGTGGTGGATCCGGTGGTGTCGCCTCGGCACGTCGTGCTGCCCAGTACGGCGCCAAGGTTCTTGTCGTCGAAAGCAATTACAAGAAACTCGGAGGCACTTGTGTCAATGTCGGGTGTGTTCCCAAGAAGGTCATGTGGTATGCTGCCGACAATGCCCACAGAAAGGAGCACTTGTACGCCTACGGACTCTCCAAAGAGAAGTCCCACATTAGCTACGGCGATTTCGACTGGGCCAAGATCAAGGAAAAGAGGGACAACTATGTGACCAGGTTGAACGGTATCTACGAGAGAAACTTGAAGAATGAGAAGGTTGACGTAGTCTTCGGGTACGCTTCCTTTGCCAACGAGGAAGGTGATGTCGAGGTCACCTTGTCCGCTGACCAAGAGGTGGAGTTCTTATCTGAGCTGTTCAAGAAGAACGAAAAGTTGTTATTTTCCGCCGACAAAGTGTTGATTGCTACTGGCGGTGAACCAATTGTTCCACCCTCTGTCGAGGGCAGTGAGTTGGGTATCACTTCTGATGGCTTTTTCGAGTTGAAACAGCAACCTAAGGCCGTGGCCATTGTCGGTGTGGGTTACATTGGTGTTGAGCTTGCCGGTGTATTCCAGAGCTTGGGCACTGAGACTCACTTGGTTGCTCGTGGTGACACGGTTTTGAGAGCTTTTGATGACGTGATCCAAAACACCATCACGGACCACTACAGCAACAAATTGGGCGTCCAAATCCACAAGAAATCCAACGTCTCTAAGTTGGAGAAGCTGGGCGACAGATTGAAGGTCACCTTGGACACCGGAAAGGTGTTGGAGGTTGATGAGCTCATCTGGACCATCGGAAGAAAAGCTATGATCGACATCGGATTGGACAAGACTGGCGTCAAGATGTCTGACTCTGGACATGTCATCGTCAATGACTTCCAAGAGACCTCTCACAAGAAAATCTATTCCTTGGGTGATGTTGTCGGTAACCACGAATTGACCCCGGTTGCCATTGCAGCTGGTCGTAAATTGTCTAACAGATTGTTTTCTGGTCAGGAGGTTCACGCTCAAGACAAGTTGTCTTACGAAAACATTCCATCTGTTATCTTCTCCCACCCAGAAGCTGGTTCTATTGGTTTGACTAGCAAGCAAGCCGTTGAGAAGTACGGTGAGGAGAACGTCAAGATCTACAACAGCAAGTTCACTGCTATGTACTACGCTATGATGGATTCCGATGAGGAGAAGGGTCCTACTGTCTACAGGCTTATTTGCGCTGGTAAAGAAGAGAAGGTCGTTGGTCTCCACATTGTTGGTGATGCTTCTGCAGAGATCTTGCAAGGATTTGGTGTTGCCATTAAGATGGGTGCTACCAAGAGAGACTTTGACAACTGTGTTGCCATTCACCCAACATCTGCTGAGGAGCTTGTCACCTTGAGATAAGTCCTCAATTCTGTCTCACATATATAATTAGGCCACCAATAATTTATTGAATTTGAAAAACACTCGTAGAATCGAATGTCAAAATTAGCGACTGTTTGCTACACTATGATCATGGTTTACCATTTTCCTGACCTCGTGAATGGATAATTTCATTGCTCAGCTAAGTAATGTATGTGCTAGACTCTCTGCGATGAATGTCTCTGTGATTCACCAAGAGACCTTTTGGAGCCCCAGGGAGGGCATTTATGGGTAGATCCGGCGATGGACCTAAGAAACCCTGGCTGAAAAGGGCAATAGACATGGTTTGTAGTATACATCTTTGACATCGGCTCAATTTCTTCTCTTTGGACCCCTAACAGGTGGCCGTGGTCTATCTCCAGGCTTCATGAAGAACATAGGGGCATTTCTCAAGATATCAGGCACGCTGACAAAACGAATCATGGACCCACGGACAAACACCTGGCTCATATAAGTGGTTTCTCCGGTTCTTCCCTTTGTCCGTGTCACCTCTGACATTGACAAGTTCATGTTGTCTTCATTTTCAAGAAGCTTTCCTCTGTATGTGTCACCAGTGGTGAGTTCTAGCGATACTATATGGCCTTGTGCCTCGTTTAGTAGACGGACTGGAATGCTTGCTGACATGGATGTAGTGAAATGGAGTCCTTGTTAACAGTAAGATGGCAGATGGTATTTGGAGTGCGACAGTTCCGCACTGTTGAGCAGTGCGACATATTGCACATGAAGCGTTTACTGAGCGACACCAGTCTGCTAACAGTGGCTATACAAAGTTACTCTAGAAAGTGTTATTATTTTCTTGTTTGTGAAAAATTCTTTCTTAATCCGGAATGCCATGGGATTATGGCCGCGTCTTTCACCCGGGCCGTGCCAAATAGTGATCGAGCCTGAAGACACCTCGCAGCCCTAAACCGTCTGGAACCATATGATGACCCACAGACTTCCGTGTTCTCGGGCCACCTGAATAAAGCCACTCTCTGCAAAAACGAAGATCGCTGGGGAATAAATGCCAACATGCTTGCAGGCGTGGCGATTCTTGAAATTAAGGGACCAAAGGCGCAGAACAGTGGGTGGGATGTACTGGTCTCGTGGTATAAGTCGCTCCTCATGCATGGAAACTTTTTGCAGACAGTTGTTGCAGTGAAGTTGATACGGCATCGCATACACAAGACACAGACCCTTGAATTCTGCTGCTCTACAGTGTATCTGCATGTGGAATCTGCGCTCCATTCCAAAACCCATGCCCGATAGCAATCAAATGGGCGTTTGGAAAATTCCTTTCGAAGTCCGAGACCCCATGTGCTCTCTGTAGTGTAGGCGCACCTAGCCGGGTGCAGCCGACGAGGCCATGAGTCCGACCCCACGCCAGAGGATCCAGATGCAATTGCCCGCCTCCTCACGCCAGTTGAATGGCGTCACTCCGCCTCCCACACCCACACCCATTGCGGCGTTTTCACTCGGGCCTGATCAGATGTGGGTATCCGCTACGGCCTGTGTGTCAAGACACCCAGGTGTTCTCAAGGGTTCGTGGCACTGGCCTGTCTGGAAAATTCTTCGAGCCCCCGCCACAGCCATATGCCTTAAAGGCTTTGCCTTCGGGCATGGGTAGAAGCCCGAGTCGCACTCATCAACAAGCGGACTGACCCGCATGCGCGCTTCGTAAGCAGTGCGGCAAGCAGGAAACTCCGGCATCTCGCACTTATCGGCTTCAACTTGAAGAGAGCTCCAAGTAGATTCCGCCTTGGTCTCCGTCTGATGAAAGTCATCTTTAACTAGACCCATATTCCGTCGGCTGCCCACCTGTAGCTGGTCTTGCACGACACACTTACCACCGTCCCTCCGTCGAGCACACAGAATTCATCTCCGCCTTTCAAGATGGGGGAAAAGGTCCGCAGAAGAGTCCCGATCTCATGTCTCAACTGCAAGAAGAGAAAAGTCAAGTGTGACAAAGGCCGCCCATGCTCGGGGTGCATCAAGAACAATGTGCGCCATCTTTGCGTCTACTTGGAGCCCGACTGGGCCCTGTCGCTGGCGAGAATAGCTGCCGCAGGCCCCACATCCATGGGGGCAGACGCCGTGCCCCAGGCCACTCCGCAGACAGACGCCCTCGCCTCGTCCTTGGAGGCAACGATCAACAGCCAGGCGGCAGAGATCAAATGTTTACGAGCCCGGCTTGCACAAGCGGCGCAAGCGAAGCTGCCTGTTGTGTCTCCAGTGGTACCCGCGCAAGCCGTGAAAAGCTCCGTCGTGGGCCCTGCTTACGGCCACGCCGACCAGAAAGGTTCCGGTGAGACGGCGTCTCCTGTTGCTCACTACTCTTTGCCCTTGACTGTTGCAGCCAAACTCTGCTCTGTTCCGGAAACAGAGCCTCGGATTCTCAAAAACGGTCCCTTCACCATGTCTGGCTTCAAAACCAAGTATCCTGGCCTTCCGCCCTCGGTGCCCCTCCCCACAATCTACTCGTGGCTCAACATAATCAAGCTAGATCCGCAGCTAACGGCGCTCTGGTTTCGCGTCACCAATCTCCAGAAATCATATCACTTGTACAAGACCTCATTGCTCCGCAAAGGAAATGCGGCTTTCGACGGTCAGATGCTGAGATCGGTGTCCAACAGCTCTGCAGACCTCAATTCGTGTGGCCATCACAAGTGCCCTGTGGTTGCATGTGAGTTCAACCTCATGCTTGAAGAATCCGAGTCATCCGATGGCAAAAATAAAAATAGAGACTCGTCCGTGAGCACAAGCGAAGACCCAAGCAGGTGCCCGGTTGAAAAAATCAAGGTTTCTGTTCAAAGCACAGACGCACTCGACTCCTTGAGATATCTTCAGAAAATGTGGTCTAAAGTGGTTGAGTCCCCTGCAAGCTGCGAGCCTCTAAATTACTCCCAGCTTTGCTTCCTTATATCATTCTATTTGGACGATTTCGATGATCCAGATCTCAGTAAGGGAACACTGATATCAAACGAAGTCGAATCGTGTCACCTTCTCAAGTTCTTCAAAGTAAATATAATCTCCATCTTCACGAAGGACTTGGGTGATAATCGGCCTTACTTGGACCTTGCAGCCTTTTCTGCAAATATGACTGATTCAGAAGTCATGAATTTCCTCCGAACTAAAGCCATATATTTGTGCATGCTTGCCCTTGTTGTTGAAGAGTCTCTAGACAGGCTAAGCGAAACTCATGGTTTGAGCAATGACATCCTTTTCCGCGTCCAGACCTCTTTCCCCTACGGTTTACCTGGTAAGAAATTTTCAGTGTTATCCCAGGTTACTGACATGCTTCATTTTCTTTTCCTGAGCCCTTGTGCCACTCCACCCGACACGATAAATCCTTCGGTCAGAAACAAGCTATCAGATGATGCTGACGGGCTGTTGGCTTTAGTTGCGCTTCTCATTGCCTCTATCAATAGGCATTCATCCCTCTACAAGCGTCCCAATATAGCAATCGATGTCAGTGCAGGTCTCACGAGTTCATTCTCTATGCTTCTTCTTCTTTTGAAGCCTGATGAACAGACATTACAGATTTGGTATGATCCTTCTATGGTCAAGCTAGAGGGCGATCTCTCCAACGATAATGACGTCTCTGTGGGTGTGATGCTCTGCCAAATCTGGTGTGATTTTATGCGCATCATCAATAACTCAATATTTAACATGTCTCATATGTTGAACAAGCCCAATTCATCCAACGCTTCTCTTCACCATTTTCTAAAAATAATCAATCAGGTGGAGAGATCCCAAGTCCACATGACATTTTTACAGAAGCTCGATCGGGAATTCCAAGACAAGAAGGGTTACTGCTCATTTCAAATTGTTGATCTTTTGGTGTCCCTAAAGGTCAACTATCTTATCGCCAGATGCTCTAAACTATTCATTAATGCAATATCTGTGAGAGAGAACAAAGCCCTCAGTGACAAAACAACAATTCTGGACTTCCTGAAATTACTCGATGATGTGCATGCTTTGAGTGAAGATATGTCCCTCTCAAAACTCCGCATTGTACGCTTCTTCGAAGCGAAGATTACTCTCGACTACCTCAAATTCTTTTTTAAGTTCATGATTTTTTTGCAATTCGAGGAAATGAACCGGAAGGATGAAATCATGAAGCTTTTGCCCGATCTTTTCGCCAATGCACTTGACATAAACAAATTTTTGCAAGGTAGCCAAAGCAGATTGGCCAAGGGAATAAATGCAAGCTTTGTGCTGTCAATCATAGCAGATACATTAGCCAAGATCTCTCACTTGATATCCGGAATACTTCTACGGTTTAAGGTAGATACGAAATCCGAAAACAGAATGAACAAGACCCAATTTATGTCATCCTACGCAACAGCATCCCAAAACCGGGCAAATCAGTCGAATAAACTCGTCTATTCTATGCAGTGTCTGGAAACTTCATCGTGGAAGCTGTTCGAATCTCCGGTCGCCTCAGCTGAAAAAGACGCAGTTATCAGAGCCATGGACGATACAGTCCTTCTTCTCGAAAGCAGTATGCCGCAGGAACATATCATCAAGAATACTAAGATTTGGAAGTTTTACATGACATTTATTCGAAATGTGCATGAGCTCAATGCCACTAATATTTCGAAAATACACGGGGACGGTTTTGGGCCTGGGAAACTTTTGGAGAAGTGCCCTATTATGTCGGGGCCTAGCTACGAAGTTTCAGCAACGCGAGATAGTATGAAATGCCCTGTTGCAGGTATCGAAGCGCCCAAGATGTATCCTGCTGCTCTGGAGTGTCCATACAAGAGGGAAGCACCAATGTCAAAAAAGAGAGATTTTAATGCACTCAAAAAAGAAGAGTCCGGTGTGGACCGCGTGAGCAAATGCCCGGTCGCGCATGTGAGTGAAAAGCTGAGAAAGATAGAACCGAAGATTGAAGAGGATGGAGCCAGTAACCTGCCTAATATGTGGCCAGAAGCTTTCTTCAGCAAGAAATACGCGCCTCCTCTCTACGCTTCGGCACCGCCCATGCCACTTCCGGTTCAAAGTATTAACACGCAATTTGGCGATCCGAAAACCAAAGAGGATTTGGACTGGGATCGCTTACCTGAGTTCAATTTCGACTTTTTGGGAGATGATGGGCTCATGCAGCAAATGAGTGGCGGAGATCTCGATAGTGTCAGAATCGAAAGCATGTTCCAGTAGTGCACATGGTTGGCTTCTACACGCATGTATAGTGATGCCCAACTATTCAAGTCTGATATCCATATACTTTGATTAAACTAGGCTGTTCACTATCATCCATCAGCGGCCTGTAAATCTATCTAAAAATGCTTAACTATGGGCTTATCCTAACCAAAGGGCTGAGGCCTAAAATATCACACGTAGGAAGCTACTATCACGCGCGCAACGTTCAAAATCTGTGGTGCAGCGCTCGAAATATTTAGCGATCCAAATTGCAACTAAACAAACTCTAAGGGAACGCCTCGGTCAATATACCGACGAAGACAACATACCATTTTATGTTTAGAAACACTCGCACTTCGCAAAGCTTGCTGGGTGCAAGGCAATCTTTTCAGTTGAAGGGATCATCTCACCGCAACCTATGGGCTAAGAAACACTTCTCCACTGCCAACTCCCCCAAGACCAGAAAGTCTCATTTATTTATCAAAACTGTTGCTGGTGTCGGAGTTGTATCAGGAGCTTTATACTTGACCAACGACCGGTTCCACCATGGGGTGAACTTCACGGCAAATACACTTCAGCGTGTATCCGTTGTCACTGTGGCAACAGTCAAGTGTTTTGGTATTTACAAAAAAGTCTTGCTGGCCACTTATGACAGCGACAAAGCTCGGGAAGATGCTCTAGCGAAGGCTCACAAGAAAGCTGCTGACTGCACGCTTGTAGCCTTGGAGACAAACGGCGGTATATATATCAAGTTGGGCCAACATATCTCGGCTTTGACATACCTTTTACCCAAAGAATGGACAGAAACCATGACACCACTTCAAGACCAATGTCCACAGTCCTCCATTGATGATATCGCCAAGATGTTTGCTGAGGATATGGGCGTTAGTCTCAGCGATTACTTCAGCGAGTTCGACGTCGTTCCTGTGGGTGTTGCCTCTTTAGCGCAGGTGCACATCGCAACTGTGAGAAGTACAGGTGAGAAGGTTGCAGTGAAATTCCAGCACCCTTCTTTGGCAAAATATGTTCCACTAGATATCTTCTTGACGCAAACAGTCTTTGGTCTCATGCACAAGGTCTTTCCTGAATACCCTTTGACGTGGTTAGGAGATGAGATGCAAAATTCCATTTATGTCGAATTGGACTTCGTGAACGAAGCAGTCAATGCAGAAAAAACTGCGCAGCAGTTTCAAGACTTAAAGCAGTTAACAGCTTTGCGCGTTCCACAGATCGTCTCTGCTGAAAAGCGTATTCTCATTATGGAGTACGTAGCAGGTGCTAGGTTGGATAATTTAACATACATGCGCGAGCACAACATCAACACTGGCGAAGTTTCTTCCTGCCTCTCGCACATCTTCAACAACATGATCTTCACTCCAAACGTTGGATTACATTGCGATCCGCATCAAGGTAATTTGGCTATAAGAGCTACCGAAGATAAACGGAATGGCCACAACTTCGAGATTGTATTATACGATCACGGTTTGTATCGCTATATTCCATTGCAGATGAAGAGAGACTACTCACATTTCTGGCTCGCTATCTTGGATGGAAACGTTTCTGAAATGAGAAAATATACCGAACGCTTAACGGGTATCACGGATGAACAAAAGTTCAAGATTTTTGCCTCTGCCATCACTGGAAGAGACTCTTCAACAGCTCTCAACTATGATATTACTAAAACACGCGACCTGAAAGAAATGCAGCATATGCAAGCGCAACTTCAATCACAGAAGGGCGTACTCGAGGACTTGATGTCTATTTTGAGTAGCATGCCTCGGGTTGTTTTGTTAATCTTGAAGACGAACGACTTGACAAGAAATCTAGATGAAACTTTGCAAAGTCCGCTTGGGCCAGAAAGAACCTTTTTGATCTTGGCCAACTACTGTGCTAAAGTGGTTTATGACGAATCGAGGGCACAATTATCCAAAACCTGCCTGAAGTTCTCATTTACATGGATTCGTGGTAATGTTACAAATTGGATTAATTACCAAAAGAGGCTCGGCTCTATTTATTTCTATGACGTGATTATGTTTTTCAAAAATTTGGAAAAAAAATTTTGGCTTAGTTCTTGATGCCGCTAATTCAAAAGGGCATTGACTGACGCGAAAGGATTACATCAGATTTTTCTTAGAAGTTATACATGCGGCAGGCGAACATGGGTTCATACCTTAGCAGCATGCTTCAATCGACCAAGCCCACAATGTAAATATATATATATGAATGACATGATTACCGATCGCTTTGCAGCGGGATGATTTCTGCTTTCGGAACTCAAATAGACTCCCCTCTTTTGATCTTTTCCAAAAGGTCATTGATCTTTGGTCCCATAACAGGCTGGCCTGATTTGGTGCGTTTTGATAAACTGAGTTTCTTCTTTTCTCTTTCTTGATTAGAGCGCTCCAAATTCCGACGCTTCTCTTGCACTCTTTTAAGCTGCTCTTCTTTCATCTGCAACTTTCTTTCCTTGGCGAGTTTGGCTCTCTCTTGGAAGTTCATAGGCCTTTTGCGTTCGTTTTCCTTTCTCATTACCTTGGGAACTGAGTCTTGTGGGGGTAGCGCATGGGAGCGTCTGGCGCCTCTTTGGGTAGATTCTGTTTCGTCTGCATTTTCGTTAGAGTCTATGTTCTCTGTATCGTCTGCTTGCTCGTCTGCTTGTTCGGCCTGGTCGAGACTCGCAGGGGCATCTTCGTTTTCTATCAATTTAAAGTAATTCTTTCTCAATCTGGCTCTGTGTGTAAGGGATCTCTTAATCTCTTGGTTCTTGAAATCTCTCAAATCCTTATGCTTTTGCTTGCCTTGGAACGGCTTTCTTTTCCCTTGAAAGTTTGACATGCTGCGTAGTGCTTTTAATATCCTCTACCTCTGCTGGTGGAACTATTACGATACATGAGAGGGTTCCCATCGCCCGTCCTGCACAAACCCCGCCCGCATTGGTGATACTCTTTCGATAAATACCAAAGCGGTATATTGTCTTCTTAAACTACGTGGTTTGGATCTTTGAGGCTCTGCCTATATTCTTTTGTTTCTGTAGATGACATGTGCTCTGTATTTTTAAAAAAATCTTCTCTGCATGTATTTTTCCCCACCAGTTACTTTTCGTGTTCTTCGCTCAAGCGTGAGGAAAAATTGCAAAAAGTTCCACGCGACCCACTTCAAGGACGTGACACTGCAACAATCTTCTACACATATAAATTTAAAAATGGCAAAAAAAAAGGAATCGTTATCAGAAATTCAGCCAAAGTCGCCACATTGTTTGAAAGCAAGTTCCGGCCTCTTTCTCCATGAATCAAAGAAGAAAGGAACTCATTGTGATTTCAATATGTTTGCTGATCAAAAATCCGTGCACCGCAAAATGCACCGTGTCGGCTCGGCTATCTATGTTATGGAAGCAGCTGCAGCTGCAAAGGGAGAATCATGTCTGATGCACAATACAAGAAACTTCAGAGTTCAGACTCTGTGGTTTTTGGAGACTGCAATGATGAGTCGGAGTCACCTGCAATTCCACTCGAAGATTTGGCCCCGCAAACAGAAAGTCCACGAGGCTCTCAAGAATCCATTGAAGATTTAGAGCTCTATGACAGATCACCAGAGCTAGATGGAACTTCGAGTATGAAAATGGCCTTCATGAACATGGCCAATTCAATTCTTGGTGCAGGTATTATCGGTCAGCCTCTTGCCGTGAAAAACTCTGGCCTATTGGGGGGAATCCTCATTATGATTTTCTTGTCCATGCTAATCGACTGGACATTACGTTTAATTGTGATAAATGCGACACTTTCTCAAACCAGGTCATACCAAGATACCGTGGGATACTGCTTCGGAAAATACGGGAGAATATTCTTATTGGTGAGTATAAGCTCCTTTGCATATGGCGGGTGTATGGCGTTTTGTGTTATTATCGGTGATACTATCCCTCACGTGCTTAAGCTGATGATCCCCCGTTCTTGGACCGATTCAGAAACCTCTGTAATTGGCTGGCTCTTTGACAGAAACTCCATCATTGTCATATTCACTATCTGCATATCATACCCGCTCTCGTTGAACCGAGACATCTCGAAGCTAGCAAAAGCTTCCGCATTTGCGCTCTTGGGAATGTCTATCATTGTAATAATCACGGTCATTCGTGGCCCTCTTGTGGATTCATCCTTAAAAGAACCAATAAAGAGTACTTCTGAATGGATTATTAACAAAAATGTTTTTCAGGGCATATCAGTCATATCTTTCGCTCTCGTTTGCCATCATAACACTCTTTTCATTTACAACTCCATGAAGGATGCATCTATCAAAAAATTCTCGAAGTTGACCCATCTTGCATGTGCTGTTTCATTCTGTTTCTGTTTGTTAATGGGGGTGGCCGGTTATTTGAACTTCGGGCTGAAAGTGAAGGGCAATTTCTTAAACAATTTCAAGAGCGACGACAAGTGGGTCAATGTTGCTCGATTTTGTTTTGGCTTGAATATGCTTACAACCTTTCCGTTGGAAATTTTTGTTGTAAGAGATGTTCTCAAAGATTTTATACCCACATCTCTTTCATCCGGCCCCGGCGAAATCCAGTTAACAAATCGGCAACATTTCATCATCACAACGGTGCTTGTATTCACTTCCATGTCGGTCTCTCTTTTTACTTGCGACTTGGGTATGATTCTAGAACTCATCGGCGCAACCTCAGCATCACTAATGGCATACATTATCCCTCCAGCTTGCTATTTGAAGTTGAGTTTAGATTCCTTCGATATTAAAAGAGCATCGATACAGGAGAAAAAGACATTCTTTTTATATAAGGCTGGTCCTAGCGTTTTGTGTATCATCTTTGGCTTAGCTGTGATGATGATCAGTTCTTACAAAACAGTAAAGACGTCGTTAGAAAATCCAGGAGGAAATGGAGCATGCATAAGTTGATATTAAGAAACCCTACTATCACTCATTTACATTCACATATATATTAACAATCCGTTCAAACTCAAAGTGTCAGACTTGAACTTCGTAGATTTCTTTCATTAATCATCCTCATCATCATCGACAAGAGCTCTTTGTCTTCGTCTAGGGGCAGTGCTTCCACTAACATTGACACGAGGAGCAACTTGATCATCTTTCTTATTAGCATCATCATCGTCGTCGTCCAGATCGACAAAAAGGCCTGAGGCCAGGCTAATTTTGCTTTGAACCTCGGAAGTAGACAGAGATATCGATGTCCAAGAATCTCTAAACAATTCTAATTGCTCCTTACTCAAGATAGCACCAGTTTCGGAGATCAAGTTTCTGAGCCTTTCTTCTTTTGCAAAGAAAGCATTGTTTCTTTCTTCGTCAGATTCGTCATCAGATTCGTTGATCCATTCGGCTGACTTCGACATCGAGGGTTTTACCAGAATAGTTTCCCCCTCATCATCAGAGTCTTGAACCTTTGCACGCGAAGACCTTTTATGCGAAGGCTTGTCGAAATCTGCATCGAGTTCTTTTGCTTGTTCGAGCCTTCTTCTCTTCCGCGAAGGTTTTTCTATGGATTCTTCTGATGGAGGCAAAAACTCATCATCAGACTCAGACCTTATATCTTCAATGGAGTCGTCATACGCTTTTCTTTTCGCCAATCCGATCAAATGCATGACTTTACCGCTTGTCAATTCCAATCTCTGTAATTCCAATTCATCAACCGGTTCATTCGACAGAAGTCTGAGGAGGCAATCTGCTCCAAAGGCAAGTTCCTCATTGGAAAAGAATACACGTTGTAATTGGTCTAAGAAAGGCTCAATATCACCAACTCCAGAATTATGCAATTCAATCCACTTCTTCAAACTTTCTTCGACCTCTTTAATATGGGAAGATGTATGGGTTGCTTCGAGGGCTGTTTCATCATTTTGAAGAAAGGGCAAATTAAAGCCTGCAACCTCAAGTAGCAAGCGAAGGTGTGGATCTGATATCATTAATTTTCTTTGCGCCAAATTGAGTCGAAGAAATATAGATGATATACCATTCTCCAAGAGTTTTTCTATTCTAGAAAACTCCGCAGCTAGATGATTGAGGAACTTGACAGCATTGTTTTTTTTGATCAAGTTGTAGACCAACACTGCGATCTTCTCGTCCAATGATTTTTCATCATCGATAAATTCGAGAATGATGGAAGCTTTAGGCTGTGCCGAATGTTCATCAAAATAATTATTTCTCGAAAGCTTGTCATTCTTTTCTTGTATTGCCAAGTCGCCTGTACTCATGAATCCCTTCACTTCAAGGTTCTCGATTCTGGGAAATAATACTTCAATTGCAGTCGGAAACCTTTCTAAAGCGGTTTTGAATTTTTTCATAAAGTAGACCAAGAACTCATCGACGTGGCGTCTTATGCTAGTGGATTTCGGAAGAAAATCCTGTAAATTGAGAAGTAGCTGCATGAAGTCCAATCTATACAAAGAGGAATAATCTTTCCTGACGACAAAGAGCCTGTGAAAAAATGAAATTCCTTTTTTTATCTCCTCAAAAGACAAATCTTCATAATTTTTCAAATATTCAATATGAGTCGATACAATCTCGGAATGGAAAAATTTAACCTCCATATTCTTGAAATCGAGCTTCCTCTCTTGTGTAATATAACGGATGGCTTCGTCATCTTCCTCCTCATCCGATCCTCTTTCGAGCATATGCATATATTCTTTGTCCATTTCTTTGTTGAGTCCACTGCTTTTGTTTAATTTTCTCATTCTTCTTCTCGTTTTTAAATATAAGTGTATATCTTCATTCGCTAGAAATTCAAAGCTTTTGAGCAATATGCTTACCACGGAAATGCTGGTTTTCAAATATTCAGGCGAATGCTTGGATGCAGTTTTGGGTATGTTTATACATACGTCCAAGAATTGTTTTTGGCTAAAAAGTTTCCGGATGATACCTTCAGCCAATTCCCTATCTTCACTGATATCTTCCTCTGATACTAGCTCGATTTCTCGTTGAGTCCTTTTTAAGGAAAAAATGGAATGGGAAATCAATAACATCTCCTTAAGGCAGATCATGGCAACGTGAAGGGAATGGAAATTTTTTGAATCGAATGAAGATCTGAAATAGGATATCAAGAGAATGAAATTAATCTCACTCAATGAGGCACCGATGGTGCCATAATTGACCTTTGTGCCCTTAGAATTTCCTTGCTCGCGTTTGAATTTAAAAAACCAAGCAATCGTCGTGAAGTAGGATGCTAATTCATTCTCGTCAATAACATCGAGAATTCCTCTTCTACCCATATCATTGTCATTGGCCAAGTTAGTCAAGTAACTTCCAACATAAGTGACTAAGTTGTTGAAAGATCCACTTTCCAAAAGCTTCGAAATGAATTCGCATAGTATTTTGCCTGATTTGACACCCAAGTAACTCGGAGCTTTTGTGATGTATTTGTTCGAGTCGTATTTGAATGATGAGGTTTTGCGCCACTGTTTTGTGTTGTCTAATCTTTGCAAACTGTCAAAATTACTTAACAACGCTTTCTGGCCACTGACGGCGAAATAAGAAGCGTTATTAGAATTTTGGATTGAAAGAAGTGTCCCGAACCTGCCATGTCGACTTGACATCGAGTTTTTCTGATGCTTGATTCTGCGGTTTTCCTCGGAAAGAAGATCGCCTAAACCCATTCCCGCCACTGAAGATGCAGATGGGGTTGAAATTACATTTTTAAGCTGATCGCTCGCAGAGTCCAGCGTGAGCTCTTCTGTCAAAACACCTTTAGTCAAAAAGGACAAACATTCCATGGTAAGAAGGCCAAAAGATTCGTCTGTGTACTCAGTCAGCACGGAATGGGCAATGGAGGTCAAAAATAGGAGCACATTGTTTTTTTCAAAAGCCTGAATAATGACGGGCAAAGAAATATCTTCCATGGTGATGCCGTTCGGTAAGGGAGAAGAGTTCGAGACCGATTTTGTGCCTTTGACAGCAGGAAGAGGCTCAATAAACAAGATGTTTCTGATGAAAAAAAGTATGAGTCTCAAGATGTTTATGTCTCTTGGCTCCCTATCCTCTTTTGGGATCTTCATGGCATTAATACCTAGTCTTATAACTGCTTTGAGTAACTTTCCACCCTTGTAGGATAAGACTGCATGCTTGTATTTCAATTGTGCCCTCCGGGTATTGGTTTTTGCAGTATAATCTTTCATAAGGGTGTCCTTATTGATTTCTATAGGCCAAGTGAGCAAAACCAAAAGCTCCAAACAAGCAAGCGTGATCTTTTCGATCGTTTTGGACCGCTTAATCTGCCCAGCTGGCTTGTCCCACTGGCACATGATGACTATCAAGTCATTTTCAACGAGTCCCGTCTCAGCGCAAGCAAGAGCCACGTCAAAGGTGGAGTTTCTTTCGTCAACGGTCCGGATCCAGCGCTTGATATCCTTCAAACAGGCCAAGGCGTCATGTCCCAACTTGTAAAGATTTTCCTCGGTGGAATGGTCAGGCCCTCCTAGGGCACTCACAAGCACAGCTATATGAGCCTTCAAGATCTGCGCGGTTTGGGATTCTCTTGAGTGAAGTGTGGAGTTCAAGATGGACATACGGTCCTCTTTGGTGGGTTCAGTTTCGCTGTCGACATCTTGATGGTCAGTACCATCAACGGGCTCGGCGTCCGAATGTGGTTGGGATTCCACATAGTTTGGATTCAGCAGGCCATCATCGACAATGAAGTCGGCTAGATCCTGGTCATCCCAATAATTATCGGAGTCGGTCATTTGCGGGGATGGTTACTCTTCAGATGAGTAGTAGTTCTACCTTAGACGCGACGCGACGTGCGCGTAGGCGGAGTGCGCGACGACTATAATGTGGGCACCACCATGAGGGTAGAACGTGAAACCAAATGAGTGCTCTGACTCTTAGCAACCAAGTGAACAAAGGGTGGCAGAGTGAAGACTCGGCAAAACGGGAGCCATAGAAGTGATGGTTCGACATTTTTTTTGGTGATGGTGCATATTGACTTGGTGTTGGTTGGCAAGGAGGTGAGTGCGGAGGAACCGGCAAATGATCGAACCCGCTCCAACCGGCTAAGCGATTATCAGCCGCTTTGGCGGGTCACTGTCGGGATCTTTCCATAGAAGACGGCGAATTACGATACGGAGAGAGGGCTTCAGTCCCAAAGTAGCAGGCCTAAATGGCGCCTACCCGCATGCAGAACGAGGCTGCGACCTACACCCAGACACGTCTAGAAGCCCCAGTGGAGTGGTCTGAATTGGAGCACCGAAAAGCCTGATGACGTATCGTCCCCACTAAAGCCGGATTTAATTGTTGGGTACTACGAGCGGAGGATGGTTGTTCGTGGCCAAATCCGTGGCCACTGAGAAGCCAGCACCATCGAATTGATAGGGATAGCATAGCTTTTCGGAGCAGGCGAGAGTACCCGCTCCCACTGACACAATAGAGGGCTCCGTCGCTGAAAAGGTCGGCGATGCTGGTAGGCGAGGGAACGGCCGTTTGACTTGCGCAGTTTTTTAACAGAATGCGCTGGTAGTGAAGAACGAGTCGCAGAAATCTACTCGACCATTTTTTTTTTGCCTGTTTTGTGCAATCGGAAGCGGAATTACACGCTGCGCATCCCGCCAGCAAGATCTCTCTCCGCACATGGCTAAAAAAGTACGTGGCCCCAGCAGGTCATGTTGGGAGCGGGATATATGGTTGCGCCACACACTCACAACCAACGACACCTGGCACAGTTGGCTGAGGGCCCGCGACTAGCAGCCCATGGGGATGCGGCTTCACGTCAAGGCTGCACGCACCCAGGATAGCGGTTGGCTCGCAGCACCCGCAAGCTCGCAACTTTTAGTTTTGCAGATCCCTGTGCCGCGCTCATTCCCAGGTTTGGCTGGGAGCACTTGGCCCCAGACTGATGCTTTTAGCCGAGCGCAGACCCGGCCAGAATGGGCATGTACTGAAGAAACATCTGGTCGGAAAGATTTCTCGTTTCCGCAGCCTCTGGCGGTTTTCCGATGTGGCTTTGCATCGAGATGAGTCTTGTGTGTGTTTTTTTTTTATTTTTTCTTATTTTATTTTATTTTATTTTCGCGTGGGTCCCAACTTGCAAGGTTGGGGCCACGCTGCCACTCGACTGAGCGTACCATTCACGCAAATTATAAAGGGCCTCTATTCGATGAATAAAATCCGAGTCTGAGGCGGAATAGCCTATCAAAGAACCAAATGCCGAATCCCAATCCTGTGGATTTCTTTGGAGGCAGGCTCAGAGGAGACCGGCGCTCACAGATTCGGAACCCCACCACCGTAATTTTTTTTTTTATTTATTTCACTCGCGGGGTCCCCAATTTCTCTGCTCATGACATAAATAATCACTTGTTACACATCGACAGGGCACACCTCCGTTTCATCAACATTGAACTGCACACCAAATAACCTCGAAACCCACCACTTCCTTATAGCCAGTCCAGCCGCCTTCCCACGCCCCTGCACCCACATTCCTTAATAATGGCCGAGGCACCAAAGAAGCGCCTGAGAATCCTCACATCGTGCCTGGTGTGTCGGAAACGCAAATCGAAATGTGACAGACAACGGCCCATTTGCGGCACCTGCAAGAAAAAGTCCATCGCCCATCTATGTAAATACGAAGACGATCCCGAATTTCCCGGTCCCCACTTCTCAATGGGGCACTCGCCAATCAAGCAAGTGGGGATGCCCCATGAGTGGGCTGCCCACCCGCAAATAATGCCCATAAACCATCCGAACTTTCCTGGAGGTCCTGGCGCCCTCCCGAATCTCCAAGGCGTCCCCAACGGAAACATCCAGGGCTACCCCAAAGACCCCAGCACTGGTGCTGGGTCCCTGCCGGCTCTCAATACTAGAATGGGCTACACTCAACTACCGCCCTCAAACTACATGATGCCCATGTATCAAGTGTGGCCGGGACAGGTTCCTCCTCAAGATCGCTTTCAGAACCATCAGCAAAACGTTACCCCCGCGGAAATCGTCCAGACCCACTCCCCGCATACCTACCCGGCAGTAGTCCCCAACGGAAAGAACAATCAGATGCCTCCACAAAATCTCACCCGCTCACTAAGCCAGCCGTACAACAGTAGCTTCCAGACTTACCAGCTGCGCGAGAATTCCATCGTGTCAAACTCCTCTTCCGGTGCATTCACTCCAGGCATGAGCTCTTATGCTCCTCCCCAAGCCCAAGTACCTCTGTCTTCTCTAGGTGGAGAACCAATGAACGAAGAATCAAGCTTGAGACTGAGTTCCCACTCATCCTACAGATACCACCTGATATCGACGAGCTCATCAAGTTCAGCTGTGACATCGCACAAAGATATCCTCAAGCCCCTTCCGAACGATTTGCCGGTGCCTTCAATCGAAAAAAACGACATCCCGAAGTTGAAATCCAACGACCAGTCCTACGCAGCGCATTTGCCGCCACCCCAGCTCACGAGCGATCCGATCATTCCGCCTCACTCACAACATTCAAATTCACAAGCTCATCATTCCAATCCCTCGAAGTCAGATGGATCGTATTGCTCTTCTAACAAAGATGACTTGATGGATGCAGAAATCGAGGAATCCAAAGACCCGGAGTTTGCCTCCATATACATTGGACAGAACATTCTTAAAATTGCGGTGAACGACACAATGAACGCATTTTCTGTCGCTTCGAGCACTTTATTGGTCGATGGGCCTTTGTGGCAACAGCAAGGACCTTTATCTTACGTTGGATTGACTAAACAAGACTCATTCACCAAACTTGTTCGTAGATTCACCATGAATCTTTTCAAAAGCGAGCAATTTAAACAATTTGTCTCGAAGGACAATAATGAGTTGGGCGAATCAGACATTTCTACAAAAGTGCTCGAATCCACAGACACGGAACTAAGCTCTGCGGCTGATTGTCATCTGAACAATAAAAATAGTTCTGATGATTTCATCAATGATGATACATTGGTTACTACAAAAATTCAAGCTTTCAGCGCTGGTGCTGGCGTCCACGGTGCAAATAATGCAGGTATAAATACATTGGAGAAAATCCAGTCGATGCTTGCAATGGTGTCTTCAAAAGAAGTCTACTACAAATTTGTGGCATCTAATGTTATCAAAATTTTGCCAAATAAAGCGGGCGTTTACATGGCACTTAACAGGTTTTTCCATTATGTTCACCCATTTGTTCCCATCTTTCATGAGGAAACAGTACTCAAAGAATTGAGATTTTTGTTCAAGGGCGATTTTTTCGAGGAAAATAGTGGCTACTACGATAAACTAGAAATCAGAAGCGATGCCGACTTGACTTTGGCTGGTGTGCTTCTCATAATGATTCACCTTGGCTACATGACGTTGATACCGAATATTGAGATGGAAATGAATTACACAAAACTCGAAATGAGTCTCATCAAAGATGTTACAAGGTTCAAATCGTTCCAGTTCTTGAGTGTTATTAACCTGTGCATATCAGAGGAAAAAGTTAAAGTTATGACAAACTTCAAGTCCGTGCAAAGTCTTTGTCTTCTTTACTTTTTGAGATCTGTGCTACCGAATGACTGTCTTGGATTAAGTGGCTCTGACTCTCAGTTATTATTCTCTGCCATTGTGAATCATGCTCTATCCATCGGCTTGAATAGAGATCCACTTAATTATGATACCATTAACAGCATTTCCAAAAAACCTGATTTCGTGAATACTTGGAGGTCACTTTGGAGCTTTATTGCAAATACAGATGCAACTAATTCGATTTATTGCGGAACACCGACCAAATTACCGAATCTCGACAACAGTGATGTCAAGAGCCCTGTTTTCTCGGAAGGAGTTATGGAATTTAACAAGCAAGTGGATTCTGTGAGCTCATGCTATCGCAGTATTTTAGCCAAAGTTTCCAATTTGAATGAGAAGTTAAGAGTCATTGATTTATTATCAGAAACCAGCAAATTAGAAGAGATATTCCTTAAATGTTTTGGTAAAGATTTCTTCAGGGATTACATTAGTTGTCCAGCTCCAAAGGAGCCTGCAGGTCCGAGAAGACAAGGGCAAAATGAAGAGTCATTTATGAAGGTTCGTCGATTCTTGTTATTTATTAACACGCGTGCCAATTTGTCATGCTTGTATTACTTGGTTTGTCTCCACTACGAGCAAAAACTAGATGAAGATGAGAATGCAGAGATTGGAGCTGGAATTGAATTGTTTAAAATTTTCATTCGCTCCGTGATTCAACTTGTCTATATCATGTCCTATGCTCTAGACAATGCCGAAGAGCTCTTTGGACGCTCATATGATTTTATATTGACATCTAGAATTGAAAGGTCAATGATCAAGACCCACAACTTCGTGACATCTTTTTTCATTCGGTTGATCAATTATAAAAGGAATTTGGCAGTGAAGGAAATGACCATGACTGAAAGCACAGCAAACGAAGACACAAAGGATTTTGAAGAAAGATGCGAAGTTGTTGATAGCTTGTTCACAATTACGCTCCTCGAAGCAGAATTATTTGTTGGTCATTTCAAGAGTATGAGTAACACCTACATTAACTCATATAAGCTTTACGTGATGGCATTTTTTGTTTTGAAGCAATGCATGGAGAACCCTGAACTTTTACTTGCAGGGCTTTGTGACAACAAACTGTCATTTTTTCACGACGGTACCAATTTAGTTCACTTTTTGAGTAATCCAGAGTTGCAGAGCATGTGCAAATTATGTGAAGAATTTAGACTCGCCAAATTGGATTCCATTAGGCGGCAAAAGAATCACCAGAAACAAGAAGGAAAACAATCCAAGACGGACATTACAGTCAAGAATATTTCAACAGCGGAGATACTGCCTCCCGAATTGAAGGAAGGAGAAAACAATCAAAAAACGGAAGATAATTTTGAGACAGAAAAGTTTGACGTTAAGGCTGCTGATCGAGCCATGTATGGAAACGATAACACAGTCAACACTTATGGATGGGTCAAGGAAAATCCTACCCAGAATGAACCCCGAGCCGTTTTTGACGAGCAAAGTATGATTGGAAATGACGAATTATTGAAACTCTTCGAACTTTATGGATACTTGGAAAACTAACCGGAAAAACGGAAGTCTTTTCCTAAGGTATTACCCAAAAAGGGTAATTGTGATTTGAGAGAACAGCCTATGTTACAATTGAAAAAAGGGCCGGGCCTTTCCCCAGTATAGAGTAGCGATAACAACAAAAACAGTGATAATCTTCAATAGTAGCTACTTCTGTCAGGAAGAATCTCGGCAGATCTATAGGTGCATCAACGTTTATCATGAATAGACCCATACAGTCAGCGAAGTACTATGTACAGGAATGATAGGCAACCACAGATTTAGATCTCTCAAACAGAAGACGCAGAGTTTGTTGCCGCTACACACCATCGCTATAAGGAATGCAAATCAACCTGGAACTGGTAGGTGTCCGAAAGAGAATCCCACTTCTGTGTACTCAGTGCAAGAGGCGCAAAGTCAAATGTGACCGGAAATCGCCTTGTTCATCATGTATCAAGTACGACATCGGAAATACCTGTGAATACTTTGCTAATCATGTCATGTCCGATAAGTTAGCAGGGACTGTGATGGTTTTCAAGCAGACAAGAGAACAAGATCCTTTAATTGTCAAGGGCAAAACCAAGAAACGGCGAACTAGGGAGAACCTAGTCAAACCGACTGCTGAGCAAGGGACCATGCATATTCCTCTCAATCCTCCGACTGTACCAACAGCGACCGACCAACGGCATCCAAACAATACCTTGAGCGTACCAAAATCCAATGATATGACCAGGTTTCACAATATCCAGTCTTTGCCCAACCTGTCATACCAGAATATGAATCCCCCCAACATTCAGGGCTTGCAGCATCCTTCGAATCCGAACCACCCCCCAAACCCCCCTTCGATGTATGCTAACCTGGACCCTCGCGACTACCAAAAAACCTTTCAAACAGAGTTACGACCCGTATCTGGCAAACCTTTTTTGAAGGCACCCAACAATATGGTACAATCAGTGCAGGGTCCCCATTTCGGGCCACCAGAAAATCAACATGGTATGTTTAACGGATCTGACCATTCTGCTCAATATAAATCATTTCATCTTCAACCGCCGGTCGGGCAGATGATGGAATCCCCAAAACCTCCAGCTCAACCTCAACCATTTCATCAAGATGACGGGCAGCTGAGGAGCCCCCTTTGGGGAACCGCTCGAAGCCAGGGAGGAGAGATTCTGGATGATGAAAAATTCGATCTTTACTCAGGCTACTGCTCTATTTTTAGGAGCAATGGAAAAAACATAAATCACGGCCCCTTCTCTTGGTACTCGTACACACAAAAAGACTTGGGTTTACGGGCTTTATGGGAGTCTTCCACTAAACAGCATCACAACGACGCTTTCCTGAACCAAACTGATTCTGGAAACTCAGACGCAGTTTCAGACGAAACAGCCAAGTCAGAAAAGTGCCCGAAGTCCGAACCACCGGAACTTATTTCACCCAACACCCGCAAAGATATGACTACGAATCTCAACAAGAAGGCCTTGCCTTTGGGATTGACTCTCCTTGAAAGCCCCATTGATGAGTCCTTGGACCTAGTGGACAAATTAAAGCTCATTCTTCCAAACAAGAAAACAACCTTTCTTCTCATCAAGCGTTTCTTCCAAATTATTTATGCGTACATGCCTGTTCTAGATGAAACTTATTTCCGAGGGGAAATAAATCGTATCCTTGGCCCAAACTCCACATCCGAAGAGAAGTTTGACCTGATAAATATCGTGAAAAAAAAGGACTTCGCAACTTTGGGGATTCTCTTAGCTGTTTTGAGAATCACATATTTATCAACATTCTCCAACATCGCCAGCGAGAACGAGAATATCCTCAAATCTCCAGACCCTGCCGATGATGAAGAGCTGCAAACTTCAGAAGCTACCCCCGCCTCTAATATCAGTGAGGGATCTCAGTGCAAGAAGAACTTTTTATTTGAATCGAAATACATCTTGACACACCCCATTAGCATGGACGTTACACTTTACATTCAATTCTGCATTGACCAAATTACGGGTCCGCTTCGAAATTGCATGACGGTGCTTCAATGTTTAATGTTTCAAAGAATTTATGCAGACTTGGCACCGGAGGAAACCGATTCTGCAGATGGCTCTGAATCTAGTGCTTTGAACTCTCAATGTATCCAAATAGGCTATTGTATTGGTATTCAAAGAGATGGTGACAATATGGCAGGTGTTCAAGACCTGTTGGCGAATACCAGGTACGCAAATTTGTGCAGAAAAATCTGGTTTTTCATCCAGCTTATGGACTCGAAGCTTGCAAGGAACTTTGGCTTTCCTTTCATGGTTGACCTGAGCTGCAGTGACGTGAAAAATCCATATTTTGTGAAGGGTGCGTCGAATGTTCTCAACGAGCCATTGGAATACAGTGTATGTTCAATTTTTTCCTGGACTTCCAATTTTTATCGCAACATAAGAGGGATAACCCAGCGTTGTCTTCTGTTACAGTATCCTTTGAAAGTCACTGAATTGATTGACTTAATGCGTGAGCTTGAAGAAAAGACATTCAAAGCCTTGGGTAGGCTTTCGGATTATACACAAAATCTGGGCAGGCCCAATCGTGTTTACCCAGGGCATTTTAGTGCAGGACCAGACGTCAAGGGAGAACCCTCGGGGCCGACATCCAGCGGATTTCTTGGTTTGAAAGTGGAGTTTGAGGGTGACAATCAAGGGCTGAACACAGAAGAGCCTCTTAACCTCTCATTTGTGAAAGTTTTGAAGCTTAAGTCTTATCTCAACACAAAACAATTTGCTATGTCCATTTATCATCACATGTTTTTGAACTTCGAAAGCTCTGGTAAATTTGACCTCAGCTATCTATACATGTCGAAAATCATTTCATTTTATGGTGATGAGTTTATTCCAGAAATCTTGAATCTATTGCTATCCTCCAGATCGAACTTTGACTCCGAGTCAACTATTCCAGGACTTTTATTAAACCTATCCATTATTGGTTTGATACACAAGAGTAATCAGCTCTTTTTTTCTGTATGGGTCAGATTATTATACAAGGTCTTGAAAATGAAAGCAAAGCCCCAGGAACACAAAAATTTGTTGCAAACATCCGAGGAATATCGTCATCGTTTCGGAAGTATCTGCAGCCTCTCCAATTATTTGCGTGAAATGATCAAATACAATATATCTTGCGTGTCAAGATTGAGTCATAGATACCATTATGCATGGCGTATTAGCCGCACACATACTTATGTGTTGAACCGAGTGATGTCGGATGCATTCCTCGAGAACCTTTCGAGGGTAGATTATAATTTCCTCGAATTGACACAAGCTCAGATTGATGAGGCATCACTCATGTGCCAGAGGTGTTATGAGAGGGTGGAGAAGATCTTAAAAAGCGAACATGCTGCACCTAATTCAAGTGGCACAGATAAAATTAGCCAAAGTATCGAAGAGGAGAGATCTCAAAATGGACTGCAAGTTTATGCACAAGCACAAGCTCCTGCACCCCCAAACCATGTCAACAACTTCATTACCACCAATGTCTTGAATCCAGGCACACATATGCCATATGGGGTAGTAGACAGCAACCGACTGATGGACCAGGCACCCTATCAACTTCAAGGGTTGCAAACAGGTCCTCATGTATGGAGAGCCTCTCCATCCTGCGAAAATCTACCACCAGATATAGAATTCAAGGGATTCAACTCTTCCTTGGGAATTGATAATTTTGCAGCGGAGATAGACCCAGAAACAGATTTACTTTGGCAACAAATTGGCAATATGAAGCAGGACAACAGAAGAGACACAGACAGGAACCCCAATGACCTTAGCAGTAAATACTTTCCGCTCAGCCCTCAAGAGGGTTCATTCCCTATCCTTGACATGAACGGAGCATTCGGGGCGTTTACAAACATTTAGCGCTATAAAAGACTACATAACAATAGACTATTAGAATGGAAGTTAAATGGAGCGAATGCTCTCGTCGTATTGCAGCCGCGATACGTTGAGTAACCCTCTACAGATAGACAACCTGCATAGGTCGCAGTAGCAAGTTACCCGGATGGGGCGCTACATAAATTGAATTTTTTCTGGCCGCATTCTTGGGCACTCTTTTCAATACAACTATTTTCGAAACAGTATGTTTAATTCGGGACACTTTGATGACAAAACGCTGTGCACCAGTCAGAGTACTCAAAACATGATCGATACAGTATACCCATAAGCCTGAGATGTCCCATTATCTTTAAAGATTATAAGCGAGAAATACTAACAAATTAGAAAGCTTAATTTCACCATAACTACCAAGGCCTCCGCCAAATCCCAGAGCTTGGGTTTTTGCGGTGGACCAAGGCTGGCAGACTCGTAGATGGTCAAAAGCATTATTTGTATCGACGTAGAAGACACTAGTCAGCGCAGTGCGTTGCTGAAGTAGCTTCTGTCCGATGCGCTCGGCGAGGAGGCACTGAGCGCGACGCATCGCCAGACAGTTGGCGTTTCGGCCGAGTGTACGCGAAAAAACCATGCCGACGCTGGCCCATTTATGACAGCTTTAGGCAATAACAACCATCCTGCACACGAACAAGGGTGCCTAGGACACTCAGGCACCCCACAGCCCCAGTCGACGCGCGCGACGTTTAGGTGAGTGAAACATTTGGAGAAAGCGCGTTTCGCGAGTCTAGGCCCTCTAAGCCCACACCAATCATCACATGGACTCTGCTCGCAGGTATGTAGTAGCATCTAGAGCCAGGGATGCTCCTGATTCACGAAGACTGAAACGGTAACAAGCGACCAGCACCACCCATTCCCCACGAGAACAGTCTGGACCGGCCATTGTATTGGTGGGTGGCAGCTGGTGTCTACAGCGCACAGGGCCTGTTCGTGGGCGGAGGTTGTCACCCCAGGTGCCGCGGCACATGACCGACGGTAGTATTTGGTGGTTACCAGCGCCAAGCCAGAGAGCAAAGCACGGCTTCCCTTTCGGGCTAAAAGGATTGCAGCCACGGCAGCGTATCTGGCGTCGGCACCAACGTCCGGGAGCCTGCACTGGCACCACCAACAATACTGTGGATGCGAGCACTTAGCCGCATCTGGAGCAAATTACATTCTGTGCGCCAGCAAAATGGCGTGCGCCAGGCCCCAAGCCCACGGCATGCGCGTAGCGTCGCGGCCCTCTGAGCGACCACAGCCTCGTTGCCAGGCCCCAAAGCTTGGGCTCATAAGCGTAAGCGTTATTCAACGTCGCACCCGAGGCGGCGACTCCACACTTTGAGGCGGCGCCATACGGTGCCCCGGCGCCTCTCTGACTGGGGTACACGGGCGGCTTTTTATGTGAGGCTTGTCGGTGCTGGGTGTGGTGGGGCCCAGACTGTGCTACGGACGGTTTCTGCGCGTGCATCGCCGCAGACGCTCTGGTGTATCTGAGAAAACAAGGGGCCACCACCATGTGAATGGCCAGCACTTCTCAATCGCTTTAGCAGCCACCAGGGTTTTCTGCAAGGGCGGGCCACGGAGAGTGGAGTGGTGAGTTGGCTGCGTGGGAAGCGCTGGGGCAGCGTCCCTTTTGGGCCCTTTTGGGCCGTCGCGCGCCAGTGCTGAGGCCGCCAGGTGTTGGTGAGCACTGGGCGGGCGGCGCTTGGGGCCCTGTGCGCTTGCAGCCGCACCTGATGAAAGCAACTAGAGGCTTTATTCCTCCCAGGTGGTGCTGGAGCCAGGACATAACTACTCTCCAGATGTGCAACTTGCGGGTTGCTGCCAACCAGGGTGTCTTGTTCACATTGTCCCGTGGTTTGCCTCAGGCGCAGACGGGCCAGCGACTTTGTCTGGTGCTGGTGGCCTGCGTGGATCGCCCGTCCCCCTGTATTGTTCCTGCGGAAGTCGCGGCGTATCCAGATCCTGTTTACTCGCACCTCGTCCTAATGGCATTCGCGTACCAGAAGGGGCCGCAGGACATTCGCGATCATGCGTCGCGCCTAGCACCGTGGGAGAGATTCTTCATCTGGCCTGCAGCCCTAGGTATTTAGTGGAAGCATCTTCTGCGGGTGCTCTGGCAGGCCTGTTTTTTGAACTATTGTCCATCGGCACTTTTTCACTTCTCGGTCTCCCTTTCGTTGTCCACACGGGCCCATTCCTCCAATTGCATCCGCTTCACAAGACTTCCCACCATGGTCTCTTCCCTCGATATGAAGGCCCTCAACGTTTTTCTCAAGGCCCCTGTCTCCAACGACATGATTCACAAGTTGGTGGTCAAGACCTTGCAGGTCATCCCTTGCCAAGACAACAAGCAGAAGGCCTACGCCAAGAACGGCAAGCCCTTGCCCTCGCTCATGACCTTCATCACCAAGTTGGTCAAGTACACCAACGTCTACACCGGAACCTTGATGGCTTCCTTGGTGATGTTGGACAGATTGAAGGCCAGGCTCCCCAAGAACGCCGAGGGCTTGCCTTGCACTAGACACCGCATTTTCTTGAGCTGCTTGATCTTGGCATCCAAGTTCCACAATGACTCGTCTCCCAAGAACGCCCACTGGGCCCAATATACCGACGGCTTGTTCACTTTGAGCGATGTCAACTTGATGGAGAGACAGTTGCTCTACCTCTTGAACTGGAACGTCAGAGTCGAGAACGCAGACATGATTGCCCAGTTGGCCGACTTCTTGCACCCTATCAAGGAGGACTTGGTCAATTCTTACAAGATGAAAAAGTTCTTGGAGAAACAACAGCTGCGCGCCGCCTACTCAGACTACGAATCGCAGCACAAGTACGCTCTCTCGCCTTCGAGAAGCTACTCCTCCAACATTTCGATCACCAGAAGCGACTCCAACATGTCTGCTTACAGTCTGGCTCAACCAATCCTTTCGAGAAGCTCGTCCGCTGCCTCTGCTCTCTCCTTGGGTAACCCAGATCTCCTGGGACTTTCATCTCACGGCAGACAGAGCCTGTGCAGTTCGGTCGGTTCATTGAGCCCTGTTCCGGCAAAGTGGCTGCAAAACAACCATGGTTCCCAATACCTGAGCATTAACTGCTAGCTTCATTCTCGGTCATACATTCTTCATTTTCATTTCTTCTATTTAGGGTCAATTTACGGTCAGGTTATTTATCTTGGTACATTGTAGCAAAAGAGCCCGTTCTCTCATGTGCACACCTCATTCGACAATACATCAGACATACTCCATTCACATAGCACCCACATGCTAAAGCTAGTGATCGGCCAAACTGCTCGACCAGGCCGGGAACCACAGCACGCAGCCTACGCCCCGCATTGCCTCCATTTGCACACCCCGGGTTCGGCCCAGACTGGAGGCAAAAGACCCGTACACCACACTCCTGGACTCGTATGGGCTTGATCGTGAGTGTTTCTAGATCACTAATCACATCATGATCCGGACATCAGACAAACCAAAAATGTTCGCTCGGAGATTCTGCTCTTCAGCTTACAAACTCACAAACAAAAACAAAGTGCAGCTCAAACAACTTGGCGGCATTCTTCTGAAGGGGAGAGTTGGCAAGAAAAGCGAATCTAAGCATGACGACCCCACATTGACCCTCAAATCCCCAGAAAAAAAGGATGCAAAGTCTTTAGAAGAAGTGGTGAAGCTCTACTCCAAGGAGCTTGAAGAGAGCTCCTTGAACTTGGGATTTATGAGCAAGCATGATATCAGGATGCAGACTACCTTTGATGAAGGGCGGCAATTTGGGAGTATCCCTTGTAACGTGGCGTTCAAAAGACACGAAACAATCAAGAGTCTTCCGGATGAAATCGATCTCCTCGACACCCCCTGGGAAGACATCGAGAAAGTCATGCACGCATTGAAGAAGTTGGATAATGACCAGGGTGTCCACCACAAGTACAAGAAGCGTCTTTCCATAGATACAAAGAGTTTGTTGTCCATTAGAAACAAGCGCTTGGTGGATCTATGTAAGTTTGCACGCAGAGACGAAAAGACTCAATTACTGGCTTTAGAACAAGCATTCGAGACGATTTTTTATCTCAACAAGACCGGCTTCGACCGCAGTTTCGCAGGCATGCCTTTGCACAATGATAAAAATCGCTTTCTGACAGACAAAAAGAAAAACCCAGAGATACCTATCGAATTGCTTGGCGACTCTGGTCCTAAAACAACTAAGATCCCCATTTACAAAAAGGAAGTCAATTTTATGGAGGATGATGCACTCGAGGAAACACTTATGCCTCACGATATCAAGCCCAATACTCCAGAAGAATTTTTACTGCTTGAGGGGAAACCAATCATGCTCGAGAACATTGAAGATTACAACTCTTTGAATCACGAGCTGCCAACCTTAAAGGCCAAAGTCGAAGAGGAAATTAGCAACATGCAACGCACACTTTCCTCCGAGATCACGCGTAGCACAATCCCACTATTTCTGGGCTTAAAGCGTGAAATCAAAACGAATCAATATCTTTTGGTTGCAAAGATCCCATTTGCAACGAAGTATACTGGCCCCACGTTTAAGTATGCTCTCAACTATTTCGATTTGATTCCTTTCTATGGCTCTTTGTTGACGACCACAAGGCATCACAGAAGCCTATTCAGACACTTATACAAAGTCGTTTTGATTAACCTCGGTGACCAAATTGATTCTCTCATCAGGATAAAATACAAGCTGTCAGAGGACAGGGCGACCTTTTTGAAAAACACCTACGACCAGATTAATCAGTTGGTAGCAACAAACTTGATGCCGCGCGTCGTAAAAGAGAAATTGGACATTCCCAAGCATTACGACGTTTTCTTACATAAGAAGCTCGAGTCCAGTAGCTTTCTGAGAATATACTGGTTGAAAAGAAAGCCTAATAGAAGGCAGGACGAGGCGCGGTTTTCCTTGCGAAGAGTCCCACAGACCCTCGAGATTTTCAAAAACCCACCATACAAACTATGAAGCCACTAGATTTGCCCTCATATATCAAAAGGTCAGTTGAAAGCGATTGAAAAGGTTGCGTGTGGTCCCTTTCTAGTTGTGCGTGCACATAGAGAGTTATAGTCGCACGCTCTAAAGTCATCAAAATTTTTCATCGACAAAACTCTCCTTAACATCAATATGGCTTACAAGAAGGTGGCACAAAGCAAGGCATTGCCTAAATTGCCGAAAATTAAACTCAAAAACAACAACAGTGTGTCCAAGTCAACCAACCAGTGTTTTGTGTTGATGTCGTCTCTATTGAACTGCTGGGCAGCAAATGGAGAGGGTTCGGGACAATGTTCAGGTTTCGAGCATGAATTGAAAACTTGTATGGAAACATTTAAGCCAACGAAAACCGGAGCCAGCTCTATGAACTTCCATGCCGGTAGATTGTATCCTAGCTTCAAGAAGGTCAATAATTAAGCAACATAGAAAGGTCACTGTATATAGAAAATCAACGGAACGGATAATATGCATATGTATTTGATTCAAAGCGGTCAACGCCATTAGACGAAGCTATAGAGTTTAAGAAGTAACACCCATCTTTGATAGGATTCAAGGTAACATACGAAATTATGGTTCAAACTTTAGGAAATGGAGATTTAAAAAAAAAAGAATGCGATTTCTGTGGATCGAACACAGGACCTTCAGATCTTCAGTCTGACGCTCTCCCAACTGAGCTAAAACCGCTTCTACGGAACTTCGAGCGACAAATACAACTATACCAAAATATTTGAGCTTCGATACAATGACGATCTTGGCAATTAATTCGTTAATTATCTCGCTTCTTTGAGATAAAGATAGAGAGGAACCTTTAAATACTGACTGTACGTGTGCGTGAAAGATTTTGACGCCTCGGGAACTGAGGGAATAGACCCCAAGTGGGGGCAAAGTCCGAACAGTCTTCAGTACTTTTTTGCGGAACAACCAGCCATGTGGTGGCGAGTGTAGGCGAGAGTTGAACAGAATGTTTTATAAGTTACACGTGAAGGGCTCCACTGGAGTCATTCTGAAACCCAATTTGACTCGCTTGCTTCTAGTGATGCAAGTCGGCGCCATGCGGCCGGAGATAAGACTGAGAACCAGGGGTACATGAACGCGGAGGCTGGCGACTCAGAATTAGTCAAAGTGAAATAATGCCATCAGGACAAGGGGCCCCTAAATAAGACAAAAACCCAGTCAACAGAAGATATGAGTCATGCGGCCAAGGATGAGGAACATAACAATAAAAGCTCCTCTTGAACGGGTTGAGCTGAAGCGACATTATGCGCCTCACTTGCATTCTACCTCTTCGGTCCACTTAAGCAGCTTCATGAGAAGAACGACCACGGCTTCGTACTCGAGAAAAGAAAAACAGCCGAGTTTGTAGACGATAGTGGTAGCGTGCTCAAGCGCTAAAAGCCCCGAATCGGGTTCTCCCCTCGCAGTAGTTCCGGGGTCTCACAGCACCCAATATCAAGATTTACTGAGAATACGAGCCAGCAGCATGTCGAGGAGCTATCCCGAACACCGGAAAGCCGAAAGCATAAAAGAAGACGTGAGGAAGATATACTCCAAGATTTGTAGTAAAGAGGCCCAGCACAGCCTGGCTATCGCCTGGCCGAAAGCGATCATGCTGCAGCTGCGCCGCGCTCAGACCATCGTGTATCTGACAGGCTTTTCCCTCACCTGAATTGATCGTCAGCCCCCTTGACTAGCATACCTGGTACGAGCCAGAACCCAACCCAACACACATTAATCCGGCATCGCCTGCCTTTGGCTGATTTAAACGAATATACAGCCAGCTACACACACGATCCAGTACCAGCATCCCCATAGCATGCGCTCGTGGCTTTATATGCTCGTGTGGTTCGTGTGCCTTCTACGAGTTGCCATGTGCAGCTTCGTGGACTCGTACCCGCTACCTAGCTTGAAATCCAAAGCAAATCTCCTCCGACCTTTCATAGTCTATACAGCCATAGACGTGGACAAGAAAGTGATGAAGTTCTTCATTAATAGCGAGGTCATCAACCGAAACAACCTATCCACCACCGATATCCTAATATCCGACGTGGACCCCGCAACAAACCGCTATACTACTCTACATGTGGAGATGGATTTTATGGGAAAAACCTTCATTCTGGAAAACCTCCGTTTCTGCGATCTTGTCGCCGTGAAAAACACCTCTGAGTTCGCTGATAGCCCTCGTTTCGACGGCCTTCTCGCCACGTCCACAGCTTCGGCCTCGTCGGCGACAAATTCCCGCTTCCCGGAAAACCAAAACCCTTTCCATTTGAATACAAACAAAACCCAAAAAGTTTCCAAAAGGCTCGTCCATTCGAACCACACATTTCCAGGCATTGCTTACAATAATCTGCTGTATGAATCATTATCTACTTCAAACAAGTCCATCGAAAACCTTTTTTCCAATTCGACCGGCAACCTTATACAGTGTCCGTTGTATCAAAATGATTCAATTGTTCTCTACTACGAGGCGGATATCAGCGAGAACTTCGGAAAGTTGGGCTCTTATTCCTTTAAATTCACAGTGATATCCAATAACAAGGCGTCTGACATCATCGGCGGGTCCGTGTGTTACGTTACTTCAACCATAGAAAACAAGAGTCTACGAAAATTGCTATTCATTGGTGTCATTGTCATCTGTCTCACAACATACATCATCAGTATCTTCATAGTTGTCCTATCACCAGATCAAGAATCTTCTAATCCATTTCTTATAGAAGCGTCGACCATTTGCAACGACAGTCTTCTCAAACAGCTTGATGCAGATCCTACCAAATTGCTCAACTATCTTCAGTACGCGGTGTTTTTAACTGGTCTAAACGTTCAGTATCCGGGATTTCTACAGTCTACTATAGAACAAATTAAATGGTGTGCTCTTTTGAACATCGAGGTCATCCCTTTCAAAGAGAAAGGGATGTCTACTCATGACAATGTTTTCGTTACTTACCACAACAACGGTCTAAGGTCATTGACACTGTATGATTCCAATAGTTTTGTCACTCACAAATGGCCGAACTTTATGCTTTGCCTACTTATATGGACTGCTTCTACAACAATGTGCTATCAGCTATTCATTTTAACGAAAGCGGCTGCCAGACGCAAGTCAGGCTCTTTCCTTGGAAAATTGTTTGGATTGTCGTCAAGTGAAGTAGTTCTTGAGGGAAAACGCGAGGGAAAACGCGTCTCCAAAGGGGATCACGATAGATCGGATGGCACGTTGAAAGCTATTATGGATGACAGCTTTTCATTTAGTCGATCAATGTCATCAGAAATTGATCCTCGGCTGTCCCCCAATGAACGCGAAAACGGTCCATTCCATGCTTCGACTTATTCCTTCTCATTCAAAATTAATTGTTGGGCTATTTTAGGCCAGGTTTTGCGTCAGTTTCTTTCAACTTTTGGATTTCCTTTCTTGGTTTTAACTTTTCGCATGCTCCTTCTAGCCGCGAACGATCAGGCGGTTTACGAGCTTTACAAGCAAGATTTCTTAGCATTCAATGCTTTTAATTTCGTTGTTCCATACAGCTTTTTGGAGCCGTGGAAATTTCTCTTACCAACTTATTATCCGGACAAGTTGACTCATGGTCTACCACAGGCACCTCATAAACCTTCCATTAAAGGCCCTCTTGCTGTTGGCTGTATTTCGGTCATTTTGTGGTTTTTTCCAGTATTCTATTTTGCATACTACTATTTCATTCCTCATAAATTCAGAGGAAAAATGAAAACCAAAGTCACCAAACTTTATACATCCGTGAAGTCTATTGTTATATGGGTTCATTTGTACAATGCATACAAGCCGTCCATGCTTAGTTTTGTTTTGCTTGACTTCTTTACTCAGATAGCAGTACTGATGATTATTGTCTTCTTGCAATCTAAAGGGATCGCCCAGGTGATTCTTATGTCCCTGATTGAAATTGTCAAGTATGCGTTGAAGTTATATTACAGACCGTATTACCTTGATACCGATTGGTACAGTTTGACCCATATTCTTCTGCTTGGACGGATAAGTGCAACGATGCTTTGTATTGCTTATATTCGAGAGTTGGGAGCGTCAGAGTTTGCAAGATCTTGTGTTGCGTTCACCCAGTTGGTCATACACTGCATTGTTGGTGTTTATTTCACGTTTTACGCTGTCTACTGCTTCTCATTGACAATCAGACTGGCAATAAAAGCCAGACAAGTAAAGCGAGAACTTTTACAAGCTAAGAAGTCGGCTCTTCATAATGATGGCGACGATGAATTCGAGTTCAAACAAGTGCCACTCCCACCTGCTCGCCTCAGAGAAAAATCTTTGTACGAAAGTCCCCAAACCTGTCAGTCTTCTTTTGATGAGATCGAGGTAGACTATTACAGAGGTCAAAGTGAGAGACTTCTTCTTGATTTGGAGGAGGATGGCAATGAATCGGAAACTAGAATTCTTGCTCTGGATGACGAAAGCGTGCTTATGCAACAAGCAAAGAAAAGGATGCAAACAAATGACTACACCACAAGGGAAGCAGACAAGCTCTACCTGAAATACTTCCTGAGCTCTGACATGGATCCAGAGGTTCGCGAGTTATGGGAAGGCAGAGACTGGAAATCGAACTTTAAACGAGAATCCGTCAAAGCCGATCCTATTGATGGCGATGATGGGGGCTCGAAACGTTGGCTTGACATCGTGAAAAGAAAGCTTAGTTTTAAGAAAGAAGACACTTCTCCAAGGGGTTTTGAAGTCATGAACCGCCGCCCGCTTGTCATTAAGAAGTTAGGGTTCGAGCCTGAAAGACTGTCGACTGAATCATCAGGCTCCAATGACGGTGATGAAAGTCAGGGCTCAACCTATGAATCTTGTTGAAAAATCGAGAGGGTAGAGTGCGTAGGGCAAGGTCAGCCTCAAAGGATTTAAACAGAACAAGCCAAAACAGAAAAAAACCATTGACAACAGTGGCTTACATTTAGTTCATCTTTCAATCAAATACCAATTTTTAATACATACACACTGTTTATGCTCAATTTAATCTTTTTTTCTTGTTGCTGTGTTCTTCAAAAACATCTTTTTTCATGATGTTACGCAAAAGTTTTTCGTCATCGATAACACCATATTCTTCTTTGTTGAAAACTTTGTCGGTGTCCATGCATACTTGTAAGCTTTGGTATTCCGAGACCAATACCATATCAGCCATTTTGCTTCTCGTGTAGTTGTTCAGAGAAGAACCATTTTGTTGAACCTTAGCAGCACAAGCAGTAACATGTTTAGGATACTTCAGTAGTCTCACTTTCAATATGTTGACAAAATGTTCGAGGAATAGATTAGTGATCTTCCCGCCTTCCAAAAGCTGGTAAATTTTCTTGTAGACCCTCCTAATGGCTCTGGACTTGCACAGAAATGATGCAGAGTTGAATGACTTTGTGTGGTTGATTGAGGAAATGACCACGAAAAATTGGACAAGAAAAATCAATTCTTTTTCGACTTCGCCACTGGCGTAGCAGTCAAATGTGTCGAGAACAAATTGCTCATCCTCCTCATCTTCAACTTCTCTTAGAATACTGATGATTTCGTCAATGGTTTCTCTTGATAGACTCGAGTTTTCTGCAAAGTATTGCATCACAACCTCAAGCGGGATTTCTGCAATATCCAGTTCCATGGGCTGGTCTTCAACATAGCCGTACATTCTCAAAAGCTCGGCATTCAGCTCTACTGAGTACGTGTTGTAGACTTGTTCTCCGGATTCAATGGGCTTGAGAGCCTCAATAATGAGAAACTCGTCCTCCTCGTGGACGTATGCGTTTTGCTTTCTCGAGTCTGCGTTCAAGGTGTCTGCGAAAGGAATCATGGACTTCAATGAAGGACAAAGTCGAGCTGGAATAAGATCTTGTTTCACATCTTCGCCTTGAGAATGTTCTTCCTTAGACTCGGACAGAGGAATTTCTGTCGAGTTATTGTCTTCTTCCCTGTTTGAGATAGCTTCTTCCTCCCCATCATCCTCATCATCATCTTCCTCATCAGAAGTCGCATCTCCGCTCTTGTCATTGCCGGAGTCAAAAGAGTAGGACATGATGACAGAAGCAATCAAGACGAAATCTTGCATTGTTACCTCCCCGACGTACTTCAGGAAATCAGATTTCAATCTATCAAACATTGCCTTCGCAGATTCATGTCCGATCCTGTCCAAAACCAAGGACGGCTTTAGCATCTCGAGTTCGGTCTCAGACCAGAAGTTGAGTTGATTCATTTCGTAGCTCAGCTGATCATTGACGGGCAAGACGTTAAAATAATCGAACCACAAGCTCTCATCCCCTTTCACTTTCCATTCATACATAAAGATCAAAACTAGTCCATCCCACTGAGGATACTCAAGAAGAGCTGAACCCAAGTTTTCAAAGTCCTGGATCAACGAACAATTACTGATGTTTAAAAGAACTTTTTTCGGGATTTTGCAGATAGTTTCGCCGGCTTCAATATTTTCTTGAGCCATTGCACAACGACCTTGTCCTTTTTGAGTGACAATTTTGATTTTTGGGGACAAAGTTACCTTCTGGTCATGGAGCCAGGTAACAAAGGCATTGGTATTCTGCTCAGACATTTTTTTCAAATGAACTTTTTGAAATTGATTAAATGACGACAGAAGTTCAAGAATTTATTTTCTAGACAACAGAACAGTCTAAACGGTGACTTGCAGATGTGTAGGAGGTTGAACAGCTGATAAACTGCAGATTAGCTGGGGATGAGCCGTGTGTCACGTGCGCGATGTCTTCTGTCTCCATTGATCGTATTGTTTTGCCAATCTTGCCGGGTTCTTCCAACGCCATGAAATATTCTGGAGTTTTATTGTTTCAATTCTTTGGCGGAATTGAGTTGAGATGGTCTATGCATTTGTTCCAAAGTCCAAGAGGCACGTATTAGCAAACTCTTCTTATTTTTTAAGAGTACTTATCACGTATGAGTAAGTGAATGATATTATTAAAAATAGTCTATAAAATTTTCGAGCATATAGTCTCCAAGTAGGCCAGCTCAAAGAAAAAGCTCAGTGAATTGATTAGTTCATAGCTTTAGGCGTGTAGTCAGAATCTTCCAAGTTTCGGATAAAGATCTTCCCTGGAATCATTGGTGTATGAGTGATACCGTTAGCCCGGGCAAATGAATCATCATTAATTGCAAGTGCAACAAACGTTCCCGTACTGTTGATATCCATTCCAGAAATTGCTTGCCTCTCAGACTCGCTGCTCACGGAAAAGAGCTTCATACGCTTTCTTCGCTGCCAATTCCAAACACACAAGTTGCCATCTCCACCGGCAGTGAAAAGCGTCTTGCTTCGGGGATGAAATTTAAGGCCCGTGACTGGGTACACAGTGTCCATCCCAGAGACTGAATCCTTAACACGGTGGCACTTGTAGGCGTACTTTCTAGCCTGTGCCTCGGGAGATTCTTCAAAGTACTCCACAGAGACTCGGCCATCAATGCTACTAAGGGTATAACCGTCGCCGGCGGGCAAATGTTGTAGACAAGTTGTTTGGTACCGTAGACCTGTGGGTCTCGAAAAAATGGGTGTCAGCGTATTCCGCATATCATAGACATCGACCGTCTGATTGGATTTGCCAAGGGTTATGTAGCCATCCGAAGCATCCATGGCAAATATTTTGCTTCCAGTGTTCCTGGATTCTAGAATTTTATGTGTCCTAGTGTCCATCTGAAGCAACCTTCCACCGTACGTGGTTGCAATGAGCTGGTGTTCTTGGACGGAGATAACCTTATTGATTCCTTCAGATACCTCCTGGCTTGGTTCTAGACCATGTATAGGCTGTGATAGTTTGGTGTTTTCATAGTCCACTGATCGCACAGTGCCATCTAGTAGACCGGCAAACGTGGCTCTGAAGTTTGTGCTGGTGAAGTCAAGGACAGGGGAAGGCGATCTGATGTGGCCCTGTAGGGTCTGGTTGGAACATGAGTAAAAGTAAATGCCGCTGTCGTAGGATGACGCTAGAAGCATATCATCTGACGGCGTAGAGAAGCTAAGCAGGGAGATGCGACCGAAGGCAGCAGGTGTCGGTAGCTGGGCAAAGGCCATATTGTGCGAGACCATTGTACTCTTCCGGGAGTAAATTGTGTGTTGTCCAAATCAAAGCACCTGCTGACCACTCGGTGAGTAGATGGAGCGCGTCATTCCAATGCCAATCTGCAAATGGAAAGGAATACATGCAGGCCGCCAGATGCAACGGGATATTGCCTGTTGCTGCAGCCATTCGAAAAGGAGACAAAGCCCGTGGTGTTGCAACGAGTAACGACCTAAAAACCAGTTACTCGAATATATGGGTGGAAAAAGAAGGGAAATTAAGATTTCGGAAGAGGGGGGTCTGCAGGATCCTGGTCGGGCTCAACCCACTCAAAGTTCTCGCCGTGGTTGATCCAGAAGTCTAGAAACATTCTCTCCTCTTTCAAATGGTTCCAGTACATCTTTCTTTTTTGTAGTTCTGACCTGAGGTATCGGATGATACTGTCGTGGTCTTCGCTCCGGCTCTCGATGGAACCTGCCAGAGAAACAGCACACAACTCAGTGGATGGAGAGAGCAACTCATAGTCATTTTCCACGAAGAACCTGCCGCTGGACATTTCCCTGACAGTGGACATGTGGAAGTTTTTTACGTTGACTTCGTGGTTTTCCTCGAAGTACGTGACGAGCAGGTTGAGAATCATGCTTTCCTCCTGATGAACGTGCCGGAAAATAGGGCCCGTGTGGGGTCTCCAGGACACGCGCGGTGGGTCTGCCTGAGATACTTTAAGCAAGCCAAATAGGGTAAGCATGGAGGATGCGGTGAGCATAGCAAAGAGATGGGGTCCCACAGTGGCAACGGTATATCCGAGATGTGCGGCCACTGGGGACACAAGGAGGCTGGAGGTAAGAGCGAAAAAGCCAAGGGAAAACGTCCGGACCATAGCACCTGTCTTTTGGGCAACCGCCTGGGTGCTGCTGACGGTGGTATCAACGAGCTTCAAGCAGCTGTGGTAGTCGTTCCTTCGGAGTAACGCACGTATCAACACCCACACAGGCTCCGGTGGACTGGGAATGGTGTGGGGCACGTGGCGTCTTAGTAGAGATGTCATGGTAGAGCCCTGACCAAGCCTATACTGGTAGTTCTGGCAAACAAGCTCGAAGGCTACAGTCATGTCTGAACCGGGGTTTGTGAGGACATAGGCCTTCACCACTTCGTCATTTTGCACGGCCTGGGTCCAGTAACGACGGAGAAACGCAGAAAGGTCGGCCTCGAGATCGTGGCCGGACACGTTTAACAGGATCCCCAAGTGGCGGGCCGGATGGGTGGACTTGTAGCTCGGATCGATGCTCTTATTGATGGCCTGGAGCCTGCGGTTGGCAAGAATGTAGTCTTTGAGCAACTCGGGCGGGTGGCAGTCGCGCCGATGGAACTTGGCGGCCTTTCTCAGGAGCGTCTCATGGTTCAAGTTTTTGGTGTTGAAGTAGGTGGAAAGACGACGCCATGATGTGAAGGCGTTCATATAGTGAAGTACGGGGTCGGACCGCAGACACTGCCGCACTTGGCATCAGGACCTAGTGTCGTGCAGGCGCCAGAGCCAGACTAGTGCGCCGGGGACTAATTACGCTTCCCGATCGGGGCGCATTCATAACACCAGAGGGTCCCATTGACGCTCGCATACGATGGGGCCACGCCCCACGTACCTTTTACAACCCCTCCCCTTATCATATTTACCTGTCACCTAGGACGTTCTGCGCCGTCTGATTCTGTTCCCACGCCATGGCTAGCGAGTCCAACCCCAAACGCGAATCCTGGTTAGAGAAACCCAAGAAGCCCCAGGAGTTCCGCCATTCGCTTTCTTCATTTGCTTCTCAAGTCTCCTATGAGCCTTCGGAGATCGGCGAGGCGGTCTCTGTTCCTGTTCATCGAAAACGGGGCGATCTGGGCGAAGTCAAGCAGATGTATGTGAACAACCGAACTGCAGCCGAAAGGGCCTTGGTTGGTGCTGACGACGACGACGACTCGCTTTTCTCCGAGTCGCAAGCCCAACTCGGCCGTCTTGACACAATCAAGCTCAGCTCCAAGGCCAAGCCCGAAATGACCGTTGAGACTGAGGTCAAGGAGACCGTGCCGCCCAGACTGAAGCGCAGGCCGGTGAGTGAGATCATCCAGCGGGGCCCCACCGCCACGCAATTCCTGAAATCCCACCGTCACAGAGTATCGATCAACATCAGTGACGACTTGGATAAACTCATGGAGACTGCCAGCGACATCCATATGGCAGACAAAAACGAGGCTACACAGAGTGCCTCCCCGGCTGGTTCCAAAGAGACTGCATCCCTCACCGAGTCTCACCGTCTGAAGCCCGTCTCGCCGCTGGTGGCCAAGGGAAGAATCCACAACATGAACTTTTCCACGGATAGCTTTGAGACGGCCGAAGATGGCACAAGCTCCATCGACTACAACACCGAAGGAACAAACTTCATTCTCCCCAAGCGCCCAAACGAGGAGAATATGAAGAGGGCCCGTCAGGCCTCTGCTAACCATGCAAGTGTCACCGCAATGCCTGATGGTAGCACGTCCAATGAGCTATCTCCCAATAACTTGAGGTCCAGACAGGCTTCATTGCAGAGCAGAGGGCATGTCATGAGTCCTGGTTCTGTCAAGAGTTCCAACTCAGTGGCTAGTCGCGCACTCAGTTCATCCCATCGGACTACAGAGGGAGACCGGACTTGGGAGCAAGCCTCTAATTCAGGCCGCAGTGCATTGTCGACGAGAAGCAACAGATCGACCCGAACTCTGAATTACGATCAACAGTCAGGCAATTCATCGGAAGCGCCCATATACCCTCAGAACTACTCGAGAGAACTGCTCGGCTCAAGCTTCTATAATAACGAGTCCTCGTCAGAACGGGCTTTGTTGAAGCCCGACGAAGAAGAGATTGCGCTTTCTCAAGTGGATCCTAACAAATCGTTCGAGAGAAATTTTGAGCAAGAATCCTTACACTCTGTGGGTGACAGCGCTCAAGAGAGACAATTGCTCAATCAAAACCCGATGTATTCGGGAGAAATCACCCCGGCCGAGTCACACCAGAATATGCACCACTTTGCAGATGCTGAGTCTACAGTATCTCGGGACAAGAGAAAAAGCACTGGTATTGATTTTGGGTCTACTGAAAGCATTGTTGCAGATATACAGCCAATCCAAGAGAACCCCGCAGGAATAGCTTTGGAAAGAGGCAGTGACGACGGAAGAATTGCGAAGGAAGACCTATTGAGAAAGCAACTCCTGATGGATGGCAAAGAAGCAGCTCAAGATGGGGCCGAAAATGATGATGATTTCTATGATATCGAGGAACCAGTGCTCGTAACCCAACCCACCAGGGCAAAGTCCGTGAGAGAGAACACAAGAGAGGCCAAGAGCAAGAATGCCAAAAGAAGATCGAACCACTTGAAAAAGCGGGATACTACGGGTGGAAGCCGTCTTAAGCCGTTCTCTTACAATACCCTTGTGCACTTACTTGAGAGTATGAACGGCTCGGTTATAGGCGAGGAATTCGAAATGTTGAATTTGCCCATACGAGAGAAACAATTGATTGAGAAGATAGTTGATCTGTTGAGCAGACTTACTCTGGACATGGTGATCGACGAAAACAGGTATGAGGTGGGAATCGACCGCTTGGAAAGGGCGCATAGAGTTTTGGAAGGCTTTCTTTAGCGAGTCTGGCGATCGCTGCGCGGGGCGGAATTCAGTTTCACGACGCGCGCTACGACTACGACTTCGCAATTACATTTAATGCATATCGCGAAATCCTCGTTTAAAGCACATAAACCAGTGAAAGCATGGGTTCATTGCAAAAGCACCTCATTTTATGATCCTCGCAAATTGGGGATTGGAGGATTTGCAGCTGAAGTTTTACACACGCGCGAAACTAATACAGAAACGCATTATTCCAAGCAATGAGTTGAGTTCCCCAGAGCCCATTGTACTGCGATAGGGTGCATATATTTCCTGCATGAATGGATCTAACCAGCAGCCCAACGCGAGCCACTCAGTTGACTCGGGAGGTTTATTCTAGGTGTCGGGATGGCATTAGATAATGCAGGATGAACTCTCCTACTTTCACAGGGCTTCTCGGTTGGTATGGGCCAACGTGCCCATCAAAGTTTCCAGATCGACCTCCCGTCAAAGCCTTGGTATGAGAGGAAGGCTGGTCTGCAAACCACGAGTATATGCAGTCACGGAATTGCCAAAACAAACACGCCGCTTGAATTGAGACAGTACCGAGAAACTTTGGCTCTTTGTCCGCTTATTGTATAATTTTTACGTAGATTGTCTGACCCATGATGTGGAGGATCTGCTGAAGAAAATGCAGTTATAACAAAGCGCTTCTTGTGTAGAATTAGTCAGCATAGTTTTGACGCGTGCTGGTGGGCATTATAGCAGACAACGCAAATGCCTTGACGACAAATCCGGCACTCAAGCATCTGGATATCATGAGCCGTGCGCTATCCATTGCTGATCAACAAACATCTCCGCGAGAGCAGATCTTGATGTAAAGTTTTTTTGACGGAATTTTGTTATCTAGTTACAACCCACGTTTTGACTTGAGCTTCAGGCAAGTTTCAGGGGCTGGTATATCCTTCATTTTGCTTGTTTCTTTAATCTTCTTACCCGCGCACGTCATGCAGCCTTGCCATGGCTGATCGCCTGCTGCATGCGAGGACCAGAAGTGGGGCTTGTATGCAATTCCGATTTTCGCGAGGACTGATCAATATATAATCAACGCGCAGGTGCGCCCATTTGTTGTGCTTTGATTATAATTGAATTCTTCTGGATCGTGCTGCCTGACTAGTGCTGCGTCGTTGAACGGGAACCGTCATCAGCTTGAATCCATACAACCAACCAGTACCCATTGATAGCACCTTTTGCTGGCTGCCCCACACTATTGACTTTAGTGACTCAATCTCACCAATCCTCCAATCCACAGCTCCTCTGAATTCTTCCGGGAAGTTGACAGTCTGGTGACATAGCCTTTCCAACAAACCTCCTGCGGCTAGGTGCTGCCGTTGTTACACCACTTTCAGTCTAGGCAGATCATTTATTAATTGGTCAAAGCCCTCCAATATCCCTATTTTGCCCCTCATCTTAGCGCGCCACGGACAATTCACATACTATGAAACACTTCCTGAATCCTGATTACGTTCAATTCCAGAAGATTGCGGATTCGGCGGCAAAGCCGGAAGCCCATATACAACAAGAGCTGACCGGTTTGCTGTTTCGATCTCCTCACTTGAACACTGGATTGAAGATAAGTGTTCCTCTGAAAGAGGAGGAGCCACGAAATGACCAAACCCTCGGCGACGCTTTCGAATTTACAAATCCCCCTTCTCCACAGGTAGACTATGGGAAAATCACCAAACTTCCGACTCCAATTCTTCCTCATGGGTTCTTTCCAACAAGCCAAATTGAAGTGAGAAAGAGAAATACTCCAATGGAACGCAGAAGAACAGAAACGTTCAGAATTGCCTCCGAATGCGAGCCTGATTCATCTTTCAGACATCGGTTGGGGTCCGTAGGAGAACCTCCGCTCTCTGTTCCAGCCGGAGTCCGTCATACATCTAACCCCGATGTGAATTTCGATCAAAGTCTTCTGCTGCCCTTAACTGAGGAAGATGCAGGTCATTGGGGAAACAACACGTATTATGCGCCACACTTGGAGAAATCTTATAATTTTGAAAATGTCATTGGCAACGGCTCCTTCAGCGTGGTCGTTGCTGCCACGAGTTCAACTGACCCTAAGGCTCGTGTAGCAATCAAGGTAATTACTGTGCCTCGAGATGACGTGTCTAATTTCCGGTGTTACATAATGCGCGAGCTAGGCATCTTGAGTCATCTAGAGCATCCCTGTATCATCAAACTTCTTGATTATAATCTTACCATGTCAATCACGCAGGCGGAGATTGACAGTTCTTTTGCTGGTGACAGTTCAGTGGAATCAAACAGTTTCGAGCCATCAGCCATTTGGAAGGACAGCAAACAGCTCTTCTTCTTGAACTATTGCTCAGGAGGAAATTTATTCTCTTGGCTTCAACAGAATTGGAACCTAGGAAGCCGCAAGCCGTTTTTTTGGGAGTTCATGTCTCGCATTGTTTCTGAGCTTGTTTCGACAGTATCGTACATTCATAAACGAAGAATAGTCCACCGGGACATTAAGCTCGAAAACATTCTCATCAAGGATGAAAAAAGTTCGTCATGCATCAACGAGCAACACTCTCCTTTGGGGAATGATGTGATTTCCGTTCTCACTGACTTTGGTCTCTCGAAACGATTGGAACTGGAGGACCAATTACTCTCTACCAAGTGCGGCTCTCAAGATTATGTAAGCCCCGAATTAATCATGGGCCTCAAATATGACGGAAGACTCCTTGATGCATGGTCGGTTGGTGTAGTCGTTTACTCAGTCTTGGAAAACAGACTTCCATTCGACCCGCCTCCACCTGAATTTGTTGATTCATCCGGAATATCGCCTTCTGTTTTAAGAAGGCGAAGAAGCAAGAACAGCCCCGCCCACAGGATAGCGATGGTTGACTGGGAGTGGTATCGTGTGAATCAGATGCTAGCCAGCCCGGATTTGGATGAAATCTCCAAGAAAATCATTGAAGAGATGAAGTCACTCGTGGAAGTGTTGTTAACCAGAAAGGAACGGAGAAAAAGCCTTGGAAGCGTGCTCGCAGACCCACTGTTTGCTTGGATTAGTGACCGTCTCCCACAGGAGCTCAAGTGTTTCGAGTGAAGAAACGCGTTCACACAAAATAAAATTAATAAGTAAACAAATAATCATCAGATCAGACTCAAGTCATGTGTATGCTCTCGATAAGGTGAATCTATGTTAAGTGCCAGCTATCTAAAACTCGTGGTCAAGTGTTCAGCTTTAAAATGGTGCGAAGCCTAAAGAGCCTAATACGCTTCTACACTTCTAGCTGAAAACCAAAAGCAAGGACTCTGTAATCCATGAATCAGTAATATCAGACTTGTCTTTTCTCGAGTTCGAATGTTCCGTTGTAGTTTCTAGAAGACATTATGTGCTGTGAGCCCGTTATCCTGCACACAATATAGTGCACTTCGGTTTCTTCAGTCTTGTACGCTTAAGCGTCTCAAGCAATCGTTGAGGGCATTGTGGTCTACAAGGTGAAACATTAAGCCAAGTCTATACAAGCGTAAGAAAAGATCATCGTTGTTGAAAGAATTCCTTCTTTGCATCCTAAATCTACCTGGCTCAATTTCACCTTACGGACTGTGTAACAGTGGGTTACACCAGCCGAAATCCTATACATTATTTGTCAAGTCGGAAGCTCCCCTGTCGAAAATCCCCAATCATTGAGAATGTCTTTGTCGTCATATCTGGAAACATCCAAGGGCTCTATCCACGACGTGAAGTCGAAATCCCCTCCTGAAATCGCCCATGTCACCAACAACATGGTCCCTCTATCCAATGTACTCAAGTTTTACACTCAAGAAGCTTACAAGCAATTGAAAACATTGATGGAAAGCTTGGCCGCTTCAAAAGATAGCGATGTATCCAGAAAGAAGGCTTTTTTGAAGTTGACGGTGTCCCTAAGACAAGATTTCATAAAAATATATACTTTGGTCAAATGGGCTCAGAATGCAAAGGATATATCCAAATTGATCGATTTGCTCAACTATCTCAGGGGCCAGGAATTTTTCTTCGAGAATCTCAGCATGGGTATAAACGAACTAAACCATTTCTCGGGCGCAAAACTCCCGAATTCAGACTTATTGACAGCTCTTGAGGTTTTGGTTAAGGGTCGCCCACAATTGCCTTCCCACAACTTCATTCCACGTCCTGAGATCTCTGCTGAAAAAACGTTGCAGCTTTTGGAGGATTTGAATTTGGCTTTGACAGCTAGAATGGCTTTTTTGACTCCCCCAAAAAGATTCGAAAACAACTACACAATTAAAGACGGTCGTATCATCATTCAAATTCCGAACGAGTTCCAGGTCTCCATCACAGTTGGAAATGATTTAATCATTGATAATGAGGAAGACTATTATAAATCTCCGTTCTTTCTTATCGATTTCCAATTCTTATTTGGTATCAACCCCAGTAACCTTCTAATAACACACGGCAACTCTGAAATTGTTACAAGACTTCCAGCCCTGTCGTTCAAAAAGCTTGAATATTTGGTGAACAGGATACTACTAAATCAATCTTTACATGGGTTGTATGACGTTCTACACAAATACTCGATTTTTTTCAAACTATACCTCATCTCGAAACAGTTGAAAACTTTATTGATCAATAGCAAGTGGAGAGGGCACATTCAATTTAACTACAATTCATCCAAAATAATCATCAACTATTGGTCTTCTTTCTACACATCCAAAAATTGGAAATCTTTTATCGAAATCGGAGTGAATAGCGATTCGAACCTCAGTTTCAGGTGGTTCAAAAACGGAAGATATGTGTCAGAGGCACCTGAACTAATTATGAATGCTATCAATGGTGACTCTGAGCCTCAAGACTTGAGCGTTGACTCAATAATGAGCTGTATCATTAATAAGCACTCTCAAGAGTTAATTCAGAGAGTTTATGACAGATATTTTGTGAAAATTTCTGAAACTGATTTAAATAATCCAGGCTTGAAGTCTGACTCGGCCAAATTACCCTCAGGGAAAGGTGAAAATTCGATGATAATTTTGGATCATCACCAATTATTATTGACACTAACTCCATCGAGAACGATAGTCTTTGCCATAAATCCAGTTTCAGGCCACTTCTATTTCATGAATCCAACTCCTGTTGAGACAACTTTCCAAAACAAAATTAACAGTATGCCTGGTGCTTTCAAGAATAAGAATTTTATCAGTGAGACGGATCTTGTTGAAAACGTTGTGAATAATTTAATCCAGTTGAGACTTGAAATTCTCAGCAAGATCCTTGATACAAAGTTAGTTACGACTGAATGGATTCCGAATGACATAATTGCTCTCAATGACTATGAAACCACAAAGCTTTTGAATTATGTCCATGAGGAAAAGAGCCTTAAGACTTTTAATAAAGTCAAATTTTACAGATGCCGCAACTGGCCTACCTCTTGGTTCCTTATCCATATGTTGAGTGGCTTGAATCTCAATTCGTTTTGGTGGGTTGCAAAGATTAAGTCAGTGAAAGGTGAATGGAAAATTCAATGGGTACAAAAGCTTTCAATCGCGGTACAAGAAGACATGAATTACAAGTTTTTTAAAACTCTTTCTCGATCTTGTTCTCAGCTTATCATGAATCAATTGATTTGCGAAGAATTAGAATTAAGAGGTGTACGTTTCCTATCGCTCGAGAAGTCTTTCGGTAAGAAACATTTCGAAAAATTTTCAATACCCGTCGAGTTTTTGAACACAGATAAAATTATGACGACGAGTCTTAAAAGTCTCAAAAAAGAAGACACTCAAACATCAGGCTTGAGCTCCTCCCATGCGCTGGGATCACCTGTTCTTAGTGCCGGGAATGGTACCGAACAGCCAGTCAAAACACAGGAGACAATCTCAAACGATTCGATGGATACTGCTCCTACTATCTTAGCTCTTTACAATGACGGAAATCTCGCTCCTATTGCAATCACATGCACGACATTTTTCCTTGTGGTAAAGCTTCACGATGATGCATCCAAACCAAACACGCCAAATGTGACTCTCACGATTTTAGGAAGCCTTAAGGGAACCTACAATGTTAGATCCCTCGAACAACTAGGAGTCAAGCTTAATCCTGAAAGAGAACAGTTCTCCATTTCTTCGACCGTTGACGTGACAAAGAAGTTGGACGAGGCAAACCGGGCCGCATTGCTGATTGTTGGTCCCTTATTAGAAAACCTCAAGAAGGTTAACCTACTCATTCAGTCGTTATATCAATTATACAAGGCTGATATCAAAGTGCTCAATAACGAATCAAACGAGATACAATTTGAGATAAACTCTTTTTACAAGCCATTTTCTTTGAAAATCGTCGACGGAAAAAGCCAACTGGGTCAACTTGATTTTAAGGAGTTGACCGGCAATACAAACGGCAAGAATAGAGTGCCCAACCACGGGTTTAGGCCAGGCAGTAATGAAATGCTCCTCAATCTTGAAACAAGCGACAATGAAGATGAGAGGGTGAAATTTGTGATAAAAATTCTCAATCAAGAAATCGTTCAATCCAGCGAGTCCCTTCTAGGATGCTTTCGATTCCTTAAGGACTATGTCAATATATTCCAGGCAATCAATTCGATCGAGGACAAAATAGAACAAGTGAAACATTTGAGGCTTCCTAATAATTTGCCTATGCTTCAGTTTGATGCAAAAATCAAGTCTATCAATTTAATCCAGTTGGTATTCAAGATAAACTCCACCAACTCTGCAAATCCCAAAGATATCCAAAGGTACTCAATATCTTTTACAGTCTCCTTCATTAAGAACAAGTTTGATAAAAATGACAGGCTTTTATTGAAAATATCCATGAAAGACAATTTCAATACCGCGAACTTAAAGTACAAAAACCTTTTCGAGTCAATTTTCAAAGAAGCTGCTGAGTTGACTAAAAAGGCTGCACAAGAAAAGGAGGTGTTTTTGAAGTTGAATTATGACTTCGTCATTCTTGGGAAATATTTGGTCCCATTCATGAGCCAGGTCGCTCAGTCTTTCACAAATTATTTGATGCAAGGCCAGCTGACTTGATACTTGTCAAAGTATTGCTTTTCAACCATATCTCCTCAGCTCCAGTAATTAGACCTTTTTATACAGCTGGTAGCACGTCCAATACAACTTACATTAGGGCTCAGGTTTAAAAAATCACAATGAAGATATTGATTAGGTATGTAACAAATATTGTAATTGGTTGATTTTAGTCTACGGGGCATCGACTTTTAGAATCTTTGCTTGTAGATCTAGGTAACAATTGTCATGTATGTGCAGACAACAGCTAAAATGACAGCCACAAAGGTCACGGCTGTAACAAGGATTCTCTCCCTCCCGGAAATTGTGTCCTTGCAAAGCTTCAAGTAAAATAAGCATGGCAAAATGATGCAAATCAAAAAACAAATAGATGAACCAAGAATTCCAATAATCTTTTCAAACTCCGGAATCAAAATTGCAAATACAACGAACAAGAAATTTACGCCGATCCTGACAAAGAAACGACCGCAATTTTTTATAAATGTGATAACGGCACTTTCATTCTCACCTAATACATCGAGACCCATCACACCATCGAGGGTAGAAATGATGGGTTTCGCGTTCAACGGAGTTTTGGCTAGTGGAATGATGCAAATAAGGAAACTGATCAACAGGTAAATGAAAGATGGATATCCAGAAGTTTCGAGAAGGAGACTTGTCACCTCGTTGTTGTTGAGGGCTCCAAACATGAGGAAGCCAATGACGGCCATTGTACAATCAGTCAACATTGTTATGGAGTATGTGGTAAAGAGAGTATTCGTGAATTTTTCTGGGTGTCTCATATCCGACTTCAAGTTTGGAAAGATAGCGTGCCCTCCGAAAGGCGCCATTAGAATTCCTAATGATACGAAAAACTCGGGTATAGAATTGGGCCACAAGTTTGTCGGCATGAATTGTAACAAAGATCCGGGAGCAGACAGCTTCATGAAGCCACACGAGAGAACCAAGATAGTCAAGGAAATCGTCGACATTATACCGAGAAGCGAAAAGACAGATAAAACAGGCAAAGGTAAGAAAGTAAAGGGAGTGAGAACGACAAATGCAATAAGTTTAAACTTTGTTTTTGTCCAGTAAACCTCATCTCCAAGAAGGGCAAATAGGGAGTCACTGAAAATCAAGATAAGTGATACACCCAGTCCCAATAGGTCAATGGAAAAGACGAAAGAAATTAAGAGCTTGGCCAAAGAGCCATAAGAGGCGTACCCTAGGTCAGCATAAGTCATCATCGTCGAGTCAGTATCCATGGCTTTTGACAACAATGTTGCTGTCCAATATGTTGTAGAGCAGCATAAAATTAAAAGAGGCATTCCCAATACCCAACCACCTTTCAACAAGCCGACAGGCAAGGCCAAAAGACCGACACCAATAAGTACATTGACGGAATTGAAAATAGTTTGAGGAGCTGTACTTTGACCTGCAATCACCGTGACAACATTCCCGTCCCGGTCCTCAATTTTTTTGAGGCCAAAGTGAGATGCGGTCGAAGCAAGAGATAATGCAGATCTCTCGGAAGAAAAAGAAGGCGAGATAAAGTTTTTTCTTCTAATTGGAATTGGAGCAGTATGAGTAGCAAAAGAGCTCTGTCTAGACTTGTTGGAATTTAACATGTTTACGACCTCATCATGATAGAAGACTTCATTATAAGGAGAGAAGCTGGATCCAATCCGATGTGAATTGACTTCGTTCAAAAGGGTGCTGAGACGTTCTCCCGACTGCAGCGCCATCATAAGTTCAGGATCGAAAGTTTCATCTCCGGCTGGGTCGTTACCATCAGTCACAAAAAAAGACCGCTTCTTTTTTATATCGGAGTCGATTTTGTGGGCAGCGAAAGACTGAGCTCTGGTAAAAGAATTAGCAAAGTTATGCAAGGAATTGGGGCCCCGAAACAGCCCGAGTGGCTGATCTAGAACAGATTGTCTTCTCAGCTGGAGCAAGTGAGAGGATTCGTCAAAAGACTCATCCATTACAGCAGACATTTTGTTTGTAGAGTTAGGAAGTAAGTTGCTGATGATTCCGAAGACTTCAGGGTTTACTGCACCTCCTGTATCCTGCTGTATCGTAGTGAGAATAGCCGTCGCGATTGTTTTGATCTTGTTATCTTTAGGGCATTTAGGGCAACGCTCTGGCACCTGCTCGCAAACAAGAGGCGCTTGCTCATCACAGTACATAAATCCAACAACTTCGCTTTTGTAGTGGAGAGGCCCTAATATGACACTATTTTCCACTTCTTTGTTATAATAAAGACAGTTTCAACTGAAAGTGTGTGACAGTGTTCAAATTTAATTGGTCACTCACAACGCACGCCCTCAATCTGTTATTGTTTTGCAGGCTGTAGAATTTGTTGCGAACTACCGATCTCTGAGCAAACCTCCTTCTCCCACAGCCGATAAAGCACTTTGGTGGAACAATTCACTAACTTATGCTTTCTTATTTGAACTTGCAGTACTTTTGATTCGAGCGGGCGAAATGCTCGAATTAATGACAGACAGGTGCGTTCAGAAGCAACACTCTTCGTTTAGAAGTCAGGAGATGAAACATACGAAAGCCACAAGCCAATTGTAGAATTATCGAAAACCTCTCAAAGTAGTGTTGGTTAATAAATATAAATTTTCAACAGAAAACTCGAAGGATCAGTGGGCTCTTGCTTTTTATATTTTACTTTGACTTGAAGTAATTGATATCACACAACCAGCTGTGTGACTCGACTTGAAAGTAGTCTTTAGACTTTAGTTGACGCTTACGATTGATAATTATGATGGATTTAATTTGGAAGAAGAAACTCAATTTACAGAAGTACTTATAGCCCTTCTTGCTTATGCAGTGATTTCGAATTTAAGGGCAAGAAAAATAAATCTTAATGTAATACTGTTTTGCAACTAAGAGGCCTCTTTCCTAGTATGACGCGCATGCGCATCCAAAGGTAGGTCAAAATTGACAGGAATCAAGACTTCTGATCTTGACCCTTTCCAGCCCTCAAACAAGTGTTGTACCCAGAGGACTTAATCTTTTCATTTCAAAAATTGACTTAAGAGACAAAATTGACTTAAGCCATTCTGTCTCGCCAGTTGCGGGAGTTGAATGCCATTCTCAGTGATGATACGCGCAACGGTGAGAAAAAATCATCTCAGGAAAAATTCAACTTTACCTGCACCGCGGTATTGATTTCTAAAGATTCCACGCGTTTAATTATCGCCTAAATCGTTAAATTGCCCGCACAAGTATCTTTTTCTTTTCCCACTCTATTGCTCGAACATCGGTTACCACAAGATGTCTTATGAGCACCCATCGGTTTATATTGCAACCTACTCCAATGTACGTTCATATATGGTGTTCAATTGAACACCTTTCTCTTTTCGTTTGCTCTTCATCTCACCTCATGAGTTCGACCAGCACGGTGAGAATTTGAGGAATGTCCCTATTTTGGCAAAGTCGTCGCTGGCGTGGACCGGCCGAACAAATCACAAGAAACAATAAGAGTCGTGAAGAAGACACAAATACTAACTATTAGATCGATGTGTATGAGTGCTCGGTGGGAGACTCGCCCATAATGAGACGATGCAAAGATGATTGGGTGAACGCGACTCAAATATTAAAGCTTTGTAACTTTCCCAAAGCCAAGAGAACAAAAATTCTCGAAAAAGGCGTACAGCAAGGCCAGCATGAAAAAGTTCAAGGAGGTTATGGAAGATTCCAGGGAACCTGGATTCCGTTGCCAGACGCGAGACTCTTGGCCAAGGAGTACGGTATCACCGCAGAGATGGTTCCAGTTTTGTATATCGACCCCAACGACCCTGAGGTGATTATACCTAAAAAGTCGAAACCGGTGACACAGCAAGTGAACAAAGACGGTACTCCTGTGAAACGCAAATACGTCAAGAAAATCAAGAGAGACTCGCCGCCGAAGAAAATAAAATTTGATGACAATCTTCCCCCTCAGGCGGTTTTTACCCAGGATATGCCCCACGCAATGCCCCACGGAAACGGAAATATGTCACATGGAATAGCGCAAATGCCCGTGTCATCCAACACCCCCCAAATGTCCCATTTACCACCTACATTTCCTCAGCAAGAGTTCATGCCCAATGGTGTACACGGAGGCCACAATAACTCATTCCAGAGAGGCTACAACAACTACGGTGTTACCGATAGCAATTTTGGACCACAACAGCGACAAGCGCCACACAACTATTCATCTTCATCACATGGCCAGTTCTCCAAGAATGGATTTTCAGCAGGAATCGAAGACATCACTCATCAGCAACTTGTCTACAGCAACAGCCGCAAAAACAATTCTCAATCCACAAACGAGACGAACTGGTCTCAAGAAGAGCCGGCTCGAGACTCTGATACTTCCATTTCTTCTGCTGATCACAAAAATAACAACATGTCCGTGGACGAAGAAAACACTCATGCAGCCCAACTCTTGAGATTTTTCAGCGAAGATAATGCCCCGATTCCCTACTTTTTGTATAACCCACCAAGTGATTTCAATATCAATGAGGCTATAGACGACGAGGGCCACTCCACATTGCATTGGGCTGCGTCGATCGGTAACTTGAACCTCGTCCATTTGGTTTTATCAAAAGGTGCCAACCCTCTTGTGGTAAGCAATTTCGGGTTAAATCCTTTATCAAAGTGCATTTCCTTCAATAATTGCTTTGACTTGAAGAACTTTCCTCCTATTTTGGATAATCTTGAAATGTGTTTGATCAACACAGATATAAATGGAAGAACACCATTGCATTACTTATGTCAATTCTCCAAAGTGAGATCTAAGCTTCCGGCACTCACCTACTACCTTAACATCATATTCAACAAGTTGCGTTTAATGTCTCGCACCAACAAGGGTTCTGGTGTGAACTTGATGAAGAATGTGCTCGACCATCAAGATGTGAATGGCGACACCTGCTTGCATCTCGCAGCTCGGGCAGGATCCCCTGAATTAGTGGAGTTTTTCTTGAGTAGTGGCGCACGGGATGACTTGGTAAACGCTAACAATGAGACCGCAAAAGCAATGATTGTGCAACAAAGTTTAGTGGTGTATAATTTTGAAACTCCATCAAACATTGGGAGCCAACAGATGCCACAACTTCATTTGCAGTCGCAGCTGACTCCATCCCATAACTCCATGATTCCTGTGACTCAAGACGTGAACTCTCATCACCACCAACCTCAATCAAGTCATTCAAACCAAAACTTAGTACGGTCACATCACCAGGCAAATCTACCAATTGTCCGTGTTACTGGAAGCCCAGAACCCGAAACAGGTGATCCATCCAGAAAGCAGGTCAATACTACTTTAGGAACTCCCATAAGAAACCCCAGCAGATTAATCGAGACACCTGACACCCAAAGAACTACTATTCAAGATGAGGATGAAGAAGAGCTTCGCGATCGTGTCAGCAAAGAGCACTTGAAGTCCTTACTTCAGAGACAGGCTGGAACTGTTGATGAGAACAAGGAAAATATTTTCATGGACGATCAGTCAAAATCATTTTTGGCTGATCAGAAACCTGCTTACAACTCTAACCAGCTGCGTGTTTTGGGTGTAATTTCTGAAAAGCCTAGCCCATTCACTGAAGAGTTTGACACGTCCATTTCGTCACCGACTGAGGACTTGATGCCTCGCCCTCCCAAACTCGAAGAGGATGGCTCCTTGAGTAAGAGAGAAACTTATGGAATTTTCGAAAATTCGAATATATTACCAACAAGAGAGCTATCCTCAATGATGCATGGTATGATAAACTCTCTTGCCAAGTCGTACAACCAGGAACTCAAAGATTTAAAACGCGAGGACGAACGCATCAAGAAGATTTTGACAGAGAAGAAGGAGCAAAGAAAAAGTTGCTTCAAAAAAGTTCAAATGCTTATGAACAGAAACGACTTCAAGGTCATGTCTTCATTGGCTGATGCAGTAGTTGAGGTGGATAAGCAAGTGGGTCTCTACGAAGATTCGATATCTCACAAGCAAAAACAACTCTTGTACACTATCGAGAAATTGCAAACAAAGGAGTTGAGCAACTTGGTGAAATCTAACGCGGAAACGTTAAGTGGAGACACACACGGAGACAAGAACCCCCAATTACAGTGGGAGATGAGCGTGGAGCTTACCCAACTACAAATGAAGCGGGCAGAGTTGGTCAGAAAAATCACCGAAGGAGTCAGGGACTTTGCAGTGAGTCCTAAGATGAACAAGTACAGAAGACTCATCAGTTTGAGTTGCGGCCTCAAAGTGGAGGACATCGATGGGCTAATCGATGGAATTGAAGAATCCCTTATAGAAGGATAATTTTACGAGAGACACTGGTATCAATTGTCGTCATTCACCTGAACATTAGAGTAACTAGTAATACAACCAACCGCTTTAATACTTGTAGTGCGAAAACCGCTTTTACATCAACAGATTCATAGGCGCGCGATAAAAAACAAAGCTGGTAGAGTCGCCAATATACCTCTCCCTATAATGACTTCATTTCACGTCGCTTCGGCTGAATACAAAGAACCAAATGAGGGGATCACCAACCTTGGATACGCGTCTTCCATACTCAACGGAAATACCGTAGATCACGGGCTCAAGTCCTTGACTTACAAGTCTGTCTACGCAGCCCTGCTTATAGAGGAGTTGGACCTTGCCAAAGGTGCCGTCGTATCACGCAAATTTACCCCTTCCAGAATAATCGAGAAGGACCTCATGACTCAAGATAAATTGGAGGAGCTCAGCAAAGAGCTTGACCAAGCCAAGAAGGTGAATGTGGACAGAAATAAGTCTAACGATGAAAAGATTATGGAGTTGAACGAGCAATTAGACAAAGAGCTTCTTCGGAACAAATCAATCAGCAATGAATACAGCGAGAACCTCAAGGACTTCCAAGGCACTTCGTCTTTGAACCAGAAGTACACCTTCTGCAAATTGAACCCGAAGATCGAGGTGCAGCGTATGCAAGATGTGGCAGGCTTCGATGATACTATGTATCGCAGATCCAGCGAGAGAAGAAAGGAAGAAGAACTCGCAATTAGTGCACCGGCAGAGACCAAAATGAATATGGAAGAATCAGCATTGGACTCTAAGGTTTATGGTCAACATCCTGAGGGAATTTTCAATGAAATTTCTGGAGCCACTGGCATTGAGCAAAGGGACTTTCCTACCTCCGGTGATGTTGCATATCCTGAAACAGACCCGGCTACTGTCAGCGACAACTTTCACGGTGCCAATGTGGATCAATCATCTGCTGGCGTGTTCTCAAATCACAACATGGATGCATTCAACCAGCAGATAGGAGGGGTTCATGACACAAACCAAGCAGTTTCTCAAGTGAACGCACCACCTGTAAACCAAGTCCTGTCATATCAGTTAGATGCTATGACTTTTCCAATGAACAACCAGGGCCAACAAGGGGCTCCTACGCATCACAATCAAGATACCAACGGCATAGCATATCAGCAGGGTTTCGGAGTCCCACAAAATGTTGATCAATATAATGCGATGGGCCAGCTACACAACACCTTAGATGGCTCTTACTTGCAGAACCCTAATTCCTTCCAGTAGAGAAACGTTTCGAACGTTCCGCTACATATACTTCACCATTTACTTTACTTTACGAAATAACAAGAAAACATTTAAAGCTTATGATTTCATAAATGATTTTTTAGTAATATCAAAACTATTCAGTTTAAATTTTTGATGTATTAGGTTCGGTCAATTTGCATTACAATCCACCCAAAACAACTGATTTGACGACTGTGTAGTCCTCGACACCAAATTTGGACCCCTCTCTTCCAAATCCAGACTCTTTTATTCCGCCGAACGGGAGACTTGCCTCAGAAATTGCACCTGTGTTGACTCCAATCATTCCAACTTCAAGCTCTTCCGCCACTCTGAAAACCCTCTTGTAATCCTTAGTATAAAAGTATCCAGCCAAGCCAACATCAGTATCATTGGCCAATGCTAAAACTTCCTCATCAGACGAAAATTTGATAAGTGGACTCACAGGACCAAATGTTTCGTCGTTGAAAATCTTCATTTCTGGTGTCACATCTCCTAATACTGTCAAATCGTGATAGAACTCACCCAACTCTGGTCTGGTTTCGCCACCAAATAAAACCTTTGCACCCAAAGATTTTGCGTCTGCGATATGCTCCTTAACTTTGGCAAGCGATTTGTCATGGATGAGTGGTCCATGTGTTGTTTCCTTGTTTAAAGAATAGCCCAATACAGTATCGTCCAGTAATTTTTGGGTTAATTTTGAGGAGAATTCCTCGTAGATGCTTTCATGAACAAAGATTCTGTTGGCGCAAATGCATGTTTGCCCGCTAGAACGAAACTTGGATGCAATGACACCCGTCACAGCTTCATCAACATCGACGTCCTCGAACACGATGAAAGGTGCATTTCCACCAAGCTCAAAAGAGCATTTTTTTAAAGTGGAGGCTGATTGTGACATAAGAATTTTTCCAACATTAGTAGAACCTGTGAATGTGACTTTCTTCACGAGCGGATGTTCGCAAATGGCTTTTCCAGCCTCAGAAGAATTGCTTGAGGTCACAACGTTCACCACACCCCGAGGTGTTCCAGCTTGCTCCATTAACAGGGCAATGGCCAAGGCTGTCAAGGGTGTTTCAGAAGCCGGCTTGATAACTGCCGTGCATCCTACCAGAAGTGCTGCGGCCAACTTTCTTGTAATCATTGCAGCCGGAAAATTCCATGGCGTGATTATACCACATACACCAATTGGTTGGCGTATGGCAAGTATCCTGTTGGATGGATTGTTGGATTGTATAATGTCGCCCGTAGAGTGGGCCGCTTCTTCACCAAACCACTGGAAAAACGAAGCTGCGTACGAAACCTCGCCAAAAGCGTCCGCATATGGTTTTCCGTTTTCAAGAGCAATGATTCTTGCGAGATCGGCCTGGTTTTCTTTCATCAAGGCATAGACTTTGAGGAGCATGTCACCTCTTTCCCTTGAAGTTGTTTTACGGAAAGTCTTGAAAGCTTTGTGGGCCGATTCGATGGCTTCGTTGTAATCTGCTCGAGAGAAAGAAGAGACCTCGGCTATATGCGCAGAGGGGTCTGGAACAAGCCCGGGGTCGTTCACAGAAAAAGTGTCTGGGCCCGATTTCCATTGTCCATCTATGAAGCCTTGTGCCTTGAGAAGAGTTTTGTTTTGGATGAGGTTAGTGACTCTGTCTGAGACAGACAGGGAGTATAATCTCTGAGTGCTGAGCAAGCACCTGGTGAGGTTTTGGGGTTTTATCGGCATGGTCCGCGTATTTATCTCAAAAATCTATCTGAGTTGCAATTCTATGGATCTGTCGATAGAAAGCCCGGAAGGAGGTTGCTAATACTGGTAGCAAGACTAAGATGTGGAGAACTTGTCATGCACATGGCCAATGCCGCGCGATAAGAGTATACCTACAGGCAGGACCTCCAGACAGGACCTCAGTCACCTCTCTGGGTCTCAAAGCCGAATCGTTACTCGAATGTAGCGGCAATTTTTATGAGAGGCCGATTGTATTTATGCGTTTAGTAGGGCTGGCAGTCGAAATGCGCACCGATTTTGTGTTTATTTTCAAAAGCCTCTTTGCAAGAGTTGGGCAAGCGCCTTCCGGCAACAGGGGGAGAAGCGTTCAGAAGTAGTCATGTATCGTGAAAAATATGAATGAAGAGAAAGCTGTATGCTTTGTTCAAGAATGAAGACAGCGGCATCGATGGCGGCTTGTTGGCCACAGCCGCGGGATCTATTCTTGCATGCCAGTGCCCCGTACAGACTAGTCGTCATCCCCGTCATCGTCGTCCATGTCACCATCGGTAGATAAACTGTCGACATCGCTCAATTCGGCGTCTTCGTTTTCGTCCTTTTCGACTTCCTCATCGCCATCTGTCGTCAACTTCTTCAGCGCAAAGTTTTGGACATATAACTTCACTGTTTCTATGTACTTTGCCTCGTTCTTGGTCATCAAGTTCGATGCATCCGTGTTGAGAGGGTCGCTAGGGTTGCCGTACCTCAACAAGTGGGGTAAGAAATTCTCAAAGATATTCAAAAGTCCGAACATCGGAGACCATGTCTGGTTGATCACATCAAGACAAACAGAACCAGAGGTCTCGTCAATGTTCGGGTGGTAGATTTTGTTGACAAAGCCAATGGATGGCGACTTTATTGGGTATTGGTCGGGGAGCTCCACTCTTAATTTCCATGAGCCTCCAGCGTAGGGTGTATCCAGGGGGCCATTGAAGATCACATGGAACTGTTGAAGCGAGTCATCAATGAGACTGACGTCGTAGTCACTCATCATCAAGTCCATGACATCCTTCTCAATTCGTCTTTTGCTGCTCATTTTAGAGGTAGGAATATATTTTATTTGCGTTGGTGTCCACTAGGTGTGTCAGGCCGTGGTAGGTATCAGGTGCTTTGTACCGGAGGCGGGGGGCTGTAGGGTGCTTGCGCGTTATGAGCCCTGCGACCAGCATTACCTCACTCGTCGCATGCGTATGAGCTGCTGTCTACAGCTGAACCATCGAGGTTAACTCAAACACCGGCCATACGAATGATTCTAGGGGAAAGGGTGAGACTCCTGACCGCACAAACGGCGAAAGTCATGAGTTTTTGCTGTTTTCGGCGACGCAAAACATCAATGACAAATATTCAATTTGCTCCTTTTACTGATTTCTATATATGTTAAAGGCTTTGTGGGAAGTTAGGCGCTTGCATCTCTTTCAGCACCACTCAACTTAACCGCGGCTCCGTATTTCTGCAACTTCGTCAACAAGCCATCACCCTGTTTGATTAACAAGTGGTATTGGCTATTCTTGTTGTCAGGTCTGTTTGTCTCGATAATACCTTCTACTCTGTCAATGGAGCAGTTGATCTTGTTGTTGGAGATAAATTGGCTCAAGTCCTCGTCCAAAAAGTTTTCGCTAACACTGAAGTTGGCTGCCATGGACTTCACAGACAACGACTTGTAGCTCTCTAACAATTGGGCGTAGGCTTTCGACCTCATTTCTCTCATGAAATAGTTCGCATGGGCTCTGAGGTATTTGTTCTTTACAAGCAAAGAGTCGTTCGTCTCCAAAAGGAACTGGAGGAATTTTTGGTACTGACAAACGTACAAAGAGTTAGTCAAGGAAATCAAGGGTTCCAATTCCTTTGCACTGGAATAAATGGACAAGATTTCCGGAGAGGAGATGATTTTGTTCTTTAAGTCCACACGGTCCAAAGTGAGAATACCCGATATGATAGCATATTGAGCGACTTGCTCGTATGTGCATATTTCGGTGGATGTGAAAGTGGCCAAACTGTCAATCAAAAGCGAGGCGGCCTCTTGGAACTTTCGCGTGGCCATGTAGTAAATTCCTTGGTATGTCTTGTACCGGTTACGACGTTCCCAGTCACCACCTTTTTCGATGATAGCCTCCACTTCCGTTAGGTGTTTGGAGGCAGTATGGAAATCATTGAAGAAGAAGTCGAGTCTCACAAGGGTCAAGTACACATCGATTTTGAGACCGGTATTTTGGGTCAAGGTGAGCAACTTGGAGTATGTTTCGTCTGCGTTCTCTCTGTCCACGATTCTGGTGTAGTATTCAGCAAGCTCGGTGACGCTTTGGACCAAGTCGATCTCGGTCTCCTCTTCACTCTCTGCTTGCAGAATGAGCCCTTCCAACTCTCCAATTCTGTCAGTGTTGGCTTTTGTGAGCTTACTGAGCAAAGTCTCGTCCAATGCGAAGGTTTGCGGATACTCCTTGGTCAAGTAACGGTAGTATGGAGCCATGTTGTGTTCCTCAATTGTGGCGAGGATCTCGGCCTTCAAGGTGGCCAGATCGCCCTCGCCCTGTAGCAAGAGAAACTGTTTCTCGGACAATTTGTAGTCCGGAATGGTGGGAACGTCAGACTCGAATTCGGACATGATTGATGTAACTGATATGAAACCTGGCGGAGTGTAAGATCCAGTGGTTGTATAAAAGATAGAGCGGCCGCGCTCAGATGTCTTGGGTGGCCAAAATTGAGGGTCAGTGTGTGTGCAGGCTCGCCCGTATGCTCACTTCATGGAAGTTAAAGGCTGGTGTATCAGTCTGCGACCGACAGGCGCGCTCGGAACCCGAGAATGGTGCCATTGTTTCCAGCAAATAGTGGTGATCGGGTGCCGGCCGGTATTCCAGGAGGAAGGTCGCGTGATTTGTTGCAGATATTAATGTCTGTCCTCTGTGAGCAGTCAACGCCTCTTTCCTCGGTTAACGGCTATGGCGAACGTCCGTCTGGTGGGGTCCGGTAGACAGGAAGGGGCATTTGTCGCATGCAGCTAAAGAGTGTGGGGAAGCGCTCCCCCGGTATTAATATCAGCTCTGGGGCCCACAAATCCTCTCCCAGCACACTTTTGAGTCGAGCAAAATCACCACCACAATCATCATGAATCTGATTAAAGAAGACATCCCCGCCATTTTCTTGGACAAGATATCTCCGAAAGGTTTGGAGGCCATCCAAAAAACGAAAGAATTTGTTGACCAATATTGTGTTCCGGCTGACCAGATCTTCTTGGACCAATTGCCCGAGGAGCCAAGCAAGCGCTGGGACGCCGTTCCCGAGATCATGGAAAAGTTGAAAACAAAGGCTCGCCTGTTGGGTCTTTGGAACATGTTCTTGTCGAAGGCCTATGCAGAAGGCGGCGGATACACCAATTTGGAATACGGGCTCATGGCTGGGTACTTGGGCCGTTCTTGGGTGGCTCCCCCTGCCACAAATACCAACGCCCCCGACACCGGAAACATGGAGATTCTCGCCAGGTACGGTACTCCCAGCCAAAAGAAGCGTTGGTTGCAACCATTACTTGACGGGACGATCCGCTCTGCCTTCCTCATGACCGAGAAGGGAACCTCCTCGTCCAACGCATTGAACATCTCTTGTTCTGCGAAGGAAAATGAGCAAGGGAATCTCGTTCTCAACGGTGTGAAGTGGTTTGCATCCGGAGCCGGCGATCCTCACTGCAGCGTCTGGTTGGTGATGTGTAAGACCGATGAGAACTCTCATCCATATTTCAACCACTCCGTCCTACTCATTGATTCCAAAAAAGCGCTCGCTACAGGAAAGGCTCGTCTTGTCAGACCCCTTCACGTTTTCGGCTATGATGATGCACCACATGGGCATTGTGAGGTGGTATTTGAGAATTTCGAGATACCCACTGAAGACAAAGAGGACACGATCTTGTACGAGAGAGGAAGAGGATTCGAGATAATCCAATCTAGACTAGGCCCCGGCAGAATCCACCATTGTATGAGAGCTATTGGTGTGGCCGAATATGCTTTGTTGCTGGTGGTTCACCGTGCGAACC